>OU342742.1:457759179-458359179 GCA_910589775.1 Avena eriantha | reverse complement strand
AAGTGTTGTGTGGGTGAACCTGTGCTAATGTACCGCCCCATCCAAGACTAATACATACTTGTGATTAAACCCCTTGCAAACATTTGTAGGTACAAGAAAGTAATTAAGGTTAAAACCTAACCTTAGCTTTAAACTCTAAGACCCTTACGTCCCTTGTGCAATGGTTTCCTAACGGGGGTTCAGGTGTCTGTCACTCCGGCAACCCCTACGTTTAGTAGCCAAATACAAAATGCATTCCCCTAGGCCCATATAGGTGAAGTGTCATGTAGTCGACGTTCACATGACACCACTAGAAGAAGTACACCACAACTTAAATAACAATCTATTGAATCTTTCTCAACACAACTCCACTACTAACAACAAGACTTCTCCCATGTCCTCAAGAACAAAACGAACTACTCACAAAACATCATATGGATCAAGATCAAAGATGAAATAATGATACGTAACAATCTGAACATAAACGATAATTCAATGGTTCACTCAATAGCATCAACTACAAAGAGTAATCAACACCGGGAAAGTTTCCCCTATGAACTATAGCAAGATTCAACCAATTGTTACAGCAATATGGAGATGGTGATGAGGGTGCTGATGGTAATGATGGTGGTGATGATGATGATGATCCCGATGAAGTCCAGCTTGATGGTGGTGTTGATGGCGACGATCTCCCCTTTCTGGGAAGGAATTCCCCCGGCAGAAATCTGTCTGCCGGAGAGATCTTTCTCTCTCGGTATTTTCCGCCCCGCAGAGGCGGCGGAATCTTTCTATGGTTGCTCCCCGAGTCTAAGGGTTTCGGGAGGATAATATACGCCAGAGGGGAGTGCCAGGGGTGGACCAGGGCGGCCACACCACCTGGTGGCGCGGCCTGGGCTAGCCCGCGCCAGAGGGTGGTGTGGGCCCCCTGTGGCCCATCTCCAGCCCCCCTTCTGGCTTCCTTCGTCTTTTGGAAAAATAGGATTTTCCATGTATTTTCCCGGATTTTCTAATCTTCGCGAATTTTGCCTCCAAACAGCACCTTTTCCATCAGAATCCTGACTGCAGCGGTCCATGCGCCAAAAGTCATCAACCATGCAAAAATAGATGAAATAACATAAGTATCACCTCTCAATATGAAATATATCAATGAATAATAGTGAACTAAAACATAGAATAGTGATGCAAAATGGACGTATCATGGCCCCTACTACAATACTTTGAAATCAGGTAATAAGCCGACAGGGGTGTCCAGACACCCCACATGTGCTTTGTTGGAAATATGCCCTAGAGACAATAATAATAAGGATTGTTACATATTTCATAAAGTTTATGATTAAGATTTATATCATGCTATAACTGAATTGAGAGGAAACATCAATACACGTGTGATATATAAACAACTAGGGGTTCCCAGTGAAACTCTAGTCACTGGTTTGTTGGTCAACAGATGATCAGGGTTTCCTGATCATGTGGCATTTATGCCAGTTGGAAATGGAGTCAACTCATTCTGAGAATGAGATGATGAAACAATACCCAACCTAAACATCATGACCCAATCATGTCACGAAGTTCAAGTTACAATGATTATAAATGGATCCTCGTAGACTATTCCTTAGACCGTGAGGCTATATCAATCACTGTCTCCCGAGAATGCTTAGATAGCATCAAACATCACTTGGTAATACAGTGACAATAAAGGTGTGTTCAGGTATTTGGAGGAACCGTAGAGGCACTATATGCCAAGAGCGGGATTTGTCCGTCCACGTGACGGAAAGATACTCAAGGGCCCACTCGGAGAAGTTATATCCAATAGTTGTGTAGCTTGTGATTTGATCATAGGGATATCACTTGTCGAACGAGTCAAGTAGCATTGTTCGATAACGAGATTGAACATGACATGGTGATGTCATTGATCAGATATCGGGCAATGCGAGTGTCGAGATACAAAGGGAATAAGACACGATTGTCCTGGTTCAAACGATAAAAGATCTTCATGGAATGCACAGGGATCACATGGCCATCCAGGTCCCTCTGTCGATCATTGGTCCGGGAGTGTCCCGACCATGTATGGGGTGTTCCCGAACCGTGGCGTGTCACTCTTAAGGGTTTCATGATGATTAGAGAGTGTTTATAGGATTGGTAGAATCGCTGAAGAATAGTACAGAGAAAACCGGAAGGGTTTCGGTAAGTCTGGAGGATGTCCGGAGTGGAGATGGAAGGTGTTCCATAACCATGAAGATTGAATAATATGTGAATGAATGTTCAATATTGATTTAATCATTTATTCATAATTATTTAATAAAAGAGAAAATCAATTTAAAGGTCACAAGGCTTAATGGGCCAATTTCGGAGGGAAGAGGGCCCATTAGGGAAAGGCAAGAGGAGAAAGGGACCAAGGGGGTGGCCGGCGCCCTAGTGGGCCAGCCCCTGCGTGGGGCCCGTGGGGTGGCTAGCTATGCCTCCCCCTCCCCCTCTCCTCTCCTTTAGTCCCACCCCAGGACTTTGAGGGAGGTAGTACCTCCCCTCCCCCTATATATAGTGGGGGTATTTGGCCAGATAAATACACACAATATTCAATAAAGGTTTCCTCACTTTTGGGGAGACCTCCAATTGATATTCTCTCTCTGTCTATCTCTCTCTCGTGACTGTGGTCCTAAGTTCGGACTGCGCGAAAGAGATACATCTTCACCGCGGAGGGCCGTCGCGCTGCGGGATTCGGATCCAGGAGCTCTACTTCCGGAACTACTGCTGGATCGGGGAAGTGGGAGTCATCATCAGGCACCGGACGTGTGTAACTCCCCAGGAGGTGTCACACTTGAGGCACTCAAGTCGTTGGAGCCGCAGGAGCACAAGGACTTCATCACGACCTTGAGGTCGGCTTCGGCTCGTCTACATCAACCACACTCTCCTGAGCATTGACAACGCTTTTTGGTATTCAAGGGTAAGTTCGGGAAAATCCCCTCCCGTTACTGCATTACTAATAGATAGGTCCTGGTAACATCAGGGGTTCAGGGGCGTAGGGTAAAAATTTATTGTTTTCATACGCGAAACCCCTACATTGGTACCAGAGCTAGATCTATGCGTAATAATGGTAGTACGGATAGAACACACGAGATGTAGCGTGTAGGCGTTGATATTTTAGTTGTTACCCTCCCACGTGTACTTGAGTATACCGTAGTAATGCTTGATGAAGCAGCCCCCAACCAACTTTACGCGTTCATTCACGAGACTAGTCCACGCTTGACATACAGCTTGTACCGTACAAAGTGGCTTAGGGGGTTGTCTATCTCTCTCGCATTAGTTGGTATGCCATTTGCAATGGAGGGCCCCAAAAGCCGTGTAGTATAGACAACTACTTGATCCGCGTTATGGTGGAAGTTCGTAGGTAAGAACGGTTGTTGCGCGAAAGCCCATTCACCCACGTAAAATATGCAAAGATAAAGTAGAGGCGTCTAACTTTGTTTTGCAGGGGGCGTTGCTTTGTGATATGGTTGTGGAAAAGCTAAAGTGATTACCTTATGTTACGTAGTAGTAGATAGTCTCGGAAGTGACAGACTACCACGCCGGAAAGACACCGGTACCCTGGTGTCTACGGTGCCGGAACCCTAGCGCCAAAATCCCATGGCGACGAATGAGATCACGACGTGAAGGACCATATCACATCGCATTTACATTCAATGTTATTGTTTGTATATCTTATTGTGTGCTAGTATTAGATACTCGACGTAGCCTAATAAGATAATCCCTGTTAAAATTACCAATGATTGTGTTCCCCCTTAGTGTGCACCACCAAGAAAGTTCTTCGGTATGAGCCAGGTCGTGATGAGCGGGTGTCAGACATATCTATGTTCGCATACAGTGGGTGTAAGCCATGTTGCACAGGGAATACACTAAGGTTGAGTTGGTGAGCCTAGCACGTTACAGAGACGTGGCCTCGGAATGCGAATGGTCGAAAGATCAAGCACGAGTCGCATGAATGATGTGACCGACATTTAGCGTCCACCCTAGATCCCACATTGATGGCCGTGATGATAGGGGAGATGTGGGGAAAAGGGGTCATGTTATCACTAGAACCCTTCAGGTGATAGGTGTTTCTGAGTGGAGTTATTATTAACTCATTTAATTATAAACTTAGTCTTAATTCCTTTTGCAATTATAAATGTAGAATAAGGTTCTCCCTGATGCTACCTTTCTTGTTGACGATTGGTTAGAAGGAGAAAAGCTCAGGCTAGACAGATCAAACTTCTCTATATGGGTTGCGCGTCTCCACGTTCTCCTTAGTGAGAATAACGTGGTTGACTACATAATCGACGAGATGGATTTAGAGCAGCCCTGTTTCTATGAGACCCTAGAACAGCAGGAAGACCGCTATTACCGCCGTGAGATGTCCACTTTCATATCAGTTATAATGTGCTATGGGATTGTGGATGAGTTGTGGCCAGTCGTGGGTAATCTTGACCCTCGTGCGACTATGGTACAGCTTAGAACACATTTCGTGGAAGAAGCACGCATATGAGAGCATGAGCTGATGGGAGACTTCCTCTCCATTAAGATGGAGGAGAACTCATCACTTGACAACAACTTGGAGTGCATGCATGATGCGTACATGAGGCCTGCATACTTCCTGAATAGTTGGATGATGGGATCTTTTGCAAACGGTGTTGTGCTGCGGTCGCTCCCACCAAGCTACCAAGCACAAGTCAGGACTTGCATTATGAGAGGCGACGTGGATACATAGGATTTCCACAGGTTCATATCACATCTCAGGAATGTGATGGTTGAACCTGTTGTCGCTGAGGTCATCAATGACAAAGGTATATATTTGATATACAATTTTATAAATGTTATAATCTTGCAAACACATTTGCAGTGTTAAGTATATTTGATACTTATTTTGTTTTACTGAAAACAGGTCCTTCTGCATGAGAGGTGCTTGCTGGAGAGGAGGTGACATTGCGTGTTGATGGCGAGCATAACGATGATGGCCAACGACACTCTCCCTCAACATTTATCACTTAGTTTATGTTTAGGATGATTATTGTAATCAGAAGATTGTGAACTTCTTTAGTGTGTCTCACACTTTGTGAGATGGTTATTCATATGAGTTTGTAACAAACAGTTGTTCCACTTTTATGAATGATTTCTATTTGTGTTCATATCTTGTTTGATTATATGTGAATTATCCTTGTTGTTTGAAACTAATTGATAATACATGAACATTTTTAAAATATTGAAATGCCTTGTAAACTACTCAACTTAATGATATGTTCATTTTTGAATGAAAACATTATTCAAAGTTATGTGATAATATGTGAAAGACATTCGTTTTCTTATCACATGTAAATCATGCCTAAGTTTGGCAAAACAACTTGAACACTGTGTATTACTTGAATACAATGTGTTTTAATGAATTGTTAAAAGTAAATACATATTCGATGTATTATGTTTTAACAAAATGGTAATTATCATTATATGATTGTTTAAATGTGTAAAGAAGTTTACCAAAGGAAACATGAGTGTGAAACTATTTGATGTGATCAAGTGTTTCATCAACAAAGGTTATAAAGATGAAAGTGAATAAAATTACTATGATTTGATCAATAGTAATGAAATTGGACTTTACAAGAATTGCATAAAATAAATTGTGGAATGCAATGCGTTTGAAATGTCAAAATGTAAAGCATCACAATATGATATTAGATATAAAAATGGGTGAATAGATGGCGCCAAATAAATCGTTGTAGTGTATATGTAGAAACCATTAGTTAGAAATAGTTAGCACCCAATTAGACTATATAGTGAACCATATGGATTCGTCAGATCGGCGCCATATCAAGTATGGATCATTGTGGAAGTTTTGGGATTATTTGATATAACCTAAACAATAGCGAATAAGTCCTTGTAAAGTATTCATAGGAAACTTTGAATATGAAATCCATAGCTGAAACCAAAAGGAAAGCGAAACTAGTATTGCTTGGATTTTGGTGCATTCTCTAGAAAGTTCACATTAAGTGATATTTCTTGATTATGGAGTGATACGTTGCTAACGTATCTATAATTTTTGATGTTCCATGCTTGGTGTTATCTACTTTCTTATGTTTTGTTCCAACTTTGGAGTACTTTTCATACACTTTCTTGGACTAACCTATTAACAAGATGCCACAGTGCCGGCTGCCTGTCTTCTGCTGTTTCATACACTTTCTTGTACTTTTCATACACTTTCTTTGGAGTACTTTGTTCCAACAAACACCAAAATTTCATAAAGACATCCAACTCCAAATATAACTCATAACAAGTATTTTTAATCTCTAGCCTAAGTGTCACTATGGTGAGCATGTTGTCACTTTCACACACATGGGGAGAGTAGAGATTCATTAAAGCACTTGAGTAGCAAGGTAGATCTAATTGATTACAAAGCTCATGACCACAACAAGATCATGCATAGATAGTAACTTTGGCTTTTGTCCCGTGAGTCTTTTGGGCTCTATGGCCCCTCTCCGACTCTCCCAACAAGCCCTATGGCCCCTCTCCGACTCTCCTTCTGGCTCCGTGAGTCTTCCTGGAAAATAGTAACTTTGGCTTTTGTCCCGTCCAATTCCGAGAATATTCATTTTCTGACTTCCTGGAACCAAAAACAGCAGAAAATAGGCAACTAGCACTGTGGCATCTTGGTAATAGGTTAGTACAAGAAATCATATGAAAAGTACTCCAAAGTTGGAACAAAACACAAGAAAGTAGATAGAACCAAGCATGGAACATCAAAAATTATAGATACATTTGCAATGTATCAACATCCCCAAGCTTAAATCCTGGTCGTCCTCGAGTAGGTAAGTGATAAAAAGAAAGAATAATTTTTGAGGTGACATGCACCATCAAGACTTGATCAAAGTATTTGCAAAACATTCAAAGTTGGGATCATAGTACTTCAATCATAACATGAAAGACAAAGTTCTAGCAATAAGCAAAGAAACTATGATGCAACATGAAAAGGCACAAACAAAAGATTCATGAATAACAATGCTTTGCAAGACGTTTGTTTGTTTCACATAAAGAAAACATAGCATAATAGTATTCAACTTGTCCCTCAATAGAGTAGCAAATATAAATGCATATGACACCTTCAAAGTTCATAAGAGCGACTAGATACAATAGTTTAAAACAAGCAATAAGAAGTGATGCATCAATCAACTAGTCTTGGGACAATGCACATAGAACTAAGAATGGCCACTATGCTCTCAAAGTAGGTGCATAAAGATAGAAGGTGGAGACTCAATATAATGGTGGAAGAAAAGCATTTTGTAAAAGGAAGTAGGGATTCCAGTCTCATAAAGAGCTTCCAAAAATTATGGTACTTTTAGTTTTCAGCTCTCATTGCCCCTATCATAAGCATCTTGAAAGTGATTAAGGTTAAAGTGACACAACTAAGAGGATATGCTTGACAACTTATAAACCGAAATCTCATGCCCTTACTTACGAAGAGCGATCCTCATGCTACTCAACTTCAATCACGAGTAAGCTCTTGTCATTGTAAGTACATGTGTATCATTAAGAACCGCCAACGGGGTACCCCTTGCACATGATACGGGATCTTTCCCATAATCAAAATGACAAGGCAAGCAGACAATGAGCATCTCAGCAATCTTTTTATTTGCTATTTGCATAGGTTTTTATTGAGGATGCTTCATAGAGTTCTCATTATGGTGATGCTGCAAGTTTCCACCATGATTAGGCATGTCTTATGCTAGCGGCCCAGGCGTTTCTCCAACACACATACAAACTCCATGATCTTACAAGTTCCACTTTTATTTCACACCACCGGGATCCGTAAGCAAAAGAACATAATATCAACGGGGTACAAAGTACAAGTGCAATGTTGAAAGCGTTCCCCATGGTACATGGTTCTACTAATTTCAACTTATAAAGCGCAAGCATATACGCAACAAAGAAGGACCCAATGGTTCAAGTTTATTAGAGGCAAAAAAGTAAAGTGTGCCATCAAGTTCGTGAGATCTTTAATCACTAGTTTTCTCATAATAAGTGGAAGGTAAACAAAAGCATGAATATACTTAGAATAGCATAAGCTAGCAGGTAGGTATGGTGGACTCTTTGGAATAACTTGGTTTAGGGAGTTGGATGCATGAGTGGAACTCATACTTTGTTGTGGAGGCTAGCAAAAGACTGGGAGCGACAAACTAAGAGAGCAATAATGGCCATAATCATGCAGAGCGACAAAACATCATTGATTAAAGCATAAAGTGATACTACAAGTTGGAAACTAAAGGATCATACAGGCTATGGTTACTTGAGATAGTCATAACATGGTGTGAGCATGCGCCAAGTCAACCCAAATAAAGCATCAAAGGTGAATACCACTATACTATGCTTTAATATGCTAAAACAACGCATGATTCATCCAAGGCACATTAAGAAATCTCAATTGTTTATAACAAGTCATGCTACAGAAAAGAATACTAAGCATAAAGCCAAAACAATATCAAGCATGGCATGACAAAGCATAGGCCACAGTCAAAAACGAGCTCTTTTTACCACATAAGCATGCACTTTCCTACTCTTTTCCAAACCAAACCAAACTATTTGAAACAACTCAGAAAGATGATAATAAATAAAGATCAGTGAGGTTGTCTCACAAATCCACAAATAAGAACTAAAAAGTTCTAAGATGAAAGCACGAGAAAACTAAGGCTAAACACGGTGCTAGCAAAAGAGAACACTCACAGAACAATAAGAATGAAAACTAGAGTGTTCTAGGCAATGAAAATGGAGCGTGTCTCTCTCCAAAAGAAGTGTGTTGGGATCCAACCAACTTATTCAAGAAAACTAAGAAAACCAAGCAAACTAAAACTAAAAACGAAAATAAAGACGCTCCAAGAACAACACAACTGTGCATGAAACAATAAAAATGAAGTGTTTTGAAGAAACCTGAGATTTTTATTGATGAAGAAGGGGATGCCTTGGGCATCCCCAAGCTTTGACACTTGTACTTCTTGGATATTTCTTGGGGTGACACGCGAGGCATCCCCAAGCTTGAGGTTTAGTCCATCCTTCATCTCATTACTCATTCCTTCCATACACCTGAAATTTTTTCTTCATACAAAACTTCACACAATCTTTATTAGCAACATTAGTGCACTCAAGATAAATAAGTCTTAAGGTTCAGTTCTAACACCAAATAAACTTCCATTAGAACACTATCTACTGTAGCACTTCCCTCAAAAAGCTCAATTCCCCAAAAGAACTCAAAAAGGAACCAACAAGAAGCAAATGCAAATAATGTCAGAAATCTATCAAAACAGACCAACAGGTAAAGACGTATTTTTTCGAAGACCTTCTGTTGCTCAAATCGAAAAGTGTTGAACTAACGAAAGTTAGATAACAACCTGGGGCAGAAGCACAAACATTCATGCCTCAAAAAGACGTTCAGAGATTTTACACGATTTTTTACGGTGAAGCATAGAAATCTGTTTCAGGACAACAACTTTCCCAATCATTACTTCTCTCTCATTAGAGGTTACTCTTGGCACAAAAAGCAAATAAAAAGGATAAGGAGCGGTTATTACAGAAGTAATAACTTCCAAGACTTATCTAAAACTTTTGGGTTATCTCCCAATAAGTACTTTTCTTTAACGCCTTTAAGTTAGGCATGGTAGTTTGAGAAGATGCTCACATAAGAAATATGAATTTAAGTAAAAGAGAGCATCAAGAAGCAAATTCAAAACACATTTAAGTCTAACCCACTTCCTATGCATAGGAATATTGTAAATAAACAAGTCATGAAAGCACAAAGCAACAAGCATAGGAAAGCAAAACAACTGCAACTTCAAGACTTTCAACATAAAGAGGGGAGACTTAATATTATTGAGATGCATAAAACCATGTTTCCCTCTCTCATAATAACTTTCAGTAGGATCATGAATAAAATTAACAATATAACTATCACATAAAACATTCGTATCATGAGCCGCATGCATAAAACAATTATTACTCTCCCTATAAGAATAGTCATTCTTATTAATTGTAGTGGGAGCAAATTCAACAAAGTAGCTATCATTATTATTCTCATCACCATAATCATCAAATATAGGAGGCATATTGTAATCATAATGAATTTTCTCCTCAATAGTAGGTGGACTAAAAATATCATACTCATCATTGTAATCATCATATATTGGAGGTTTGGTATCATCATAAGCAATAGAATAGCTATCTTCCAAAGTTGGGGAACTAAAAAGGTCATTTTCATAGAAACTAGCTTCCCCAAGCTTAGACTTTTCCATAGCATTAGCAATAATGGTGTCCAAAGAATTCATACACTTCATGTCCTAACTCAAGATAAATACTATAAAGCTCTCTAATTTTGTTCCATAGGTTTTTTAATTTTCTCTTCAAACACTTCCATAGATAAATACTATAAAGCTATTAGCATGCAAATAAAGTTCCATAGGTTTTTTAATTTTCTCTTCAAACACTTCATGTCCTAACTCAAGATAAATACTATAAAGCTCTCTAATTTTGTTGTTGTTTTCCATTAAGCCTAACTAGTGAAAACAAGAAACAAAACGACAAAATTGGAGAATCTAAAGGAAATAACTTCGAGTACTCACACCAGAAAATAGGCGTTTGCCGTGGGAGGTTCTTCTTCTTTAATCCTCCGGTGTGAATACCTTTTACCTTTCCTCCCCGGCAACGGCGCCAGAAAATAGCTTGATGTCTACGCACTTCTATTCTTGTAGGCAGTTGTTGGGCCTCCAAGTGCAGAGGTTTGTAGAACAGCGGCAAGTTTTCCCTTAAGTGGATCACCCAAGGTTTATCAAACTCAGGGAGGAAGTGGTCAAAGGTATTCCCCCTCAAGCAACCCTGCAATCAAGATACAAGAAGTCTCTTGTGTCCCCAACACACCCAATACACTTGTCAGGTGTATAGGTGCACTAGTTCGGCGAAGAGATAGTGAAATACAAGTGGTATGGATAATTATAAGTGGTAACGGTGATAGAAAGTAGATTGATGGCGTGGAAGAGACTAAAGGCAAACTGAAATAAAGATGGAAGCAAGCAAACATGTAACAGATCTAGTAGCAAACGGTGTTTCAATGCTTAGAAACAAGGCATAGGGATCATACTTTCACTAGTGAACACTCTCATATAAATATCATCTCTTTATGATACTACTCTTAACTACTCTCCGGTTGAACACTCTAATCGATGGTAGGGCTATAACAGCACACCTCAAAGTAAGTCTTTCCCATCTAGAAAACCCCACACTATCACCTTGAGCACTAGATAGTTCCAACAAACACCACAATTTCATAAAGATATCCAACTCCAAATATAACTCATAACAAGTATTTGTAATCTCTAGCCTAAGTGCCACCATGGTGAGAACGTTGTCACTTTCACACACATGGGGGGAGCAGAGATTCATTAAAGCACTTGAGTAGCAAGGTAGATCTAATTGATTACAAAGCTCATGACCACTACAAGATCATGCATAGATAGAGAGATGAACACATAGCTACCGGTAGAACCCTTAGCCTCGAGGAAGAACTACTCCCTCCTCATCATGGGAATCAGCAACGGTGATGGAGATTGTGGTGGAGATCGATGGAGATGGCTCCGGGGGCACTTCCCCGTCCCGGCAGGGTGCCGGAACAGAGACTTTCTGTCCCCCGAATCTCCCGTTCAGTGGCGGTGGCGCTGCGGAACTTTTCGTGGCTGGAGGCTTGATTATCTAGGGTTTTCGCATCGGGAGGCTTCTTATAGGCGAAGAGGCAAGGTCGGTGGGCGGCCAGGGGGCCCACACCATGCTCTGGCGCGTCCTAGGTGGACCCGCGCCTAGGGGTGGTGTGGCCACCCTATGGCCCCTCTCTGACTCTCCTTCTAGCTCCATGAGTCTTCCGAGAAAATAGTAACTTTGGCTTTTGTCCCGTCCAATTCCCAGAATATTCATTTTCTGACTTCCTGGAACCAAAAATAGCAGAAAATAGGCAACTGGCACTGTGGCATCTTGTTAATAGGTTAGTCCAAGAAATCATATGAAAAGCACTCCAAAGTTGGAACAAAACACAAGAAAGTAGATAGAACCAAGCATGGAACATGAAAAAGCCCTCGAGGTTGATCTAAAGTCACTGTCGGCTCCTAGAATCTGGCCTCGTTCTGCTGCCATAGCGATGATGCATACACAAAGATGTTATCATGTGATGATAAAGTATTAATGTCAATCAAGGTGATATTAGTAAACTGCAAATGATTTGGGACTGTAAAGTACAGACCCAAGACTCAACCTCTTGCATGAGCAAGCATGTTCAGGGTACCGGATATATGATGCTAATGATTAAGAACAAATGCAGCTAGTTTATTTGTACTCTAGTGCAAGTGGGAGACTGTTGGAAATATGCCCTAGATACAAATAATAATAAGGATTGTTATCATATTTCATAAAGTTTACGATTAAGTTTTATCATGTCATAACTATATTGAGAGGAAACATCAATACACGTGTGATATATAAACAACCAGGGGTTCTTGTGAAATTCTAGTCACTGGTTTGTTGGTCAACAGATGATCAAGGTTTCCTGATCATGTGTCATTTATGCTAGTTGGAAATGGAGTCAACTCATTCTGAGAATTAGATGATGAAGCAATACCCAACCAAAACATCGTGACCCGATCATGTTACGAAGTTCAAGTTACAATGATTAGAAATGGATCCTCGTAGACTATTCCTTAGACCGTGAGGCTATATCAATCACTGTCTCCCGAGAATTCTTAGATAGCATCAAACATCACTTGGTAATACAGTGACAATAAAGGTGTGTTCAGGTGTTCGGAGGAACCGTAGAGGAAATATATGCCAAGAGCGGGATTTGTCCATCCACGTGACCGAAATATACTCAAGGGCCCACTCGTAGAAGTTATGTCCAATAGTTGCGCAGCGTGTGATTTGATCACAGGGATATCACTTGTCGAACGAGTCAAGTAGCATTGTTCGGTAACGAGATTGAACACGACATGGTGATGTCATTGATCAGATCTCGGGCAATGCGAGTGTCGAGAGACAAAGGGAATAAGATACGACTGTCTCAGTTCAAACGAAGAAAGATCTTCGTGCAATGCACATGGATCACATGGCCATCCAGATCCCTCTGTCGATCATTGGTCCGGGAATTTCCCGACCATGTATGGAGTGTTCCCGAACCATGGGGTATCACGCTAAAGGGTTTGATGATGCTTAGAGACTGTTTATAGGATCGGTATAATCACCAAAGAATAGTAGAGAGAAAACTGGAAGGGTTTCAGTAAGTCCGGAGAATGTCCGGAGTGGAGATGGAAGGTGTTCCATAACCACGGAGATTGAATAATATGTGAATAAATGTAAAATATTGATTTAATCATTTATTCATAATTATTTAATAAAAGAGAAAATCAATTGAAAGGTGAAAAGACTTAATGGGCCAATTCCAGAGGTAAGAGGGCCCATTAGGGAAAGGCAAGAGGAGAAAGGGGCCAAGGGCGTGGTCGACGCCCTAGTGGGCTAGCCCCCCGCATGGGGCCCATGGGGTGGCCGGTGGAGCCTCTCCCTCCTCCTCTCCTCTCCTTTAGTCCCACCCCGGGACTTTGAGGGAGGTAGTACCTCCCCTCCCCCTATATATAGTGGGGGATTTGGCCACATAAAACACACAATATTTAATAAACGTTTCCTCACTTTTGGGGAGATCTCCAATTGATATTAGCTCTCTCTCTCTCTATCTCTTTCTCTCTCGCTCTCTCTCTCTCTCGTGACCGTGTTCCCAAGTTTGGACTGCGCAAACGAGAGACATCTTCACCGTGGAGCGCCGTCACGCTGCGGGATTTAGATCCAGGAGCTCTACTTCTGCAACAGCTGCTGGATCGGGGAAGTGGGAGTCATCGTCAAGCACCGGACATGTGTAACTCCCCACGAGGTGTCACACTCGAGGAACTCAAGTCATTGGAGCCGTAGGAGCGCAAGGACTTCATCTTTGGCTCATCTACATCAACCATGCTCTCCTGAGCATTGACAACGCTTTTCGGACTACAAGGGTATGTTCATGAAAATCCCCTCCCGTTACTGCATTACTAATAGATTGGTCCTGGCAACATCAGGGGTTCAGAGGCGTAGGGTAAAAAAAATTGTTTTTATACGCGGAACCCCTACATGGTTAGCGCGCTGAGTCTCGGAACAGTGTCAAGAACTCAGGTCCTAGATGGACACAAGTGGGCGTGTAAAAACAAAATAACATCTATAACCCATCGGTGCCTCTGCATTATATCTATTTCCAGCATTTTAATTGACTAGTTATAAGTAAACCCATGATCATCTCCAGCATTAATGTTGTGCCAACCTGCCAACCACGGTAGAACAACAGCAATGTGAAACAGCACCTGAGCAAGCTACTACGACTCACAAGGCCAACTGTCTATCAGACAACAGGCAATAGGATGTGTCCAAGGCAATATAGAGGCTGCAAGGAATATAAATGGTGCACGGAATCTAAAGCATCGCAACACATATAGCAATAGATCAACAGGAGGAAATATAGACTATAAATGCAAAATAGGTATAAAGGGGGAGAATGCTCGCCTTTAAAACATAGCCGAAGATACATTATCCGAAGAACTTGTCGAGACTCGCATCCACTCAACAGCCTAATCTGCTAAGAAGTAAAGCACTAAAAGAAACACCGGATGCACTATTTAATACTACGGCAGAAGATCGGGCATAATACATGTATGATGCATGACATGGCAAAGATGCGATGCGACTAGGCAATATTAAGCGGAACCGGGGTCCCGATAATTAATTAGGAGGTTCATGTTGTTTGGGTACCCCAGATTTTAAATGTTTTCTTAACAAGGAAAAAAAATAGCATCGGTTCGTTCCACAACTTTAAATGGAGCCAATATAAGAATAGAAAAACCCGCATATGGTCTCCATATTCAATTATTAGATGAATCGGCATAATGCCCCCAACCCACATGATGAGATGCGAGCATGAACAATTTATATGCAACATGTATATAGCATTTAATAAAAATAGGGGCTCAGATATGGTTCACACATCAAGGTCCGAAGATCTTGGGGGCTCGGAGGGAGTTCGGATCCAGTCTTCAGAGTATGGGAAGTAGCCACTTTCGATATCCGTCGTCGGGTCTTTGGGATTCCGTGTAGGATATCTCATCGAGGGTCTCCGGGTTCAACTTCGGGGTCTCGGCCATCGGATCCGTGAATGGGGTCATGGCGTTCGGTGCCTTCGGTACCATGAAGAAGGTCTTGCGGTTCCGGCTTAAGCATCGGTGGCAAACTTGATTCCACGTCGGTGTCTTCTGGTGGTTCCGTCCTTGGCGAGTAGCCTTGGGATCCGATGGTCTTGTAGCCATAGACAAAGATTGCATCTTGTTTCTCGGGTGACACCTCAGTGGTGCATCGGGTTCAGTGCCTAGGTCATAGGGTGAAGAACTTGTCAACAATGGGTTTATGCATCGATACGTGCTTGGTGCCACCAGTCACTCGAATAACTTGCGAGAATGGTATTGACAACACCCTATAGACAACACAGGCAAAAACATGGATACATGGACGTGTATGCTGCAAGAAAAACAACCGAGCAGACGAACACCACATGGCCACGGAAACAAAGTTACATGACCTTGCCTAGCTAGATCTAGGCAATGGAGGAAGGCGTGCAAGTCCTAGTGTAGGAGGGGCAGACACACACGCGCATCAGCGCCATGGACGTGACTTGGCAACAAGGAGGGTGGAGCTCACACAGTCATCTAGGTGGAGTGTCGGTTGTGGAGCAGAGTGTAACATCCCAATTTCAGCAACCCTGATTAGTTGTCCAGAATGCAAAAATTAGGGGGAACAAAAACTTTTTCTTGTTTAGTGATGAAGTGTTTGCTTGTTGTTTGGATATGCTTATGCATATGAATGTGTATTAGGTGATATACTCCTTACCTTAACACTAGTTGACAAAAGCTACTTCCCAAAACTGTCTTGGCTTAATGTCCATATTCTCAAATGTTCTGGCATTTCCAAACCTGAGCCAAGAAGCCTTTGCAAACCAAGTATTTTAGTAGCTTCTATTTCCCCAAACTATGGAGAGCTACATACTATAATCTCCTTATGTTTTCAAGACAGACCTTCAACTACTCTTACCTCTAAGATTTCCCAAAACCTTGTATAAAACCTTTGAATTCTACTCTTGGTAGGGATACCAAGGACTCTTACCTTATTCAAACTCCAACCTTTCAAAAATTGCCTATCCTTACCTCAAGTCAGACTTGATGGTAACCCAAGTAGTGGATTTGCTTAGTTTATAAGATGAATTGCCTTGATCTGCTTCTTGATTTGTCTGCTTAGGAGATATTATGAGCTATTCTAGGAGCTCATCACTAGGATCAAGATACTTGAAACCCCCAAATCCTAAGCACAACTACAAAGCAAGATCTAATCCCTAGTTACTAGGTGATCATCTAACACTACTAGGAAAATAGCTATAGGTAATCCACACATCTGTGGCGCACGTGCTAGTGGTGCCCCACGGGTAAAATAGGCGTGGCGCACCGCCCACAGGTGCCCTACGGCTAACTCCCGTAAGCGTGGCGCACATGGGGGTGGTGCGTCACGGCTACTTGTGGGCCAGGGCACAGGTGGCCACAGACAACCTAGTTGTAGCGCACCTCTGCGGGGTGCGCTACGGGTGTGAAACTTAGTCATAGCGCACTCTGACATAGTGCGCTACGGGTATGTGGGTTGCGGCCTGTTGTGCAGCTGGGCGAACTTAACCGTAGGGCACCATAGCCTAGTGCGCCACAGGTAAGTTTCCTGCACCAACCCCCTCCCCCCCCCCCCCCCCCCCCCCCGTGGATTGCCTTTTTAGCCTTGCAAAAAATAAAAGAAAATGATAAACAATTCAAAAAATAAAATCCTTTCACATTTATGTAGGTAATGTGGTCTAGTGTGTAGGAAAATTAACAAACATGAATTTTGACTTTTTCTGCAAAAAAAGATCATGCCACGGTAAAATACCCGTAACTTTTGCATACGAATTCGAAAAAAAAGTTTAATATACCAAAATGACGAGAACAAGATTTTGGTCATTTAGAGATTTATTAGATTTTCAAATTCGAAAAGAGTAAAAAGTTATGATCAAAAGATCGTTATTTCCTGAAGAAAAAAAATGGAGGCCACTTACTTGTAGCGCACCACCCCTAGTGCGCCACGAGTAAGTTGGGTGGGATTCGAAATTCGAATCACCACCCGACCACCTAACCCTCCATATATATCTTTCCCACCCACCCCTTATCTCCTCCACTTCCACTTTTCCTTCTCATCTTCTCCCTTCTCCACCTTCTCCTTCTCCTCCACCTCTCCTACCTTTTTCTTCTCCTCACTTCTCCTTCTCCTCTCTCTAGCTTCACCCACCTTCGACAGCCTTCGGCTACACCCTCCAAGGCCATCCTTTGACGGCGCCCTGCCCCATGCACCTCCGGACGCAACCTCCTCCACCATACTCCGACCGTGCCCTCCTCCGACTACACCCTCCTCCACCAGCACCTGACCACATCCTCCTCTGACCACCTCCAGCAGCGACCTCCTTCGACGAGGCTACAACACCGACGAGACGACGGCGGCCGGCGGCTTGATCTAGATCTAAATCTAGATCAAATCCCGCTTTTTTTTAAATTTGAAATCGTACCCATGGCGCACAGTACCTAGTGCGCCACGGCTAACTTTTCATACTCCTGGTGCACCACCTAGTGCGCCACGGCTAACTTTTTATACTAGTGGCGCACCACCTAGTGCGCCATGACTAACTTTTACCCGTAGCGCGCGCCTCATGGCGCACCCATAGTGCGCCACAGATGATCAAAATAGGTGCGCCACAGATTAGCTGTTTTCTAGTAGTGTAAAACCCTTAACCAAACCCCTTCTGAAGTGATCCCTTCTAGAAGCTTCCAAGTCAATGAAGACCAGTATCAAGCAAGGATCCTTTATCCTCAATCTACACTTCAAAATCATCCTCTTGATGATGCTTTGGTACCTTGCAACCCATCAAAATAATGACCACCCACATTCAAGTCAAAAACCCTAAATCTGCCAAATTTGGCTAAGTCTGGAATATGTTCCAACATCACCTTTTTGAATGCCTCCTTTTCTTAAACCTTGTGTATTTTTGAAAATGCATTTGAACCATATTGTTAACCATCCTAAGGACTACCAAGGCCCACTCTTGCCCTTGGTTAGATCATCCTCCAACCCACTTGTTCTTGATGGTTTTCAGGCAGGAAAATAACTATTCCTGCAAATCTAGTCAACATGCCTACTTTGACAGAAGCTCGCACCCTCATCCAACCTTCTAAGGACCAATTATTGGCATGGTTGTGTTCTAATCATATAGGTATATCAATATCTACTTCACTTGTTCCAAGTGGATCTTGGTGCCTCTTAAACCCACAAGGTTTTGAAGGCTAGTTGATAATCTGCCTTGGCAGGCTTATTTTATTCAATGTTTGAAATCAATTCTTGGTGAACTCAAGCAAGATCAAGCTAAAATATCTATGCCATGTTTATGTACATCACTTGGTCTATCCATCCATCTATCCCATGCCCCAAGGGGAGATCTTAGCTCCAAGATCCCAAAAGGTTTTGGTGGTATGAAATAACATCACCCTAGATCACCACTTGCTTGTTTTCCAACGAATTCAAGTTCGATTTCCATTTCCCAAGATTGTAAGTGCTTGTTACACCTTTTGTACATCATATAACTTGCTTATAAGGATTTACCAAGGTATATTAATAATTATTTTGGCCCAAAACCTCTTAAATCCCTTTAATCAACAAAAACCTCAAAACTCCTTCCATAAACGAAATTTGGTTTTTGCCAAAACACTTCTCCAACTTTTGGATCAATTGAGGTCCATATATCATACCTTACCTTCCCATCTCAAAAATAAATAGTTTTGAGGATCTTTATTTTTTTTGCCTGTTTTCTTAAATGGAAGAAATGGAATAATAATTGTTTTAAATACTTTTAAGCCACAATTAATCTTGGGAAAATTCCCCTAAGTGGGTAGTCATATCTAAGACCATCTCATATCAAAATCCAACTTGGTCCATGGTAAAAGTATCAAATGAGCTTCTAGAAACTACTTCTGCACTTTTTGAATAAAGGATTTTCAGTGGACTTAAAATCTTCTGAAAAATCCCAATAAATTCCTAGAGCCATGCCTTGACATCATCTACCTATCCGTACCATCTCCCCACCATGTACAATACAAATTTTGGAACTTCCATCACACGCATCCATTTGATAAAATTTGCCAAATCAATCAAGCATTGATCCAAACCACCACAAACCCCATGGAACTTGCTCTCCACTTCTCCACAGTACCGAGCCCTCTTTCCTGGTCGACCAGCACTGTAGCACCCTTGTTCACCTTGTCCTCTTTTGTTTGGGAGTGAGAGAGAGAGACAAGAAAGTGGGGCCAATTAATTGCAGCTGCTGCCACTCCCTCCCTCTCTGAGCTCCAGCACTACCAGACCCCACCTCACCGCCCTCCACCGACCCTGGCAACCAATGGCAAGGCCATGGACCTTCCCTTACCCTCCATACACACCTTCCACCATGGACCCCTCGCCTTTGGTTTATAAGGCCACAAACTAATACAGCGCCTCTCCCCCTGGCTCATTCGGCCACAAACTCTCCCACCTACCTTGCCCAGACTCCCATCTTCTCCCCCTGCTTGATCTTGCCCTCAAGAAGAAGAGAAGGAGCTTCGTCCTCCTTGAAGAATCGAGCCTATAGATCTCCTCGCTGCTCCACTCCCTCTACATGTCACCCTCTCGAGCTACCCTCTCGATTCTGCATCTGACCCTGCCCCTTTCTCCCCCATACAGCAACTTTGGAAGAAACTCCGGCGAGCTCCCGAAGCTTCTCTCCGACCGTCCGAGCTGAGCACATTCCCGTCGTCTCCTTTCCCTCAGGTGAGCCGCGCCGCCACTCCCCAGGCTCAGCTAGGGTTTCTGCCCCGTCGCCGTCGTCATGAGGAAGAGAACGAACCTCGATCGTCCATCGCCCACTAATCCGTTGGTCGTCAAGCGCCCCTACCCCTTCGACTGTGTGTGCCGCTGATGGCCGGGCCCCGCCTGACAGCTTCAAACCGTGCTCCCACGCGCTGGCCTTGCCTGGGTGGGGCGATTTCGCCCAGGCTGGCCCAACTCCGCGCAGATCCCGGCCTGGCGCTCCGCTTTCCTTTTTCTTTTTAATAGTTCTATAGAAAACCATAAGTTTGGCCTTGGATTAAATCATTTTAAAAATGCTAATCAACTTCAAATTACCAGATCTAAATTTTTACATGCTCTATGAATTTTTATCTACCATGCAGAGCTAGTCAACTACCAATATTTATCTTAGTCATTTGCTAGATTTAAATCTACTAAAATGTGTCTTTTACACCAAATAAATACCTCAGTAAGATGTAGATAACCAAATGGGATGACACAAAGTTTCCCTGAAAGGTAGTTGATATACCTATCTAATAGCCCTTGTCTCTAGCTAAGTGGAGCTATAGATCTACAGTTTACAAATATGACAAGATTAATTATTTTCTCTCTTTTGAAAATTTTGTAGAACCAGATATGAAATGTGTTGACCTAATTCCAACTCTCTGTGATGTGGTACACTAAGTTCTACCAAAATCCAGGAGATCAAATTTTATTGAGGCTCTGTTTAATTTTGAGTCTTAGTAGAAAAATAACTACAGAAGTTTTACAACTCCAAATTGGTTGATTCCAATTTCTAAAGAAAGGTACTCAAAGTACCTATCATTTTCCCTTGGAATCATATCAAAATCGTTTGAAGAATTAATCTTGTTAAAAAGAAAAATCATCTACATAATTGCCTTTGGGAATCTGAGGGCATTCTGGTAAAGAAATTACATGATTCCAACTCTTAGTGAATAAGTACAGAAAACCCTAGCTAACCATCCAAGGAAATAATTTTTGCACATACAGAACATATCTGGTGAATTATTTCCTAAAACTAGAGTTTTGATCATAGAAAATGTTTTATAAATCAAGGGAGATTGATAAAATAGGAAAACCACTTTTGCTTGCTTCATTTTATCAATACCTATTTGAGCGTACATTTTTATGTAATAAGATCATACAAGATATGGCCTTGGTCCAAAACCCATCTATTAGGTAGTTTCTAGACAATAAATCCTAAGAGATTTTCTTCCATGTTTCCAAGACAAGGCCAATCTTTTAAAATCCATTCTTTCTAAGACCTACTGATTTGTAAACTTGTATTGTTCATTGCTTGCTATATGTATTGCTGCTTGTATGCCTTGTGTTGATTGTGCTCTTGCTTGTTTGCATGTGTGCTTCCTGATGATGATAGTTGCGGTTATCTCGGAGATCAGAAGAAGATGGTTATTATTGTATATTATTGGGTATTCTAATAAGAAGTCTAGGGACAATTATGCCATATTCCTGATTTCCGGCAAGCCACCTTCTTGCTCATAAGCCTGGTCCTACTATTTTACTTATGCATGTTTTATCTACTGTTTATGAAAACTGCACTGTTTTACTATATGTTGATGTATATCTGGTAGTGTCTTGGCTCCTCCAAACCATTGCACAATGATACTATTAAGTACAACCTACTTGATGACACCTATTTAACCCTAGTATGATAGATGGTGTATTACACCATACCCCTTTGGAGACCCTGTTTTAGCCGAAGCAAAACTAGAGGATGGGAAGACCCCCAAAAAGGTTTTACCAAAAGTTTTAAGATAAAACCTTGGTAACGTGGGACCTCCCAAGAGATGTTGAGAAATAAAAAGGTTTTTGTTTTACAAAATGCTGAAGGAAAGATGGAGGAAAAAGGTTTATGAAAATGCACCCGGTTCTTGGCAGTTTTGCTAGAACAATTAACCCGTGCAACCAGATTACTCTAGAATGGGACAGGGCTGGATTTGATGTTTGTCTATTCTGGTATAAGTTGCCTCGCAACTACTATAGGGGATATAACAATCCTTGGAGGGTGGGCCTTCTCCTTTAAGGGTCCATGTGAGACATCGCCTTGGAGAAGGAACGAAGGGTCTATTGGCCTCCACGCGTTACTATGAGCCCCTCATTGAAAGTGCACACTTGGGAAGTGGAAAAAGCGCTCCGGTTGGCTTGAGAACTATATAGGGTTGATACATTGCAAATGTATCTATAATTTTTGATTTTCCATGCTTGGTTTGATCTACTTTCTTATGTTTTGTCCACACTTCAGAGTACTTTTCATATGATTTCTTCGACTAACCTATTAACAAGAGCCATAGTGCCAGCTGCCTGTTTTCTGCTGTTTTTGGTTCCAGGAAAGTCATAAAATGAATATTCTTGGAATTAGACGGGACAAAAGCTGAAGTTGATATTTTTCCGGAAGATTCATGGAGCCAGAAGGAGAGCCGGAGAGGGGCCACAGGGTGGCCAAACCACCCCTAGGCGTGTGTCCCCCTTGACCGCGCCAGGGCATGGTGTGGGCCCCTCCCACACCCCCTCGGTCTCCCCTCTCGCCTATAAGAGCATGCCGATGCATAAACCCTAAATCGTCAATCAGAAATCCACAAAAGTTCCACAGCGCCGCCGCCACCGAAGGCCCCCGGAGCCATCTCAATCGATATCCACCACCATCTCCATCACCATTGCTGATTCCCATGATGAGGAGGGAGTAGTTCTCTCTCGAGGCTAAGGGTTCTACCGATAGCTATGTGTTCATCTCTCTCTATGCATAATCATATTGTGATCATGAGCTTGTAATCTATAGATCTACCTTGCTACTCAAGTGCTTTAATAGATCTCTGCTCTCCCCATGTGTGTGAAAGTGACAGCGTGCACACCATGGTAGCACTTAGGCTAGAGATTACAAATACTTGTTATGAGTTATATTTGGAGTTGGATGTTTCTATGAAATTGTGGTGTTTGTTTGCACCATCTAGTGCTCAAGGTGACAGTGTGGGGTTATCTAGATGGGAAAGGCTTACTTTGAGGTGTGTTGTTATAGCCCTACCAACGATTAGAGTGTCTAACCGGAGAGTAGTTCAGCGTAGTATCATGAAGATGATATATTTATATGAGAGTGTTCACTAGTGAAAGTATGATCCCTAGGCCTTGTTTCTAAGCATTGATACACCGTTTGCAATTAGATCTGTTACATGTTTGCTTGCTTCCATCTTTATTTCAGTTTGCCTTTAGTCTTTTCCCACGTCAACCACACGCCAGCAAGCTATTTTCTGGCACCGTTACCACTTATAATTATCTTTACCACTTTTATTTTACTATCTCTTCGCCGAACTAGTGCACCTATACACCTGACAAGTGTATTGGGTGTGTTGGGGACACAAGAGACTTCTTGTATCTTGATTGCAGGATTGCTTGAGAGGGGATACCTTTGACCACTTCCTCCCTGAGTTCAATAAACCTTGGGTGATCCACTTAAGGGAAAACTTGCTGTTGTTCTACAAACCTCTACATTTGGAGGCCCAACAACTGTCTACAAGAATAGAAGTGCGTAGACATCAAGGGTGTCTCGGTGTCGAGGGGGAAAACACTGATAGGGTAGGCACTTATACTAGAGTGGGCTTTCGGAGAGTCTTGATTAGGTACTCGACCCACGATCGGTGTAGATCAGGGCAGTGTAGCCGAATGGTGTGGCTAAAGTGTACAACCTCTGCAGAGTGTAAATCTATTCGAATAGTTGTGTCTACGGTCATGGACGGTTGGGAAGGTTGCTGTAGAGCGATGCTGGTTTTGTTTTCAAAAAGGATTTCGGAAAAGAAATGGCTTTGGAAATGTTCTGACCATGGATGGTCGTAAACGAGAAAGGTTTTGACCATGGGATGGTCGGAAGGAGGAGAAAGGAGTTTGGTCGTCGGACGACCTAAAGACGGGAACAAATGGGTACCCCAATCCTAGTGTTTACAAAACTTTTCAAAAGGATTCCAAAAAGGCTTTACAATAGTTTTTAACAAAGATATGGAGATGCCATATCTACAAGAGAAGCTATTTTAGAAAAGAAACCCGCTTGGAGCCCTCCTACTACCATAGCCATATTGCATATCTCCTTGTTTTTACTACTCTCTTAAGGTGGTTTGTGAGTACATTCAAAGTACTCACTAGCATTATCCCGGGCTATTAACTTGGTCAGATATTAAGAAGATGGTGGAGTTGGTGACTATGTGAGCTAGGACGTTCTCCCAGTCAGTTGCCTATAGGTTAAGGCATGACTTTGTCTCTACGCTTTACGAAGTTCCGCTGATGTTGATCGATGTAGCCATAATGGGAAATAAGGTATGACATGTACCATTTAAATAATGGATGTTTACTTTGATACTTGTCGGTTATGTGCCACGACTAACTGATCATGGGATCGTCGTGTATGCATAACAGGTATTCTCGGAGGATTAATCCGGGGGCCCCACACACTTGGTATCAGAGCCATCCTAACTGTAGGAGAACCTTAGTTAGCATGGTCACTAGACAGGAACCTTATTTTGAAAACCCCAGCTTTCGAAAGCTAGTTTCTCAATGAGTTTCAAAATTTTCTACTTCTTCTCTTACTCTAAGTCAATGCTTTCAAAAATGGTTTCTTGTAACTCTCGTCCAAACCTCAAACCTACGGATTTTAAATAACTAGGATCTAGAACCCGGTGAAGACAATGAGAACAAGATGAAGACAGGCAACTACCAACAAACACAAGGAGACTACAATATCGCTCTACCAACGGAGTCCTCGTAATCAGAAGACATCAGGTGTTGCACTATCAAGAAGCGTCCAAGATATGACGAAGGATTTACCGACAGATAGTGACTCCGACCTGAAGAAAGACAATATCTAGGGTCAATAGTCCTAAGAATAGGATTTCCCTACATTGCGAGTAGTTAACTCCTTGGTCCCTAACGTTGACTGTGTTTGCTTGCCTAAATGCATTATGTGTGGCTTGATGTGTGTTGCCTACCGAGGACATTGTGATTCTCTCGCTCTGTTCGCCTTGTTTGCATGTTCTGGTTTGCTTTGACCTCCTTAAAAATGTGACTCGAGGAGCAATAACCCACCTAGTAACTCGGGAAACCCCTGTGTTAGGTGTCGGTAATGAGACCCACACTGACCTCGAGAGTATATAAGAGGAAAAGCATCGGAAGAATCAGGAGTTTGATCTCGTCAAGTCAGAACCACTAGAAGACTTCACCTCAGCAAGATGGAATACCCCATCCAACTCACCTCTCAAGACTCGTCGATCACATAGCACTCCATTATTATCGATCTATTACAGCAAGAAATCCCGTTGAAGCTGGAAGTCAATCCCCGAAGGATCCTCAATATCCACAAGAAACCACCAGAAATGTCTACCAAGACAAGAAGTGAAGACCTAACTATGCTGACTTCCAGTATATTAGACCTTCCAACCACCTCAGGAGACTAACTATTCTAATCGACCCTACCCAACCCAACGGGAAGTTCCTCACGAGAAGGACAAAATAATCCAAAAACCCGAAGACGAGGATGCATGAAGACAACGAGTCCACTCTACCCTCAAGGAGAAGCAACGCAAGAGATTCAAGTGAAGACCTCTTCTCCGACGCTGACTACATCAACCCTGACTAAAGACTAGCCAAGAGAGTCATAAACCGCTAGCTTTCCCTGAGCTAACTCCATAAGGCTTCATTAGGAAACCACCCACGCCAATGTTTATAGAATAGGGCTTCACTCCAAGACCTCGGCTCAAGATTCAGGGAAGATACAGCCTTCCTCTAACATCAAGTCAGCATTTCTAAGACAGAAGATCCAAACCCTTCTCGATGAACCTTAGTGAAAATACTATCTACCAAAACATACTCCAGAAAAATTACCAGATCTGACGTCTTTCGCCAAGCATCAAATCCCGAGTCATTAGATGAGGATATCACTGAAGATTTACGAAGCCCCTCTGCTACTTCAGCTGAAGAACATCCTAAAGTACCACAGATTCACTAACCCTATTAGTTCTAAACCGTTTTGTACAATCCTCTAATTCAACTACTCTGATAGGCTAAGTACGAATAAAAGTAATATATATGCCTCATAACGCCTAGTTAGCGAACACCGTCGGAAGGTTTCAACTTTGGGCAGAAGATTGCAATATCCACCTAACATCATCTGACGACTCCAAGAAGGAAAGACTGCGTTAACTCTGAGCCACCCTAGTTTAACCCTAAGGGTCTTTCCCACAAAAATAGAGTAACTCTTCGCCAGAAGCAAACTCAGGAGTCCTGACCCTAAAATCGTTAATTAGGGTATGCTACGCCTCTAAAGAAGAGATGTGGACCCTCAGAGAAAGGTACAACAAGCCGAAGATTCTATCCTCCAACGAGAACCCCGTGAAGTTCTGTATCGAGATAGTCTATCCAGTCTAAGCCCTCGAAATATAGAGTCCGGAAGGAAAAGAAGGTCATCCCTCGCAATCGGGACTAGACTCTGCTCAACTCTCTGTGCATCCCGGAAGACTAAAGCGCAACTTCATCGATGTAGTAACCACTTTCAAAGACAGAGTCCGTAAGATAGTACGCGTAAGACACCTAGTATCAAACCGACTCAAAATCCCCTAACCCTAATCTCATGAATCTCGGGACGAGATTCTTTTAAGGGGGAAAGGTCTGTAACATCCCAATTTCAGCAACCCTGATTAGTTGTCCAGAATGCAAAAATTAGGGGAAACAAAAACTTTTTCTTGTTTAGTGATGAAGTGTTTGCTTGTTTTTGGATATGCTTATGCATATGAATGTGTATTAGGCGATATACTCCATACCTTAACACCATTTGACAAAAGCTAGTTCCCAAAACTATCTTGGCTTAATTTCCATATTCTCAAATGTTCTGGCATTTCAAAACCTGAGCCAAGAAGCCTTTGCAAACCAACTATTTTAGTAGCTTCTATTTCCCCAAACTATGGAGAGCTACATACTATAATCTCCTTATGTTTTCAAGACAGACCTTCAACTACTCTTACCTCTAAGATTTCCCAAAACCTTGTATAAAACCTTTGAATTCTACTCTTGGTAGGGATACCAAGGACTCTTACCTTATTCAAACTCCAACCTTTCAAAAATTGCCTATCCTTACCTCAAGTCAGACTTGATGGTAACCCAAGTAGTGGATTTGCTTAGTTTATAAGATGAATTGCCTTGATCTGCTTCTTGATTTGTCTGCTTAGGAGATATTATGAGCTATTCTAGGAGCTCATCACTAGGATCAAGATACTTGAAACCCCCAAATCCTAAGCACAACTACAAAGCAAGATCTAATCCCTAGTTACTAGGTGATCATCTAACACTACTAGGAAAATAGCTATAGGTAATCCACACATCTGTGGCGCACGTGCTAGTGGTGCCCCACGGGTAAAATAGGCGTGGCGCACCGCCCACAGGTGCCCTACGGCTAACTCCCGTAAGCGTGGCGCACATGGGGGTGGTGCGTCACGGCTACTTGTGGGCCAGGGCACAGGTGGCCACAGACAACCTAGCTGTAGCGCACCTCTGCGGGGTGCGCTACGGGTGTGAAACTTAGTCATAGCGCACTCTGACATAGTGCGCTACGGGTATGTGGGTTGCGGCCTGTTGTGCAGCTGGGCGAACTTAACCGTAGGGCACCATAGCCTAGTGCGCCACAGGTAAGATACTTGAAACACCCAAATCCTAAGCACGACTACAAAGCAGGATATATTCCCTAGTTACTAGGTGATCATCTAAAACCCTTAACCAGACCCCTTCTGAAGTGATCCCTTGTAGAAGCTTCCAAGTCAATGAAGAGCAGTATGAAGAAAGGATCCTTTCTTCTCAATCTAAACTTCAATATAATCCTCTTGATGATGCTTTGGTACCTTGCAACCCATCAAAATAATTACCACCCACATTCAAGTCAAAAACCCTAATTCTGCCAAATTTGGCTAAGTCTGGAATCTGTTCCAAAATGACCTTTTTGAATGCCTCCTTTTCTCAACCCTTGTGCATTTTTTAGCATTTGAACAATCTTGCTAACCATACTAAGGAATACCAAGTCCCACTCTTTCCCTTGGTTAGATCATCCTCTAACCCACATGTTCTTGATGGTTTTGCAGGCAAGAAAATAACTATTCCTGCAAATCCAGTCAACATGCCTACTTTGATAGAAGCTCACACCCTCATCCAACCTTCTAAGGAACAATTCTTGGCATGGTTGTGCTCTAATAATATAGGTCTATCAATATCTACTTCACTTGTTACAAGTGCATCTTGGTGCCTCTTAAACCCACAAGGTTTTGAAGGCTAGTTGATAATCTGCCTTGGTAGGCTTATATTATTCAAAGTTTGAAATCAATTCTTGGTGAACTCAAGCAACATCAAGCTCAAACCTCTATGCCATGTTGATGTACATCACTTGGTCTATCCATCCATCTATTTCATGCCCCAAGGGGAGATCTGATCTCCAAGATCCCACAAGGTTTTGGTTGTATGAAAATAATATCACTCTAGATCATCACTTCCTTGTTTTCCACCTAATTCAAGTTGGATTTCCATTTCCCAAGGTTGAAAGTTCTTGTTACACCTTGTGTACATCATCTAACTTGCTTATAAGTATTTACCAAGGTTTATTAATAATTATTTTGGCCCAAAACCTCTTAAATCCCCTTAATCAACAAAAACCTCAAAACTCCTTCCATAAAGGAAAGTTTGGTTTTTGCCAAAACACTTCTCCAACTTTTGGATCAATTGAGGTCCATATATCATAACTTACCTTCCCGTATCAAAAATAAATAGTTTTGAGGATCTTTATTATTTCTTTTTGCCTATTTTCTTAAATGGTAGAAATAGAATAATAACTGTTTTAAATACTTTTAAGCCACAATAAATCTTGGGAAAATTCCGCTAAGTGGGTAGTAATATATAAGACCATCTCACATCAAAAACTAACCTGGTCCAATGTAAAAATATCAAATGAGCTTATAGAAACAACTTCAGCACTTTTGAATAAAGGATTTTCAGTGGACTTAAAATCTTTTGAAAAATCTCAATAAATTCCTAGAGCCATGCCTTGACATCATCTACCTATCTGTACCATCTCCCCACCATGTCCAATACAAATTTTGGAACTTCCTTCACATGCCTCCATTTGATCAAATTTGCCAAATCAATCAAGCATTGATCCAAAACCACCCCAAACCCCATGGAAACTTGCTCTCCACTTCTCCACAGTACCCAGCCCTCTCTCCTGGTCGACCAGCACTATAGCATCCCTGTTCACCTTGTCCTCTTATGTTTGGGAGTGAGAGATAGAGAGAGAGAAGAAAGTGGGGCCAATTAATTACAACAGCTGCTACTCCCTCCGTCTCTGAGCTCCAGCACTACCAGACCCCACCTCACCACCCTCCACCGACCCTGGCAACCAATGGCAAGGCCATGGACCTGCCTTTGCCCACCATACAACCCTTCCACCATGGACCTCTCCCCTTTGGTTGATAAGGCTACAAGCCTGTACAGTGCCTCTCCCCTGGCTCATTCGCCCCCAAACTCTCCCACCTACCTCCCCGAGGCTCCCCTCTTCTCCCCCTACTTGGTCCTGCCCTCAAGAAGAAGAGAAGGAGCTTCAGCGTCCTTAAAGAATCGAGCCTAGAGCTCTCCTCGCTGCTCTACTCCCTCTGCATGTCACCCTCTCGAGCTACCCTCTCGATTCTGCATCTGACCCTGCCCCTTTCTCCCCCATGCAGCAACTCTGGAAGCAACTCCGGCGAGCTCTCGAAGCTTCTCTCCGGTTGTTCGACGTGGAATCTGCCATTGCAGCCCCTCCCTTAGGTCGTCGCCATGTCGCCTCCCCGTCGTCTCCCTACCCTCAGGTGAGCCGCATCGCCACTGCCCGGGCTCAGCTAGGGTTTCGTTCCCGCCGCCGTCATCGTGAGGAAGAGTACGAACCCCAGTCTTCCATCGCCCTCTAATCCGACGGTCATCAAATGCCCCTACCCCTTCGGCAGTGTGTGTCGATGACGGTCAGGCCCCGCCTGGCAGCTTCAAACCACGCTCCCGTGGGCTGGCCTCGCCCGGGTGGGCCGATTTCCCCCAGGCCGACCCAACTCGGCGCAGATCCTAGCCTCGCGCTCCCCTTTTCTTTTTCTTTTTAATAGTTCTATAGAAATCCATAAGTTTGGCCTTGGATTAAATCATTTTAAAAATGCTAATCAACTTCAAATTACCAGATCTAAATTTTGACATGCTCTATGAAGTTTTATCTACCAGGCAGAGCTAGTCAACTACCAATATTTATCTTTGTCATTTGCTGGATTTAAATCTACTAAAATGTATCTTTTACACCAAATAAATTCCTCAGTAAGATGTGCATAACCAAATGGGATGACACAAAGTTTCCCTGAAAGGTAGTTGATATACCTATCTAATAACCCTTGTCTCCAGCTAAGTGGAGCTATAGATCTGATGTTACAAATATGACAAGATTAATCCTTTCCTGTCTTTAGAAAATTATCTAGACCCACATATGAAATGTATTGACCTAATTCCAACTCTCTGTGATGTGGTACACTAAGGTCTACCAAAATCCAGGAGATCAAATTTTATTGAGGCTCTGTTTAATTTCGGTGAATTAACTATCTCTTCCTACGGTAGTCTCAGTAGAAAAATCACTACAGAAGTTTTACAACTCTAAATTGGGTGATTCAAATTTCTACAGAATTGTACTCAAAGTACCTATCATTTTCCCTTGGAATTATATCAAAAGATTTTTAAGAATTAATCTTGTGAAAAAGACAAATCAGCTACAGAATTTTCTTTGGAAATTTCCTGAGGGCATTCTGCTAAATAAATTTACATGATTCCAACTCTCAGTGAATAAGTACAGCAAATCCTACCTAACCATCCAAGGAAATAATTTTTGCACATATAGAACTTTTCTGGTGAATTATTTCCTAAAACTAGAGTTTTAATCACTAGAAAATGCTTTATAAATCAAGGGAGATTGATAAAATAGTGAAAACAACTTTTGCCGGCTTCATTTTATCAATACCTATCTGATGGTACCATGTTTATACAATAATATCATCTAGGATATGGCCTTGGTCCAAAACCCATCTCTTAGGTAGTTTTTAGACTATAAATCCTAAGGGATTTTCTTCCATGTTTGCAAGACAAGGCCAATCTTTTTAAATCCATTCTTCCTAAGACCTACTGATTTGTAAACTTGTATTGTTCATTGTTTGATGTATGTAATGTTGCTTGTATGCCTTATGTTGATTGTGCTCTTGGTTGTTTGCATGTGTGCTCCCTAACGACGATAGTTGTGGTTATCTTGGAGATCAGAAGAAGATGGTTATTATTGTATATTATTGGGTATTCTAAGATGAAGTCCAGGGACAATTATGCCATATTGATGATCTCAGGCGAGCCACCTTCTTGCTCATAAGCCTTGTCCTACTGTTTTACTTATGCATGTCTTATCTACTGTCTATGAAAACTGCACTGTTTTACTATATGTTGATGTATATCTGGTAGTGGCTTGCCTCCTCCAAACCATTACACAATGATACTATTAAGTACAACCCTCTTGATGACAGCTATTTAACCCTAGTATGATAGATGGTGTATTACACCATACCCCTTTGGAGACCTTGTTTTAGCCGAAGCAAAACTAGAGGGTGGGAAGACCCCCGAAAAAGTTTTACCAAAAGTTTTATGATAAATCCTTGGTGAGGTGGGACCTCCCAAGAGATGTTGAGAAAGAAAAAGGTTTTTGTTTTACAAAATGCTGAAGGAAAGATGGAGGAAATAGTTTTACAAAAACGCACCCGGTTCTTTGCAGTTTTGCTAGAACAATTAACCCGTGCAACCCCATTACTCTGGAATGCGACAGGGTTGGATTTGATGTTTGTCTATTCTGGTATAAGCTGCCTCGCAACTACTACAGGGGGATATAACAATCCCTGGAGGGTGGGCCTTCTCCTATAAGGGTCCATGTGAGACATCGACCTGGAGAAGGAACGAAGGGTCTACGGGCCTCCACGCATCACTATGAGCCCCTCATTGAAAGCGCACACTTGGGAAGTGGAAAAAGCGCTCCGGTTGGCTTAAGAACTATATAGGGCGTCCCGGTGTTGAGGGAAACAACACTCATAGGGTAGGCACTTATACTGGAGTGCTTTCGGAGAGTCTTGATCTGTTACTCGACCCACGATCGGTGTAGATCAGGGCAGTGTAGCCGGATGGTGTGAATAAATTGTACAACCTCTAAAGAGTGTAAATCTATTCGAATAGCTGTGTCCGTGGACATGGACGGTTGGGAAGGTTGCTGTAGAGCGGTGTTGGTTTTGTTTTCAAAAAGGATTTTGGAAGAGAAATGGTTTTGGAAATGTTTTGACCATGGGATGGTCGTAAAGGAGAAAGGTTTTGACCATGGGATGTTCAGAAGGAGGAGAAAAGAGTTAGGTCGTGGGACAACCTGAAGACAGGAACAAATGGGTACCCCAATCCTAGTATTTACAAAACATTTCAAAAGGTTTCCAAAAAGGCTTTACAAAAGTTTTTAACAAAGATATGGAGATGCCATATCTACAAGAGAAGCTATTTTATAAAAGAACCCCGCTTGGAGCCCTCCTACTACCATAGCCATATTGCATATCTCCTTGTTTTTACTACCCTCTTAAGTTGGTTTGCGAGCACATTCAAAGTACTCACTGGCATTGTCCCTGGCTATCAACTTGGTCTGATATCAAGAAGATGGTGGAGTTGATGACTATGCGAGCTAGTACGTTCTCCCAGTCAGTTCCCTGTAGGTTAAGGCATGACTCGGGCTCTATGCTTTATGAAGTTCCACTGATGATGATCGATGCAGCCATAATGGCAAATTAGGTATGACATGTACTGTTTATATAATGGATGTTTACTTTGATACTTGTCGGTTATGTACCATGACTAACTGATCATGGGATCATGGTGTATGCATGACAGGGATTCTCGGAGGATTAATCCGGGGCCCCACACAGAGCATGGCCGTGCACAGCAGGGACACGCACACCCGTAGGGGCGACTCTGCTTGGGAGGCAAAAGAGACGTAGCGTGGCAGCGGAACCCACGGTGGTAGCGCACCGAACCACGCCACGGGATGAGGCAGAGGCCAGTCAGAGGAGGATGTCGGCCTGGTCGGGTCGCTGGTGGCGGCAAAGAGGGAGGTGGCCGAGGGAAGGCAAGCGACATCCGAGATCGGGGCAACGGTGAATGAGGTCGCGGCCGGGCTGCGCTTCCTCAGATGGTAGGGATAGGAGCTCTCGGGGAAGTAGGGAGGCGATGGGAGGCGAGCGGCGCTATACTGGCGGTGATGGTGGAGAGGCGTGTCGTGGCAGTGGGGCGACGCGATGGGAGCGAGATGAGGACAGAGGGCAGCGGCGGTTGGTGCGATGGGAAAGGAAGGACGTGAGGGGCAGGTGGGGGTTAGTCTCGACATGTGCGTAGGGTCGGCTCGCGCGTGACATGCAGGGGTGGGTTGGTCGTTGTGTCGTGTGTGCGACGCGGGGCTGGGGTGAGTGTAGAGTGTCTAGGTTAGGTTTGGGATAGGGTTAGGGTTTGGTTAGTCTAGGGTTTAGTTTGTTCTGGTCAGGGTTGTAGGCTGCTAACTACTGGGCATTGGGCCTGGCGGTTGGCGACCTCCCCTAAAACAATTTTAGTTTTATTTTATTTGTTTTATTTTTAGATAGGTGTTTACAAATAGTTTGTAGACAAATAAAAGATCTATAAAAGACAAGGGTTTTATATTTGAAATAAAGAGGGAGGCAATTGGAAAACAAGAATAGACTTTTAGAAAATAGTTTTAGGCAATAATATGAATGCACACATGAAGATGCTCAAATGCAATGTGGCATGATGACATGAGCATGCAGTCATGATAATGCAAAAATACACCAAGTTATTTTATAGTAGTGGTTTTATCCGGGGTGATGCATAGGTCTGGCAAAATCTACTTCCCAATCGTTGGTCGGTGCCGCTTCGGCGAGTGTTGTCCTGATTATTCATTCTTCGGTTGACACTCCATCTCTTTTCGACATTGTGTCTGCGGAAAAAACCACCTTCTAGTTTAGTTTGTAGTCATAGGTGCCTTTTATTCTTCTTTTGTAATGAACTTGACACTTTTTACGCCCTCCTTTTGCTGAGAAATAACGGTTGCATATGTTTGTTGTGTATATGAATTGTCCTTCATGTGCTGAAGGTCCTGTATATTTCGCCTACTCTGCTAGATACTCTGTGATTCGGTGGTTCCATCTATGACCACTCGGTCTTCGGATGCGCTCCCATCTTCATCTAGGTTAGGGGCATCCAAAGCTACCATTGTTCATGTGATCGATCTGCCATTATATGTACAAACGATTGAGCAGGTGAAAAAACTTGAGCTTAACCTTCGGGTCATCCAAGCAATAGTGGACATATCTCAACCGAAGATGCGCAAAGCCCTGGATCGTGAAGCGTATTTTTTGGAGGAAATTTCCAGGGCGAGCGAGAAGTTGTTATGTAAGTCTTCCACACTATTTCTTAGTATTTTCTTCTTGGTCGTAGAAGTTGACTTTCCTTTTAGGCATCCGATTGTGCAATAAGGAAGAAACCCAATGTCTGCAGAATCGAATCCATGCTCCGGTTACTTCTTCCAAGGGTACCGAGACTGATTTTTGGATTGATCATCACTGTTCTTCTTGGTGGCTTTTCTTCAAGACTGTGTATTAGAGGTGGAGCTGTTTATCGAGTGTTGCCGCAGATCTTCGGCTATTATATATAATGCTATGTTTCCCCAAGATCCTCAGCCTCAGACCGTAGCTGATTTGCTGGCGAAATTTCAGCAGGGTGAAAGGATTCATCACTTTGTGAAGCTCCAACTTGTGGCGGGTGCTAAACTTGCACTTTCTTGGGTGCACGCGCACCACCCGATTCTAGATTTCGATGTTGTATCTATGGGTATGCCTCCCCCTCCTGGCGGTGGACTTGTTAACATGGCTCCTCACTACGCGGTTGCCAATAGTCCTGGATTGTCTAGAGATGCCTGTAGGCAGATGAAGATTTCTTCATAAATTTTTCCATCTAACTGTTTTCTTCATTATGTATCTTTGTACTCAGAGAAATATTGTGTAACGCCATTGTATTTGTCAAAAAGGTCATAAATTTATACGAGATTTTGTTTTTTATCACGTAAGACCTCTTTATCTGCCTGATGCCCATAGGATGAGTTGATTTTTACTCAGGTAAAAAAGCACGTTGCATAAAAATCGTTGATTTTTCATATGTCGTACTTGTCGAAGCTTCCATGTATCGGGTTGATGAGTAGAATAGCAGAAATCTCGAGACCCATTTTTTCGGAACTTTTCTTTATTTATTGTCTAATAGCATAGGTACGTTTGTGGTGTGCTCGCCTAGCCGTTGGCCTTATTGAATATAAAATGCATAAAAGTAAAGGTACTTCCTAGAATATGCGGCTTCTGTCTTGAGATGATCTGTTGTTGTCTTGTTGCGTTGCATGTGGGATCAAGGGGGATTCATCCTTTCGACTAGAGGCGCAACTTCTGCACGGGGGACTAGAGAGAAAAGGGGTTGGTTTGTTGGATCGCTTTTAGTTGGGAAATCAATGCACACGCGGGAGCCGGCGCCTTTCTTCGGGACGAGTATTGGCTTAGCTACCCACGTTGATTTTGTTATCTCTGTGATGCGCCACGTATTTGTGAGAGGAGGAGCTTACTGTCCAATGGCCTTGATTCACCGGGTAGACCATTCATTGTCTGCTACGCTTGATTTGGCTGAGTGCTCATTGGGTTCCTTGGGGATTTCTCATGTATTGGTGGAGTTTAAATGAGTCTCCCAATTCTCACGGAGGACACCAATGAGCGCGCCTTCCTATGCAGAACCATTGTTGGAAGCCGGATAGGTTGTTTTTGTGGGTGCTTGGGGCGCCTGATTTTCCTAAGCCTACTCATTGGGGACATGTCCTTCGTGTAATAGTTCTGCGTCCGCGATTTTTAGCTGGCCAAATTCTGCTTCCATCTAGAAAGATTCTGATAATTTATTGAATTCTTAGACATAGCTATCCGAACGGGTGAAACTTCCTCTTACTGTTATGATACCATTGGGTGCTGGCATTTTTAGCACCAGATATGCATAGTGGGGCACTTCCATGAATCTAGCAAAAGTTGGTCGTCCTAGGATCGCGTGCTACTGTGATGGCCAATCCATGACTTTGAACTCCAGTTTTTCGCGCCTGAAGTTGTTTATTGATCCGAAGACTACGTCGAGATAGACTTTGCCTAGAGGAATCTCGGCTTTGCCCGAAACTATCCCATGGAAAGTTATGTCCTTAGGCGCTAGATTTGTTAAGGACCAATTCATTTACCATAGGGTTTTGGCGTAGATGATGTTGATGCTGCTCCTTGCATCTAGGAAAACCTTGCTCATGTTGAACCCGCCAATTTGTGCTCCCACTATTAAGGCTGACTGACCCGGTCATGGTACCCGAAGCGGATGATCAGCTCTATTGAACGTGATTTCTTGTTCTGACCAGTGGAGATATTCGGGTGTAGGAGGTGGTGATGTTACTGCCATATTTACTTGTCTTGTAATCAACTTTTGTGTCTTGTTAGACGGTCGCCCTTTCTGAATCATCGACATTGCTCCTTTTGACCTGGGATACTCATCTTCCTGGTTTGTTGTGTTTTGCGGCCGCCCTACTGGTGGATGTACCGGCGGCGGTAGTGGTGCACTGATGGCCAAAGCGCAAGGTGAAGTGTTGTATCCTCGGTTTGTTCCCTCGGTTGCCTTTTCGTTGCATAGGTCTTGCATCTATAAAAATGTTTGGCAATCCTTCATGAGATGATTGAATCGCCTTTTGCCTATTGATTCGATGTAAAAGTGCATATTGCAGGGTCCTTCTAGCATTTGCACTTCAGACATTGGTGTGTCTGAGATCTTGGCTGGTATCAGTGTTGTGGATGGCTTCCTACGACATCGTCCATGTTGCTACGATACCCATAGTTGTAATCGTCGCCTCTTCGGTTATCCCCTCGAGAGAAACCAGCTTTGACAAAGCTTGGTCCGTTGTATCCATAGTTGTTTTGTCGTCTTCTATCATTATTGCGCCTATCCCTGTCTTCTTTGGGTGAATGTGCTCACTTATTGTGTACCGCATATTCTCCGTTAGCCCAGCGATTTGCCATGTCCATCAGTTGTGAGATCATTTTGGGCTTGACTCGTCCCATATCTTTGATGAATTATGGTCAGCGTAGGCCATCGTTGAAGGCGTCGATTGCCCTTTCGTGGGATATGGCCTCACCCGAGTTTTTTATAATGTTCCACCGCTGGATAAAGGCCCATATTAGTTCTCCAGGTTTTTTCTTGCATGCTCGCAATTGTTCTAGAGACATGGGTTGCTTGAATGTGGACTGGAAATTTCTGATGAATTTGTCCTCAAGATCGTTCCAGCTACTAATGGAATCTTCAGGTAACTGTCTTAGCCATGACCGGGTAGCGCTAGTTAGATGTAGATGCAGGCTCTGCATTGTAGTGGCCTTAGAGCCACCCTGTAATTTGACAGTTGCTAAATAATCTAGGGATTTCTATTTTCGTACCCTCGGTTTTACTCAGTTTTCCCCAGTCGCTTAGTTTTTCCTCACTTTTTCCCATCTCCTTCTACGAAGCTCTCACATGGTCTGAAACTCGTCGTCCGTCAGCCTTGCCGTTACGTGCTGACAAGTGGGGCCACGTTCAGTCAGGTCCCATAGTGGACACCTCTCTCAACTTATCTAGATCAGCATCGGACCCATAGCTTATCCACGTGAGAGCCGGGCCCATAGCTTATCCATGTGAGCACCAGACCCACAGCTTACCTAGGTTGGTGTTGCAAGATGGGACCCGGAGCCAGCCCTCCGCGCACGCCCTTTGTCTAGCTTCATTTCCATAGAGTGAAATGTAATGCATATACAAAAATTATACACCTTTGAACTCTTTTAAATCGCACTTAGGACATGATAATGTTGTGCTAATAAAATTCTGATCATTTATCATTTGCATGGAGTGAAATATAATGCATAAACTTGCATATACAAAAATTATACACCTTTGAACCCCTTAAAATCGCACTTAATACGTGATAATGTCGTGCTATGAAAATCTTGAGAGATTATCATTTTCATAGAGTGAAATGTAACGCACAAACTTGCATATGCGAAAATTATAAACCTTTGAACACTTTTAAATCGCACTTAATACGTGATAATGATGTGCTGTCAAAATTTTCAGAGATTATTATTTTCTCCCCCATTTTCATAGAGTGGAATGTAATGCATAAAATTGCATATATGAAGTTTATACACCTTTGAACTCTTTGAAATCGCACTTAATACGTTATAATATTGTGCTAAGAAAACCTTGAGAGATTATTATTTTCATGGAGTAGAATATAATGCATAATTTGCATATATGAAAATTATACACCTTTGAACTCTTTGAAATCGCACTTAATACGTGATAATGTTGTTCTAAGAAAATCTCGACAGATTATCATTTTCATATAGTGGAATGTAATGCATAAACTGGCATATACGAAAATTATACACCTTTGGACTCTTTGAGATCGCACTTAGGTCATGATAATGTTGTGCTAATAAAATCTTGATCATTTATCATTTCCATGCAGTGAAATATAATGCATAAACTAGCGTATACGAAAATTTTAAACCTTTGAACACTGTGAAATAGCACTTAATAAGGAGATAATGATGTGCTAGAAAAATATTGAGAGATTATCATTTTCTCCCCCCATTTTCATAGAGTGGAATGTAATGCATAAACTTGCATATACGAAAATTACACATTTGAACTCTTTGAAATCGCACTTAATACATGATAATATTGTGCTAAGAAAATCTTGAGAGATTATCATTTTCATAGAGTGGAATGTAATGCACAGATTATACACCTTCGAACATGTTTTCTTAAAATTATATTCAAGTTCAATTGTTTATGGAGTTAAAGTACCGGTGACAAACACGTTATTTTGCATGGATAGAGGGGTGCCCCCCGACAGATATAGGGGTTATCCTATCCGCTAGATCTTAGTGGCTCAACGGTTGGTGGGCACGATCCATGTGACAACTGTCTCAACCAATCAGAGTGTAGCAGCGAAGATGAGCACAAGTGCGAGAGATTGATACTAAGAGAGGGGAAAAGTGAGTAACACTTAAGAACCAATGGCAATACTGAGTAGAACTTAAAAACCAAGGGCAAGACTAACAAAGGGATTCAAATAGAAAATAGAAAAAGATTTAAAAATGGAAAATGCGTCTTTTATACAATAAAATACATCTTGGCATACATCAAACTATTTGCAATTGAAATATACACCAGTTTGATAATTATTGCCTCATTCAGACAAACTATGTTTCAGGGAGGGATGTTTTAGGAAGAGGCTTGAGTAGAAAGCAATGAACCTTCATAGATAGTAGGTGATTTGAGAAGTGGTGATTTAGGTTAAAACTTGGTTTATATACATTTATTATGGTGGCAGGTCACAAAATAAGACTCCCTGGGTCGATGCCACTATGTTTTGCTCTTTTTGAACTTGTTGTGCATAAAATGACTCAATTAGCTAGCTAAAACTTATTCATTGACTCTCTGTTGACCAGCCACCGGAGGGTTATATTACACACAACAGTGTTAGTACTGGAGGGCAAAACTGAGTACAACCATACTGCCAGTGTTACACTCGAGGGCAAAAATGAGCACAACTAGGTCGCCAGGGTTAGACACGAGGGAAAAACGTGACTCATGATATGCGTGTCCGGTGCACGGGGCGATAGGAGACACGTGTGGCGTGCACGGTGCAGTAGCATAGGCGGTTACACGATGCACGGGGGTGCAACTAAACGTCGCTTCCCTTATCCTTTAATAGAGGCCTCCTCACTCTCACTCATCACTCACTCGCTCACTCAACTGTCTCCACTGTCGCATCACCTTCTGCAAACCCCGAAGAAAACCCCAACCCCGCCGGTGATGGAGAAGAACATCACAGTGGCCATCAGCGCCTCCAAGGCCACCGGTGAGGAGGGCCCCGTCGAGGCATCGAAGGCAGCCGCCGTCCCCGTCCCCGCATCCGCCGTAGCTGCCAGAGAGTAGGCCCTCGCCGGTCTCAGGCAAATATCGCTCCGCTAGGACCCCTATGAGGAGGTTGATTACATAAGGCTAGAGAACCCCTATGACACCAGCATCGCTGACCCATGGTCGGAGGTAACCGCGGTTTTCTCCCCTTCCCTTCTTCTTCCCCCGTTCCCATCGTTGGATGCTAGATCGTATGTTATTAGGGCTCGGCTATTCGTATATTTACAGTAGCTAATCCTCTTGTGTTAGATCTTGTATTTCGATGAATCCCCCTGTTTGTATTTGAACCGCCCTGTTTGTAGTTGGGATCAGTATTCGATTTGGTTTAAGATTTGGGGAATAATCAGGAGATCTCAATTGGTTAATTTATGCAAATAATCAATCCCGATAATCAAAGTATCTCAATCATGTCCTTATTACACTCTACTATTTTTCCAACAGGAGGATAGCAGCGACGGCTGCAGCAACGACGAGTCCAAGGACACCAAGACTCATCATGTGCTGAGGAGGCTGAAGTCCGGCCAGTATAACAACTTCTTCGATGGCAACGTGTACAGGTGCCCCTTCTGCCCCACCGGGAGGCTCCGTGCCACGGACTTCAACTCCCTCGTGAAGCATGCCGAGGACGTGAGGACATGCGGCAAGTCCGTGAACGTCCACAACTTCATAGCCAAGCACCAGGCGCTTGGTCTTCAGCTCCACAACCTCCAGAAGGTGGCTATCGAGGAGGGTCGCATGCCCCGATCAAGCCCAAGGCGCCCAAGGTCAAGGGACTGGGCAGCAAGAAGTTGAGGAGGCGCTAGAGGGAGGAGGCGGAGGCCCTCCTGGCAGAGGCCATGAGGGGCCACTAATCTGCTACTGCTGTAAAGCAGCTTCTTTTGTCTTGTTTGTGTTGAACTTGTCCGTTACTGCTGCTGAGCAGCCTAATTGTTGAACCTCGTTAATTACCATACTATATAACCTATATTAACTGCTTTATCTACATTTGCTTTGTTTACTGAATTTATTTATGGTGCTGGTTAGATTTGTTGCTCTAGATTTGCTACCAGATGGGGAAAACGAGGGCAGAAGGAACAATGAATGAAGAGAGAAGCTTCTCAAGAGTCACTACCTTTTTGGGAAAAAACACAACTATTAGCGAGAGAGAGGGGAAAGGCGCTCTTAAAAAGGCCAATCATAAAAATAACTAAAAAGAAAACTTCCAATTTAGGCGACAGAGCGGACGTAACCACCAAACGCGCCCCACATGGTCCCACACCACGTCCCCCATAATCAGCGAGAGATGGATGGCTGGTCCGCTGTGTATCCTGGGCCCACCTGTCAGCATGTAACAATCGAGGCGACATAACGTAACGCTCAATGCAGGACCCGCCCCAACATCGTCCCATCGGTCAACATGTAACGGTTAAGCCTTTGACCTGACGGCATCACCCCGTCCGAGCGCATGTGAGGGTTTTGGAATGGAGGGAGGGAAAAAGTGAGGAAAAGCTAAGCGGCTGGGAAATTGAGTACAACTAACGAACCAGGGACACGAAAATAGAAATCCCAATAATCTACCAACCAAGCTTCGGGTTCTTGGAGACCATTATACTTCTGGCGATCGTGAGGGAGTTTGAAGTCCTTTGGCACTAGAGTTTTGCGAACCCGTTATGTAAAGCAACTAGCTCCACATAGTTCATATCCGTCCTCCCTTTCACCTCCGTAATAAATTTGGATGTTGCGCTCTTCTCTAGATATGTCAATCCTACGCTGCATAATGTCGTCTCTTGTGTCATTTCACGGATCGGAGCCCGAAAAGTGCACCCGATGTGGCCATCGTGATCGTAGAGTGGGCCCCACCTGCCAAGGGCTGCTGCGACAGTGTGGGTGTAACATCCCAAAATTTTAATCCAAGTTATCAAGAGCCAAATCACCCAATTTATGGTTAACAAAAACTTTTTCTCATTTAAATAATTAAGCATGCATGTGTGTGTTGCATTAAATAGGAGTTGTTTTGAATTTCCATGATTGTTTGTTATAATGGTTGTAAAATGAATCTAAGATGAATGCCACATCATCCAGATCATACCCAAGCAAAATCCAAAGAAAAAGAAATCAAAAAGAGTTAATAATGGAAATGGTCACTTTTCCCATTTTAATCAACTAGGTTACTTTGGGTGTTCCTAGAACTCAAATTCAAACAGAAACAATTGTGGATCTTTGCACCCCTTGCTAGTACAAGTTAAGATGTACCAAGGACCACTTTGTGATCTTCCAAAAATATTCAAACTCTAAATTTAAAAGACATTTGAAAATGGAACCAAGTGTGTGTACCTAGATCACACTTTTTCAAAAACCATTCAAATGACTTCAACTTAACAAATCCTAGCAACCAGAGATGCTCAATCATGAGACCAAAAATTCCACCAAAATTCATTTCAAAATTCAAAAAATTGGTTCATGCGGCCATTGTGTCGAGCACCTTGTGAGAAGAATCAAACTTGCCTAACTAATACTGTTTTGATCAAAATTGGTCGAGCCATTTGAGCACTATTAACCATCTTTGTCTCCCTAGCCCCAACCAGGCCAGCAAAGACCTACCAAATGGCCTAGGACAGTAGTGCACCGCCACCCCGACGCCATGCCCGCCGATCGAGCACGGGCAGCTCGCAGGAGACCACCAGCCCCTCTCCGCCGCTCTAGGAAGCAAGGCGTGATCACACCACCGACCACGGTCCACCCCACGTCCACATGCATCCCCTGGACCACCAAGGACAAACCCCGCATTAAGCCTCTGCGCCACGCCAGCGCACGCCAGAGCGCCAATCCCAGCAAGGCAGCACATGTCGCGCCTCGACCACAGCCCGCGTGCGCCGCTCCGCATTAACCACCTCACCCCGCCAGACACGCCCTTTCCCCACTGCGCGACCCATAGCCACCGGGAACCGCGTCAAGCACAGCTTCTGTCGCTCAGCGTGAGATGCTCCCGACCGCAATCCACCAGCCCTCTCATCGCCATTAAGCCCTAGCTGACCGCCAGGGAACCGCCCACTGTCTGCCTACCTTGCCCATGCTGATAGCACCCTGTGTCGTCGTCACCGACGAGCTCCGTCCATACTTCTCTGTCGCCTCGCCGAGCCTATATAACGGAGCCTCCACAGCACCATTTCTGCACACTCCCACAGTCCCCTCTCACCACTAGTCCTTCCCCACCTCTCGCCGTAGCAGCTCGAGCAGCCCTCCGCTGGAATTTCGCCGGAGATAGCCACAACAGAGGAGGATACGCCCCCGTCGATTTCGTCCACCCCCGGAGCTACCGCGACCTCGCATGAGCCCGTTGTCGTCTCCTCGTTCAAAGGCCCCCATCACCGCTCTAGCTGGAGCCCTGGTATGCCCCAACTGCAACCCCGCAGCGCTGCTAGGTTTCTGTCTCGCCGGCGACGTGTCTGTCGTCGACGATGAACGTGAGATGTAGATCCTAGTTCTAATCCTACGCTCCACGTTGCCCCGTACCGCTTCGTGTTTAAAGAGCCACTAACATGTGGGACCCCCATGTCAGTTGTCCTCAGCCCCGCGGAGTGAGACTGGGCCGGCCCATTAGTGTTCCCGCGCAACCCAGTAGATTCAAATTTAGATTTACCTATTTAGACTTAAACTAGATTCTGTCCCTTAGTTCAAAAATCAGTTCAGAAAGATCTACTGATCCAAATTGAGTGATTCCAATTTTGTTGGAAAGGTAATGAAAATATATATCCAAGCCCGTTGGATTTAAATAATTTAGAGTTAGAGATATATCCTAGCAAAAATAACAAGACAAAAGCTTTTTCACATTCAAACATTTTTCTAAAATCAACCATAATAGCTTTTGAGTTGATTCCAACTCTCAAAAATCAATTTTGACAATACCTATATGAATATGTAATAATATTAAGGTTTGCATGTAGTGACTTTGGACTAATACCAAAATAATGCTATATAGGCATTTCTAGTCACTTTAAATCATTAAATATTAAAATTAAACTTATTAAAATGTGATCAAACCTTTAAATCACATTACCATGTGTTAGAATATGTGGTGATGACATGTGTCCACATGATCCCATATTTTAATTGGAGAATATTAAATCTTAGTTAAATTCAATGAGTAGAAATTACTTTTCTCAAATAAAATAAATGAAACTAATTCATTAAACCTTGTGATGATTGTAATGATGCTAGATCATCCAATGTGTGCCTTAGTGTGCTAAATATACTAGTTAAGTATTGTTTGGTGATTGTGTATTCTGTATGTATTGATAGATGATAGTACCGAACAAGTCTTCGAGGAGGAGGAGTTCTACCAAGAAGAGGAGGAAGAGAATTTCAACCACTTCACCAACCAAGGCAAGCTAGAATTATACAAGATGACCTAATAAAGATGCCTTAGTCATGCTTGGTTATACATGTTGACTTATACCATCCCAAGTTTTATTTACAAGCTTTACTTCTTTTACTTTACCAAAGTCCTTTACTTTGTTTATAGATAGCATAAAGAGTATAAAACTTGGCCTATCTAGTTAGATTTAGATGTCATTCTATGGCATGAGATTGAGATTAGAATCCCACATTTAGTGAACACTCTTAACTTAGTAGTTTAGAGCTAAACCAAAAACTTTATCACTTTAGATGGGAATACTTGGTGAAAATGACTTATGAAAACCTTGGAATGATGAGTCATTCTATTGAGATGTTTTGACATGTGTTGAGAAACACCAATGGTTTATGATGGTGAAAAATGTTGAGGCATGAGCCTTATCCCTTTATAAAAAATGATAGTTGGGTTCAGATGCGATACCATTCCAATTCTACCGTACAACCACAATACCTGAATTCGGTAAGGCTTAGCCAGAAGTTTATATGGATTAGTATTAGTTCCCTCGTGGGAGAGGTTTGAGTTGAGGCTACCTCTCAATGTTGTCCACCTATGTAGTGCCCAGGATGGCCGATGGCCATGGCTGGGAGGCCAAGCTCATATGAGAGGTGCTTATACTAGAGTGTGTAAAGGAAAGGTTATGTTTAATTATCTGCATACTAAGTATGATGATTCAGGGTTAGACCTGACATATGTATCAAATTTTGTGGTGAAAGTGTACCACCTTTGTAGAGTGTCAAACTATTTGAATAGCCGCGTCCGCGGTTATGGACAGTTGGAGTGGCCATACTGTTTCATTGTAAAATGACTTATGAAATGAATTATGACATGACTTGACCACAACATGGTTGCGACTATGGAAACTAAGTTCCCACTTAGGTGATTTCAAACTTTATTTTATCTTTCTTTGTTTCTGAACTCAGTTTAGGTTTCAAACTTAGCTTTACAAATAAACTTAGAGTTACCATTCCAATTAGAACTACCTTACTTGTTAGTGATAGTTTGCGAGTACTTAAAGAGTACTCATGGCTTTTGTCCCTGGCTATTCCCGTGGCCAGACTATGAGCAGGACTACCCTGAAGAAGGACAGCAGGACGGCTACGACAAGTAAGATCATCTCCCATCGTCAGCATTGCCTATGACACTTAAGATGGAGCCCACCGCTACGCCTATTATTCCGCAACTTGTTTGTATTAAGACTGGATCATGAGATCCTTTATTTGTGTAAGACCTTATTATGGTTTGTAATGGATGATGTACTGTGATATCCAATCTGTTATGTCTCGCAAAAATGGTAATCTTGGGATCGCGATGTATGGCATAACAGGCATCTGGGATTATAAATCCGGGTGTTGACAAGTTGGTATCAGAGCCATCCTGACCATAGGAGACCCTAGTTAGAATGGATGTCCGAACAAAAACTTAGTTTCAAAAACCAAAGTGAGTATTTATGAAAACTTATTTCCTCTCTTTTCCTTGGGATTCTTTCTCTTAAAATAATACATGTTCCTCCAAATTCTTACAGTACTATCTAAAATTTGACACACTTGATCATTTCACTAACTTTCTCATCCTAAATTCTTATAGATGGAAGTTCAGTATAGCAAGTTCTACCGGTTGGGCAACGGAGGCCAACTAATCTTCGAGAGGGATCTAGATGCACTGTCTGAGTACTTGGAGCGTCCGCATCCGGAATTTCTTGGAGCTCAACTCAATGGTTCCCCAGGAGGAGATTTACAATGGCTAGTAGTTGCTGATCTTCGAGGCAAGTTAGAAGCACCAATGTCCGAGAGGATTCAATTCACTGTGAGAGAGAACAAATTGCTAGATGGATTAGCCAGGGCAATGCATGAATCTCTCGCTCGTCTTTGTGCATAGAATGTCAACTTGATCCAAGGAACCCGCTTTGCTCACTATGCAAGGCGTGATTCTATGGGAATGCCTCTGGAGATGCCAAGTCACCCGAAGTTGAAGCGTCAAGTGGAGAACCTCGACTTCCTGCTGTATGACCGATAGAAGGAATTGGACAATGCTAGGGAGTTCGCCAACCACAACCTTACCATTGCCGCCCAGAAGGCCTAGACTTTCTCACTTCTCGTCAAGGATCATCAGTCACTTCGCCGTCAACACGCAAAGAAGGATCGCACCATCGACCGTCTTCGCAAGAAGGTGGCCGAACTCGAGAAGACCATCAAGGAGCAAGAAGCTCAGTTTGCAGCAAAACAACAAGATGAGGAAGGTGAAGATATTCAAGGGGATATTGACTCATACCTCAACAATGATGATGACTACCTAGAGGATGATGCCATGGACTTCTACACTGACGATGATGACTCCGACTTCATAGATGATGAGTAGATGCACTAGAGCACTATCGTAGGAGTGAGAAGTATCTATCCCATTGTATCTTGGCTTGGAGAATGGTTCTTAAAACCATCTGTTTTCCTTTTGTTGTGGTGTGTGTGAGTTTGTACCGTGTGCTTTGCTTGAATGAATGAAAAGAAGTTAGTTTGCAAAACCTGAGTCAAACTCAAAGTTTTAGCTTTGAAACCAAAATCATGAACCTTAGAACTTTCCCTCTTACCCCATTATCTATCTCAATCTTCAGATGACTCGTGGAAACCAAGGAGGGAGCAGCTCATCCGAGGACCCAATGTTGCAGATTCTGCAGACGCTCATTCTAGACCGTGAAGCTAGTAGGGCAGAGCGCCAAGAAAATCTAGCCACCCTGCAGCAGATCGCCCAGATGGCTCACAACAATCAGAACCATGGAAATCAGGATCATCATGGATCCAAACTCAAAAACTTCCAGAATACAATCCCCCAATCTTTAGCCAGTCTAAAAACCCACTGGATGCGGATTATTGGTTGTAGACCATGGAGAACAACTTAGAAGTCGCCGGAGTGGATGCCAACGAGAAAGTTCTGTTTGCCACCCACTATCTAGCCGGAGATGCAAGAGCATGGTGGAACAGCACCCGCACGATGAACCATGGTCAAGTGATGACATGGGAATCCTTCAAAATCAAGTTCAGCCGCACCCACGTGCCACAGGGTTTAGTCACCAGAACGAGAGATGAATTCAGAGAGTTAAAGCAAGGCAGAATGATTGTAGTGGAGTACCGTGATAGATTCTTGTCCCTAGCCAAGTATGCACCTGATGAGATCAACACGGAGGCCAAGAAGAAGGATAGATTCCTGAACGGACTGCATGATGAGATGTAGACAGTTCTCGTCAACATCCGTTTCGAGGATCTCGAAGAGCTAGTCGACTCTGCCATTCAGATGGAAGGGAAGATTAATGAAACAAACGAGAACTTCAAACGTCGGACGAGGCACCAAGCTGGATCCAATAGTCACCAGAAGTATTGTCCCAACCCGTCTGCCGGATATGCCCCGCGGAACAATCGACCCCCAATGTCTCGTCCAACCTACCCCAACCGTAGCAGGGGAAATGTGAAGACCGGAGGGAACAACAACAACCATCCTGGCAACTCCAGCAACTTCAACCGTGCACCGCCCAAGTCCAATAACAAAAACAACAACACTGCACCTAGAACTGGAAGCAATGTTGTGCCCGTGGCAGCGAAAGACAAGTCTTAGATTACTTGTTTTGAGTGTGGATTGAAGAGTCACTACTCCAATGAGTGTCCCAAGAAGATTGCCGCCACTGGCAATGTGAATGCCCTAGCCCAACAACAGCGTCGTGTTCAGCCCGGAAGAAGATTTGCCCCAGGGAACCCTCACAACCGCAACGGCCGTCTCTTCCACATGAACGCCGAAGAAGCCCAAGAAGCGCCAGATGTAGTGCTGGTTATGTTTTTTGTCAACTCAATTTTAGCAAGAGTGTTGTTTGATTCTGGAGCATCACACTCATTTGTCACTGAACAATTTGCATGCACTAGTAATATTCACCCAACCAACTTGAAGCATGTCATGATAGTTCAAATACCTGGTTCAACTACAAATGCAGGAAAAATTTGCAAAGTTGTACGTGTCAGAATACATGGGATAGACTTTTATGCCAATCTAATAGTACTCGGAACCGAAGGTTTGGAAGTAGTACTAGGAATGGATTGGATGTCAAAGCATAAAGGATTGATTGACTGTGCTAAGAAAGCCATCACCATGAGCAGTAGCTCTAGAGTATCAGTAGAGCATATACCTGAAACCTTGCCCCGTGAATTCAAGTGCAAAAAGAGTCTAGCCCTACCCACCCTAGACCAAGCCAGTGTAGTCTGTGAATACCCCGACGTATTCCGAGAAGAATTGCCTGGTATGCCCCCGGATAGGGATATTGAGTTCATTATTGAACTAATCCCCGGAACCGGACCCATAGCTCAGAGACCCTATAGCATGAACCCCTCAGAGTTAGTAGAGTTGAAGAAGCAATTGGATGCTATGTTGGTAATAGGCTTGATTCAACCAAGCGCATCGCCATGGAGATCGCCCGTATTATTCGTCGACAAGAAGGATGGAGGCAACTGTTTGTGCACAGATTACAGGAAGCTGAATGACGTCACAATCAAAAACAAGTACCCTTGCCAAAGCTAGAAGATATGTTTGATAAGTTGACTGGTGCTAGAGTGTTCTCTAAGATCGATCTTACGACTGGTTATCACCAACTTAAGATTCGTGCAATGGATATTCCAAAGACCGCCTTTATCACCAGATATGGATTATATGAGTATACGGTCATGTATTTTGGATTAACCAATGCTCCCGCTTATTTCATAAATCTCATGAATAAGATATCTATGAATTTTCTAGATAAGTTTGTCGTTGTGTTTATTGACTACATCCTTATCTACTCCAAGTCAGAAGAAGAGCATGAGCAACATCTGAGAATCATCCTTGAAACCCTTAGAGAGTAGCAGTTGTATGCCAAGTTTAGTAAATGTGAGTTTTGGCTGAAAGAAGTCAGATTCCTAGGACATATTGTGTCTTCCGGAGGAGTCGCTGTTGATCCCGCCAAGACCAAAGATGTCAAAGAATGGGAAGCCCCAACCACTCAAACCCAAGTCCGTGCATTTCTCAGATTAGCGGGATATTACCGCAAGTTCGTAGAAGGATTTTCAAGCATCACAAGACCCATGACCCAATTGTTGAAGAATAACATGAAGTTTGAATGGACTGACAAATGTGAAGCAAGTTTCCAAGACCTCAAGAAGAGATTGATTTTAGCCCCAATATTGATCATGCCAGATATCAAAAAGCCGTTTGATGTGTATTGTGATGCATCCAAGATTGGTCTAGGATGTGTATTGATGCAAGAAGGCAAAGTCATCACCTATCTGTCTTGATAACTGAAGCAGAATGAGCAGAACTACCCTACCCATGATCTTGAGTTAGCAGCTGTCGTTTTAGCCTTGAAGACATGGCGTCATTACCTTATGGGTAATCGCTGTGAGATTTACTCAGATCACAAAAGCTTGAAGTACAGAAGGAGCTGAATATGAGGCAAAGGAGATGGATAGAGATAATCAAGGATTATTACCTCTACATTCACTATCACCCCGGCAAAGCCAATATGGTAGCGGATGCTCTTAGCAGATTGTCGTGTAGGTTAAACACCATGATCAAGGAGAAGCAACCAAGTTTGCATGAGGAGTTGGCGCAGTTTAGAACTGAGCTAGTTAGTAAAGGATTTTTAGCTAGCATTGAACTTAAACCCACCTTGATTAGCCAAATCAAGGAAGCCCAGAAGGGAAATGCAAGCATCGACGGAATTAAGCGTCGTATTGGTACAGGAAAGGTACCTGGATTCACCGAAGACGAAGAAGGAGTTCTGTGGTACAAAGGACGTATCTGTGTGCCAGCAGATTTGGAGTTGAAGCAAGTCATCATGCAAGAAGCTCATGATACTCTTTATTCTATCCACCCCGGAGGAACGAAGATGTATCAAGATTTGAAGGAGCAATTTTGGTGGCACAAGATGAAGAGAGAAATCGGAAGCTGCATCGCCAAGTGTGATATCTGTCAGAGAGTCAAAGCGGAACATCAGAGACCCGCAGGACTATTGCAACTATTGTAGATTCCGAAATGGAAATGGGATTCTATCGGAATGGACTTTATCACCGGTTTGCCTACTTCTAGTAGGGGAAATGACTCTATCGTGGTCATCGTTGATAGACTATCCAAGGTAGCTCATTTTATACCAGTCAAGATAACCTACCAAAGTTCAAAGCTAGCAGAATTGTACATTGCTAGAATCGTCAGTTTACATGGAACCCCGAAGACAATAGTATCGGATCGAGGAACCCAATTTACCTCGAGATTTTAGCAGAAAGTCCAAGAAGGATTAGGAACCAAGTTGAATTTCAGCACAGCTTATCACCCGCAAACCGATGGACAGACTAAAAGAGTCAACCAAATCCTAGAGGATATGTTGAGAGCTTATGTGTTAGAATATGGATCAAAATGGGAAGGTTGTCTGCCTTTCGCAAAATTCTCATACAACAACTGTTATCAAGCCAGTTTGCAAATGGCACCATTTGAGTTCTTATATGGAAGAAAGTGACGTACCACTTTGAATTGGTCACAAGTAGGAGAGAGTCAGATTTTTGGACTCGACATCCTACGAGAAGCCGAAGAGAAGGTTCACCGAGTCCGTGAGCACCTCAAGACAGCCCAATCTAGATAGAAGAGTTATGCTGACAAGAGAAGGAGACACCTAACTTTCAATGTCGGAGACTTTGTGTATCTCAAAGTTTCGCCATTAAAGGGGACGCAACGTTTTAGTCTGAAAGGAAAGTTATCCCCCAGTTATATTTGACCCTTCAAGATTCTGGAACTGCCAGAAGAGATGTCAGCCATCCACAATGTTTTCCATATCTCGTTACTTCGCAAGTGTCTAGAAGTGCAGGAGAAGACCGAAGTTTTCAAGAACATCGACCACTGAGCCGTTGATATCAACAAGGATCTGACGTATCGTGAAGTGCCCATCTGTATCTTGGAGGAAGCCTATAGAACCACCAGGACCCGAAGTATCAAGTTTCTCAAGATTCAATGGAGCAACCATACCGAAGAAGAAGCCACTTGGGAGCGAGAAGATTACATTACGACTGAGTTCCCAGATCTCTTTAGTTCCTAGTTTTCTTTCTAAAATCTCGGGACGAGATTTTATTTAAGGGGGGAAGGTTTGTAACATCCCAAAACTTTAATCCAAGTTATCAAGATCCAAATCACCCAATTTAGGGTTAAGAAAAACTTTTTCTCATTTAAAAATTAAGCATGCATGTGTGTGTTGCATTAAATAGGAATTGTTTTGAATTGCCATGATTGTTTGTTCTAATGGTTGTAAAATGAATCTAAGATGAATGCCACATCATCTATATCATTCCCAAGCAAAATCCAAAGAAAAAGAAATCAAAAAGAGTTAATAATGGAAATGGTCACTTTTGCCATTTTAATCAACTAGGTCACTTTGGGTGTTCCTAGAAACAGCCAGATATTTCAGGGTGGCGGTCAGGGTGGCTGGTGGTCTCCTACGAGCTGCCCGTGCTCGACCGGTGGAAACATGGTTGCGACTATGAAAACTAAGTTCCCACTTAGGTGATTTCAAACTTTATTTTATCTTTCTTTTTTTCTGAACTCAGCTTAGGTTTCAAACTTAGCTTTACAAATAAACTTAGAGTTAGCATTCCTATTAGAACTACCTTACTTGTTAGTGATAGTTTGCGAGTACTTAAAGAGTACGCATGGCTTTTGTCCCCGGCTATTCCCGTGGCCAGACTATGAGGAGGACTACCCTGAAGGAGGACCACAGGACGGCTACGACAACTAGGATCATCTCCCATCGTCAGCATTGCCTGTGACACTGAAGATGGAGCCCACCGCTGCGCCTATTATTCTGCGACTTGTTTGTATTAAGACTGGATCATGAGATCCTTTATTTGTGTAAGACCTTATTATGGTTTGTAATGGATGATGTACTGTGATATCCAATCTGTTATGTCTCGCAAAAATGGTAATCCTGGGATTGCGATGTATGGCATAACAGGCATCTGGGATTAAAAATCCAGGTGTTGATAGTGGGGATCTATCGGGTTGTCGTGTAATTCCTTGTTCTGCTTGTGCGAGAGATGCTCATACCATGGCGAGGTTAATTAGAGCGGAGTGATGGAGGGCCGTACGAGGATCGTAGGGTGCGGGTTGAGTTGTGAGTAGATATGTTGTGCAACTACAATTGCGGCTTGTGATGTTTTTGCTTCAATGTGTCCTATTGAATCTACTGACATAAATGATAAATCAAGATATCGCATCAATTCATTTCTTTCAACATTGGGGATATTCTGCAGCCGTGAGGTTCCTCTCCTTGGTTGTGCTCCTCCAGTTATGCTTCCTGATCCCTGGGTAGAGCTTAGCTGGGTCCACCAAAGGCTGGATTCGTTAGCTAATCTTGTTCTTTCGTCGATATGCCTCTACATCCTTAGGAGGTCTCTCTTTTTGTGATGAAGCAAGTATTTGTATGCTAGTAGATCTTCGCGCGTGGCTTCGGCTGTCATTGGTATTGCACCCTAAATTGCTATCCTTGCCTTTCGCCACCATAGAGGCTAGGCCCGTAGGCCAAGCGGCCAGGGGACTACTGTCGGGATCGGGATTCAGGGGGTACCCGGTGCACTAGGGTTAGGCTGCCAGTCAGGTTTTTGGTAACTCGGTCTTAGGCATCTAGAGCCTCGTTTGCATCTCGTGAAGGAGCCTCGAGAAGGACACATCTCGCTGGAGGCGTGATGCCCTTTTAAGGGTCCCCCGCCGTTCAAGAGGGCACCCGCGAGACCCCAACAGGGCCTTCCCGAGGGCTAGCACATCGTCCCGGAAGGCGGCAAGTTCAATGGGAGGTACATAAATTGAACTGGTCATAGGGTGCGCCTTGGAAAGGGGAAAGATGTTGTTTGGACATGCCCGTGCTAACGAGGCGCTGATGGCATCTGCGTTAGCCCCTATTATGTTCTCTTTGTCTACTTCGGTGCAAGGCCGTAGTGGGTGGCACCAGGCGACAAGAAGGCGCCAGTAAGGACCGCAGCTTTATCGTGAGCAGCCTTCTATGAGGACCATGGACTAAGTCCATGATAGGTAGTCTATAGACTGGCCTCCTTTGGGCGGCAATGTGGAGACCCTTCCCACCCATCGATTTAAGGAAGAGGCTAAACTCCCCTATAAAAGGAGAGCCTCTCCCACCTTAGGAGGGGATCGATCACAGAGATCAAAACCCCTAAGTTACCCCACCAATGTACCCTCGTGAGGTGTCGTAGGCAGTACAAAAAAGGCAGGAGTAGGGACTTTACCTCCTCAAGAGGGTCCTGTATCGGGGGAAAAACCCATTTGTCTACTTTGTGTCGTGCACGATCTCCACCAGCGTCGTCTTCGTTGTGAAGCTTTAGACGGATATTCAACCCCTCTCGAACCCCGGGCTTGTTGGACACTTAGTTCCTTCGTGGACGCAAAATCCAACAGATTTAGTATTCAATTAATGGTTGATCAGTTATTGTTTATTGTTATTCTTCCTCCTCTAGCTAGTGGATATGGTTGTTCCATTATTAGGGCATGGTTATGCATGTGGTATTCTTCATTTAGTGGAGACACACAGTGTGTATCCCTCCTATCGACTGGGTGCATTCCATTCTAATTACCCTCTAGATTCCTAAGGACTCTATGCTTCCTATTCTACAGTTTATAGCTTGAAAACCTTTTTTGTTTCAAAAATGTTGTTTCGAATGATCCACAACTATGGCTATGGTCCTTCTCCTCCTATTCTTCAGTTCTTCATCCTCTTCCTCTTTTCTTCCGCAGCTATGGGCATTTTTTGTATATGAAGGGGGTTGGTATCTGCATATGCCTAGGCAGGCATGTCGGTTTATCTTTTGTCATGTTCTAGTTTTGGAGCATGAAAAGTGTATATTCATTTTATTATAAATGGTGTTAGTTTGGATTTCATCCATGAGCCCTTGCAATTCCATTTGCATGATTTTATCATAGTATCCTTTGCTGCGTTTATCGTCACGAAGTGGATTGCCAGGAACAACGTAGGCTGGGCCATGAACTTCTCATGAAAATGTGACCCTAGGCAGGACCAAAACGAATCTGTAACATCCCAAATTTTTATGATTGCAGATGTTACTAGAAGCAAGCATCATATCCTTGCATCATGGCATCACACAACTAAAGCCGCATCGATTACTTTCCCTAAACCCTATAGTCATATAAAGACTAAAAAGGGTAAAACAAAATCTAACCTACTAAACCTTTGCAAAAGTGTTATTTTATAATCTCATTCTAGTCCTCTTCTTTTTACAAATTTTAGAGACCAGTCTCACTTAATTCGGAGTCCGTTTGCAAAAGTTATGAAACATTTGGTGAAACAGAAAAAAATAAAAGGAATCAAAAAAAGAGAGATCCCTAGCCTAACGGGCCGGCTAAACCAGCCCGTGGCCTATCTACCGCCCAGCCTGGCAAAGCGGCCAGCGCGTAGCGCGTGGGCCAGCCCAATAGATGCCAGCAGACGCCGCCAGCAGCCCGTCAGCGCGTCCGCGGCCGCCGACAGGCGGGCCCCACCGCATCGTCATCTCCGACGAGATCGGAACGAACCCCATCGCTACCACCGTGTCTGGAACGAATTCCCGGCTGATTCGGAGAGAATCTCCGCGACCCCCGCCCCAAGTCTCTTCCCCTTTTAATCCTCGCGACGAACCCCACCCAAAACCCTAGCCCTCCTTGCTCGCTGTACCACCGCCCGCGACCTCGCTGTCGACCTCGCCAGAGCAACGCCGCTGCCTCCCGACGGTGACCCTTCTGAAGACCTCCACTATTTTTTTCTTCCCCTTGTAGTACCACTTCCACTCACGCCTTTTTCCCTCTCCGTCGTGCACCACAGCCACCACAATCAGAATCCGCGAGCTCCAGCTGTCGTTCGACGCCACCTCAGAGGGAGGGAGTCGACGTCACCCCCGGGAACGGAACCGCAACGGAGAGGCGGTCTCAGTCATCTACTTCGTCGAGTCAGGGGACATCTGCATCTTGGAGGAAGCCTATAGAACCACCAGGACCCGAAGTATCAAGTTTCTCAAGATTCAGTGGAGCAACCATACCGAAGAAGAAGCCACTTGGGAGCGAGAAGATTACATTACGACTCAGTTCCCAGATCTCTTTAGTTCCTAGTTTTCTTTCTAAAATCTCGGGACGAGATTTTATTTAAGGGGGGAAGGTTTGTAACATCCCAAAACTTTAATCCAAGTTATCAAGATCCAAATCACCCAATTTAGGGTTAACAAAAACTTTTTCTCATTTAAAAATTAAGCATGCATGTGTGTGTTGCATTAAATAGGAATTGTTTTGAATTGCCATGATTATTTGTTCTAATGGTTGTAAAATGAATCTAAGATGAATGCCACATCATCTATATCATTCCCAAGCAAAATCCAAAGAAAAAGAAATCAAAAAGAGTTAATAATGGAAATGGTCACTTTTGCCATTTTAATCAACTAGGTCACTTTGGGTGTTCCTAGAAACAGCCAGATATTTCAGGGTGGCGGTCAGGGTGGCTGGTGGTCTCCTACGAGCTGCCCGTGCTCGACCGGTGGCAACATGGTTGCGACTATGAAAACTAAGTTCCCACTTAGGTGATTTCAAACTTTATTTTATCTTTCTTTGTTTCTGAACTCAACTTAGGTTTGAAACTTAGCTTTACAAATAAACTTAGAGTTAGCATTCCTATTAGAACTACCTTACTTGTTAGTGATAGTTTGCGAGTACTTAAAGAGTACGCATGGCTTTTGTCCCCGGCTATTCCCGTGGCCAGACTATGAGGAGGACTACCCTGAAGGAGGACCACAGGACGGCTACGACAACTAGGATCATCTCCCATCGTCAGCATTGCCTGTGACACTGAAGATGGAGCCCACCGCTGCGCCTATTATTCTGCGACTTGTTTGTATTAAGACTGGATCATGAGATCCTTTATTTGTGTAAGACCTTATTATGGTTTGTAATGGATGATGTACTGTGATATCCAATCTGTTATGTCTCGCAAAAATGGTAATCCTGGGATTGCGATGTATGGCATAACAGGCATCTGGGATTAAAAATCCAGGTGTTGATAGTGGGGATCTATCGGGTTGTCGTGTAATTCCTTGTTCTGCTTGTGCGAAAGATGCTCATACCATGGCGAGGTTAATTAGAGCGGAGTGATGGAGGGCCGTACGAGGATCGTAGGGTGCGGGTTGAGTTGTGAGTAGATATGTTGTGCAACTACAATTGCGGCTTGTGATGTTTTTGCTTCAATGTGTCCTATTGAATCTACTGACATAAATGATAAATCAAGATATCGCATCAATTCATTTCTTTCAACATTGGGGATATTCTGCAGCCGTGAGGTTCCTCTCCTTGGTTGTGCTCCTCCAGTTATGCTTCCTGATCCCTGGGTAGAGCTTAGCTGGGTCCACCAAAGGCTGGATTCGTTAGCTAATCTTGTTCTTTCGTCGATATGCCTCTACATCCTTAGGAGGTCTCTCTTTTTGTGATGAAGCAAGTATTTGTATGCTAGTAGATCTTCACGCGTGGCTTCGGCTGTCATTGGTACTGCACCCTAAATTGCTATCCTTGCCTTTCGCCACCATAGAGGCTAGGCCCGTAGGACAAGCGGCCAGGGGACTACTGTCGGGATCGGGATTCAGGGGGTACCCGGTGCACTAGGGTTAGGCTGCCAGTCAGGTTTTTGGTAACTCGGTCTTAGGCATCTAGAGCCTCGTTTGCATCTCGTGAAGGAGCCTCGAGAAGGACACATCTCGCTAGAGGCGTGATGCCCTTTTAAGGGTCCCCCGCCGTTCAAGAGGGCACCCGCGAGACCCCAACAGGGCCTTCCCGAGGGCTAGCACATCGTCCCGGAAGGCGGCAAGTTCAATGGGAGGTACATAAATTGAACTGGTCATAGGGTGCGCCTTGGAAAGGGGAAAGATGTTGTTTGGACATGCCCGTGCTAACGAGGCGCTGATGGCATCTGCGTTAGCCCCTATTATGTTCTCTTTGTCTACTTCGGTGCAAGGCCGTAGTGGGTGGCACCAGGCGACAAGAAGGCGCCAGTAAGGACCGCAGCTTTATCGTGAGCAGCCTTCTATGAGGACCATGGACCAAGTCCATGATAGGTAGTCTATAGACTGGCCTCCTTTGGGCGGCAATGTGGAGACCCTTCCCACCCATCGATTTAAGGAAGAGGCTAAACTCCCCTATAAAAGGAGAGCCTCTCCCACCTTAGGAGGGGATCGATCACAGAGATCAAAACCCCTAAGTTACCCCACCAATGTACCCTCGTGAGGTGTCGTAGGCAGTACAAAAAAGGCAGGAGTAGGGACTTTACCTCCTCAAGAGGGTCCTGTATCGGGGTAAAAACCCATTTGTCTACTTTGTGTCGTGCACGATCTCCACCAGCGTCGTCTTCGTTGTGAAGCTTTAGACGCATATTCAACCCCTCTCGAACCCCGGGCTTGTTGGACACTTAGTTCCTTCGTGGACGCAAAATCCAACAGATTTAGTATTCAATTAATGGTTGATCAGTTATTGTTTATTGTTATTCTTCCTCCTCTAGCTAGTGGATATGGTTGTTCCATTATTAGGGCATGGTTATGCATGTGGTATTCTTCATTTAGTGGAGACACACAGTGTGTATCCCTCCTATCGACTGGGTGCATTCCATTCTAATTACCCTCTAGATTCCTAAGGACTCTATGCTTCCTATTCTACAGTTTATAGCTTGAAAACCTTTTTTGTTTCAAAAATGTTGTTTCCAATGATCCACAACTATGGCTATGGTCCTTCTCCTCCTATTCTTCAATTCTTCATCCTCTTCCTCTTTTCTTCCGCAGCTATGGGCATTTTTTGTATATGAAGGGGGTTGGTATCTGCATATGCCTAGGCAGGCATGTCGGTTTATCTTTTGTCATGTTCTGGTTTTGGAGCATGAAAAGTGTATATTCATTTTATTATAAATGGTGTTAGTTTGGATTTCATCCATGAGCCCTTGCAATTCCATTTGCATGATTTTATCATAGTATCCTTTGCTGCGTTTATCGTCACGAAGTGGATTGCCAGGAACAACGTAGGCTGGGCCATGAACTTCTCATGAAAATGTGACCCTAGGCAGGACCAAAACGAATCTGTAACATCCCAAATTTTTACGATTGCAGATGTTACTAGAAGCAAGCATCATATCCTTGCATCATGGCATCACACAACTAAAGCCGCATCGATTACTTTCCCTAAACCCTATAGTCATATAAAGACTAAAAAGGGTAAAACAAAATCTAACCTACTAAACCTTTGCAAAAGTGTTATTTTATAATCTCATTCTAGTCCTCTTCTTTTTACAAATTTTAGAGACCAGTCTCACTTAATTCGGAGTCCGTTTGCAAAAGTTATGAAACATTTGGTGAAACAGAAAAAAATAAAAGGAATCAAAAAAAGAGAGATCCCTAGCCTAACGGGCCGGCTAAACCAGCCCGTGGCCTATCTACCGCCCAGCCTGGCAGAGCGGCCAGCGCGTAGCGCGTGGGCCAGCCCAATAGATGCCAGCAGACGCCGCCAGCAGCCCGTCAGCGCGTCCGCGGCCGCCGACAGGCGGGCCCCACCGCATCGTCATCTCCGACGAGATCGGAACGAACCCCATCGCTACCACCGTGTCTGGAACGAATTCCCGGCTGATTCGGAGAGAATCTCCACGACCCCCGCCCCAAGTCTCTGCCCCTTTTAATCCTCGCGACGAACCCCACCCAAAACCCTAGCCCTCCTTGCTCGCTGTACCACCGCCCGCGACCTCGCTGTCGACCTCGCCAGAGCAACGCCGCTGCCTCCCGACGGTGACCCTTCCGAAGACCTCCACTATTTTTTTCTTCCCCTTGTAGTACCACTTCCACTCACGCCTTTTTCCCTCTCCGTCGTGCACCACAGCCACCGCAATCAGAATCCGCGAGCTCCAGCTGTCGTTCGACGCCACCTCAGAGGGAGGGAGTCGACGTCACCCCCGGGAACGGAACCGCAACGGAGAGGCGGTCTCCGTCATCTACTTCGTCGAGTCAGGGGACATCCGCATCGCCGCCACCGATCGCCGCCGACATGCCACCGCCGTTCACCGTTGCCGTCGACCCCGCTACCGTCGCCGCCTCAGGTAAGCCGCTGCGTTTTCCCTCTATCCATTAGATCACGAAGGAACGACCCAGATTAGATAGGCCTACCGAACCGGTACCGACGAACCGCATCATGTCGCGTGGCACGCCCATGTCAGCCGCCGCGTGGCAGCACCGTCAGTGCGCTGAGTCGACCCGCGTCAGCCCGCTGGACCAACCCGGTGCGGCCACATGGCGCTACACAGCTGGCCGCCATCCTGTTTTCCTTTTAAATAGGCAGAAAACACTTTAATCTTGTAAACTTCTTAGTAAATCGAGTTTTTGTGCAAAAATTGCGTATCATATACAGTTGGATTCAAAAATTTGAGTAGAACAAAGATCTACATTTATATTGCTGGTTTACTGCAGTAATATTGCAGTAGGTTTTAAAGTTTAGATTAGAGTATTTTAATTCTAGAAAATTATCTGTAGATTCGTTTTAGTTGATCCTTGTTGCGTTGGCTTTGTATCTACGGGACCTTCTGTAGAAAATTGTTATAACTTGATTAGAGTGATCAAATCTGTTTCGAGATAGATTGGAGGTGTAGATCTATTTCTACGCTTGATTATTTAGGGATTAACCCAAAATACTTAAAATCTGTGGGGAATCGATTCTAATGACTTCCCCAACTCAACAACACCCCCGAATAAAACCCTTGGTCAAAATTGAATCCATCCTTGCATATTACCATGTTGCATGCATGCTTTTTCACCTTCGTGACATTGTTTTGTGCAAATTGTGATTGGATCTATGTTTGTGTTTCGTTAGATTGCTCGGAGTGTGTTGAGGAGTACTGTTGTGTAGAGTGCTGCTCGGTCAAGGCAAGTTGCACCACTTGTCCATATTATGTCCCAGATTTTGACTATGCATGTTTTACTATTCAAATCTTGTAGTATGCATGTGTAGGTCTTTCGTAGATTTTCTTACTACTATTTTTGCAAGTGTGGTTTTTGTAGCATGCCACGAGTAGCTTTATACTTAGGAATTTCCATCCTATTAGATTCCCTGTTTTTCTAAGTTTGCTTGCTACACTATATATATACTAAATATCGTTGGGGGGTTCGAAAGACTCAAAAATTTCGAAGTACGAGGGCTCTCTCGAGCGAACCTTTCTTCTCCAAAACCCTTTCAAAATAAAACTAAGTTTTCTTCTGGACGGAATGGTTGTCGGGTCAACGAGTGGATATTTGGTGGAGGACGGCCGCCTAGGAATCAAAGAAGTCTGCCATGTTTCAGAATTCAGAAGCTTCCAGTGCAACCACAATACATATGGGCTCTGTCTTGGCTTAGTACTTAGTGGGAAACCTCACCGGGTTACTAACATTTGGAGGTTCTTGGCACGGTTGGATCCAGCTGGTAGGGGGCTACTAAGGGAAGGCTTCGCCATGGTCTTGTCTGTAAAAGGACTTGATCATGGATTGTCGGGAAAGAGCACAACCTCTCGAGAGTATTGTAATCTGATTGATCAGCCGTGTTCACGGAAACAGAACAACATTGAGCATCTAAAGGATGGAGCCTCTTAAAGATCTTCCTCTCTCTTTTCCAAACTTAAAGATTTATAAACTCCAAGGCGTGAGTAATATCGCCATTGGGTGGGATTTTGGGAACTTGGTGCGTAATATCCAAGTGCTAGGTTGATTGGGCACTTGGTGAGTAATATCCACGCGTTCCATTCGACTCTATATAACTTATCAAAGTTTACAAAGTAGGGAAATCTCTTCCTCTTTTCTTATTACATAGAGAAAATTGGCTTTATGCAAATGAACCCCAAAGCCTACTCTTAGCCTTGCATGTAGAGATAGTCTTATTCTTTCCTTGGTGTAATTTGCCAATACATTCAAAGTATTGGCCCAACTTGTTAGCTGCACGTCTTATGTGCAGAATCCGAAGACTGAAAGGTGCGTAGGGATCACGGGTCTTCACGCAACTAGCCTGAGGCTTTGATGGACTCAAGTTTTACTTAGTTTCCGCTGTTTTATTTGAGCTAGCTATAAGCTATGCAAGTTGTAATAATTATACTCTGGATTATTTGTGTAATAATGACTTGTGTTTTACATGATATTCATCGACTGTGAAGTGCTAGCTATTGATCCAGGGACTAGCATGTTAATCAGAGGGACTTAGGATCCTTAACGATCCAAGGTCACAACAGATGGTACCAGAGTAGAAAGTTTCCTGTAGGACGTGACCCCTAGGATTGGAAACCACCTTTACCATTGTGTGTTTTTGCCTTCCATATTCTTCTAAGTTATTTATGCTCTTCTAGTAATTCTCTTCCTTATTACTTTGTGCCTAATTTTCTTTCTCCTAACCCAAATATGACGGCCTTCTACTACGACACCGCCGAAGATATCAAGTTCCTGCGCTTTGGGGAATGCCTTTTGGACATCATCAAGATGTTGCAGTTGCACATGCCGTCAATCAAGGGGAGCGAGTTGAGGAAGAAGCACAAGGAAGGATGTTGGGCAATTGAAGTCATCCAATCGGGGCGCAGCAAGTCTGAACCCAAGACAGAGGCCATTGTACTCAATGTCACGAGCGACTCCAAGGAGAAAGGACTAAGCATCAGCATGCATGGTCTCATTGGACGCCTTTGTGGACGCCACCATGGAGAGGTTGAAGGCCACTACATCAAGCTCTTTGGAACACGTGATGAGAAGGGAGTTCCAATCGAGTTAACCCCGGAGGAAAGGAAGACATCCAAGCATCGAAGGATCCAATATCAATACTTGGAGTCCCACATCAACGATCTTGAGAAGGGGAGCTGCCTTGAGATCATGAGGAATGACGAGCTATGCGCCCTAGTCAAGGAGAAGGACGAGAAGATCGAGGAGCTGGAAGAGAAGATCAAGTCCCTAGGAGGGGAGCTCACCGCCCAAGACAAGAAGTTCGCTAATCAAGAGAAGAGGGTGCAAGATAAGAACAAGAGGATTAGGGAAGAGAGTCTTGTGCTCGCAAAAAACGAGATGGAGTTCAAGAACTTTGCCACCATGTTGAAGGACCTGTGAGCAGCCAAGAGGAGCTTGGAGGAGAAGATCACGCCCGTGACTATGGGATCAAGCTTGATCAAGAAGCTATAGAAGGAGAAGAAGAAACTTCAAGAGAAGCTCGAAGCTGCTACCCAGGAGCTGCAAGAGGTGAAGGAACTTCAAGAGAGGCTCGAAGCTTCTACACCGGAGCCGCAGGAGGTGAAGGAACTTCAGGAGAAGCTTGAAGCCACGATGAAGGACATGGAGTTATACAAGTCACTGCTGGAGAAGGAAGGCTTCATTATTGAGGATGAGGAAGTGGATGATGAGTAGAGTAGATAGTTGGACCACCTTTATTTCTATAATCAAACGTTGATCGCGATTGTAATGAGTACCAGAACTATTTTGGTGTAGTTAAACTTGGTTGAGTTGTGTTAAACTATGTGTGCCTTGCTTTTCTCGTGTGCTTTTCTCATGTTTACATAAGGGTACGAGTTTATTCCTTAGGCTTTCTATCTATTTCTTAACTTGTTTCCCAAACCCCACAGGGCGTGGAAACAACAACAACAACATGCCCCCAGAGATAGCACAACTTCTGAACTCCCAGAATCAGCTAATCCAACTCCTCACTCAAAACATGCAAAACAACAACAACAACCCGCCGCCTCCACCACCTCCACCGCCCCAACAGGATCGCCTGACTCGGTTCTTGAGGTTAAAACCTCCAATTTTCTCAAGTAGTTCTGAGCCAATTGTGGCAGATGACTGGCTCCGCACCACCAACAAGAAGTTGGACACCGTACAAGTTGTGGGAGCCGACAGGGCGCGCTTTGCAGCACACCAACTTGAGGGACCAGCTGCTGAATGGTGGGATAATTACCAGGTCACCCACCCTGATATTGAAGCTATCACGTGGAACCAGTTTGAGGCGGCCTTTCGTACTCATCACGTAGCCGCGGGAGTCATGTCACTAAAGATACGTGAGTTCCGCGACTTGAAACAACTGCACCGCTCTGTCTCCGAGTATGGGGACCTCTTCCTCAAGCTGGCACGTTATGCACCTGATGATGTTTCCACTGATGCCAAGAGACAGGAAGAGTTCCTAATGGGCCTTAATGATGAGATATCCATTCAGCTTGTGGCTTTGAAGTTTGATAACTATCAGGAACTTCTGGACAGGGTAGTTGTGGTTGAAGCAAAGCAAAGGGGTATAGAGAACCGCAAGAGAAAGTCCACCTCACACAAGCCCAACTCAGCCCCATATCAGAAGCAACGCACTTCGTCATCACCACCCCATAACCACAATGGTCATCGTCATGGAGGACATAACCACAATGGCCATAAACACCGCAATGGAATTGGAAATGGGAAGGATCTGAGTGAAGTGACATGCTTCAAGTGTAACAAGACAGGGCATTATGCAACTACTTGCCCCGAAAAGATGAAGAATGGGAATGGTAATGGGAACTGCAACGTACACAACCATGGCAATGGTAATGGAAATGGGAAGAATCCGAATCCATTCGTCAAAGCCACGGTGAATCATGTCTCCATGGAGGATGCTCGTGAGGCACCTGACTCCATGACTGGTAAGTTCAAGCTTAACTCCACCCCCCGCTGTTGTTCTTTTTGATACTGGTGCATCACATTCATTCATATCAAGGGTATTTGTGGATAGAGGCAAGATACCTACGGAGACTATTAGTACTCCCCTAAGGGTAAGTTCTCTTGGAGGAGAAATAGTGGCAAACTCTAGATGCCGTGGGTTAGAATTAAGGATTGGGGCAGACATCTTCCCCACAAGCCTAGTCGTTCTGGAATCACAAGGATTAGACATAATTTTGGGCATGAATTGGATGACCGAATATGAGGGAGTCATATATTGTGCCAAAAGGACTATCGCACTCACGACTCCGGATAAGAAAAGGATCCGCTTTAAGTCAGCTTTCGCACTCAAAGGAAGTATGGTGAACTCTCTTAAGGGGGTTGTTTGGAGGATGTGCCAATCGTGAAGGAGTATCCAGATGTGTTTCTAGAAGAATTACGAGGGATGCCTCCTAACCGAGACATCGAGTTTCTCATTGACTTGATGCCTGGTACTGGACCGATAGCAAAGAGACCGTACAAGATGGATGTTGATGAGTTGAAGGAACTTAAGAAACAACTTAGGGAGCAATTGGACAAAGGCTTCATTCAACCAAGTGCGTCGTCTTGGGGAGCGCCTATCTTATTTGAGGAGAAGAAGGATAAAACCAAGAGACTAGTCGTGGACTACCGGTCATTGAATGAAGTGACAATCAAGAATAAGTACCCTCTACCCAATATTAACGACCTGTTCGACCAATTAAAGGGAGCTAGTTTGTTCTCTAAGATTGATCTCCGATCAGGTTATTTCTAGTTAAAGATCCGGGAACAGGATGTACCCAAGACAGGTTTCACCACAAGATACGGATTGTATGAGTATACCGTGATGTCTTTTGGCTTAACCAATGCCCCAGCATACTACATGACTATGATGAACAAGGTGTTCATGGAGTACTTGGATAAGTTTATTGTGGTATTCATTGATGACATACTCATATACTCCAAGGACGAGAAGGAACATGAGAGGCATCTGCGCCTAATTATGGAAAAGTTAAGGGAACACAAGTTGTATGCCAAATTTAGCAAATGTGAGTTCTGGTTGAAAGAAGTGGGATTCCTTGGTCATATTGTGTCAACTAAAGGAGTTGCCGTGGACCCAAGTAAGGTAGCTTCCGTGACAGAATGGGAGTCCCCTAAGAATGTGGGTGATATCAGGAGTTTCCTGGGCCTTGTAGGATATTACCGAAGGTTCATTGAAAACTTTTCCAAGATAGAAAAGCCGATGACAGAATTGTTGAACAAAGAAAAGAAGTTCCAATGGACCGAGGCATGCGAAGCAAGTTTTCAAGAATTGAAGAAGCGCCTAGTAACAGCACCAGTTTTGTGTCTCCCTGACATCCAAAAGGATTTCCAAGTCTATTGCGATGCTTCTCGACAAGGACTTGGTAGTGTACTGATGCAAGATGGAAACGTAGTGTCTTACGCCTCTCGGCAACTTAAGAACCATGAGAATAACTACCCCACGCACGATTTGGAACTAGCATCAGTTGTGCATGCGCTCAAGGTATGGAGACATTACCTCATGGGGAAACATTGTGATGTGTTCACGGATCACAAAAGCCTTAAATACATCTTCACACAAAAGGAATTAAATATGAGGCAAAGGAGATGACTTGAGCTCATCAAGGACTATGACTTGGACCTGCAGTACCATCCTGGAAAGGCCAATGTTGTGGCTGATGCCTTAAGCTAGAAGGTCTATGTAAATGGACTTACCATGGGAGAACTTCCAAATGATTTGTGTGAACATTTCAAGGATCTCAGGTTGGAAATAGTTCCGGAGGGATACTTAGCAACTATGGAGATAGTGCCAACGCTTCTGGACCAAATCAAAGAGGCCCAGAAGGGGGACAAAGAGTTGGAAGAGATAAGAGCTAATATAAGCAAGGGTAAAGCAAAAGGGTTTCATACGGATGAACAAGGAACACTTTGGTATGAGAAGTGTTTATGCGTTCCCGATGACCCCGATATCAGGAAGTTAATTCTTCAGGAAGCTCACGATTCGCCGTACTCAATTCATCCTGGTAATACGACGATGTACATGGATGTGAAGGATAGATTCTGGTGGCATAACTTGAAAAAAGAAATTGTTGAATACATCTCCTTGTGTGACGTGTGCAACAGAGTCAAGGCCGAACATCAAAAACCAGCAGGGCTGCTGCAGCCATTGCCTGTGCCCGATTGGAAGTGGGCCAAGGTAGGCATGGATTTTATCACAGGACTACCCCGGACTCGTTCTGGGTATGACTCCGTCTGGGTAGTGGTCGATCACTTCACAAAGGTGGCCCACTTTATTCTCGTAAAGACCACCTACACAAGTGCTAAACTTGCCAAGATATATATGTCAAGGATCGTAAGTCTTCATGGTGTACCCAAGGGGATTGTCTCTGATAGAGGTACCCAATTCACCTCGAAGTTTTGGCGACAGCTACACGAGTCTCTAGGGACACGACTGGAGTTTAGTACTACCTTCCACCCACAAACAGATGGACAGACGGAAAGAGTCAATCGGATCTTGGAAGACATGTTAAGAGCCTGTGCACTAGACTATGGGTCTAGTTGGGATGATAATTTATCATATGTGGAATTCTCATACAATAACAATTACCAAACTAGCATCAAGATGGCTCCATTTGAAGTTCTATATGGAAGAAAGTGTAGAACTCCGCTGCTATGGAGTGGAGTTGGTGAATGTAGTTTGTTTGGACCTGAAATGATCAAGGATGCCGAAGAAAAACTAAGACAGATTCAAGATAGGTTAAAAGTAGCCCAATCCAGACAAAAGAGTTATGCTGATTCCAAGCGCAGGGATGTAACTTACGAAGTGGGGGACCGTGCATATCTCCGAGTTTCACCACTACGAGGAGTTAAGAGATTTGGAATCAAGGGTAAGTTAGCACCCCGATTCATAGGGCCCTACAAGATATTGGGTCATAGAGGGGAGGTTGCCTATCAGTTGGAATTGCCCGAAGTGTTGACTGTTCATAATGTTTTCCATGTGTCACAACTAAATAAGTGTCACCCGGAAATGGCTGAAACACCACTAAAGGATACGGTTCCGTTGAACGAGGTTCAACTGGAAAACGATCTCACCTATGAGGAAAAACCCACCAGGATTCTGGAAACAGCTGAGAGAATTACTCGTACCAAGACTATCAGGTTTTGCAAAGTTCAATGGAATCACCACTCTGAGGAAGAGGCCACGTGGGAACGTGAAGAAGACCTAAAGAAAGAACACCCACACCTATTTGCTAACCAACCTGAATCTCAGGGACGAGATTCTTCTTAAGGGGGTAGGTTTGTAACATCCCAAATTTTTACGATTGTAGATGTTACTAGAAGCATGCATCATATCCTTGCATCATGGCATCACACAACTAAAGCCGCATCGATTACGTTCCCTAAACCCTATAGTCATATAAAGACTAAAAAGGGTAAAACAAAATCTAACCTACTAAACCTTTGCAAAAGTTTATTTTATAATCCCATTCTAGTCCTCTTCTTTTTACAAAATTTTAGAGACCGGCTCACTTAATTCGGAGTCCATTTGCAAAAGTTACAAAACATTTGGTGAAACAGAAAAAAATAAAAAGAATATAAAAAGAGAGAGATCCCTAGCCTAACGGGCCGGCTAAACCAGCCCGTGGCCTATCTACCACCCCGCCTGGCAGAGCGGCCAGCGCATAGCGCGTGGGCCGGCCCAACAGATGCCAGCGGACGCCGCCAGCAGCCTGTCACCGCGTCAGCGGCCGCCGACAGGCGGGCCCCACCTCATCGTCATCTCCGATGAGATCGGAACGAACTCCATCGCTGCCACCGCGTCTGGAATGAATTCCCGACCAATTCGGAGAGGATCTCCGCGACCCCCGCCCCAAGTCTCTGCCCCTTTTAATCCCCGCGACGAACCCCACCCAAAACCCTAGCCCTCCTTCCTCGCTGTACCGCCGCCCGCGACCTCGTCGCCGACCTCGCCGGAGCAACGCCGCCGCCGCCCGACGGTGACCCTTCCGAAGACCTCCACTGTTTTTTTCTTCCCCTTGCAGTACCACTTCCCCTCACGGCTTTTTCCCTCTCCGTCGTGCACCACAGCCACCACAATCGCTCGCCGGAGCTTCGCCAGAATCCGTGAGCTCCAGCCGCCGTTCACCGCCACCTCGGAGGGAGGGAGTCGACGTCACCCCCGGGAACAGAACCTCAACTGAGAGGCGGTCATCGTCATCTAGTTCGTCGAGTCAGGGGACATCCGCATTGCCGCCACCGATTGCCACCGACGCGCCACCACCGTTCGCCGTCGCCGTCGAGCCCGCCGCCTCAGGTAAGCCGCTGCATTTTCCCTCTGTTCGTTAGATCACGAAGGAACAACCCAGATTAGATAGGCCTACCGACGAACCGCATCGCGCCGCGTGGCACGCCCACGTCAGCCGCCACGTGGCAGCACCGTCAGCATGCTGAGTCGGCCCGCGTCGGCCTGCTGGACCAACCCGGTGCGGCCACTTGGCGCTGCACAGCTGGCCGCCGTCCTGTTTTCCTTTCGAATAGGTTGAAAACACTTTAATCTTGTAAAATTCTTAGTAAATCGAATTTTTGTCCAAAAATTGCGTATAATATACCGTTGGATTCACAAATTTGAGTAGAACAAAGATCTACATTAATATTGCTGGTTTACTGCAGTAATCTTGCAGTAGGTTTTAAAGTTTAGATTAGAGTATTTTATTTCTAGAAAATTATCCGTAGATCCGTTTTAGTTGATTCTTGTTGCGTTGGCTTTCTATCTACGAGACCTTCTGTAGAAAATATTTATAGCTTGCTTAGAGTGATCAGATCTGTTTCGAGATAGATTGCAGGTGTAGATCTATTTATGAGCTTGATTATTTTGGGATTAACCCAAAATACTTAAAATCTGTGGGGAATCGATTCTAATGACATCCCCAACTCAACAACACCCCCGAATAAAACCCTTGGTCAAAATTGAATCCATCCTTGCATATTACCATGCTGCATGCATGCTTTTTCACATTCGTGGCATTGTTTTGTGCAAATTGTGATTGGATTTATGTTTGTGTTTCGTTAGATTGCTCGGAGTGCGCTGGGGAGTACTGTTGTGTAGAGTGCTGCTCGGATCAAGGCAAGTTACACCACTTGTGCATATTATGTCCTAGATTTTGACTATGCATGTTTTACTCTTCAAACCTTGTAGTATGCATGTGTAGGTCTTTAGTAGATTTTCTTACTACTATTTTTGGAAGTGTGGTTTTTGTAGCATGCCATGAGTAGATATATACGTAGGAATTTATGTCCTATTAGATTCCCTGTTTTGCTAAGTTTGCTTGCTATTCTATATATATACTAAGTATCGTTGGGGGGTCGAAAGACTCAAAAAATTTCTAAGTACGAGAGCTCTCTCGAGTGAACCTTTCTTCTCCAAAACCCTTTCAAAATAAAACTAAGTTTTCTTCTGGGCGGAATGGTTGTCGGGTCAACGAGTGGATATTTGGTGGAGGACGGCCGTCCAGGAATCAAAGAAGTCTACCATGTTTCACAATTCAGAAGCTTCCAGTGCAACCACAATACATATGGGCTCTGTCTTGGCTTAGTACTTAGTGGGAAACCTCACCGGGGTACCAACATTTGGAGGTTCTTGGCACGGTTGGATCCAGCTGGTAGAGGGGCTACTAAGGGAAGGCTTCGCCATGGTCTTGTCTGTAAAAGGACTTGATCATGGATTGTGGGGAAAGAGCACAACCTCTGGAGAGTATTGCAATCTGATCGATCAGCCGTGTTCACGGAAACAGAACAACATTGAGCATCTGAAGGATGGAGCCTCTTAAAGATCTTCCTCTCTCTTTTCCAAACTTAAAGATTTATAAACCCCAAGGCGTGAGTAATATCGCCATTGGGTGGGATTTTGGGAACATGGTGCGTAATATCCAAGTGCTAGGTTGATTGGGCACTTGGTGAGTAATATCCACGTGTTCCATTCGACTCTATAATACTTATCAAAGTTTACAAAGTAGGGAAATCTCTTCCTCTTTTCTTATTACATAGAGAAAATTGGCTTTATGCAAATGAACCCCAAAGCCTACTCTTAGCCTTGCATGTAGAGATAGTCTTATTCTTTCCTTGGTGTAATTTGCCAATACATTCAAAGTATTGACCCAACTTGCTGGCTGGACGTCTTATATGCAGAATCCGAAGACTGAAAGGTGCGTAGGGGTCGCGGGTCTTCACGCAACTAGCCTGAGGCGTTTATGGACTCAAGTTTTACTTAGTTTCCGCTGTTTTATTTGATCTAGCTATAAGCTATGCAAGTTGTAATAATTATACTCTAGCTTATTCGTGTAATAATGACTTGTGTTTTACATGATATTCATCGACTGTGAAGTGCTACTGTTGATCCAGAGACTAGCATGTTAATCACAGGGACTTAGGATCCTTAGTGATCCGAGGTCACAACAGAATCAGTAAGAGAGTAAAAAAAGCCAATAGAGATGAAATCATACAATAGAAAAATCATACCTCGTATTCTCACAACAGAAGGCTTGTCGTCCTTCTTTTGCAGCTCTGAGAAGGAGAGAAGTAAATAGCATTAAAGGATACGTAAAAAATCAAACGAAACATAAAAGCTAAATACCTTGATGACACTTACCGTACGGGTGTTCTCTCTAAAAGCGTGTAATGGCTTATCCTCCACATACGACCAACAACTGCAGAGCACAAAAACATTAGAAAACATGAACTACATCTACAAAAAATGCAAAAAATATGAATACGAGCGCTGAAAAATGTAAAAGCATGAAGATAAAATAATAGGTGGGTAGGTACATACCACGTGAGATGATATCATACCTCCTCCATATGAAACAAGAGAAACACGCACGATGGCCATTAGGATGCGTTTTCACGAAGAAGCGTACCTGATAAGCCCCGCCGCTATGGCAGTAGTCGGACGGCACGTCATGTGATGACCACATCCACCATAGCCGCCGTATCCTCGTGTCAAGTCAGATAAGCTCGTAGAGAGAAGCTTTGGGCACGACGGAGGAGCCTTCACTGCGTTCTCGACGGTGTAGAACTAACCCTTAAGAGAACAATGATATGTTTGGCCCTAACGCCTGAAGCAGATGCGCCTGCTTCGGTACTCGCCTATGAGAAACTACGATAGATAATAGATGATACAGGATAAAGAAACTACGTCTATGAGAGAGTTGAGAGACGTACGATGAGGGTAAGTGAGAGGCACGATATATAGAGAAACACCGCTCACAACAGAAAATGCAGGTGGGGTTAATTGGTAAGAGCAACAACGCAGGAGCACTCGGCATATGGGGCCTATCCCACCGTAAAAATATTGTAGCAGCATGGCGTCCATCGTTTTCAGTGTGTACGCCCATCACATGTGATAAGGTATCTCTCGCGGCAGCAGGGCCCTCGCCATGAGACCTCGCATACATGTAGACGGCTAGTGCTAATGCTGCCAGCTCAAACTTTGACTGTGCGAATGTTTGAAAGACCAGAGATAACGCTGAAAATTCTACTATATTCGGTACAAAAACTATGGCCCTACCGCAAGAAGCTGCGGCCGCCTATAATCTATGATGCCAGCACCCCCCTCCGCCATGAGAACACGCAGCCCCCCATGACTTCCGATGGTAACCGCGCTGCCAGCTCGGCTTTCCCCTGCGATAAAACATGCGAGACATGAGATCACGGGGCCACGTCAGCTCTAGAAGGGCCCTACGTCCGCGAGAAACCGTAGATGGCTTGGGCTTATGGCACTGCATCGGCTCTCAATAGGCCCAAGTTTAGAGAAAACAGGGCATGCATGAGATAATGGCGCCACGACGGCTCTCGGTAGGCCCTTTGACCATGAGAAACAACGGATGGGGTGGGATAGAGATTCCACGTGCACGTCATCTCTTGGTGGGCCTCCCGGGTGCGGATCATTGTCGCCCCTGAGAGGCCTCTCACCATGCACGTTCTAGCCCACATATGCTAACGGCGGGCCCATGCCACGCGCACGGCCCACCATCCAGCAACGCGAGGTACGATGACACGCCGTATACACGTCCGTAGTATGGAATCTTTCTCCCTAGCCCGCCTCACAGGATAGCATGGCTCCCTTGCGGCATCACCACGTGTCCTCCTCGGCGTCCATCGCACGGTTGAAAAGAATCGGGATGACGCGGATAGCAGTTTGGGTCAAAACAATCTAGCTCTATTATTTACTCCTAATTACTACAATCATTACTTGAGAGGATGATGCATAATAACCGCTAGGGTTTTCCATTTCAGAGAAATCTAAAATGGATTCTTTTGTGTTTGAAACGTACTTCACAAGATCTTCTGTAACTCATATCTAAGTGAAGATTCTCATAACGAATTTGATAGGTGATTTCTGTAGATTCATTACTATCAAATATGAATGGTTTTGATAATTATTCTTATGATGTTCTTTGTATGTTTTACCCTAGAAAATAATTTGTCTCATATGGTAATATTAACCAATGGGTAAGGTTTAGGTTTCACTCTAACTCTAATGCATGTGATCATCTTGTCAGCATAGCACTAGGGTTTAGTGTGGATGAATAGATCTAGTTCACAAGGTGTGAGATACATATCACCTCTACACTTCGTATTTATAGGGCAAGTATATATAGGAAATGGCCTTGCAATCATGGTTTATTTCTAGGATAGGTTTATTAAAGTTAAGTTACTTGTTATGCATGTAAACATAGGGTTGACATTCTCTACTAGAGAATCTCAACACTTAAGTCTTAAGGTTGAGGAATAGGCATGACATGATCTCCTAATCATAGCATCAAGTCCATTATTAGTTTGATAGAGCTGTGTCACAAAAAATGCTTGGATACATAATAGGGATTTACTCTATCTAGGTGACTATGACATATAAGGTGTATGTCCTAGCTATAAAGAGAGTATCAGTCATCTACTTAATTCCCCTAAGTATTAAGTAGGTATTATACTATTCAAAAGATTTGGATATAAAGATGTCTTAGGAATGGGATTTCAAATAAATAGCCAATGGTTAATCCAATGACTTGGATACAAGCACTTGTATGAACGGCTTGGTTGTGCATGTCTTCTCACTAGCCTTATACTAATGAGTTGTCAACCAGGTTTACTTCAACTAAGGAGTAGTTGAAGCTATAAGTGTTCCCAGTAATGTTGACACAGGTTAGGAATTCACAAGTTTTAATTTAATTCTTTCCATGTCATATGAGAATGATTAATAGTTATCTTAAACTTGTTTTATGTCAAATAGGAATGTGACATCATCAAGTCCTAAGTGAATTGATGGTGATAAAGTAGTCTTGACATTGGTCAGACTTGATATAGGTTTTACAATGGATGATTTCTTATCAAGTATGCTAAATAAGGTTTGATCCAAGGATGATACTTAAGACTTGGTATCAAGTACATATCTCATCCTTGTTTAATAAGGTAAGAATATTGGATAAAGAAGAAGGTATAAATCAAGTTTTAGATAGGTCAAGGTTTGGTTTAGGAATTTGGATGGTTCAATTGTCACATCACTCTTGTCATTCACAAGTGTTCGTCGAATGAATCTTGTTTAAGATAAGATAGAATAAGTTAAGTTGATTTAATAATTTATCTTGTTTGATGGTGTATTAATATGCTAATAGTTATTTAGCACATGTCTTAAGTGATATTTAGAGAAGATGAGATAAGCATCAAGTTTTACTTGTTCTTTAAGTATGTGGGGTGTGTGGATATACTTTTGTTTAAGAATCTTACTTCTACCCTTCCTAATATAGAAGTGTACCAAAGATTATTACAAAGTTGGGTCACTCAGCATGGTGAACTAGTCCTAAATCATCAACTCAAGTGGAACTTTAATCACTTCAACAAGTTCTAGCAAAAAAAATTTAGTTAGCCCGGACTTTCTATGCATGGATACAATGCACATAGCTATCCTCTACCCATTTTCGTGTATCATACTTTACATGATGTTACATGATGGGTAACTTGTTAACCAGCGTAGGCTTTTCTTTTTGTGGCACCCGAGGAGATGCTCGTCTCGGTTGGCTCACTTGTGGTCATAGCCAAATGTTTTGTCAACTCTTGATGGAGGACTTGATGAATCTTTGAGGTGTTAATGATGTCAAGGATGACGTCCGGTGATCTCAAGTGTTAACCTGCACAATTGATGGGACACAACAATGTGGGCCCCAATATTAAAGCTGACCGGATTTTACAGCACATCACGCGAGAAAAAGAGTTTAACATTGGTTCTTCGTTTCTCGCATGGAGTAGAGTTACTATGGGGACAATTTGTTCCTTGTTCCTCCATGTGTCCTCGTGGATGTGTGCCACTCGTCTTTGAACTCCATTTGTTGTCTAGGATGTATCCCACTAGTAGTATAAGAAAAGGGGAGGACACAGGAAAAAATGCCCCTTCTCCTCATTTCCATTGCCACCTTGTTCTTCTTCCTCTTGCCCTCTGCCATACTGGACGTGTTGTGATTTTTTCGATCAACTTCATGCATAAGATTGCAGGCTATAGCTCTAGCACCACTACCGCCACGAAGAAAGGAGCCGCCAGATCGAGGAGCACGAACAGAGACTAGCGGTGGTACGCTTGCAAGGCTAGCGAGCTCTGCTAACTGAAGCAAGATAGGTAGCTACCCTGTAAGGAGAACTACCTCCTTCCTCGCGATGAGGTAATTCCTAATCTCCCTCCTCGGTTTAGGGTATTGTTCATCGCCTCTATCCTTCGGGGATTGTCCCTTCTAGCCCATGAATTTCTTCGTGGGCAGCTCTTCTTTTATGGCGTTCATCTTCACTAGTTAACGCCAAAATCCATCTTGTGCATTGCATTCTTTATCTCCCAGTGCGATTGTTGGCTAGGCATCTAGACACACCAAGTGCTTTGAAAGAAATTGTACTCTATGAAGAGGCAGCCGGGTACACAGGGACCCTATGCTACTTACGGTTGCGGCATATCTAGATATGCATCACTTTTCTATCAAGATCATGGACTATGTCCAAGGATGGTGGCACAAGTGGTTCTACATCTGGGACCAAAGGTCATCAATCAGAAGTTTGGGTTGCCTCCGTTTGACGCGAGTGATAAGGTGGAGAAGAAGCATTCTTGGAAGAACATGGTGATGCTAGCTGAGGAGGCAGAAGTCAAACTTTATATGCCTGAGTGAAGGCCCTCCAAAAAATCCCTATCAAGGAGGTGTGTAGGAATCAGATCATCCGAACCTTCCTCTAGTGTCCCATCCACCACTTCAAACTAGGGCCCACCCCATGTGGCAGTACAACGGTAAATCAGACCCAACATGGGCCCTGGCGGAAAACTGGTTGTCCACAGAGCTTGAGAAGAAGGTGAGGCTCTCACCACCCATACTACCAATGACGAGCTCCCAAAGGACTCACTCGTGGATCCATATGATTCAAGCAAGAAATTGCCCAAGGTAAGAGTCGATGCATTTTCTTATTTCTACTACTTCTCCTTTACGATGTCATAGTGTGAAGTGTTATGTTTTGTCTTTGGTTGCAGAATTATAAGAAGTTTGTGTCCCTTCTATCTCATCTCAAAGAATTTGTAGTGTCGGAAGGTGCTAAAGTGGACGAGTCGGACTCCACAATCCCAACTTCCCATTCAGAGGAGGAGGTGAGAGACAAGGAATTCAGAGGAGGAGGTGAGAGACGAGGGCACCTGCAAGCAGGGTTAGAGTGAGACTGTGGAAGTGTCGACACCTTCTAAGTCTAAAGGACCCCTTTAGGAGACAACCGACATAGCTCCGGGAGCCAATCCAGCGGTGCCGCTTCAAGCAACGCCTCCTGTTCTTGTGGAAAAAAAACCTAGGGTGGATCTTCTTGACTTCAACTATATCAGCTTGTAAGTCCTTCTTCTTGTATTTGTAGCGATGAGCTTGTTACCTTGTATGTGTGTAGCATAGTAACTATGTATCTGTTTAATCCGGGACTCAACGACCGAAGATGTTGCCATGGAGAAGTTGAATGAGGGGGTCATGGACTCGAAGGCCATGGATTCACATGCTGTATTGGAAAGCACAAGGCCATGCAGTCCCTGAGATGATGATAGATCCTCCGGCTCCTCCCAACATTGCAAGCGTAAGAGGGTCGTCACCCGGTCGTCACCCAAGGAGCGGTCGACATCCAGTGATGAGCACATAAGTAGTCTTGATATTTTTCCCATTGTATTGATTGCCCTGCACCATCCGAGGATCCCCCAAACCCATGTGTAGGCTTGGTTTCTTTCTTAAATTAATTGACTTAAAATACACCACAACTAGTCTTGCTATCCATGGTGGAGAAAGGACACTAGTTCATCTGAGTGAAAAACAAACGCAACGAACTTCTGCGTGAGTTTCGCTAATTTTTTCCTTTGAGTATACCAGCATGAGTTTCATCATGATGTCGATGTGTTGGTGCAGTCAAGAGCCTTGCACCGAATCGAAGACCTAGAGAAAAAATGTTGCAGTTGAGAATAAGGCCAAGGGTGCTAAGGATGCACTCAACCAAGTCAAGGCTCGGGCAAAATAACGTGAGGAGGAACCTTTTGCTCAAGCCACTAAGCGTGAAGAGGAACTTAGTGCTTAGCTACTGGCATAGGCCCAAGCCTTGTCGGGTGAGTATATGTTTATGAATCCCCTTCTTGAGTACCAGATTTCTCAGTAATAAGTTTCTAATACTTGTTTTGTATATGTTGCCGGAATTCCTCTAGATCGTGATGCTTAGATGCATGTCGATCCCTTGACCGATCTTGTTGAAGAAATTGAGAATCGCATCACCTATCTGAAAGGATCTACTGACGAAGGCTAAAGGAGTGTTGGGATCTTCCACAAGGAGATCTTCTCGAAGGCTGTCACCATCGAGGACATTGGGTGACTCATGGATGCTTTTCACAAAGCCTAAGACCTAGTGAAAGCCTACAAGCATCTCCAAGTGGCATCTGGTGCTTTTCTAGCCTTTATGGTGGCAGCCGACTTCGCCAAGCCCTCTAACGCAGTGGCATAGGATATATAGTTTAGTGTTGTAGTCTATTGCTGGTCCCATTTTGCTTTGTAATGTACCTTGCATTTTGTTGTTGTTATGGAATGATGATGCAACCGATATATATCAGTAGCTACTTTTAGCTTCCCATGTATTTGTTTCTTCATGTAGCCCTCGAGTGTATGACACAACTCGAAGAGGATATCATGTGCTCGAGTAACTTCATGTTGTGTTGTATGCTTAATTAGTGTATCCTTGTGTTCTGCAGCATGCAGCCGATAGTTCCCCGAATGCCTTGGTCCTAGAGGATCCTCCAGTTCAGATGCAACCATCGAGCAAAGTTTTTGAGTTTTTTATGTTGTCTCGATTGCATGATCGTGTGAAGGAAGCGGAGAAGATGAATTTGATCACAAAGGGATTTGCAGATGTGTGGAAATCCAAGGCTCAAAAAGTAGCTCAGCACGAAGAGTATATGTAGGATGAAGTTAATAAGTTTAACGAGAAGCTGAAGTGTAAGCACTCACGTAGCCCTCAAGTCTTTGAATTTATATGTGTGTCGTCAGCTTAATCCTTGTCTTGCTATAGCAGTTGCCAATCGCGATATTCAGGAGAAGTAAAGTTGTATTAAGCTTCGATTGAATTGTTTGAGCCAAGCTGACCTGGAAGTTGTTGGATTCTTCTGGATAGAGAGAGATCAAGGATTTGTTTTGGCCACTTTTCAAGATTAAATCTAGCTAGTCCTCAAGAACCTTAGGGATTTTCGTTCAACCTTAGACATGGTTTATGACCTGATGTTTCTGTTGGATCCTAGGACCTCAAGTTTTTTGGGTTTGATGCAGAAGTTCTACATTCATGAGAAATTTATAGGATTTGTCTATGCTGAACTGGTCGCTGGGGCGTAGGCGGCGTTGAAATTTGTTTGGATCCACCAACCGAACTTTGATTTGGATGCTATTACATGGGACCTTCCCTCAACGCTAGATACTTTTGAGAGGCTGATTTCATCGCATATTGAGGTTGTTTATAGTCTAGCCATCAGTATTGACTGCCACTTCGAGAGGTGTGAGCAGATGTTTCTTTAGTGAAAGCGAGGCTAGTAGTGAACTTCACGACTGTTATTATTGTAACATGCACATAATGTATATATGTAAAATATGTTTGTTTTGTAAGGCCAAGAGTGCTAAGGATGCACCCAACCAAGTCAAGGCTGAGGCGAAATAATGTGAGGAGGAACCTTTTGCTCAAGCCACTAAGCGTGAAGAGGAATTAGTGCTCAGCTACGGGCATAGGCCCAAGCCTTGTCGGGTGAGTATATGTTGATGAATCCCCTTCCTGAGTACCAGATTTCTCACTACTAAGTTTCTGATACTTTTTTTGTAGATGTTGTCGGAGTTCCTCTAGACTGTGATGCTTAGATGCATGTCGATCCCTAGACCGATGTTGTTGAAGAAGTCGAGAATCACATAACCTATCTGAAGGATCTACCGACGAAGGCTAAAGGAGTGTTGGGATCTTCCACAAGGAGATGTTCTCGAAGGCTGCCACCATCGAGGACATTGGGTGACTCATGGATGCTTTTCACAAAGCCTAAGACCTAGTGAAAGCCTACAAGCATCTCCAAGCGGCGTCTGGTGCTTCTCTGGCCTTTATGGTGGCCACTACGCATAGCATGAAGGTCAAACTCGAGAAGACCAAGAATTATGCCAATGACATCCGACGGCTAGGAGGTAGAGCTTCACCCCTTTGCTAAGAAAGCAAAGAAGTATGGTCTGCAGCTAGTAGAACTTGTCGAAATGTAGAATGAGGCGCATCGTCTGGCCGTAGCTAGTATGACAACCGACTTTGCCAAGCCCTCTAACACAGAGGCATAGGATAGTTTAGTGTCGTAGTCTATTTCTGGTCCCATTTTCCTTTGTAATGCACCTTGCATTTTGTTGTTGTTATAGAATGATGATGCAACCGATATATCAGTATCCACTTTAAGCTTCCCATGTATTTGTTTCTTCATGTAGCCCTCGAGTGTATGACACTACTCGAAGAGGTTATCATGTGCTCGGGTAACTTCATGTTGTGTTGTATGCTTAATTAGTGTATCCTTGTGATCTGCAGGGTGCAGCCGATAGTTCCCCGAATGCCTTGGTCCCAGAGGTTCCTCCAGTTCAGATGCAAGCATCGAGCAAAGTTTTTGAGTTGTCGATGTTGTATCGACTACATGATTGAGTGAAGGAAGCGAAGAAGATGAATTTGATCACAAAGGAACTTGCAGATGTGTGGAAATCCAAGGCTCAAAAAGTAGCTCAGCGCGAAGAGTATATGTAGGATGAAGTTAAGAAGGTTAACGAGAAGCTGAAGTGTAAGCACCCATGTAGCCCTCAGGTCTTTGAATTTATATGTGTGTCATCAGCTTGATCCTTGACTTGTTATAGCAGTTGTAAATCGCGATCCTCAGGAGGAGGAGAGCTATATTAAGCTTCGATTGAATTGTTTGAACTAGGTCGACCTGGAAGTTGGTGGATTCTTCTAGATAGAGAGAGACCGAGGATTTGTTTTGGCCACTTTTCAAGATTAAATCTAGCTAGTCCTCAAGAACCTTAGGGATGGTCGTTCAACCTTAGACATGGTTTATGACCTGATGTTTCTATTGGATCCTAGGACCTCAAGCTTTTTGGGTTTGATGCACAAGTTCTGCATTAATGAGAAAGTTATAGGATTTGTCTATGCTGAACTCATCGCTGGGGTGCAGGCGGCGTTGAACTTTGTTTGGATCCACCAACCGAACTTGGATTTGGATGCTATTGCACGCGACATTCCCTCAATGCTAGATGCTTCTGAGAGGCAGATTTCATCGCATATTGAGGTTGTTTATAGTCTAGCCATTAGTGTTGTCTGCCACGTCGAGAGATGTGAGCAGATGTTTCTTTAGTGCAAGCGAGGCTAGTAGTGAACTTGGCGACTGTTATTATTGTAACCTGCACATAATGTATATATGTAAAATATGTGTGTTTTGTAAAGCATATTTGCATGTTGGTTTGTTATAATTTTACTTTATGTTGCTATTAGACTTGACTTGATGCATCATGTGCTAGGCCTTTTCATTAGCCTGGCACCCTTAATCTTAGTGCCTTGTCAACATGTCTGTTGGGTTGCAACTTGGTTGGAGTTTTCAAGGATTCGATGTTCAGGAAGATTCAACTACTCAGGCTGTCGCGTGAAATGTTTTCGAGTGTGAGGAGTCGACAACATGTTAGGTTACTCGAGGAGGTGTAACACCCGAGTGCGAGATGCATAAAAAGTAAATAAAATAATCGACTCTTAGTAGAGGGAACTTATCTTTATTTATAGTAGTTAGCATGTACATGTTTTGGCTAAGTAGCCTGGCTAAGTAGCCTTACCAAAAAGTAAAAACATACTAAGTGTAGAAACGGCGTAGCTGCACGATGTTCTAGGGGTTGGAGTATGCGACTCCTATTTCCAGGTTCTTCAGGCGATAAAAACCACTTGGGATCACTCCTGTGATGACATAGGGTCCCTACCAGGGGTTTCCAGCTTGAGGTGGCCCTTTTGTTTGAGCCGCAACATGAGGTCTACTTTGGAGAAGGACCTAGGGCATAGCCAATGGATGTGGTAGTTGTGGAGGTTCTGCTGGTAGACAGCCGAACGGGTAGAGGCGATGTCGTGTGCTTCATCAAGTAGATCGACGTCATCTTCGATTGCGATAGTGGAGTCAATCTCATTGTAGGAAACAACCCAAGGGGTGTTGTACCAAACTTCCACTGGTAGTATAGCTTCTATGTTGTGCACCATGAAGAATGGCTTGTAGCCCGTGGCATTGTTCGGAGGCTCCATAGCACTAAGGGTAGCTCCTAGGGCCATCCTGCTGCTCTCTCGAGGGGTTGCATGAGTCGCTTCTTGACGTCATCGTAGACAAGACCATTGGCCTTTTCATCCCACCTATTGGTTTGCAGCTGTACCATAGAGGCATAATTTATGTTTATCCCCATCTCCTCGTAGAAGTCTTGAAATTCTCTCGGGGTGAAGTTGGAGTCGTTGTAGTTGATTATGCTATGGGTAACCTGAAACTGGAAGATTAGAGACTAGATGAACTTCACAGCGGCGGTAGTGCTTTCATTGGTGACCGTTGTTGCTTCAATACACTAAGTGCACTTGTCGACTGCCATGAGGAGGTATATGTGGACTCCATGATATGATTTTTGTAACTTTCCAACCATGTTGAGTCCCTATTGATCAAAACTCCATGCAAGAGGTATCAGCCATAGCTCTAAACCAGGTGCGTGAGGTTTTTCTCCAAACCATTGGCAGGCATTGCATTTGGTGACAATGTCAGTAGCATCTTGCATTGTGGTTGTCTAGTAGAAACATGCGCTGAGGGCCTTTGTGACCAGTGCACGACTGCCAGCGTGATGCCTTCATATGCCCTCATGTATGTCAAGTAGGCTGCTCCTACCATCTTCAAGTGCGATGCAGCTTTGGCTCACGCAGGTTATGCTTCGTTTGTAGAGATTTCCATTGATTATAGTGAAAGCCTTGGAGCAGCGAGAAATGTGTCCCTCGTTCGTCAGATTCTCCACTAGTTCCTTTTACACTAGGTACGCGATGTACATATGCATCCATGTTGGTTCTATCGGCATTACCTCCATTGGTCCTCTGGGTACAGGCTCCCCTTCCGCTTCTACAGGTATCGTGGATTCGTCAGGTGGCATAGCCCTGAGGGTCTCGTCGACTCTAGAGGGTTGGCAGATGCTTTGGTATTGATGGACTATTCACTGATTTGCTCCAAGAATACACCAGGTGGTATGGGTGCACCGGTGGACCCGATGTTGGCCAGTTTGTAGGGCTCCTTGCTGCTGTCATGGCCAACGTCCCTTAGCTCGCACTTGTTTCCTTCGAGGGAGTTGTATAGATCCCAGTAAGAGGTCATGTTATTGCTGACCGCATCGGATATGTTCATTGTTTGAAGCACAACAAGGTTAGAGTCACCGTATATCATGAGGCATGTGGCGTTGCAAGCTTTGGCCATACGCATGTCGTGGATCAAGGCCTCATACTCCGCCTCATTTTTGGAGCCACAAAATTTCATGCACAGCACGTAGAACATATTACCTCCTTGCGGGATGTCAAGATGAGACTGCACATGTGGCTTAGGCTCGCTTGGAGCCATCAAAGTGCATCGTCCAAACACCTGATATATCTGGAGGTCCTGGTGTTTACTGCTCCATCTAGTGAACTATCAAGTCTGGGAGCACCTACTACTTTATCGCGGTACGTCTCTCGTAGATAATGTCCAGCGGAGACAAATTGATTCCGTAGAGGGAGAATCCCCGTATTGCCTATGGGTTGTTGAGGATGTGAGACAGTGGTGCATCGTTGATGACTATTATCGGGTGCTCCTAGAAGTAGTGGCATAATCGATAGGCAGTCATGAGGATTCCATATGCCATCTTATGATAGTGCGGGTACTATTGTTTGGTTGGAGTAAGGACCTCGTTGAGGTAATACATAGGTCGTTGCACCCCGTGAGTTTTTCCTTACTTCGCATGCTCAACGATGAGAACCGTACTAACCACCTGGTTAGTGACAGCGATGTACAAAAGCAAGGGCTCTCGCTCGTTGGGAGTTACCAGTACCAGCAAGTTTAACAACAGACGTTTGAGGTCCTCTAAATCCACATGTACTTTGATAGTAAAGTCAAATTTATCTGATTTGTGCAACAACTAATCGAATGGTAGTGCTTTTTCTCCCATCTTGCTGATGAATCCACTAAGTGCCTCTATGTGTCCTGCAGCTGTTGGACGCCCTTGAGGTTGGTCAGCTACTTCATCATCATTATTGTCTATGTTCTTCGGGTTTGCTTTGATTCCCATTGCTAAGATGAGGTAGCCTAGAAGTTGGCCTACTATTGCCTTTATTGCCTTAATCATGCACTTTAGCGGGTTCAGCTTGATCATGTATTGATCAAGGTTAACAAATGTCTCGCGGAGGTCATCGATAAGTGTGGCACCCTGATGCATGTAAAATGCATACATGAACTTTGTAGTTTGTTAACATGTTTACCCACATATTTGCATCATATATAATGTTAGATCCAAGTTTTACATTATTTTGGGGATTTTCTAAATAATCCACTATCTTTTGGTTCTATCTTTTTCTGGCAGAAAAACCTTCTGTTAGTGTTTTTGACTTTCCAGGAGCTACATAACTTGAAATGGAGCTAGTTCAACGGGAGTTGTTAGATAATTTCCGTGCGAATCGAATGAGCTAAAGTAGAGCCCACGGGGACCAACTAGCTGAAAATGGGAGCCCATTTACTATAGGTCACGCAACTGGGGCTATCTCAGCCGTCCAAACACCGATGTCGTTGATTCCACCGCCATTCGCTATGTTTTGACATAAAACCATCTATATACACCCCCTGGCGGCCTTTCTCGAGATGGACGGAGGTGGAGATCGAAAACTAAATAATAGAGAGTTAGCAGGCCGCCGCCCGGAGGAAGATTGGAGGGGGAATGACTACCAGGTAGCCTCTGGCCACGTCTCCTCCTGCACCAACACCTCCTCATCACTCTCCATGATGAGAGGGGAGTAGTCCATCCTCTGGACCTTGGAATTATGGTGGTAAGTTGATCTAATCTCACTATGTATGATCATTGTTGAAGTCCATATGATGTGCCTTGCATGAGTAGGGATCTATCTATGTAATTCCTATGGTAGATATTGTATTATGAGATAGTACTTGTTATTCATTTACCATTGTGTTGGATCTTGTATGGTTTGTCATACTTTGGGAATATTCTATCATGCATGTAATGGTTTAGATCTATACATAATGCCTTGTTTATCCATATCATGAGGTGATTGACACCACCAAGTGGGGGGTAGATGAGAGAGATGTGATAATACTAACAACATATCACAACATATGAATCATTGAACTAGTGTTTAGAATATTTTCCATTAAGAAGTATGATGTATGTAGGTAATGGGTGGTCGAGTGACAACGGCATATGTATTGAGTGAAAGCAATGCAGCCCTACATCCTTTATCTAGGGGTAAAAAGGGAGAAGTATGATTTGTGGCGTGACACAAACCAAATGCTTGCCTTATTACGAGGGTGACCTAGCAACACAAAGGATTACTTATTTCACCTATGTGTTTTACGACATGTAGCTACCATAAAAGTACCATTAAACATATCAATTGTGTGTACCTTTACTATCCATAACATGATAATCACCATAGATGGAGAAGAGAGGATTAAGTTAACCCATGAACCCATGTCCATTGTTCCCATAATAAAAAAACCCTTGTATTGTCCTCTTGCATTGAAGAGGATTGTGGGGCCCCCAGATTAAACATCCGAGAATCCCTGTTATGCATACACCATGATCTCATGATCAGTTCGTCGTGGCACATAACCGACAAGTATCAAAGAAAACATCCATTAATTAAGCGGATACGAATCATACCTTATTTACCATTATGGCCACATCAGTCAACATCAGCGGAATTTCATCAACCGTAGAGCCCAAGCCATGCCTTAACCTACATGTAGATGACTAGGAGAACGTCCTACCTCACATAATCGTCAACTTACCATTCTTCTTGATTCTCGATATCTGACCAAGTTAATAGCCAGGGATAATGCCAGTGAGTACCTTGAATGTACTCGCAAACCACCTTAAGAGAATAATAATACAAGAGAAAATGCAATATGGATGTTGTAGTAGGAGGGCTCCAAGAGAGGTTCTTTTCTCAAATAGTTTCTCTTATAGATATGGCATCTACATATCTTTGTTGAAAACTTTTGTAAAACATTTTGGAAACCCTTTTTTAAAAGTTTTGAAACCACTACGATTGGGTCACCCATTTGTTTCTTCCTTCCGGTCATCTCATGACCAAACTCCTTTCCTTCCTTTCTGACCATCCCATGGTCAAATTATTTCCAAAGCCTTTGCTTTTCCGAAGTCCTTTTTGAAATCAAAACCAGCACCACTCTACAACAACCTTCCCAACCGTCTATGACCGAGGACTCGGCTATCTGAATAGATTTACACTCTATAGAGGTTGTACACTTTACCCACACCATCCAGGTACCCTGCCCTGATCTACACCAATCGTGGGTCGAGTAACCGATCAAGACCTCTAGAATGCCCACTCTAGTATAAGCGCCTACCCTATGAGTAGTTCCCCTCAACACTAGGACGTCGGATACCATGGACCAATCGAAGCGCCTTTTTCACTTCACAAAGTGTGCGCTTGCAATGAGAGGCTCATAGTAACGCATGGCGGCCTGCCGACCGTTCGTTTCTTCTCCAGATCAATGCTTCACATGGACCCTTACAGGAGAAGACCTATCCTCTAGAGATCAAAATCTCCTGTAGTGGTTGCGAGGCAACTCATACCAGAGTAAACAAACTTCTAGTCTAGCCCCTTCCCATCTATGAGTAATATGGTTGCATGGGTTAATTGTTCTGGCAAAATTGCAAAGAACCAGGTGCGTTTTTGTAAACCTTTTTCCTCCATCTTTCCTTCAGCATTTTGTAAAACAAAACCTTTTTCCTTTCTTAAACTCCTCATGGTAGGTCAAACCTCACCGAGGTTTTGTCATAAAACCGTTTGTAAAACTTTTCTGGGGTCTTCCCATCCTCTAGTTTTTTCTTTGGCGAAAACACGGTCTCCAAAGGGGTATGGTGTTATACACCATCTACCATTCTTCGGAAAAATAGGTGTTGTCAAGGGGGTTGTACTTAGTAGTACACATGTGTAATGGTTTGGATGATCCAAACCACTACCAGATATAGATCATCAATATAATAAAACAATGTAGTTTTCATAAACATTAGGTAAAACATGCATAAGTTAAATAGTAGGACAAGGCTTATGATCAAGAATGTGGTTTGCTTGTGATCAGCAATATGGCAATATATGTCCCTGGACTTCTTCTGAGAATACCATAATAACCAATAATAACCATCTTCTTCGGGTCTTCGATATAATCGCATCTATCGTCGTCATAGATCATACATGGAATCAAACAAGGCCACAATCAACACATGGCATACAAGCATAAATACAATACAACAATCATACATACAACACATTACTAATTTCAGTAGGTTTTGGTAGGTTGAGTTCATAACACTTGGAATTACTAAAATTGCCTTTGTGGAATTTTATGATTGAATTGTCGAATCCCACCTAATGAAGGGATTTTGAACTAAGGCTTGGGTATGTATGATATCAATATACAAAAATAATATCAACAGATAGGTATTGAAATAAGAAGGCCAACAAAAGTGGTTTCCTGATTTTATCAATTTTCCTTAATTAGTTATGATTATTCTAGTGGAAAATCCTCTAGTTTAGGTGAATAATTCATCATAAAAGATCTGTAGCTCCAATAAATTTGTGCTCAGAGTATATTGTAAACCTTCAATTTTACGATTTTTGAGAGATGGAATCAACTAAACATAATTACCAGAATGCCCTTGGGTAAATCCCAAAGTCAGTTCTATAGTCAAATTGTCTTTTTAACCAGATTCATTTTGTAGGTCCAAATGATATGAGGTAAAGGTAAATGGATAGGTATGGCAAATACCTTTCAGTAGAAATTGGAATCACTATTTTGGAGTTGCTAAGCTTCTTAAATGATTTATTTAGTGATAAAACCACAGACAATAGTTAATTTATTAAACTTCATCCACGACTCAGTATATGGTGAGCTCCTTTCTTTTGATAGGTATTGAGGTACCACATCACTGAGCTTTGGAAACAATCCAAAATCGTGTATCAATTGACCTGGAGAAATTGCTAAAGTCAAAAATGAATTGTTTTTGTCATTTTTGTTAAGGATAAACCACAACTCCACTTGGCATGGGACAAGGTCCATGGATTGTAGAAATAATATCTACCATATGGATCTATGGAAATGCCTAAGGAATTTGTTTATGGAATGGACATTATTTGGTGTATTAATTCTCAAAAAATACTAGTATGTAAATTTGGCAAGGGAGTGGTTCTGTATGTTTGACAAAACATAGAGGGACTTTTAGAAATTTAGATCAGGTCTAATATGGTGTTTTCGATTTTTGTTTGGATTTAATCCAAACAATAACTCTAGTAGATTCTGCATTTTTATTTAAAAAGAGAAAATGGCACTAGGGCAACTGGCTGGATCTAGATAGAGCTAGGTCGGGCGGCAATAAGGCGGCCCAACCGGGCAGGCGACGCACGCGAGAGGGTGGCCGATTCAAATGACCAGGAGGGCCCACGCGTTAGTGGGTGGAGCTGGCTGAACCGGTATTGGTCGATCTAGGTCATAGGGTTAAAGGGGATCTAACGGTGCTGCGCTGTCTTCAACCTCCGGTCACGGGACATGAGAAGAAACCCTTGCAGGAGCGGCTGCTTTGTTCCAGATCTTAACCGCATGCAAAACCGCAGCGGATCTAGCTTCGTTGCGCGTCAGGGCGTGCTTAGGGGTGCCTGCATGTTGGAGAAAAGGGCGGGGACAGCTCGGTCTTGCAGAGAGAGGAGCATGCAGAGGAAGATGGGAGGAGGGCACACAGTGGTTTGACCACCAACATGAGGGAGAGCTTGTAGCATATTGGGGAGATATTCTTCTCCTTGGCTACAAAGTGAAGGAGAGGGTTTGAGCTTCGGGGAGAGGATATTGGGGAGGAGTGGGGTAGAAATGAGACCGAGGAGGGGTTTTGTAGCGACCTGGGGGTATTTATCCATAGGAGGCATGGTCCATGGTGGTTTGATCCTAGGGAGAGGGTGGGGAGGTTGCCAGGGCTCTGGTTGTCTAGGAGAGGCGGTGGAGCTTGTGGAGAGGGGGGTAGGGCACCCCAGTGCTGCCTAGTCTACTGCACAAGGCAGAGAAAGGGGGAGTTCTTTCTCTCAACCTTCGGTTAGTTTAAAGGAAATGGTGAGGGGAGGGCACTATTATTAGCTAAAGGGACTTCCATGTGGAGTAGGGGTGGTGGTGTTGGTGCTCTAGTCGTGCAGTAAAGTAGAGGGCCAGGGGTGCAGCAGTTGCAAAGAGTTTTAAGGCAAGGAAAGACTTGTACATTGTCCCTCTCTCAAACAAACACAAAGGACAAAGGAGAGAGGAAGCTGGGTACTATAGAGCTACAGTGGTTACGACCAAAAAGAAGGGTAGTTGTTGTGACGATCAGTGGTGGTGACTGATAAAGGTTGGATTTAGTTTGAGATTAAGTTTTGAGTAGTTCCAAGTATTGGCCATAGATATGATCATGAAGGAAATCCTTCCAATGGATATTGGCAAGATGATTCATTGGTTCTGGTAGCTAGATAGGGTTAATATACACTTCCTATACTTATGTCCGATTCATTGGATGATTGTTGATCCTTTTTACATCATTTCTTCTAAAACTGCTGAATCTATTTTCTTTAGTTCATTTGAGATTTTTGAATTGAAGGAGTGGGTTTTTTGGTGTGAGATGGTCCCAAATATGAATCTATACTTTGGAGATATTTCCCAAGATTTATTGAGGCATAAAGGTGTTTAAAACATTTATAAATCCATTTCTTCCATTTAAGAAAATAGGCATAAAGAAATAATAAAACTCTTCAAATAAATTATTTTTGAAGTGGGAAGATAGGGTATGATAATTAGACTTCAAACGAGCCTAAAGATGGAGATGTGTTTTGGAGAAATCCAAACTTTTTTTATAGATGACGTTTTGGAGTTTTTGTCAAATAAAACAATTTAATTATTTTTGGCCCAAGGTAATTATGGAAAACATTGGAAAAAATTTATTATCTAAGGTAGATGATGTACACATGATTTATAAATCATTTAAAACCTTGGTTTTCATAATCCAACTTGATTTTGGAAGAATACAGGGAATAAATGATCTAGGGCAAAGTTACTGTTATACCATCAAAACCTTCTTGGATCTTGGCGCTCAGAGCTTCTCTTGAGGCAGGGGATATATGGATGGATATACCAAGTGATGTAGATCACCATGGATAAAATGGTTTAGGTTGATCATTATTGAGATCTCCAAGGATTGATGACAAAGTTTGAATAAATTAAGGGTCCCATAGCAGATTATCAGGTAGCCTTCAAAACCATGTGGGTTTAGGAGGCACAAAGCTTCAATTGAAACAAAATACATAGGGGTAGATAGACCTTCATGAGTAGAACACAATCATACAAAGAGTAGGTCAAAAGGATATAGTATGAAGATGTGATCTTCTTCCAAAGTAGGCATGTTGAAAAGATTTGCAGGAATCTTCATTTTCTTGCCTGCAAAACCATCAAGAATAAGTTGGTTAAAAGATGATATATCCAAGGGAAATAGTGGGATTTGGTAGTCCTTATGATGGTTTACAAGATGGTTCAAGTGCATTTCCAAAATGTAGAAGGATTGGGAATGAGGGAGACTCAAAGATGTGATATTGCTATCAGATTTCCAGACTTGGTCATTTTTGACAGAGTTGGAGATTTGACTAGAATATGAGAGGGGGTGAGAGGATGCAAGGTTCCAAATCAACATCAAATGGATGATGTTGGATTTTGGATTGAGTAGGGTGGATCCAGGCTTGATATTGGTCTTCATTTACTTGGAAGTTTCTAGCATGAATAACTTCAGAGGTGATCTGGTTAAGGGTTTTAGATGATCCCTAGGGGATGTAGATCAGATCCAGCTAGGTTAACTTGTTTAGGGTTGATACTCTAGAATTAGCTAGATGCTAACTGATGAGCTCCTAGGATAGCTCATACTACTCCTAAGCAAACAATTCAAGCAGGGGATCAAGGCAATTCATCTTAGTAGATCAAGGCAACTCATCTTACAAGAAAAAAATCTACTACAATGGATACTTCCAAGGCTATCTTGAGGTAACGATGGGTATTTTGAAGTGGTTGTAGTTTGAACAAGGTAAGGTCCTTGGTACATCTACCAAGAGTAGAGTTCAAAAGTTTTATAAAAAGTTCTTAGAGAAACTTAGAGGTAAGAGTGTTTTGAGGGTTCTGTCTTGAAAACCTAAGGAGATTATATCTTATAGATCTCCATAAGTTTGGCAATTGAAGCTACTAAAATAGTTAGGGTCGCAACGACATCTTTGCTCAGGTTTTCAAAATGCCAGGACATTTGAGACTATATAAAACGAGCCAATAAAGTTTTGGTTAAATAGGTTTTGTTAACTGATGGTGAGGTAAGGAGTATATCCTGATTTTTGCATTCTGGAAAATTAATCAGGTTTTCTGAAATTGGGAGGTTACAAGGATTGGGACACTTTTATATTCTTGTTTTTATACATTAAACTTCCAACCATTAGAACAACCATCTTATTCCTTAAAAATTATTTAGTGCATAATCAACTAAAACTTGTGACACTTTAGTTGTAGAGACTAGATAGCTTTTCCTTCTTGCTCTTGCGGATCGATACCCTACTTCCACATTGAGAGGTACTACGGTGATCCTGTGCACTTGGGGGTTATCAAGATACTTTTCTAGCGCCATTGTCGGGGAGCGTAGCGCTTCAGTTTCTATTCTTGTGTGCACTAAACAATAGATTTACTTTCACTTTGTTTTGTATCTTCCAATCATTTAAGCTTGGGTAGGTTTACCTCTTTAACTGTTTGGTTGAGAGTTCTAGTCTAGTTTTTTTTAGATATTGCAACCATGACCTTGATATTCCAAATATTACTAGAAACTATTTTGAAAGAGGAAAGAATGCTAATGAATTCCATGATATGTATAATGATACGATTTACATGAAAAATATATGAACTTTCATGCTTTGAAGGTTTACAATGATACATTTGCTCCTAGTGAATGCAACTACTATGAAAGAGGAGGTGATAAGTGCCCTCTTTATGCTTCTAGTTATTATATGTTGTGTTCACCTACTGATATTATGCAATTGCATGCCTCTACTTTCTGTGATTTAGTGATATATAAAATGAAAATTCATAGGAAGAAAGTGAGACTTTGTTGTTTTTGTTCCCATATCTTCTGTTGTTTTTTACCATGTTTCAACTTGACTATTACTTTGATTGATATGAGAAAACCATGGGACCTAGGTACTTTGTAAGGAAACACTTTCCAATGGATAAGGGGATGGCGCAAAAGTATAAGTTACTAGATGATCTCCATCCACCCTTAATCAAGTAAGTAAATCCTAGCTATATGGCTATAAAGAAAGCGATTTGCCGGGAGGAAACCGGGTTATTTTCTTTTGGATGTTTGCTTTGAACTCTTGCTATAGACAGAGGGTTTTGTTTTGGTTTTCTTTCTGTATATTTTAATAAAGTACCATGTGGAACCCATTTTAGATGTTTAAAAGTTGCTAAACAGATGGAGTAGCACATTTCTGCAGAATAGTTTTTAGTGCGTGAATTTTCTGATTTTTCTGTAACTCCGATTATGCTCAAATTTGTACATAATTTACAACTTTTGATCCTCTCTATGAAAACAAATTGGCTAAAATTTTGGACATGTCTAAGTGGGTGAAAAAATCAATTTTCTTTTGCTGAAAATCTGGATAGATTTTGCCATGTTTTGTTTTAACCATTCCCAAGTGTGCTAAGATGATTTGTCATATTATATGTTAGGGATATGTAGGAACATTATGCTTGCTGGAAAATTTAGAAAGAATTTTGTGTTTGATATACATGCAACAACTATTATATTCGTGTGCCACTAATGTTACCACTTAGAAAAGAGATGGGAGAAAAAGTTTTGTGTTGAAGTTTTTTGACAGGGAATAGAGGAATATCCACCAAGAGGAATCCAAGGATGGTGAAAAACATAATCTTGGGGATGCCTAAGGAACCCTACTAGACCAACTTTGTTTTTTGAGCAACATAGAACTCTCGTAGAAACTTGGAGCGTCTATTTTGTCATTTTACTTTTTTGTTTTTGCAGTAAAAAGACCACCACCACCATTATTAAAAATGTTTATAATTAGGTACTGAAAATAAACTCTACCTTAATGAAATCAAAACTGAAAAAGAATGCCATGGAATAAAAGAAAAGGGGAGATAAAAACAAAAGCTGAAATTCATGTTGTGTTTAGTTCTTAAGATCAAGTACTTTATATGAAAAATGATTTGTTTTATGCCTATTAATGAAGGAGATATGCCCTAGAGGCAAATAAGAAATAGGTTTTTATTGTCATATCTCAATTAGTTTATAATAGTTTCATATAGTGCTATAATCGTGCCAAGTAGAAACATTGGTACAGGTGTGGTATGAAACAACCAAGTCCCTAGTAGCCTCTATTCATACTAGTTCGTTGGTCACGAAGATGATCTGGGTTTCAAGATCATGGGCATTTATGCCGACTGACAACAGGATCATATCATTGGAGAATGATGTGGTTGGACATCCCTCGAAGGATTGCGACACGATCAAGTCATATAGTTCATTGTTGCAACAGCTATACCTAGACTCCTTCTTCTTAGACCGTGAGATGATATCAATCACAGTCTCCCAAGAGTGCTTAGATAGCATCAAGCGCCACTTGGTAATACAGTGGTTATAAAGGTGTGTTCAGGTACTCGGCGGAACTGTAGAGGAAATATATGTCAAGAGCGGGATTTGTTCACCCACATGACTGGTAAAGATACATGCGGCCGGCTTGGTGAGGTTACATATATAAATGTTGCAACATGTGACTAGGTCACGGGGATGTAATATCATGGTAACAAGAAAACAGAACTTGCTGTGAACGAGATTGAACAAGGTATGGGATACCAATGATCGGATCTTGGACAAGTTGTATCGAGAAAAAAAAGGAAGAGGATGCTACATTTAGACGGTTCAAACGACATTGTCATCAGGAATGCATAGGGGTCATATGGACATCCCTGGTCCCTCTCTTGATCATTGATATAGATCATGTCTAGAGCATTCCCGAGTCGTGAGAGGATACACTTAAGGGTACGATGAGAGGGATCATTCGTAAGACGGAATCACAATAGAGAAAGAGACAAAGCCGGAATCATTCCGCAAAGATATCCGAAGTTGTTCGAAGAAAGAATAAAGGACCGGAATCATTCCAGGAAAGATCCGAAGTCGTTCCGAGGAAATGGAAAGGGAACCGAAAGGTTTTTCGGGTCAAGACGGATTTTGTAATATGTATTTACATATTAATTAATGTAATTAATATTAAATATAATATTAAAATCTAATTTGAAGGGGTATTCCACTAATGGGCCAAACTTCCTAGGGGAAAATGGCCCATGAGGGAAAACCAGAGGAGGGAAGGGCCAAGGCCCAGGCGCCTTGAGGGGGCCCACCCGGCCAGCCTAGGGATGTGCATGGGGTGGGGCCCACCCCTGGCCGGTGGCCCATGAAGGCCCATGCGCCTCCCCCTCTCTCTCCCTTGTTTAGTCCCACATGGGAAACCCAAAGGGGAGGGCACACCCCCTCCCCCTATATAAAGGGGTGCCCATGGGTGGGATTCTACACACAACTAGAGAAGTCCTTTGGTTGACTTTCTCCCTCCCTCTCTCTATACCTTGTGACCATGGCCCCAAGTCTAGGCTATGCGATCAAGGCACACCTGCAGTATGCCGTTGCGCTATAGGGATTCCTAGCCAGATATCAAATTCCGCACTCCTGGCAGGATCGGGGAGCCGGAGGTCTCATCGTGCACCGAATGTGTACAAAGACACGAGGCGCAACACTTGGGGCGCTTAAATGTCGTGAGCCGGAGCTTTTGCACGATGAAGATCAAGAAGGAGCAAGGGGTGACCTGCGAGGAGCTTCGCAACCTTGAGGTCGGCTTCGAGTATGACTACATCAACCACGTTCCCCGCGGAACGTTAACCGCATACGGTCTACAAGGGTATGTATTCTCTACGCATTGGCCGTTACCGCATTACTACATAGATAGATCCTAGGCAAGTTTCTAGGTTCAACGTAGGAATTTTTTTTTCTGCACGGATCCCCAACAATGGTATCAGAGCCGGTCTATGCGTAGGAGTGTTATACGGCCAGTACGCACAAGTTTTGTGCGGGCATTGATCCCTTAGTTGTTACCCTCTAACGTGTACTTGTTTATATCGCGGTATTGTTTGATGAAGCGGCCCGGACCGACCTTACGCGTATTCGTATCCGAGACTGGTTCCACGCTCAACATACGTCTTGTACCGTATAAGTGGCTAGCGGGTGTTTGTCTCTCATTCGATAGTTGATATAGCATTTACAACGGAGGGCCCCGAAAGGGGTGTAGTAGAGACAACTGTCGGATCCATGTTGTGGTTGGAAATTTCGTAGTTTAGAAACGGTTCTAGTGCGAAAGCCCTAACAACCACGTAAAACTTGCAATAGATAAAACTTTATTTTGCAGGGGACATGTGATTATGATATGGCAATGGTCGTTACAAAGGTAAAGTAGTTTACTTTTCTGTTACTAAGTAGTATAGTAATAGTCATCATTCTGATGGACGATCTGGTGGAGGCGTCGTGGACTTGGCGTCAAACCAAGGGCACGATGGAGATCATGCCGGAGCACTCGATGGAGATCAAGGCGCAAGAAAGACCATATCATATCACATTAGACATATGTTGTTGATACTAGTTGTTACAACTTATTGTGTGCTAGTATTTAGACACTCAACGGTAGCAAATAAGATAATCCCTATATAATTCCAATGTTCCGTGTTCCCCTTGTGTGTGCACCACCAAGAAAGTTCTTCGGTATGAGGTGATCTAGGGTTACAAGCCTGGGTGCCAGACATATCTACGTTCGCATACAGTGGGTGTAAGCCATGTTGCACGGCGAATACACACAAGTTAGATTTGGCGAGCCTATCACGCCACAGAAGTGTGGCCTCGGAACACAAGAGATCGAAAGATCGAGCATGAGTCACATGGATGATGTGATTGGCATTAGTGAATGTCTACCTTTGATAATGCACGGATGGCTGTGTAACACGGGGGAGGTGCACAGGATAGGGATCATGCGATCACTAAAATCGTCCAGGGGATGCCAATTTTAGTGGAGACCAATTATAAATTGATCTCTTATTATAAACTTAGTCTAGATGTCTGTTTGCAAATATCTTAGTAGACCTTGGCCAATCCCATTGAGGTCCTTTGCGACCATGGGAATATATTGCTTAATTTGGAACTTATCAAAAAGGGTCCAACTTCATAGATTAATACCCACGCCTGAGGGATATCCTCGTAAAAGGTGTTCTTCTCTTCTTGATACAATAACCATTAGGAGATAGTTCGATGACTCCAGAATGTTTGTGTTTTTCTCCATAATCATCCAATAAGCCGTTCTCCATTTGATGGAGAGTTGGGCTACATTTTGTATCCTACAAAATAAGGCACATAGAGTATGAGCCGTTGGATGGGATTTCCTCCATCATGGATGAAAAGAGAATGTTTGGAAAAACACTTAGTGATCTTGCATTAGAGTTGTAAACTCTTGGAAGGGCTTGATTGCAATGGAGGTCATGGATGAAAAGGTATATGTAAGATATACAAATTATAAATTTGATTCTTACAAAACTCGTTGCAGTTTGCAAAGTATTTGATACTTGTCCTGCTTTGTGAAAACAGATTGATCTGCTTGAGAATTGTTGGATTTGAGGCAACGTGACTTGATGATGGCAAGCAAAACAGTTGATGGCCGACATCAGCTCTTCCCTCAAAGTTTGTCATTTGGATTAGTGGACTTGAATATAAATTTGTAATCCTTGTTTGTGTGCCTTTCTTTTGGCAAGACGATTATTCATATGAACAAGTTACAAACCAGTTTGTACTATTCTTATGAACAATACCTTATGGTCACATTATGACTACAAATAAGTTATTCTCATCACTATGTTAATGATAATAGTTTAAACATTTATAAAGGATTAGAATGCTAAAAGGTATCCAAAGTCTAATGACACTATAGTTTAAGTCAATTTGGTTATTGCATGTTCTTTATGAAAGATCGGGGTCCTAGATGCTTAATCTAGAGACTTTGCAAAACCATGCCTCTTGGGCAGAATGACTAAAACTCCGCATTCTGGTAAAACGGTGATATGCGAAGAAATGTTGGATCTTATACATAGTGATGTATCATATTTTCAACAAGTAGTGGAAATCATTTATTGTGGACTTAAGTGAATAAGTGTATTACTTAATGAAACATGAAGTTTGAAATGATTTGAATTGTTCAAATGAGTTCATAACTAAATGGGATATTGAATTAACTGAATTAACAAGTCTCTTCGATTTGATCGACATGACTAATGTATTCAAGTTAATTTTAGCATAAAAGGGACTTGTGAAATATGTTTCACAAATTATGATAATTGGACAAATTCAAACTTTGTTGAAATGTCTAAACATCATAATTATTATGTATTAAGATACATATGGTATAATATCATGTCTTATAGGGGTTATAGTTATCGTTTAGAGTTAAAGATCAAAATAAGCAAACACTCATTTGAAATAAAAAGGAACATCCAAAAAGATTTGTGGAAACAACATCATAAGTGTTATGGCACGTTCGAGTTTCTAGATATTTCGACAAGTCGAGATCGTGGCTAATAACCAAGTCTTTGTAGAACATTCTTAGGAAGCTATGAATGCATCTTCCACAAGGGGCAAACCTGTTGTTGTCCAAAGTTGACGTGTCTTGATGAAGATACAAGTGGAAGAAAGTAAAAGATCAAAACAAGGTATTTGACCTTACCTCCGAATTATTCAGTGGCGCAGCGGAATTTGTTTCGTGAAACCAAACTCTCCAAAAAGAGGAGAAACCAATGATAATGATCATAAAGTTTCATCGAATACTTTTACTAAAGAAAGTAGGATTCAACTATATTTTCTACAAGTTTTTGGAATTATATTATTGATTCACTTGTCATGTTTTGAACAAGACATACCTACAAATTAAAAAGAAGCGTGATGGACCTGAGTGCGAGAAATGACTAGGAGTCATAAAATCCTATATTAAGTTACATTTAAGATTGCAAAGTAACATGTTACTTGATCTTATTAAAGTAAAGAAGTTTACTTGATATTTCTGAATGACTTCAAAGTCATAAGAAGGAGATGAAACTTAATGAGTGACATAAAGCTTGATTTGTCACATGTTTGGACAAATTCAAGGAGTTGACTACAATAGTAGTGATGCTTAAGTCTTTTGGATTTGGATATTGAAGTCTCGTAATTGGAATTCTCAAATTGATGATGATCAAATAATTTTGGAATGTCCAAGATTTTCGAGAGGACCTAGATTTGAGTGGGATAAAATCATCTTGGCTAATTCATAATATGAAGCTGACATATTTTGAGTGGGAGCTAAGTGAAATCCTTGGATCTCAAACATGAATCTCATATTTGAGTGGGAGCTAAGTGAAATCCCTGGATCTCAAACATGAATTTCATATTTGAGTGGAAGCATGAAATCATTCTATGATATGTGGGTGACATATGTGAATGATGTGATTGGTGTTAATAGTATTTAAGTTAGGATGAAGTTGAAGTTATTAAACAATAAGATCTATCGGGATAGATTGGTGAGTTTAATAAACACTAAATGTCGAATGCTTCCCGGACTTGATTCTGAAAGATGTTCAGAAAGTCCTGAGCAAGATTCTGAAGTAGCTCAGAATGGAACAAGGTAAGAAAGAAGTTCTTACTATATGAAGCATTGAGTATTGCAGTTATGGTTGAAAGAAAGAGATGCGTTGCATCTCCTATGCCTCAGTCATAGGTTCTTCTATAAAACCATGTTCTCTACTCGACGTAATGTGACCTGAAGTTCTGGTTGGTAGGACAAAGTCTTAACTGTAAGAGCATGCCTTTAAGTGATTCCTGAGTTGATCACTGAACCCGAATAAATTTGTACTTAAATGGAAAAGGGCAATGTAAGTGGCATTGATACATTTCATGCACTAGGATCTACATAGATATAGAAGTATAAAGGCTACATCTGATGTGATGTATAATGTTATGGCATAGCTAGTTCGCTTTTAACGTAGAATGATGTGTCCCAGGGCCCACTGCCCATGAGAAAGCCCTCGAGGTTGATCTAACGTCACTTTAAGCTCCTGGAATCCGGCCTCGTTCTGCTGCCATGACTATAGTATATACACAAAGGATAGCAAAGTGTGTTTCGAAGTTTAGATGACAACGGTGAAAATGACCGTCATCATAAACACTAGAAACAAAAGTCTCACTTTGTTGCTAAACAAATACTTCGACCCATTATATGATAATGGTGTGAATGTCAAAGTTAGGAAGACATTAACGATTTTCAAAAGACATAATGATCTGGTAGAACAGAACATGGACATGACATTTCCCATGAGCATGCATGATCTGTAAACGCATATGGTACATGGTTTATATGAGTAAAATCGAGCTAGTTTATTTGTACTCTAGTGCAAGTGGGAGATTGAAGGAGATATGCCCTAGAGGCAAATAATAAATAGGTTTTTATTGTCATATCTCAATTAGTTTATAATAGTTTCATATTGTGCTATAACTGTGCCAAGTAGAAACATTGGTATAGGTGTGGGATGAAACAACCAAGTCCCTAGTAGCCTCTATTCATACTAGTTCATTGGTCACGAAGATGATCTGGGTTTCAAGATCATGGGCATTTATGCGGACTTACAACGGGATCATATCATTGGAGAATGATGTGGTTGGCCATTCCTCGAAGGATTGCAACACGATCAAGTCATATAGTTCATTGTTGCAACAGCTATACCTAGACTCCTTCTCCTTAGACCGTGAGATGATATCAATCACAGTCTCCCGAGAGTGCTTAGATAGCATAAAGCGCCACTTGGTAGTACAGTGGTTATAAAGGTGTGTTCAGGTACTCGAAGGAACTGTAGAGGCAATATATGTCAAGAGCAGGATTTGTTCACCCACATGACTGGTAAAGATACATGCGGCCGGCTTGGTGAGGTTACATATATAAATGTTGCAACATGTGACTAGGTCACGGGGATGTAATATCACGGTAACAAGAAAACAGAACTTGCTGTGAACGAGATTGAACAAGGTATGGGATACCAATGATCGGATCTTGGACAAGTTGTATCGAGAAAAAAAAGGAAGAGGATGCTACATTTAGACGGTTCAAACGACATTGTCATCAGGAATGCATAGGGGTCATATGGACATCCCTGGTCCCTCTCTTGATCATTGATATAGATCATGTCTAGAGCATTCCCGAGCCGTGAGAGGATACACTTAAGGGTACGATGACAGCAATCATTCGTAAGACGGAATCACAGTAGAGAAAGAGAGAAAGTCGGAATCGTTTCGCAGAGAGATCTGAAGTTGTTCGGAGAAAGAATAAAGGACCGGAATCATTCCGTGAAAGATACGAAGTCGTTCGGAGGAAATCGAAAGGGAACCGAAAGATGTTTCGGGTCAAGACGGATTTTGTAATATGTATTTACATATTAATTAATGTAATTAATATTGAATATAATATTAAAATCTAATTTGAAGGGTTATTGCACTAATGGGCCAAACTTCCTAGGGGAAAAGGGCCCATGAGGGAAAACCGGAGGAGGGAAGGGCCAAGGGCCAAAGGGCCAACACCCAGGCGCCTTGAGGGGGCCCACCCGGCCAGCCTAGGGCTGTGCACGGGGTGGGGCCCAGCCCTGGCCAGCGGCCCATAAAGGCCCATGCGCCTCCCCCCTCTCTCCCTTCTTTAGTCCCACATGGGAAACCCAAAGGGGAGGGCACACCCCCTCCCCCTATATAAAGGAGTGCCCATGGGTGGTATTCTACACACAACTAGAGAAGTTCTTTGGTTGACTTTCTCCCTCCCTCTCTCTATACCTTGTGACCATGGCCCCAAGTCTGGGCTGTGCGATCAAGGCACACCTGCAGTATGCCGTTGCGCTACAGGGATTCCTAGCCGGATATCAACTTCCACACTTCCGGCGGGATCGGGGAGCCGAAGGTCTCATCGTGCACCGGATGTGTACGAAGACACGAGGCGCAACACTTGGGGCGCTTAAATATCATGAGCCTGGGCTGTTGCACGATGAAGATGATGAAGATCAAGAAGGAGCAAGGGGTGACCTGCGAGGAGCTTCGCGATCTTGAGGTCGGCTTCGAGTACGACTACATCAACCACGTTCCCCGCGGAACGTTAACCGCGTACGGTCTATAAGGGTATGTATTCTCTACGCATTGGCTGTTACCGCATTACTACATAGATAGATCTTAGGCAAGTTTCTAGGGTTCAATGTAGGAATTTTTTTGTTTTCCGCACCGATCCCCAACAATTAATTTGTATCATTTTCTTGTGCATATTTATGTTCAATATTAAGAAGCAAGGTGAGAAAATAAATGTTGACATTATAAACTAGATGGCACACTCTTTAGTTGTATTTTTGCTAATCCTTTTCTACGTAAGCTAAGACTTGTTCCAAGCCCCTTAAAATTAGACTAGGAATATCTACCTACTTGTAGCAAAAGCTACTTTCAAGCCCCTTAATTCCATCCTCCACCTTCAATCAAATCCAGAGATTTTCCTTGTTACACTAAAGATTTCCGTAAGACAGTTATATCTCTCTTGAATCTTCTGAAAAAGGACAGGAATACTTTTGATCTCCGACTCCTCAAGAAATCTTTGGAAACCCTCTCGCTTTATCTTCTGTCCTAAATCCACCGGATGCCACGAAGATTTTCTAGATCTTTTACAATTCTTCTATTAATGTTTTGGTGCTATCCTTGATCTATCTGTTGAATCTTTTATCTATCTCCATTTTTTCATTCATATCTTTCCGATGGCTTGCGACTTCTGACACGACGACAATATCATAATTTTTATATGCTTTGGATCCGATGAAGTGTTTTGCATCACCTCCTTGTTTTCTTACAAAGCTTCATGAATTCTGCTTTCCAAGATCTTCAGTCTGATTCGAGAGTTGGGTTGCATGATTTTCCTATTCATGTGTGGAGTAATGCTTTGAGTGCGGGATGGAGTCATGACCATACCACTACTTTTATCATTCACTCTTGTACATTGAGTTGGTGGATTAATGCAATTTCACTTATTCCACGGAACTTACAAGTGGCCTTTATCTCTTGATACTTCTACTTTCGTCCTTGTTTTTTCGGAGGGTTCTCTTGTTGGTAATCAATAACCTCTTGTTGGTGGTCTCGTCTATTTCTAGATGGAGCAAAATCTTCAATCATCTGGTGGAAACAAATGAAAAATCTTCTCCGTCCTCTTCATTCATATATCTGCTACTCCAAGTTGTCAATTCCTTTCTGTGGGTAACACCAGTTATGGTCGATGTCATCAATCGAAAAATCTAGCGCAATAACCTAATGGTGAAGGAAAGCAATGGGCATCTCTACAATAACCTCCAAATCTTCAATAGTCAACTGCTTCTCAGGATTCCACCACAAACTAGCATCACACCCTTCTCTTGAAGATATATCCGCGTACCTCAATTGTGTGATCCTTTGGTTCTTACCGGTGCAAGAAGAATCTAATCCGAGAGTCCTCCATCCTAATCTTATTCTGTTGATATCAATGAACTCTATTGTTTGAAGGCAATATTGTTTTCCAAACTTCATTTCTTAAATCCGAGGGAATAGACAACACTATTTTCATAGTGGTTGATAACTTCTCCAGAGTCACTCTTTTACTTCTGGCGAAACAAAGAATCATCTTCACGTGCATCTTTTGATCTTCAATCCTAACGATGTGTATTTTCTTCCTCTCCTTCATACGTCGTCCTTCCATAACCCTTTAAACAAGTGGTTCTTTTCCCTTTATTGTGTTCCTTGAGATCACCAGAGCTATGTTCACCTACCCACCTTGTTTCTCGATAGTCCTCCAACTCTTCAAGTTCTTTGTTTCCTAGAAACAAAACGCAAGACTCGCAACAAGTCTATCAAGTTTTGCAAGGTGTATCGGTCGCACAATTCTGTTCAGAAATCAACTTGGGAACATGACGATCACCTTCGTTCCGAACACCTGCACTCCTTGTGTCTTCTTCTTTTTAAGGAATCTCGGGGCGAGATTCTTGTTTAGTTGGGGAGAGTTGTAGCATCCCAATTGTTTAACAATTGTAATGATACTTGCCTAGTCTATATATTTCTACTTCCTACATGTCATTCATTGCATCATTATTATATCATGCTCATGTCACTATGCCACATTGCATGGATCATCCATGTTTGCGTGCTTGCATACTCCTCTTATTTTTGTTTCATTTTCTCCTTCCCCTCATGCTTGTCTTGTTCTTTTAGGAACAAGGTAGTACCTTGTGTGCTTGTATGTTTACAACCAATCATCAAATCCTATCCATTTAAACTCACTTTCCAAATCCTAGTACTTGCACACATTCCCTCTCCTCCCCATTTAAACATTCCCTCTCCTCTTTATTTAAATAAGCCAATATTTTTACAATACATATATTATGTGTTCTGGATTTTGTTTAAACATTCCCCCTTTCTAGTCTAGTTTTATCTCCCTGGTTCAAAAAGAATTAACCCAAAACAAGTTCAAAACATTATAACACGCAATAGAAAAATGAAACAAGAAGTAAAATAAAAAAAACCTTACCTGGACCTTACTTGGCAGCAGCCCAGCTTGCGGCCAGTCCAGCCCACTTTACTTGCAGCCGGTCTAGCCCACTTTACCATCTTTTGTCCCGGTTTATCTTCAACGTACAGAGAGAACTCGAGCTTGGCATAAGGATGGCAATTTTACCCATGGGTACGGGTACCCACGTGTACCGTACCCGCATGGGTAGGGTATGGTCACAATTTTATACCCATGGGTAATACCCATAGCCTACTCGTTAAGTTACGGGTATGGCCACGGGTATAAACTTGTACCCATGGGTATACCATACCCTGCACATTTAAACTGACATGTCAAACTTACATGTAGAGTGTCAACTTATGCGGCCAAGAAGCATAGGGACAAGTATGCGATTGCAAATTCTAAACTTCGATACTTTCATGTGCTCGTCTACCTATTATTAAGTAGAGATAATTATCTTTTTTAAAATATATGTTATTGATGAACGTAAAATTGTGAATAACTTATGTACTATTGGATCTACCCACCGGGTACCCGGCTGGTATGGGTATGGGTAAAGTTTTATACCAACGGTACGGGTATGGGTAAACTTTAGTATCCATTGATTATATAGGTATGGATATGGTATTGCTCTACCCTGAGCATGTGCTGCCCATTGCCATCCTTAGCTAGGCATGTTTCTGGCAGCGATGCCTTCTCCTCCACATGTTCTCGCCTGCCGCACCCTTCTATCCCCACCTAACTGAGACCTCCTGGGAACCCTAGCTACTCCCTCTCTGTGCACCGCCGGCAGGTAGGATACTTCTCTCCACAAAAATCCTTCACGAATGAGTACTAAGAGAACCGGCGTTGTACCTCACCGTCACCCCGCCGCCATGGTCGCCCTCAAGCCAAGCCGGTGCAGCCCAGGACCTCTGCCTCGCCACCAGGAACATCATCAACCAAGGAATCGAGCCGGGAAGCCACGCACGCAACGACTCGATCCTCGATGCCCATGGCAACCGCTTGCAGTTCCTCGCCCAAATTAGACGCCCCCGTGACTTTCTCCGTCGCTCCCGAGCACTTCAACAACCTCTCGGTAAGCCTCCCGTCCCCTTCCCGCTCTCCTTCTTCGTCTATGCGATTGCGCTGGCGCCGTCCATCACGCGCGCCCGCTGGCCGCCGATATTCAGAACCAAAGAGAGCCTCTGTCTATTTCTTCAGTTAACTCTAAAAAGCTCCTGCCAGATATGGTTCTTTTGGCCTCGCGACCACTGTTTTGGCGTCAATCTAATTCGTTGCCTGGTGCTTAGAACCTGCACCCTCACGCCTAATCCGCTCAGCTGATTAAACTCCTCTTTATCTTTTGCTGATCTGTAGCTCATCCTCCTGGACTGAATCGGAGTCACAAATCCTTCAGTTTCGTCAATACACTCAACACTGCCAGGTCCATTCACCTGAACGTACCAGCGTCTCCACTATTCCATTCCAGATATCAAGCCTCGATTTCATATATTTTTCCCAACCCTTTTATCCAATTTCTGACCGCAGCCCAGGAACACATGCGCATGTTCAGCTATTCCAACTTCTGGTCGTTGACGTGCATTTCTGTCAGGCTGCTATATCTTCTGCATGAGTGTGTTAAAAATTTGGCGCTCCCATTCTTTCACACGATCTAAATCATAGACTGGTTGATTCTTCCCTTGCAAAGCAACCCAGCCAGACAAGTTCAATTCTCCACCACGGCACCAATAAATCCCACGATTTCTTTTATCTTTTTATCTTTGCAAACACCTGTTTTATTTTCCTGATTCAAAATACGAGAGCCAGTGCATCTGTACAAAAGCCTAAACGTATCTCTGAGGCTAGTATCGATCTATTACTTTCAGCCTACCCAAGTTCAACCACTAGTACCTTTTTGCTTGTTTGAAGCCGGCCATTTTGCATCTGTCAATACATTTTTTCGTTTCATGCAATATGTTCAAATCTGGTATAACACCTAGATTTTAATCAATAGCTCTACTTAAAAATTTATATATATGAAACTTCATACGTAGAATTTAATTATGACATCCAAAATAAATTTTGGATAATTGTAATTTCGAAATTGTTTTAACCCATTAATAAGGCCGTTTTTTTAGTAAATTTATAACTTTAATCCTGTAATTCTGAATTCGACAAATAATATGTCTAAATCGATCAACGCGACGAGACCGTTCTAACTATGCATTCCATAATATGAATAAAGCATGCATCATATAAATATTAAGTATACAACAATATTTATGGGAGCAAAACATGACTAAAAACTTAATAAAATGCTTTGTTCTTGTACCCCACACCTCACCCATGTCATGCTATGCTATGCCATATAAATTGTGCATCATTCCATCATGGCATGCTTGTTTTCTTGTTGCATATTATTTATATAATTGTGCAATGTATTTATTTTGGCCCCTTGTGTGTTTGGTTTTTATCCGAATAGACGCTGAGCAAGGAAAGTATCTGGAGCCTTGGGAGTATTACCCGGATCTTTCTTATTCCACAACTGGACTGCCAGGCAAGCAATTCCCTATGCTTGCATACATATAGTACCTGTGCTTCTATCTTACTCTTGCATCATTGAGTCGCGATTGCATTAAATTGAATTCCAGGTATAGCATAACCTTTCCTTTTAAACTCCACCAAAACTTGTACCTCCATCCCATGAGTCATTACTATAGGAGTTGTTTGAGTCATGCGGGTCGTAGAATTGCATGTGTAGGTTTTTTGCGAGTCCTTGTATAATGAGGTACCTAAATATCTTAACATGAGTAGAGAACTAATGAAAGAGGCATCGGTGAGCTTTAAGCTCACTTGTGTCACGTAGGACCCCGAGTACTTGATTCCTGTTCCTTGACTATTCGCACTATCCACATATGGGAGACCCTATGAATCCCCCTTTGCCAGAGCTTGACTCGCACTTTATTTCTTGGGGCCACAAAATAGTTTGGGGCTTTATTACTATCATGTACTTATGCCATGCTTTACTGTTTTATTTATGATTGTGCATGGAGCACCTGTATTATTTAGGAATTGCGGAGTGTTTCCGCGTTATCGACAAGCCCAGTCACACTTTTGGGTTCCCAGTCGTTTATAACCATTGGCGCAAACCTTGGGTCCGTCTCGGAGCCGGCCAACTTCGTTGTGGGTAGCTTAATGGGTGACCCCCTAAATAATTTATGAATCTTGTGAATGCTTTGTGGTGAGGCCTCATTGCGTTTTATTTGGTTCTTCCCAAAGTTGATCGTGTGTGTGTTGCCATTTGTGCACCCCTACAGGGTAAATCTTTCTGAAAGCCATGTCCGTGGTTATGGACGACTTGGAGCACAGATTCTCGATCATAGACAAGCATACCTAAAGTACCGCCTTTAATTTGACTAAGACATGACTAGTAAATAGAACAATACTCATGAAATGGTTAATAAAATTGCCAATAGATGGGATGTTCTTCTGCCTTGTCGTCGGTAAGCGAGAAGGAGGGCGAGCGAGGTTAATTATGTTGCTTATATAATTTTTGCTATTAATTAACAAGCGTCCTCCTATCTCTGGTTGGACGGATGATGTAGCATGTCTCTATAGGACTTTTAGATATTATCTTTCGCTGCAATTCCGTCACTCCAGGTTGTTCCCTTTATATGCATTAAGACTTGCTGAGTACCCCTAGGGTCTCACACGATAAATATTTGATTTAGGTGGACAGGTATACTCTCAGGAAGGCTACTGGGTCGAAGAGACTGATGATGGTGGCAATGACCATCAGTTGTAGAGATTCCGGGGATGGAGATTCGTGAGATCTGTGGGCGGGATGTGTTTTGTTCTGTGGCATCTTATGCCGATTTGCTTCTTATCCATACTCGGATCTTGTATTCCACTTCCGCTTGATACTCTATTGCGTGATGTATGAGGAGATATCCTAAACTATTATATCTATTTAGGAAATTTGGATCTTGCCGTATGGTGTTGAATATTTCTGTTTCTATTGTTACTAGATGGTGCGACTCTGATGTCTACTGTAAGTCGCAGACATACATGCTCATTTGTGTATGTCGTGGTCATGTTACCTGTCGCTTACGCCGCTCGCTCTTGTCCCGATGTTCTTGAAAGTCGATAAGGGGTAGGCCGGTGCCGTGCCCTGCTCCGCTTTGATGGGGCTACACGTGGATGGCCTTGGGCCTCCGCAGTAGAATCCCTTGTCCACTTTTGGTTCGTCCAGGCTTGAATTTAGAGCGTAATGTATGAGGTATTACAGGAACTTGAAACGGAGCTAGGTCCACGGGAGCGGTTAGATAATGTCCATACAAATCCAAAGTGGTAAAGTAAAGCCCAAGGGGACTAACGAGCTGAAAACATGAGCCCATTTACTAGAGGGCGCGCCACTAGGGCTATCTCAGCTGTCGAAACTCCGATGTCATCGATTCCATCGCCATTCGCTTCGTTTTGACCTAAAAACATCTATGTATACCCCATGTCGGCCTTTCTCGAGACGATTGGAGGCAGAGATCGAAAACCATGTAACAGAGCATTAGCAGGCCGCCGCCCTGAGGAATATTGGAGGGGAACAGCTGCCGGAATCGCCTTCGGCCGCATCTCCTCCTTCACCAAGGCCTCCTCAACAGTCTCCATGATGAGAGGGGAGTAGCCCACCCCCCATAATTTGGGTTTATGGTGGTAACTTGATCAAATCTCTCTATGTATGATCATTGTTGAAGTTCATATGATGTGCCTTGCATGAGTATGGATCTATCTATGTAATTTCTATGGTGGATATTGTGTTATGATATAATACTGGTTATTCATTTACCGTTGTGTTGGATCTTTTATGGTTTGTCATACTTTAGGAATATTCTATGATGCATGTAATGGTTTAGATATATACATAATGCCTTGTTTATCCATATCATGAGGTGATTAACACCACCAAGTGGGGGGTAGATGAGACAGATGTGATAATACTAACAACATATCCCAACATATGAATCATTGCACTAGTGTTTAGAATGTTTTCCATTAAGAAGTATGATGTATGTAGGTAATGGGTGGCCGAGTGACAATGACATATGTAATGATTGACAGCAATGCAGCCCAACATCCTTTATCGAGGGGTAAAAAGGGAGAAGTATGATGTGTGGCGTGACACAAACCAAATGCTAGCCTTATTGCAAGGGTGACCTAACAACACAAAGGAATACTTCTTTCACCTATGTGTTTTATGACATGTAGCCGCCATAAAAGTACCATTAAAACATTGCAATAGTGTGTACCTTTACTATCAATAACATGATACTCACCATACATGCAGAAGAGAGGATTAAGAGAGTATGAAGTGAACCCATGTAACCATGTCCATTGTTCCCATAATAGAAAACCCCTTGTCTTGTTCTCTTGCATTGAAGAGGATTGGGACACTTTTATATTCTTGTTTTAGTGCATAATCAACTAAAACTTATGATAATTTAGTTGTAGAGAATAGATAGATTTTCCTTCTTGCTCCTGTGGATCGATACCCTACTTCCACATTGAGAGGTACTATGGTGACCCCCTGCACTTGGGGGTTATTACACCCTCCTTTTTTTGATGACGATGTCGTCCACATATACTTGAATGTTCTTGCCGATTTGGTCCTTGGGTATGTTGTGATGAAGGCAGTGTTTTCCTGATCATCCACCTTCATTCAGATCTGGTTGCACCCTGAGTAGGCGTCAAGGACGAGACGCACTGACATCTCATGGTGGAGTCGATGATTTGGTCGATCCGTGGTAGTGGGAAGTGGTCCTTTAGGCAGTGCTTGTTTAGGGACGTGTAGTCCATGCATATGTGAAGTATGTTTATGACCTTCTTTGGGACCAACATGGGGTTAGCTACCTAGGTGCTTTGTTTGATCTCTCTAATGAAATCTTCTTCAAGTAGTCTGTTGACTTCCTCACCAATTTCTTTGCACTTCGGCTCCGAGAAACGGCGTATCAACTACTTGACAGTTTTAGCATCTCGATACACATTGAGTGCGTGCTTAGTGAATTCCCTGAGGACTCCTGGCATGTCGGCTGGACTCCATAAGAAGATCTCCCAGGGCTCATGGAGGAATTCAGCGAGTGCGCGTCGCTATGTGGAACTCAGGTTGCTTTATATGAGGGTCATCTTTGTGGGGTCCACCGGGTGGACCTGTACTTCCATTGTGTCACTCGTGGATTCAAAGGATTGCTCCTGATGTAGCCCAACATATGGCAATCACCATTAGACCACATCATGTCAGACCAACCACTCCGACTAAGGTGAATTCCATCCATCTCTTATCTTCCTTTGATCATCACTTGAATGGGATCCTACTTGAGCCAAATGCCTACTGTATGACTAGGCCCATGACCATGATCCCAAGAGGAGGAAACAAGCATGCCCCATGAGCGAAGACGGCAAAGAAAGAAGCATGGAAAAGAATAGGTACCAAAGGATCTTGTTGGTGATATACTTTTCGGGTATACTCACTATGACTTGCTGACCAGGGTGGACCACTTCGGGTTAGAGATTTGCATCGCGGGTGGCCCAGTCAGGGAGAGAACACGGAGGTCCATCCGGCTACGGGAATTCCTAGAAGACTTACCACTTAGGCCTGTTTAGTTACTTGTAGTCCAAGATGTACTTTGTAACTGACTCTTAGTCATAGACGAATAGGTCTCTCTTGTAACCCTAGGCCGGATATCTATATAAGCCGTCCTAAGGGCCAGCCTTTAGGGCACCCATAGTATACAACCTCAACTCGCATAGGCGAACCTCTCTTGTAATCTGTACTTCCGGCTCGGCCGTATTACTGGATTGCTAGCAGGAGTAGGATCCATCCAAAGCCGGTGGATTCAAACCTGGGTAAAGCTTGTGTGCTCACCGTCCCGGAATACCGTCACCTCACACCCTATTCTCCACATGCCTCGAGGATCCCTTCTCGGCATACATGTCTTCAATCCAACGAGAGTTGGCACCCACCATAGGGTAGGTGAGGTTCAGATCTTTGTTCCCGGCGGAATCTGCACGAATCGGAATCGGCGAGACAATCGTCGTTGGCCGGGTCCTCTACGTCATCAATGTCCCTCTTGTCATTCTCGATGAGACATGGATTCTGGCTAGGGAACCTGTGACCACCTATTCGATCATGTCTTTTGGCGAGATCGATGTTTACCTCGCTTTCGCTAAACCGGCCCAACCCACCACATTGGTGATGATAGAGGCAGAAGAAGTTTCTGGGTCCACTTTGTCCATGGAAGCGGCAAAGTTCTGGATCTCAGAAAGCCGTAACCTCACCCAGCCCGCACCTGAAGCGGAGATAGTGGAGAAGATCGGATCTGAAGAGGATCTCCCTAAGGAGGTTAAACTTGAGGCGGATCTCCCCAAGGAGGTCGAATCTCAGGAGGCTCTCCCCAAAGAGGTCAAATCTCAGGAAGATCAAAGCAGCAACAGCTCTAGATCCGGCGCTGCCAACACCGGAGCAGAAAAATCACTCCTGAGACACACTGTGAAGATAATGATGAACAATGCGATAGTCAACACGGATGCAATTCTCGAAACCATAAGATGTTTTGAGGAAGCCTACGAAGAGGACCACAACTACCTCAGGACACATACATCGCACTTTGTGGGATACGTTGGATGTGGATCCAGCTCTACCGATGCTGGAGACGACAATGAATCGGTGCTGCAGGCATTCGGAACAAACGTCTACTTACCGACATCTTCAGATGATTCCATGACGTCGGCAGATTTCCAAAAGTTCTCTGCGGAATATGAAGAGGAATTCAACTCCAAGACTACGGACGAAGGAGAAGCTATGGACCAAATCCCTCGCATCAGCATGAATGAAGGATCCGGAGAAAACTCTCCTGAACTGCAGGAAAATATGGATCTCGAAGATAATCCCAACATCCAGATGTCTGCAAGTACTAATAGGAGCCTAACTCTAGGAATCAAACCCAAAGTTGTCTTTGCTACCGGCGTAGCCAAGAAGGCAAGAAGAAGAAGACTCCGGCTAAGAACCTCCTAGCTGACAAGGTGGTAGCCAAAAAGTATGAAGAATACTCAGATGGAGCCTTGATCCCTATGAGCCAAAAGATACTGTATTGGATGGACATGTGGTTACCCCTGGTGCCCATAAACTCCTTAGAGAAGCGATTACCACACATATCCTGACAGCTGCAGAACTTACACCTGCGGAGTTGGAGGACCGAGCCCAAGCCGTAGAAGCGCATCGTTAGGTACTCCTTGAGGAAACTATAAGTACCCTCGAAGAGAAGAAGCGCATTGCAGCCGTGGGTAGCCTAGCACCCGACAGCATCAGAAGACCCAAACCGGCCCTCAGTTGGCTAACAAAAATCTGGATGTTCACAAAACCCTTTTCAAAGGAGATAGAGCCGTAGGGAAACCTCGGATCGATAGAAAGGGTAACCGGGTGTATGGCACACTGGTAGAAAATGCTGCTATGGCTCGAGATCTCTTGGCAAATAATCCAAGCCTAGACCGGATTCGACTAAGTGTGAAGCTACTCATGAAGGGCCTAGAACAACAGAAGGTTATCACGTCCGGTAGCGGAAAGCTGGTCTCCAAGTCAGATCAATGCTGCACGGAGACAGGTCGATAGCAGTATGTAAGGCCCCAACGGGAACCGGAACGGTGATACCGTCTTGACCCTTAGGAAGACAATTATTCAGGAACCAGATCTTTAGGACACCGGCACAAACCAGCATGAAGCTGGAGCAATGTCACTCCGGCCGCAGAGCGAGATGCCGTTGCAACAATGGTCCAACCTCCCCAACGACAGTCGAACAACTTCAGGGAAGATGAAGAAGCTCAACATCGGGAGCACAATCAGCAAATAATGCCCCTCCTAGACACACAAGCCGTCTGGCTGAGCCACGTCACAATGATGGCAACAACGGAAGAAGGAATGACAAACATCATGGGGGATCAAGCCGGCATGGTGGCCATCATCATGAAACCCCGGGTGGGGGTAACAATCCACCACAACCTTCTCCGACAAGCAGTCACAAAAGTGGCTCACATGGAGGCCAGGGAGGGCACCGCGATGGGGGTAACAATCCACCACAACCTTCTCCGACAAGCAGTCACAAAAGTGGCTCACATGATACCACTTTGTAACACCCTCAAATCGGCTCTAGGCAAGTTTTAGCGCTTCCTGCCAAAATCGCATAGAAACGATTCAAGGACGCCCACCAGGCACTTTCGTGCGGGTGGAAAATGAAGTAATACCATTACACATTAGTCCACGATGGAACCCACAGAACATATATATACAACAACGACTCCATGAGTCAAGAATACAGATATACAATACAAAGATACAAATCACCTTGAAAACAATAGAACATCCGAGTACGGACAAGATGCAAATGGGGCTAAGAGCCCTGAAGAATAACCAATGGCGTCCATAACCCTGCCCAGGCCAAGCCGGAAGGGTAACCCTGCTAACGACGTCGAACTTATACCTGTTAAACAAAAGGGGTGCCGACAAAGGGCAAAGGAAAAAGAGGAGAGTCAGTATTGAGGCCAGTACACGGCGAGTCTAGAATTCGGCGGTCCTCGCCTACATAGGTATGGTGGACTGAAGCGGCAGCGCAGCAGCACTAAACAACCTATAGAGACTCAGTAAAATTAGCGGCTATCTGAGAGGGATAAGAAAGACCTATTCGGATCCATCCTGATACTAACACCAAACATACCCATCCTGGCATTTCCCTCTCGAGGCCAAACGAGGAAGTCAAACCGAGGAACTCACACAGTTGGCAGTTTTATTCATTCCATTATAGTTGAAGCACTTACTAGTTAGATATAGATAGCATGAGTCATCCTGATAGCATAAGTGGTGGGCAGTTTTAGGTAACCATTCAGTTGTAGTTGCAGTACTTACTAGTCAAATACAATTAGCATGTGACATCCCAAACCCAGCAGTTGTTGGCACTTTTATTTCATTCCATTGGAGTTGCGATACTTACTAGGCAGGTATAACATGAGACGATACACCCTAGTTCCACCAGTTGATGGCAATTTTATTATCCATTCCATTGTAGTGAAGCTGATTACTAGTCACATATTAAGTCAAATTTATAGCACTACTTTAGTTATGCTTGTCTATGATCGAGATACTGTGCTCCAGGTCATCCATAACCGCGGACACGGCTTTCAGAAAGATTTACCCTACAGAGGTGCACAAATAGCAACACACACACGATCAACCTTAGAAAAACCAAATCAAAACCCAACGAGGCTTTCACGATAAAGCAATCACATGATTCATAAATCATTTCAGGGGGCAACCCCACTAAGCTACCCGCAATGAAGTTTGCCGGCTCCGAGACAGACCTAGGGTTTGTGACAATGGCTATAAACGACTGGGAACCCGAAAATGTGACTGGGCTTGTCGATACCGCGAAAACATTCCACGTTCCAAAACAGTACAGGTGCTCCATGCACAATCGTAAATAAAGCAGTAAAGCATGGCATAAGTACATGATAGTAATAAAGCCCCAAACTAGTTTGTGGCCCCAAAAAATAAGAAATTAATCAAGCTCTGGCTAAGGGGGATCCATAGGGTCTCCCGTATGTGGATAGTGCAAATAGTCAAGGAACAGGTATCAAATACTCGGGGCCTACGGGACACAAGTGGACATGAAAAACCAAATAGCATATATTGCCCACCAGTGTCTCTTTCATTAGTTATCCCAGCAATTTAATAGTTGTATTTAAAGTCATGATCCTCTCCACCGTAAAGCATGTGACAACATTCCAACAACTGTGTGGTACTTCACGACAAGGGATCGCACCTGAGCAAGCGACTACGACTCGCAAGACCATCTATCTACCAAACAACAGGTAATAGGAGGTGTCCAAGGCTATATAAAGGCGGCACGGAATATATCTGGTACAGAACACTAAAGCATCACGACACGGATAGCAATAGATCAATAGGAGGAAATATAGACTATAAATGCAAAATAGGTAGAAAGGGGGAGAATCCTCGCCTGGAAAACATTGCTAAAGGTACATTATTTGAAGGACTTGTCGATACTCACATCCACTCAATGGCCTAATCCGCGAAGAAGCAAATCACTAGAAGAAACACTAGATGCACTATTTAATACTACAGCAAAAGATCCGGCATGATGTATGTATGATGCATGCCATGGCAAAGATGCGATGTAATTAGGCAATATTAAGCGGAACCGGGGTCCCGACAATTAATTAGGTGGTTTATGTTGTTTAGATACCCCGCAATTTAAATGTTGACTTAACAAAGAAAAACATGGCATCGGTTCGCTACACAAATTTAAATGAAGACAATATAAGACTAGAATAGCCCGCATATAGTCTCCATATTCATTATTGGGTGAATCGATAAAGTACCCCCAAACAAATAAATATGTATGCGGGTATGAACAATTTAATATGCAACAATTGATAATGCCATATTATAAAAAATAGGGGTCTCAGAAAGGGTCACACATTGGGGACTCACCGATCTTGGTTCTGTGGGTTCGACGGGGTTCGGGTCGGCTTCAGACTCCTCGGGGTTCGGTCTTCGGACTCCGAGATCGGTCTTCGGGGTCCGTGAGGAGAACTTGGAGTTCCAGCTTTATTGGTCGGTGACAAACTTGGTTTGCGGTGCTCGGGTCTCCGGGGTCGATCTTGCTTGATGGGGCAAGAATTCTCGAGGCGTGGGTCTTGGGGACCTCAGAACTTGGTGGCTACACAGGATCTTGCATCGGTGTGGTCTTCGGTAGAGGATGTACATGTATCCGTCTTTTGATCAGCATGCACACATCAGCAAACAAACGACTTGGGGCTTCTTGGCCTAGTCATGAGTTGTACGGTGCCTGTACAACCTTGGACAACAGGGACACGTTCGGCGGTGGGGCTCACGATCTAGAGGCGGTAAATCAATAGCGAGGTGGAGCGTGGTCACGGGCTCAAGCGCGACACAGGGCGATAGGCGGCGGAGCGACCGACGGTAGCCGGCTAGAGATGAGGCGGCGGCGCACAGCTCGGTCAGGTGGAGCCTGGCAGCGACGGTGGCTCACGACCGGTGGGGCGAGGCACGGGGCGCCGTCGAGGTGGAGGCCTAGCGGCAGCGGATGACGAGGAGAACACGGCTTCCACGGGCTCCCAGGCTCGGGAAGGGCAGCCTAGGGGGAGCCTGATGTGGGGCAGCTAGGGGAGAGCTCGAGGCCGCGCAGTGAGGGCGACACGGTGCAGGACGAGCTCGGGCTCCTCCCGAGTCGGGCATGCTGCTGAGGAGAGGAGACACCATGGAGGAGCGCTGGGCTGCGCCGCCCAGCACTTAGAGCGACGGCGGCGGGCTTGATCGGGATGTAGGGAGCGAGGGCATGCCCCCGACGGCGTCTTTGTGGTCGGACGCTGAGCGACGCGAGCTAGGGAGATCCCACACGGCAGTGACGGTTGGTAGATTCGCGATAGGATCCAGGATCAAGGAGGAGAACGATGCAAGGTTGGTGGGGACGAGTGTCGGTAGCGAGGGTCATGCGATGTGGGTCGTACGCGGGGTGGTTGTCGGTAGCGGGGCTGCTGGGTGGGGCCAGGGTGGTATGACGGGACAAGATGGAGCGGCTTACGCAAAAGGGAGGTGCCGCGATGGGGTAGTGGGGCCAGGCGGGCATGGTTGACCGCGGCGCTGGTGCTAGGCAGGTGGTGGTCGCTAGCATGTGCTGGCGGCGGCTGTTGTGGTATGGGGGTGTATCGGCCGGGTAGTCTAGGGTTTGGGTATTTTAGGTTTATGGCTTCGAGGTAGTAGGCTGTTGCCAGCTGGGCAATTTGGGCCTGGCAGGTGGGGGCCTCCCCCGGTTTAAAAATACTTTATTTATCTGTTTTAATTTTAAAGACTTTTGTAAATAGTTTTTAGACAAATAGAAGATCCGGAAGAGACTGGGGTTTTGATTTGAAATAAAGACGGGAGATATCTAGAAAACAAAGATAGGCTTTTAGAAAATAGTTTTAGGCAAACAATGCATGTTGACATGACGATGCTCAAATGCAATGTGGCATGATGACATGAGAATGCGGTCATGATGATGCACAAAACAAAACAACGAGCGATTTTCAAGTAGTGGTTTTACCGGGGTGCTACACATTCGAAGGCAGTAACACTGGGAGAAGGTTTTTGGGTTATACAAATCAGTTTTGTTTACATTATGTGCAATGATGACATGAAGTAAAATGTATCGTGTATGTTCATAACACTATAGTGTGTGTCTTTTTAGGTTGGCCCGTTGTGTAAAGCAGTAGAGTGGGTGGATCTTGAGTGGCCAGATGCACTTAAGAAATGTTTGGCACAGTTAGGGGAGATGTATGAGTTGGAAAGGTCGGGGAGATTTTGGCACGAAATAAGGTGCTGGAACAAGAAATCGAGAATTTGCAGTCAGAGCTAACTAACAGAATCAATGGGAGCTTGGTTGTTAGAACTGCAAAGGAGCTTCAGGATAGTCACAGGTTGCTGATTTATAATGCAGAAAAGGAGAGAAATTAGCTCAGGGAAGACAAGAAGAATCTAGAGTACTGCATTGTGGATCTTTTCAAAGAACTGAAGAAGGCACCCGAGGGTGAACAAGGACAAACTACAGAGGATAAAGGAAATTCAAGATGAATAATTTATGTTGTGCCAATGCCTGAAACTAGTTAACTGTAAGACTTGCAGTTGTGCTTTCTTAACTAAGCCAAACTCAATCCTCGAGCAAATTAATTTCAGACGAACACACATATCGTGCATAGAGTGTTCACGCTTACAAAATCACCACTTTGGACGATAAACCAGGCAGTTCGGTACTAAATAACATATGTTGGGTTCAAGCGAGCCTGGCCTAGAGCTGCTTGTTTTCCTCCATAAGATCAGCCAGCTCCTTCAGTACTTTGTCGTGCGCCAGCCGTAGGTTCCAGCGCTCCGTCACGGATTCAAGAAGTTGGTTCGTAGCCATACGATTTTCCGTCAAGATCCCTTTCATGATCTCCGTCTGCTTCCTAGCCAAGGTGCAACCTTCACTGTGAAGCTTCGCCCAGCTGACATTTAACTCCTTCAGTTTCTGGCACTTGTCAAAAAGGACCACAAGTTTAGTGCGCAGGTGGTCAAAGGCCAGTTTCTGGGAATTCTGCTTCTCCCTTTGGATTGCTATCTTGTAATTTAGCTAGGTCACCAAGTCCTGGTCGAGCTTTCGCCTCTTTCCCTCCAACAAAAATACATAGTATGGTTTGTTCAATTCACCAGGACAAGCTGTTAGTTTCCATAATTAACTGAATCGACTAGTGGCATTGTCATAATTTCAAGGAAGAAGCAATCTAGGACTAATCAACATTTTATGAATCGACTAGTGGCACTGTCATAATTTCAATTTCAAAGACAAATAAGGTTTATCTACAGTTTAGTGTGATGTGGTTTTTTCCAATATCACCAAATAGTAGTGGGCTAGTGGCAAACTCATAATGCAGAAACCCATGTCCAGATACATAATGGAAAGAGCACATGGTGTCCATTCATGAACATGAATACCAACACATGTCCAGATAGGAGTTGCCCTAGGATTCTTATTGCACCCTATAATGGGAAGCAGACTTGGGCATTGCTCCCTGAACCCTGAACATTACAAAAGGAGTGGAGCACGAACTGATATTCGTGCCCCCTCTAACGGGAATCATACTTCGACATTGCTCTGATACGCCTCCAGACAAGCCCTTAGCTCCTCGTTCTCTTTCCGAACACCCTCGAGTACGGTGCTCCCTCTGCTCATGTCCTCCTTCATCTCTTTCATTGCATCCAGGCAACGATTCTTGTCATGGTAGGCTCGGATGGTAGCCTTGGTTTCCTCGACGCATCCTCTGAGTGCCTCGGTGACTTCGCCCTGCAGGAGAGTGCACCTTTCCACGAGATTCTTCTTCTCCTCCATGAGCTCGTTGATTATCTTGATGGCCTGTTCTTGCATGTTCAAGTTATAGTCGAGCACTTTCTGCAGCCTCACGACGTCACGTGCAAAATCTAGCGAGATCTCCTTCTACACAGATAATTGCTTGCGTAGGCTCTCATTAGCTTGGGTGAGGGAGCGTGCAAGCTCATGTTGGTTGTGAATCTTGGCACTGATCGCGGCCACCTTGTCACGGTACTCGGCCTTCGATCATTGTATTGTTCATGTTAATTGAAATAAAATTCTATAATTACACTCTAGGTTCCAGGTGAATACTAATACAGATAAAAAAATCCCTATTGAATCTATGGACAACAGTGTTAAAAATGGACCTAGAGATCTATTCATGACCAAGATAAACTAATCGTAATCACAAAAAATTCCATAGTGAATCTCTGAACAGCGGTATTAAGGAAAGACCAAGAGATCCAGTCATATTCAATAAAACTAATACAACTTGCAAAAGAAGAAGAAAAACCAATTCGGGACGGAGAGGATCTAAGAAATCCACATCACAACTCGGAGAAATAATAGTGTGGAGATTTGCTACCTCGCTGAGACATGGAACGGGACCGAACGGGTCCTGCAACGCCTCCGTCATGGTGGATTCTGGATCCACGGATGGCCTATAATACGTAGAAGAGGAAAAGGAAGAAGAAGAAGAAAAAACAAGAACAAGCAGAATAAGATCATAATGGAGAAGGATATGGAGAAGAAGTAGAACAAGAAGACCGTACCGGGAGGAGCCCTCGCCTGTTAGAATATTCGGCGCCATTGTCGGGGGATATTGGGCCTCGGTGAGAGGGGGCCTGAGAGGCTGGTAGAGCAAGAAGTGCCTTGCGGCGAGATCTCTCCCTTTTCTCTGCGAGGATCGTTGACCGGCCTCTCCTCAGGGGAGCCATGGCTTGTAGGGTGAGGGTGGCGGTGGCAGGAGGAAGAAGATAGTGATTAGTGTGGGAGAAGAGTCAAAGAGTACAAGATATGGTCTAGTAGTACTACTACTGTTATACAAGACCACCGTGTACGGTCTACCTTCTCAAAGAAGCCAGGGAGGCAGGGATAGGGAATCGATTGGACTTGTCTTTATTGTGATGGACAGTTCAATGGTCTTGGGCGCTGCCTAAAATCCAGTATATAATAAGAGGAGAGCGAGCTGAGTGGTCATCACGGGCATCGACGCGCACGTCCCGCATGCGTGTGTCACGTGTTGATGGGGAAATGACGCGCTCAACTGCTGCACGATCACGTCGGCACATTGAACTCCATTGAACTCCACATCGACAGGCATGCACGGGATATTTATAAGTCTAAAATATGCGGTGCCACTTTTGTTGTGATCAAATTATCTTCAGTATGCGAGATATTACTTTTTTTGATAATCGACAAATGCGTGCGTGAACACGGCGAACGAAACCGCTGCTTGTCCTTGATCAGATCGGCACCCCACTCTGTGTACCCGCCATCGACCATTCCGAACAACTTCCTCGAGCACGATACCCCCTCGCCGTGGCAATGGTAGGTCCAAGTCGTCCACTGACCATCCTGCGTCCTCGGCTCTTCGCTGCATTGTTCGCACTCGCGAGTCGCCTGCTGAGGAAGCACGTCGTGTCCGACCGCGCTAGGATCCATCGACATCGGAACTCGAGGACACCGCGACGTCGAAGCTCATACCGACCGTGCAGGAGGAGCATGGGGTTCCTGCAGCGACGGACGAGCGTAAAGCAGCAGCCAGGATGGGGGCACGTGTTGCACCGGCGAGTACGGACAAGAAGAGGAACGAGAAGAAGACCAGGAAGAAGAGAGGAGACAACTATTTGGACGAGTCTGACTAGACCAACAAGGAGGCGTTCATCAATCAGTTGGAGGAAGAAGCGGAGGAGAGTGACGTGGACCTGTGGGACTACGAAGAGGAGGAAGAGGAGGACTCCAACAAGGAGATAACGTGCTTATTCAAGAAAGGGGGCGGTGTCGAGTCATCATAGGAGGACACCGACAGTGGCGATGACAAGGACCATGGTGTTGACGAAGATGAGGACGAACCGAAAGACAAAGACGATAGCTTCTTCAAAATATGATCATTTATTTTATTTAGATAGATGGATTTTCACTTGTTTATGGAGGTGAAGTATCGGTGGCATGGATACTTTGGTTGCACGGATTGACTATGCATAAAAAAAGTGGAGAAGGGAGGGGTTATCCTGCCCGTAGGATCACATAGGATCGACGGTTGGTGGAGACGATCCGCTTGACATCTCTGTCAGCCAATCAGGGCGTAGCACCCAGAGTGAGCACACATTTGGGATTTTGTGAGATTTGTGACCAAGAGAGACGACAAATCTCTTTTCACAAACCACATATGGAACCAACATTGTCATTGAAATGTGTATTCTTTCATTAACCACATCAAGAGTCATTTCATGTCTGTTCTTTTCACAGACCACATATGGATCCACTAGAGTTCATTGCATGTGTGTTCTCTTCACAAACCAACTATGGATCCACCAGTGTCATTGCAGATGTATGTTCTTTTCACAGACCACCTATGGATCCACCAGTGTCATTGCATGTGTGTTCTTCTCATTAACCACATCTAGAGTTATTGCATGTGTGTTATTCTCACAGACAACATATGGAACCACCATTGTCATTGAAATGTGTATTCTTTCATTAACCACATCTAGTGTCATTGCATGTGTGTTCTTCTCATTAACCACAGCTAGAGTCATTGCATGTGTGTTCTTCTCACAAACAACATATGGAACCACCATTGTCATTGAAATGTGTATTCTTTCATTAACCACATCTAGTGTCATTGCATGTGTGTTCTTTTCACAGACCACATATGGATCCACCAGAGTCATTGCATGCATGTTCTTTTCAGAGACCACATATGGATCCACCAGTGTCATTGCATGTGTGTTCTTATTATTAACAACAACTAGATTCATTGTATGTGTGTTCTTTTCACAATCCACCTATGGATCCACTAGTGTCATTGCATGTGTGTTCTTTTCATTAACCACAACTAGAGTCATTGCATGAAATCTCTTTTCACAAGCCATATATGGAACCACCATTGTCATTGAAATGTGTATTCTTTCATGAACCACATCTAGAGTCATTTCATGTCTATTCTTTTCACAGACCACATATGGGTCCACCAGAGTTCATTGCATGTGTGTTCTCTTCAGAGACCACATATGGATCCACTAGTGTCATTGCATGTGTGTTCTTTTCACATACCACATTTGGATCCACCAGTGTCATTGCATGTGTATTCTTTTTAGAGACCACATATGGATCCACCAGTGTCATTGCATGTGTGTTCTTTTTATTAACAACAACTAGAGTCATTGCATGTGTGTTATTTTCATTAACCACATATGGATCCACCAGTATCATTGCATGTGTGTTCTTCTCATTAACCACAGCTAGAGTCACTAGATGTATGTTCTTTTCACAAACCACATATGGATCCACGAGTGTCATTGAAATGTGTGTTCTTTCATTAACCACATCTAGAGTCATTTCATGTCTATTCTTTTCACAGACCACATATGGATCCACCAGAGTTCATTGCATGTGTTTTCTCTTCACAAACCACATATGGATCCAACAGTGTCATTGCATGTGTATTCTTTTCCGAGACCACATATGGATCCACCAGTGTCATTGCATGTGTATTCTTTTCAGAGACCACATATGGATCCACCAGTGTCATTGCATGTTTGTTCTTTTTATTAACAACAACTAGAGTCATTGCATGTGTGTTATTTTGATTAACCACATATGGATCCACTAGTGTGATTGCATGTGTGTTCTTCTCATTAACCACAACTAGAGTCACTAGATGTATGTTCTTTTCACAAACCACATATGGATCCACAAGTGTCATTGAAATGTATGTTCTTTTCAGAGACCACACATCGATCCACCAGTGTCATTGCATATGGATCCACCAGAGTTCATTGCATGTGTGTTCTTTGACAAACCACATATGGAACCACCATTATCATTGAAATGTGTATTCTTTAATTAACCACATCTAGAGTCATTTCATGACTATTTTTTTGCAAACCACATATGGATCCACCAGAGTCATTGCATGTCTGTTCTTTTCAGTGACCACATATGGATCCACCAGTGTCATTGCATGTGTGTTCTTTTCACAGGCCACATATGGATCCACCGGTGGCATTGCAGGTGTATTATTTTCAGAGACCACATATGGATCCACTAGTGTCATTGCATGTGTGTTCTTTTTATTAACAACAACTAGAGTCATTGCATGTGTGTTATTTTAATTAACCACATATGGATCCACTAGTGTCATTGCATGTGCGTTCTTCTCATTAACCACAGCTAGATTCACTGGATGTATGTTCTTTTCATAAAAAACATATGGATCCACTAGTGTCATTGAAATGTGTGTTATTTTTGAGAGACCACATATGGATCCACCAAAGTTCATTGCATGTGTGTTCTTTTCAAAATCCACCTATGGATCCACCAGTGTCATTGCATGTGTGTTCTTCTCATTAACCATAGCTAGAGTCACTGGATGTGTGTTCTTTTCACAAACCACATATGGAACCACCATTGCCATTGAAACGTTTATTCTTTCATTAGCCACATCTAGAGTCATTTAATGTCTATTCTTTTCACAGTCCACATATGGATCCACCAGAGTTCATTGCATCTATGGTCTCTTCACATACCACATATGCATCCACCAGTGTCATAGCATGTGTGTTCTTTATACATACCACCTATGGATCAACCAGTGTCATTGCATGTGTGTTCTTTTCATTAACCACATCTAGAGTCATTGTATGTGTGTTCTTCTCACAAACCACATATGGAACCACCGGTGTCATTGAAATGTGTATTCTTTGATTAACCACATCTAGTATCATTCCATGTGTGTTCTTTTCATAGACCACATATGGATCCACCATAGTCATTGCATGTCTGTTCTTCTCAGAGACAACATTTGGATCCACCAGTGTCATTGCATGTGTGTTCTTATTATTAACAAAAACTAGAGTCATTGCATGTGTGTTCTTTTCACAATCAACCTATGGATCCACAAGTGTCATTGCATGTCTGTTCTTTTCATTAACCACAGCTAGAGTCATTGCATGAAATCTCTTTTCACAAGCCACATGTAGAACCACCATTGTAATTGAAATGTGTATTCTTTCATTTACCACATCTAGAGTCATTTCATGTCTATTCTTTTCACATACCACATATGGATCCACTAGAGTTCATTGCATGTGTGTTCTTTTCACAGACCACTTATGGATCCACTAGAGTTCATTGCATGTGTGTTCTTTTCACAGACCACATATGGATCCACCAGTGTCATTGCATGTGTATTCTCTCCAGAGACCACATATGGATCCACTAGTGTCAATGCATGTGTGTTATTTTTATTAACAACAACTAGAGTCATTGCATGTGTTGTATTTTCATTAACCACATATGGATCCACCGGTGTCATTGCATGTGTGTTCTTCTCATTAACCACAACTAGAGTCACTAGAAGCATGTTCTTTTCACAAACCACATATAGATCTACCAGTGTCATTGAAATGTGTGTTCTTTTCAGACACCACATATGGATCCACCAGTGTCATTGTATATGGATCCACGAGAGTTCATTACATGTGTGTTCTTTTCACAGTCCACCTATGCATCCATGATGGCCCAAAATATATCGAGCTCGTTGACCCCAACAGGAAGGTATGATGAGCACACCAACAAGTTTTCCCTCAGTTATGAAACCAAGGTTATCAATCCAATAGGAGCAAGGAAACGCCCCAAAGGTGTAGCTAGCTGAACTTTGGCAGGGCGCACTACCGGTGCAAGCAGCAACATGGAGACCTGCACAACACAACCACAGAACTCTGCCCCCAACTTACGATGAGGTTGTCAATCTCACCGGTTTTGCTGAAAACAAAGGATTAAACGTATCGAGTGGAAGAAAGTAATAGTTTGTACAAAGTAAACACAAAGCAGTAAATAGTTGATTGTAGATTGATGGTAGAAGAAAGGACCGGGGTCCATAGTTCACTAGTGGTGGCTCTCCTTAAGATAGATGACATGTTGGGTGAACAAATTACAACAGGGCAATTGACAAACATCGAGAAAGCAATATGCATATAGTACTCATCTTGACTCCTTTCAGATTCGATTGGGAATTACAACATTATACATAGACCGCCATCCAACTGCATCTATGACTAATAATCCACCTTCAGGTTATCATCCGAACCCCCTCCAGTATTAAGTTGCAAGTAACGGATAGTTCCATTACGAATTGCGTGTAAAGTAAACAATACGATTGTTCTATGAACAAAGGATTGTTGTTTTCTCCCTAGTAGCAACATCACATCTAGTACCTTAGAGATTTCTGTCACTTCCCTAGATTACTAGAGGTATGAACCCACTATCGAGCATAAATACTAACTCTTGGAGTTGCTACCATCTACTTGGCCAAGATAGCTACTAACAACGGAAAGCATGTAAGATCACAAATAACAAAGACATGATAGAATCAATAATCAATCCGAAATAGCATCTCAATATCCATCGGATCCCCGCAAACACAACATGCAGAATTAAAAATAGATGATCTTGATCATGAACGGAGCTCACAAGATCTAAACATGATAGCACAAAGGAGGCTTGGATGGTGATGAAGAAGGCCTCCAGGGTGAATTCCCCTCTCCGGTAGGGTGCCGGGAAAAGCTTTAGATCCCTCCCGATCTAGGGATGGAGATGATGGCAGCTATAGACTCTTTCGTGGAATTTTGATCGGGTACTTAGGGTTTCTGTATCGGAGGCGATATAGACGGAAGGAGAGGCCGAGGGTGTGCCTGGGGCAGCCAGACCACCCCCTGGCGTGGGCTAGGCTGGGCCACGCGGCCAGGTGGTGTGGCGGCCCCCTGGCCCCTCTCCGTCTCGTATTCTGGCTCCTGGTGTCCCTCAGTGAAAAACTAACTTTGGCTATTGTTCCATCCAATTCTGAGAATATTCATTTTTCTGACTTTCCTGGAACCAAAAACAGCAGAAAATAGGCAGCTGGCACTGTGGCTCTTGTTAATAGGTTAGTCCAAGAAATCATATGAAAAGTTTTCCAAAGTGTGGACAAAACATAAGAAAGTAGATAAAACCAAGCATGGAACATCAAAAATTATGGATACGTTAGCAACGTATCGATATCCCCAAGCTTAACTCCTGCTTGTCCTCGAGTAGGTAAGTGATAAAAAGAAAGAATAATTTTTGAGGTGACATTAACCATCATAAACTTGATCAAAGTATTTGTAAAACATTGATAGCTAGGATCATAGTACTTCAATCATAACATGAAAGACAAAGTTATAGCAATAAGGCAAAGCAACTATGTTGCAACATGAAAAGGCACAAACAAAAGATTCATGAATAACAATGATTTGTAAGACTTTTGTTTGTTTCACATAATGAAAACATAGCATAGTGGCATTCAGCTTGTCCCTCATGGAGTAGCAAACATAAATGCATAGGACACCTTCAAAGTTCATAAGAGTGACTAGATACAAATAATTTAAAACAAGCAATATCAAAGCTATGCATCAATCAACATGTCTTGGGACAATGCACATAGAACTAAGAATTTCCATTATAGAGCATCTCAGCAATCTTTTTATTTGCTATTTGCATAGGTTTTTATTGAGGATGCTTCATAGAGTGCTCATTATGGTGATGCTGCAAGTTTCCATCATGATTAGGCATGGCTTAGGCTAGCGGCCCAGTTGTTTCTCTAACACACATAAAAACTCCATGATCTTACAAGTTCCACTTTTATTTCACACCACATGGTTCTGCTAACTTCAACTTATAAAGCGCAAGCATATACGCAACAAAGATGGACGCAATGGTTCAAGTTTATTAAGTGCAAGAAAGTAAAGTGTGCCATCAAGTTCGTGAGAGCTTTAATCACTAGTTTTCTCATAACAAGTTTAATTCGGAAGGTAGACAAAAACATGAATATACTTGGAATAGCATAAGCTAGTAGGTAGGTATGGTGGAATCTTTGGAATAACTTGGTTTAAGGAGTTGGACGCATGAGTGGAACTCATACTTGGTTGCGGAGGCTAGCAAACGACTGGGAGCAACCAACTAAGAGAGCAATAATGGCCATAATCATGCAGAGCGACAAAATATCATTGATCAAAGCATAAAGTGATACTAAAAGTTGAAAACCAAAGGATCGTCAAGGCTATGGTGACTTTGGATAGTCATAACATGGTGTGAGCATGCGCCAAGTCAACCCAAATAAATCATCAAAGGAGAATACCACAATACTATGCTTTAATATGCTAAAACGTCACATGATTCTTCCAAGGCACATTAAGCAATATCAATTGTTTATAACATGTCATGCTACAGCAAAGAATACTAAGCATAAAGCCAAAACAATATCAAGCATGGCATGACAAAGCATTAGCCACAGTCAAAAACAAACTCCTTCTACCAGTTAAGCATGAACTTTCGTACTCTTTTCCAATCCAAACCAAACTATTTGAAAACCAATGTATGACAGAGGGGGTCCAACCAATTTGTTCAGCAAACTAAGCAAACCAAGCAAACAAAAAAACAAAACAAAAAACGAAAAAGAAGACGCTCCAAGAACAACATAACTGTGCATGAAAAAATAAAAATGGAGCATTTGGAAGAAACCTGGGATTTTTATTGATGAAGAAGGGGATTCCTTGGGCATCCCAAGCTTTGACGCTTGTACTTCTTGGATATTTCTTGGGTTGACACGTGTGGCATCCCCAAGCTTGAGATTTAGTCCATCCTTCATCTCATTACTCATTCCTTCCATACACCTGAAATTTTTCCTTCATATAAAACTTCACATAATCTTTATTTGCAACATTAGTGCACTCAAGATAATAGGTCTTTAGGTTCAGTTCCAACACCAATCAAACTTCCATTAAAACAATAGCTACTTTAGCGCTTCCCTCAAAAAGCTTAATTCCCCAAAAGAACTCAAAAAGGAACCAACAAGAAGCAAATACAAATAATGGCAGAAATCTGTCAAAACAGACCAGTAGGTAAAAACCAATTTTTTCGAAGACCTTCTCTTGCTCAAATCAAAAAGTGTTGAGCTAACGAAAGTTAGATAACAACCTGGGGAAGTAGCACAAATATTCACACCTTAAACCGGCGTATACAGATTTTACACGAATTTTTTACGGTGAATTTTAGAAATCTGTTTCGGGACAACAAATTTCCCAATCATTACTTCTCTCTCATTAGAGCTTACTCTTGGCACGAAAAGAAAATAAAAAGGATAAGGAGCGGTTATTACAGAGGTAATAACTTTCAAGACTCATCTAAAACTTTTGGGTTATCTCCCAATAAGTACTTTTCTTTAACGCCTTTAAGTTAGGCATAAGAAGGAAGAAAAAGAATCAAGTGTTCTCAAATGAAGAAGCATTAAGAGCAAATTTTGTTTTCATAGGAGAGGCAAAAGAAATCTTCTCTCTCTTCTTAGGGAAGTGTTCTATACCTTTATTGAGTGGGAATTGATATTTAATGGTGCCTTCTTTCATATCAATAATGGCACCAACAGTTCTAAGAAAAGGTCTTCCCAAAGTAATAGGACAAGAAGCATTGCATTCAACCTCCAAAACATAGAAATAAACGGGGACATAGGCATTGTTAACCATAATAAGAACATCATTAATACTCCCCATGAGTTTCTTTTTAGCATTATCATCAAGTGGGACATTCAAATAGCAATCTTCCAAAGGTGGCAAATCAAGCATATCATAGATCCTTCTAGGCATAATAGAGACACTACTATCAAGATCACATAAAGCTTTCATATAAAAATCATTCACTTTCATATTAATGATGGGTTCCCAACCATCCTCTTGCTTTATAGGAATAGAAGATTTATGTTTCATCTTTTCTTCTTTAATTTTTATGAGAGCATCAGTAATGTGTTTTGTAAAGGCCATATTCATAGCACTAGCATTAGGACTTTTAGCAAGATTTTGTAGGAACTTAATAACTTCAGAGATATTGCAACCATCAAGATCAAAATAATAATTATCATCTAAAGTAGTAGAGCTATTACTAGCCTCAACACTAGTGGTAGTGATAGTAGAAACACTAATGTTTCTAGCAATTTCATCTTCTCTTTCCCACTTAGCATGCAATTCAGCTAATAGTCTAACATTTTCATCAATTCTAACTTGTATGGCATTAGTAGCAGCAAAGGGATTATCAATAGTTTCAGGTTTAGCAGCCATTTTATTAAAAGAAGATTGAGCTTCAGCCAATGATGCTATATTTCTTTCAGCATTAGAGAGTTTCTCCTCAATAGTTTTATTGAAAGCAGTTTGTTTACTAATAAAATCTTTAAGCATAACTTTAAGTTCAGAGGAAGCACTCCTATTATTGTTGTAGGAATTTCCATAAGCATTACCATTGTTGGGAGGATATGGCTTATAATTGTTGTTACCAAAATTATTCCTGTAGGCATTGTTGCTAAAATTGTTATTTCTTATAAAGTTCACATCAACTTGCTCTTCTTGAGCAACCAAAGAGGCTAAGGAAACATTATTTGGATCAATATGGGCTTTCCCATTAACTAGCATAGACATAATAACATCAATTTTATCACTCAAGGAGGAGGTTTCCTCAATAGAATTTACCTTCTTACCTTGTGGAGCTCTCTCAGTATGCCATTTAGAATAGTTAACCATCATATTATCCAGAAGCTTTGTTGCAGCACCCAAAGTAATGGTCATAAAGGTACCTCCAGCAGCATAGTCCAATAGATTTCTTGAAGAATAGTTCAATCCTGCATAAAAGGTTTGGATAATCATCCAAGTAGTCAGTCCATGAGTGGGACAATTCTTTACGAAAGATTTCATCTTTCCCAAGCTTTAGCAACATGTTCATTATCAGATTGTTTAAACTTCATTATTTCACTTCTCATAGATATAATCTTAGCAGGAGGATAGTATTTTCCATTGAAAGCATCTTTGCATTTAGTCCAAGAATAAATACTATTCCTAGTTCAGGAATTCAACCATTCTTTAGCTTTTCCTCTCAAAGAGAAAGGAAACAATTTAAGCTTAATGATATCTCCGTCTATATCCCTATGCTTTTGCATCTCACAAAGTTCAACAAAGTTATTTAGATGGGCAGCAGCATCTTCATTACCCATACTAGAAAATTGTTCTCCCATAACAAGATTGAGTAAAGCAGGTTTTATTTCAAAGAAAGTAGCTTCAGGAACATGTGGGGCAATAGGTGTGCTCATAAAATCATTATTGTTTGTGCTAGTGAAGTCACACAACTTAGTATTTTCAAGAGTATTCATTTTTGTGTGTTTTTAATAAAGAAAGCAAACTAGTAGAACTAATATTTTTGTGTTTTTGATAAAGAAACAAGCAAACAAAGCAAACGTAAACTAAGCAAAACAAAAATAACAAAGTAAAGAGATTGGTTATGAGGGACTCCCCTTGTGAAGATGTCCTTGACTTCCCGGCAACAGCGCCAGAAAAAGAGCTTGATATCCCAAAATATATCAAGCTCGTTTGGGAACCCCAAGAGGAAGGTATGATGAGCACAGCAGCAAGTTTTCCCTCAGTTATGAAACCAAGGTTATCAATCCAGTAGGAGAAAGGAAACACACGAAAGGTGTAGCTAGCTGAACTTTAGCAGGGCGCACTACCGGTGCCAGCAACAATGTGGAGACCTGCACAACACAACCACAGAACTCTGCCCCCAACTTATGATGAGGTTGTAAATCTCACTGGTTTTGCTGAAAACAAAGGATTAAGCGTATCGAGTGGAAGAAAGTAATAGTTTGTAGAAAGTAAACATAAAGCAGTACAGTTGATTGTAGATTGATGGTAGAAGAAAGGACTGGGGTCCATAGTTCACTAGTGGTGGCTCTCCTTAAGATAGATGACATGTTGGGTGAACAAATTACAGCAGGGCAATTGACAAACATCGAGAAAGCAATATGCATATAATACTCATCTTGACTCCTTTGAGATTTGATTGGGCATTAGAACATTATACATAGACCGCCATCCAACTGCATCCATGAATAATAATCCACCTTTAGGTTATCATCCGAACCCCCTCCAGTATTAAGTTGCAAGCAACAGATAATTGAATTATGAATTGCGTGTAAAGTAAACAATACGATTATTCTATGAACAAAGGATTGTTGTTTTCTCCTAAGTAGCAACATCACATCTAGTACCTTAGAGATTTCCATCACTTCCCCAGATTACTAGAGGCATGAACCAACTATCGAGCATAAATACTAACTCTTGGAGTTGCTAGCATCTACTTGGCCAAGATAGCTACTAAGAATGGAAAGCTTGCAAGATCACAAATAACAAAGACATGATAGAATGAATAATCAATCTGAAATAGCATCTCAATATCCATCGGCTCCCCGCAAACACAACATGTACAATTAGAAATAGATGATCTTGATCATGAATGGAGCTCACAAGATATCAACATGATAACACAAAGGAGAGGAACCAACCATCTAGCTACTACATGGACCCATAGTCTAGAGATGAACTACTCACGCATCACACCGGAGGCTTGAAGAAGGCCTCTAGTGTGAATTACCCTCTCCGGCAGGGTGCCGGGAAGAGCTTCAGATCCATCCCGATCTATGGATGGAGATGACGGGTACTTAGGGTTTCCTCAATAGAATTCTCTTTCGTGGAATTTTGATCGGGTACTTAGGGTTTCTGTATCGGAGGCGATATATAGGCAGAAGGAGAGGCCGAGGGGGTGCCTGGGGCGGCCAGACCACCCCTTGGCGCGGGCCAGGCTGGGCCACGCATCTAGGTGGTGTGGCGGCCCCCTGGCCCCTCTCCGTCTCGTATTCTTGCTCCTAGTGTCCCTCAGTGAAAAACTGACTTTGGCTTTTGTTCCGTCCAATTCTGAGAATATTTATTTTCTGACTTTCCTGGAACCCAAAAAAGCAGAAAATAGGCAGCTGACACTGTGGCTCTTGTTAATAGGTTAGTGCAAGAAATCATATGAAAAGTACTCCAAAGTGTAGACAAAAAAATAAGAAAGTAGATAAAACCAAGCATGGAATATCAAAAATTATAGAGTCATTACATGTGTGTTCTTCTCATTAACCATAGCTAGAGTCACTGGATGTCTGTTCTTTTCACAAACCACATATGGAACCACCATTGTCATGGAAATGTGTATTCTTTCATTAACCACATCTAGAGTCATTTCATGACTATTATTTTCACAGACCACATATAGATCCACCAGTTTTATTGCATGTGTATCCTTTTAAGAGACCACATATGGATCCACTAGTGTCATTGCATGTGTGTTCTTTTTATTAACAACAACTAGATTCATTGCATGTGTGTTATTTTCATTAACCACATATGGATCCACCAGTGTAATTGCATGTGTGTTCTTCTCATTAACCACAGCTAGAGTCATTGCATGTCTATCCTTTTCACAAACCACATATGGATCCACCATTGTCATTGAAATGTGTGTTCTTTTCAGAGACCACATCTAGAGGCATTTCATGTATATTCTTTTCACATACCACATATGGATCCACTAGTGTCATTGCATGTGTGTTCTTTTCACAAACCACATATGGATCCAGCAGTGCCATTGCATGTGTGTTCTTTTTATTAACAACAGCTAGAGTCATTGCATGTGTGTTCTTTTCATTAACCACATATGGATCCACCATTGTCGTTGAAATGTGTATTATTTTCAACGACAGTCGTTGGCCACAAACAATCGGGACGCAGAGCTAACCAGCAACCGCTCCGGGCTTCTAGAAGACTCGATCCATGATTGTTAGGCGTCGTTGGATCGAGGTGCATGGACGATAAGAATGTCCTTCGTGAGGGCGATCCGCGAGAAGTCTGTTCTGTGAACTGATTGGCAGTGGCAAGCATGCTGGGCCTACGTCCTATCCCTCATCCCCTTAACCTCGGGGCCGAAGCTTAGATCGTGTTCCTTCATCACCATGGAGAGGGAGAGGCCCAAACTTAGATTGCACGAGGCTCAGGTGTTCGCCCACTACGACATACTCGCTCCTCCATTCCCTAGGCTTCCAGCCGGCACTACAAGAGATTTGGCCCATAGAGGCACTATTTTGGTCCTGTAGAGACACTTTTATTGTCTTTACATACTTGTAGAGGCATTTTACACATTGTATCAAAAGTGTCGCTATGGACAGTGTCCCTATGGGATAAGGACACTAGTAATAATGTCTGTACTTCTTATAAGACATAACAAAGAAGCATTATATTATGTCTCTACATGTAGAGTAAAAAATACCATAACAATATGTCAAAATCAATCCTTGAACTCTTGACCTTGATGATAAAGACATATTACTCTAACCATCTCCACCTTCCATAAGATCATGTTTACATCTAGAATGAATTTCTTTTGAATATAACACATTACGGCTAAAACATAGAATAAATGTCTCTAGACATCAAGCAAAATGCCTCAAATAGTGTCTTTACATAAAATGTAAAGACATTTTACAATGCGTCTCAATGATTGCCTGTATATAACTTTTTGTGACAATTTAGAATGCCTCAAAATTTGTCTCTAGAATGAAAATCATATTTCTTCAGAAAAATGTCTTACCTGATGTCTCTATATTTGAGACACATCCTTAAGTGTCTCAAAAATTGTCTGTACAAGATGCAAAATGTCTCTACGTGATTTTTAAAGAGACAAAATAAGAAGTGTCTCAAGAAGAATGCCTCTATGGTAGGTTTTTGTTCTAGTGCGGCTTCGAGCTCAGCTACGCCGGGGTTCCTGTCACGCTGGTCTTGGGCGACAACACGTTGGCGAGGCTGATCAAGGAGCACCGCCGCTAGCTGCCGGAGCGGAAGAGGGCAATGGCACGGTACTCACGCACTAGCGCGTACTTGCAAAAGTTGTTCAAGAAGGAGAGGGCTGCGTTGATTGAGCTGTGCGGAACCAACCGGCGGGAGATCCACCCGGATCTGCACAACATCGAAGGGAGGCAGCGCTTCTGGGCAGTGCCTGGCGTACGACCTCCACCGTTATCGATGTGGCACGCCGTGAAGAATCCATGAGGAGGAGGAACGCTGCCGGTAACGTCGGCATGGATTCCGACACGGAGGAGGCTGGCGGCTACGCGGACAACGTCGTCGATGATGGAGACTGCGGGAGCGTCATAGTCGATTAGGGACACTTAAGCATAAATTAAATCTATGTACGGTATCTTAATGCCCTCTTTGGATCTAGGTCACTTGAGTCATAGTCGATTATCGTCATAATCTATATATGTTGGCCATGTTTTAGTTGTCTTTGTCTTTGAAACTAGTCAAAACTCATCCGATCCTGAAAATAAAGTTCGCGCGTTCCTAGCATATCGGATGGGACAATACGCTGACTCTGCTCCCAGCACTTGATGGCACAACCATAATTTGGAGTGCGCCAGAGGAGAAGGGGTCAAGCGTGTTGTAACAGTGTACTACTCCTGTCCAGATATAACTGACTTATCTTTTTTTAGTTCTTTAAATGTGTCTATACCCAAAACATGTCTAGATACATGTTTTAGGTTTCTCTGTCTTTCAAACTAGTCAAAAGTCGTCAAATTCCGAACAAACAAAGTCATTGCGTTCACATCTGATGGGACAATACACTGACTCTGCTACTTGATGGCACAACCATAATTCTGGAGTGTGCTAGAGGAGATGGATATCCAAAGGAGATGGGAACTAGTAGCTGCGTCCATACGCAGGTAAAAAATTAATGTAATAATATTTAAAAAATTGTAATCTGGTCCACATGACCCCATCACAGACATGTTGCACATGCCAGATATAAATAAAGACGACACGACTAGTTTAGTTTCAATGATATAATTCAACATACGACATTACTGTGCCCGCATCTTCTGCTCCTCTTATTAGTATGCTAGGCCACGCTACATTAAGCAAAAGTTGATGAGGATAAAAATATGATAAAATGGCAAATAAAATAATTTTTAAGCTTACCTTTCATCTGGGGAATCGTACAAAGATGAAATTGGCAAGGATTTATTATTTCTCCTGTAGTTAGCCGAATGATCCTCAAGAAGATCCTCAATCACCCCTGCAACTTCTTCATATTCTAATACACCTCCATTATTTGCCCTTTCCTCCCTATTGCGCTTACCCTTTTGTTTATTTTCACAACCTTTTCTCGCCGGCACCTCTGCTTCTTCATAAATTGGCTACTTACGTACGTTTTCCTCCGAGTGCTCATCACAGTTTTCCTCCACCAGCTGCACTTCCTCAAGTTCTTCGTCTTCGTGCTGCTCTTCCTCCAGTTCTGGCTGAGAAGCCTCATTTTCTGCCACCGAGGTGTGAACAGGGACAAGATCATGTGTAACTGGGTTTTTGCACAACCTCTTGATATGGCCGAATCTTCCACAATGTTTGCATTTTCTTTTCCTAACTCCCAGCCTTGAACCTTTATCGGTGGAGGCTTCGATCCTTAGCTTCCTAGGCCTCCCAGGTGGCCTCCTAAGAACTAGTGGTTGAAGTTTGAACGCTGGATCGACAATCTCCCAATCATTTTCATTAGCCATAGGTGGTACGTTTTCTGCATAAGTTGCAGCAAACTTCTCCACAGAGAAATAGTTGTCGACATAGTTCTCTATTTTAGATCCGCTACCTCTAAGATTTAAGATGAAGTAAATTGCATAGTTACATGGCAGATCAGTAATCTGCCACTGCCTGCATGAATAAGTCTTGTTTCCAATGTCTACAGTGTACCTCCATTCACTTACACTCTTGTATTCTACATAACCCTTAGCCAATATTCTAGAACTTCTGACCACCCTCATCTTTATCGTTCTCATTGCCCTGGTTCTTGCATTCAGTAACACAACCACCTTTGGAACTATTTTATGGCCTAAAAAATTTCTTGCACAAATTCTTTGCCTTAAATCTATCTTCACCATTATGCACTATCTTATTACATCTATCAAAATAACAATTCCAAGTGTCTTCATGCCGAAATCTTATCATTGAAACTCTCTAACAAATTATTGCAAACAAAATCCACCTTGCTTAACTCACCAAACTTGCTTCTAGCCCATAGCTTGGTGTGATGTTCTTCAAGGTATTTTTTCACCTTTGGCACTGCATACATGTTCTGCAAGTAAGTAGCATGCGTGCTTGGGGTGTATGTGTATGCTGATCACCACAAGTCCTCTTCAAAAATCTTTCCTTTGAACTTCTTCGTGAAGTTTGTAGCAAGGTGCTGCATGCATTCCCTATGCTCAACCCCAGGGAACATAGCATCAACAACATTCTTAAGACCCTTGCATGCACCGGTGTGTATCACCAAGCCTTTAGGGTGACCAATTATTGCCTGTAGTTTCTGCATGAACCATGTCCAACTTTCATTTGATTCACCCTCAAGAATAGCATAAGCTACGGGTAGAAGCCAATTATGCGCGTCCAAAGCACAAGCAGAAGCAACATGTCCCATGAACTTCCATGTTAAAGAAGTTGAGCCTATTGCCAAGTATGGTCTACAGCCATCTAGGAACCCCTTCTAGCATGCCTTCAGGCAGACAAAACATCTCCTGAAGCATTTCTTATCTGCCTGCTTATACCTGTCCCCCTCGAGACCTTTTATCTTCCGTTCACAACCTTCTAATCGATGTCAACAACACTACCAGGTGATGTTTTCTCTACCTAGGCTTTGAAACTATACAACATGTGAAAACTATCATTCCACTTGCCTTGAATGAACTCTAGAGCCATCTCCTTCCGATCAAAGACTCTGTGGTAAGGAATCAGAATGTTAAACTTTTTGCTAATCTTTGCTCTGAGTTCAGCAGGTCCAATGTTATGATCCTGCCTCACCTAGTCAAGTACAGTAGCAGCGATCCACTTGGTAGTCATCGGTATAATTTTATCACTTAAAGAAGTATTAGGGTAGTTGTGTTTCTTCGTGTTTACTTTGATCTGCATTCGATAAGAATCCAAATAATTCAGAGCTAATTATCAGCAGAATAAATATGAGAAAGACTAAAACTAAATGTAGCTATTGCAACCTAAAATGGGTGTCCACCCCGCATTGGAGATGCATGTAATATCCATTTACACACATTACTTTCCCTACAATGCACCCTAAATCTCTTTTGGTTGCTCTTTTTAGTGATAAATTCGAACCCAACTCTGATTGCATAGGTTGCAACTGCATATCTGCAGTCCTGCACATTCTCAATGACAGTCCTCTCATTAATTTTAGGATTGTCCTTGTCAAAGTGTATCACTAGCCTGTCCTTGTCTTCGGCATTATATCTACATCCCATTTCCACATCTTCACATTCCTCTTCCTCATCAGTCCCATAGTTAGGCTCAAAGTTCGAATCAACCAAATATTCCCCACTCTTCATCCTATCTGGGTCAGCAGCCACGTCTGGATATTATTTCTCATCATCATCCACACCGCCAGACATTTCAGTGTCTTCATGCTCGCTTTACAAAGCATCATGCTCAAGGAAAAGCTGTACAGACGTCCTGCGGTTACCAACACATATCCTTGCCATCACCATGGGACTAGAAACGCTAATTGGGGTATGCAGAAAAGGAATCACAGTTCTTACATTTCAATGTGGACGCACGGCACCTTCTCCAGGCTCCATACCTCCAAAGCTATGCACCCCGCTTCCTCTTCACCTATTTCATTCTCCTCTATGCTCTCCAGACTTGAAGGAGATTTCATGCTCTCCAGCCGCGCAGGACCCATCTCCGTGTTCTCAAGCCTCGCAGGATCATCCTCCGAGCGGTATCCGGATCACCAGCGTCATTGGGCGCCTAACCCAACGGCCGACTCTCGGTTTTCATTTCTAGACGCGCCTGGGCGGTGGACGGCGGCAAGGAGACAAGGCAGGGAGGGGTGGGGAGGGGACGTGAGGGGATGGCAGGGAGGGGAGGGTGGGAGGATGATGACCCAAGGGGACGACGAGAGCGGTGCACGACTGAATGGAGTGGCGGCAGCAGGAGCAGAGGAGCGGAGCGGAGCGGAGCTGGTTGCGACAAATTATGGAAAATTGCACAATAATGGGTTGGTGGGTGGCACCAACCCTCGAACCTGGGATGTGCGTCATCAAAGGTGGAGGAGGCGGGCCCGCCAGTCAGAAAACATGCCACCTGTCAGCGCACTATGCACGATAGCACTTCACGGAATTTTTTAGCCGGTCCCACATGTCAGTCTGTTTGATCAAAACTTACATGTAGTGCATGGCTAGTTCACGCGCTAGTTCCAAAAAAAGCCCATTGATCCAAACTTGAAGTGGTAGTTCTCCTTCTTCTCCCTCGTCTCCTCGTCTCCTCGCAGTGGCAGCTCCACTTCTTCTCCCTCGTCTATTCTCCTCTTCTTCTTCTCCTTGCAGTGGTAGTTCTTCTTTCTTCATCGATCAAAACATTCCTGCATGTAAGCCATGGCCAGTAGCTGATGAAGAGGTACTGGTCCAATCTCCTGACCGACCCACTTCACAAGATCGCCGACTACTTGCTGGAAAAAGTGGAGTACGTCGACACCTATGCTTCTTGTCGGGAAGTCTGCACCGATTGGCGCCGCACTTTAAAGGTGCCCAAATTCCATCTCAACAACTGGATCATGATAGATCACACAGTTCCGGACGTTGGCGACTTCACCTTCCTCAACCTCGCCACTGGTCGTTGCTTAAGGACGAATCTAATGGATGTCCATCGCAGGTTCACATTCACATCCGATATATATAGAATATTTATTTATTTGTATTTTCCATTGTAAACATCTTAGTGCTAACTGATGCCCTCTTCTTCCAAAAGATTCTACTTCATTGGTGTTTCTCGTGGTGTCATCGTGCTTTCTTAGAGGGTGGAGCCATACCAGATTCGGCTTCTGAAACCAATCACTCATAAGTCTAACACTGAGTTTCAAGCACACATACCATCTGAGCTTCTACAACCTATCGTCATGATGAAGTCCCTGACGATGGTGTTCGTTTGCACAGATTATCTAGATCATATTGCATGGGCCGATGAGAGCACCCCAATGGGGCAAATCAATGAATCATTTGGAGAAGGATTGTATTCGCCACCTCCTGATACGTTTCTAGTCTGCATGACAGCATTCCAAGGGGAAGTATATGCATTATTTGAGAATGGAGACATCATGTCGACCAACATCCAGTTAGAGCAGCGTCCGAGCACTGTCACGATGGCCAAAATAATTCCAACCCCAGTCTTTGAACAGGTACACGGAGGCTACAGATTTTACCTAGTTGAGTCAGATGGTGCTCTGCTTCTTGTGTTGAACGGGGATTTTGCCAAAGGGCAACCGGTGTTGTACCGGGTGGACACGGAGAACCGCTCTCTCGAGGTCGTTGGTGACATTGGAAGTCATGCTCTCTTTGTTGATTACCATCAGTCTATCTCCATTGACACCAGGTTACAACCCACAGTCAAACACGTTTGCATATACTACAGTAATTATATCAGACTGTACGATCATGAGGTTCAAGCCTAGGAAGAGGAACCAACAATGACGTATGGCTTAAGTCTGGAACATACACCGAGGCCTTACCCTCTGGACGAGATACTGGCAGCACATTGTAGACGAAGAGAGTTCTCTGAACATGTGTTGCAGCACACGGGAGCCGACGACGACAAAAAATATAGGGGAGAATGAATCCTATATTCATCCTAGGTTATTTGCTATCATTTTTAGGTCTATTTTTCGAAGTAGAAATTTGTACTATATTTATATTATTTCAACTAGCAGTATGCGTATTACCTTTTAGACAAAATTGTAATGTTTTTAATTTTAGTACTTTCCGAATTCAAAGTATTTATTTTTAGTAGCTTCTTTCAGAATTCTCTGTGTTAGCTTTCAGAATTATGTGCAAGTACTATATTTCAACTTTTACAATCATAATACTCAAGTTGTTGTAATTACTAATTCAAAAAATCTAACGGAGATCAGAGTCTCATCATGGAGAAATCTCTCGAACTTGCGACGAGGGACCATCTCGCGAGCAGCCAGAACGACCGGGATGCATGTGGACAGGAAATCTTTCAGAATTCTTTTGTACTAGTTGCTTCTGTATAATTCTTTGTAGTAGCTTCCAGTTCACATAATCATAACAATACGTGGCAAAATCTTCTAAGAGTAGACTAAACAGACAAATATATTATATATACACACTAGGTTTCAAAAAACTAATTAACTGTTGCAGACTACGTCGTGCATCTTAACAGTTCCCAACCACAACTACACTCTAGATGGTCTTGAACATAAAATTCACGTCCAACATCTCTTCTGTGGTCTTACTGCCAGTGATCGGTACGGCTTGTCCAACCTTTAGATCATCTTCACTCTCGTGGAATTTCTTCCACCCCTGATTGCTGAAGACGGCACGACCATCTGGGTCTATACTCAGCATGCTGGATTGTATGACAGCCGGAACCGGCGGCAGGAATCATCTCAGCGCCGGAATTCAGGTTCCACATGGAAAATTACACAATGATGTGTTGGTGGGCGGCACCAGGCCTCGAACCTAGGATGCACGCCGTCGAAGGTGGAGGAGGCGGGCCCGCCAGTCAGAAAACATGCCACATCGTCATCCCCTGTTTCTGATGCCCTTTAAAAAAGAAAACACACCACATCGTCATCCCCTATTTCGGATGGTGTTGCTACAATTTGACGGTACATAGTGGCATAGAAATAATATCGTATAAACATAAGGGCACAGTCGTCAACATTTATAAAATGAAACCCGGTCTCCTACCTATCATGGTACATTGCCTGATGAGGTGGATAGCCACGACCGATCTTTTTAATACATTCGCAATCTTATGCTGAGAAGGGAAATAAAGATTGATTGGTTAATACAACGAGTGTCGAATTATTACCCTCTAAGGAAATGGGAGATGGTTATTTTCACGCGTGCTTGTAGTCCAAACCTACTGTCAGTCTGTCACTCCCCTTCTCCGACAAACCACAGTTCACCTTGCACAGTTTCTCACGTCGCACCTCCTAGGGTAACATGGACCCGCCTAAGCAGCCGCCGCCGCAACGACATCCGCCGAAACTGGGGTATTTATCCCCTCTAAGGCAGGCCATGAAGCTCTACTTCAAGGCCGGTCTCCCATTGCCCTGCCATGCGGATGATTTTGCCGAATTGCCGAATAGGCCGTGGCGGCGGCGCCGGCGTCATCGGCGCCAGATGTGACAAGCAGGGCCAAGAGAGTGATGTGGAGAAATTGCGCGGTGGCATTACAGCATGCTCTAGGCAGTGGGAACAAGATACGTATCAAATCGTTCATGAGGGCATGCCGCCGAGGGTACACACCCTCGAACAGGGCAGTGCCAAGGTCTAGGAACTCTCGCATCCATGCTTTGGCACTGGCTACCTTGCCATAGTGGGGGGGGGGGGGGGGCGGGAACACGCAATCTGCAGCAAATACGCTCCATCCAACGCATCATCGGAGGCCGTACCGTGGCGGCTGCCAAGCGTCTACACTCAGCATGCTGGATTGTTCGACAGCCGGAGCCAGCGACGGGCATCAGTTCAGCGCCGGAATTCAGGTTCCAGTTCACACGGACCTACGATCCCAAGAAGAAGATGCTGAATTTCAGTTTTGAAGAAATCATTGCAGCGGCGCGGATGGTCCAACTGAACCGGGACTCGTGCATGCAAAGCGGTCATGCAGGAATGATGCAGATTTTTTATAGTTTGGCGGGAAGGCAATATATCAGTTTGGGTTTAATGATCAAAGAACTTATGTCCTCTCAAGGCAATTGGCTAGCTAACCTTTCTGGTGGAGATCTACAATTTTTTTAGTGTAGAATAGTTATGTTCAGACTGAAGAATGACTTTTGTAGATGAAATGCTGACGAATTGTCCTATAAACTAGTAGGAAGTTTAGCCCACTTTTGTGTAGGTATAAGACCCTTTTGTATGGAAGTACTACTGTTGTAGTAAAATACTATCAAGTATCTATTTACTTCAATTATTAGTCGTGGTTAAATCCAGTTAACTGATATTTTTTTATCCCAGACTAAAGATTTTGCGTCTGCTGGCTATGCTGTAAACCATTTTTTCTTTGTCTTGTGTTGTCTGCAAAATGTTCATGTAGTTTAACGTGTTACAAATCTAGCTACCTTGTACTTGAAGAGGAGATGGACTTCATTTTCCTGGCATCCACAAAATTGACATTGCTCATTGCCAGAGCACCCTCTTTTCATGAGGTTGTCCTTCGTTATTCACAGAAATTATAAAGCACACTATTCAACTACATTGATTCAAACTATTACACACACACACTACATCAAATTCATTACCCACACATACTGCATCGATTCAAACTATTACACACACATACTACTTCAAACTATTACACACACACACTACATCAAATTCATTACCCACACATACTACATTGATTCAAACTATTACACACACATACTACTTCAAATTCATTACCCACACGTACTACATCGATGCAAATTATTACACATTTTTAGTGGATGCTAACTTCCTACTACGCTCTCCATACTACAAATTCATTATCCACACATACCACGGCAATTCACTAGAGTGTTGTCTTCACTCGAGGGAAATTAGAACCACCAGCTTGTCCAAGCCTAGTGCCCCCATCAAAATTGTGTGCATCGTCGCGAAACGGTGGTGGTCCTGTGGCATCGATCCTTCCAGGACAACACTGCAGGCAACGATGATGCTTTCTGGCAGCCTCTTCAGGGCCCTGAATGCCATGTACCGATTCCAGAACCTCCTCCAGGTGGATGATGACCGGGTGCTTCCAGCAAAGCTGTCGCCCTGCCCCGCTTGGAATTTGCACCTCGCACATCTTAGGAACGGCGAAAGGATCTTTCAACCACACCATTACCTCGATGACCCATTTGTCGCTTGGTGGCACGATTTCCACCAGCTCGCCGCCAAGGCTACTGACGACCTACTTGAGGGCCTCCAGCTCCCAAGCATCTAATGGGAGGCCGTCAAAGCCGAGTTTGGAGAAGAAACGAAGCTGCCCCAAGCGATCGTCCCACCCAAAGGCGCGATGCCAACGCATGAAGCTCATTTTCTCCCCGCAGCACTCAAAAGAACGGGAAGAATGCAGAACGCGCTTGGTGTCTGAGCTGTGCTCGAACCAGACGAAAAAATCGAATGGCGGCGCGCGTACCTCAATCTTGACCTCATTTCGTCTGATCCCAAAACGAGACCTAAAAGCTGACAGCAACTCTGTCAGTGACACAACGGGATGGACGCCCAGCACGGTGGCCATGAGAGCGTGGTCGTCGAACTGTTGTGCCAGGGCTACCATGCCTGGGGTGCGCGACAGCACACAACTGCCCGAGGCCGGTCGTCGGCCAAGATCGCCCGATGGGATGCCCTTCGCCGTGCGAGAAGGACTAGCCAGAGGCGAGATATTAGTCCAAAGACGTGAAGCTCCGACATGGCGGATGATGCGACGGTGACGGCTACGAGATTGGATTAGAGGCATGGGAGGTTGACCGGACATGGCGGGGACGCAAAATAGAGCAAGTGCAAGCTCCAATCTAAGACGTGCATCCGAAGCTGAACAAAGGTTATGGGGAGGGGAGCAGGGGAGAAGAGCAGAGCAGAGCAAAGAAATAGATATGGTCCATGCAGGGGTAAACTAGTCCACGACCGCAAAAGATAACGGGGAATAATGATAGGGCGGGCCAAGAAGAGTTGACCTAACGGCGGTATTTGAGTTCTATCTTTTTTCATCTGGTTCAAATGACCGTTTGACTGTTGGATTTGTATTCACCCCCATTTGTCCCTTCTGGACAATTGGCGATTCTACTACGGCCCCTCCGTGAGATTGATGACAACTAGGGTACCGGGTTGCACTCGCCCGGGAAGTTTGGTACTGCAAACCAACAATCCCCCGCACAAGGCCCCACCTCCGGGCATGACGACCTCGCCGCCCCAAGCTCTGTCGTTCCCCATCGCCAACCCGCGTCGCCTTTCCCAGTGTGTCTTGCTGACAGACCATCATCCCCGACATTGTCCGCAGGCTCCACCTTATTCTGCTATCGTGCGCCCGCCCGAGCTCACCGTCCTCTGCCTCCCTCTCCTTCAGCCCGACGCCCTCTCCTCGCCACAGCGCGCCGCCGGCATCTCCAGCCGCTCGAGCACGAGCCCCACGCGCACATTGGCCCCACCTCGTCGCCATGCCTTCCTCGTCCCCAACGCCATTTCCTCACCGCCACGCATCCTAATACATTGCAAATGTATCTATAATTTTTGATGTTCCACGCTTGGTTTTATCCACTTTCTTGTGTTTTGTTCCAACTTTGGAGTACTTTTCATATGATTTCTTGGACTGACCTATTAACAAAAGCCATAGTTCCAGCTGCCTGTTTTCTGCTATTTTTGGTTCCAGGAAAGTGAGAAAATGAATATTCTCGGAATTGGACGGGACAAAAGCCAAAGTGCCTATTTTTCCGGATGTCATCAAGTGCCAGAATACGAGACGGAGAGGGGCTAGAGGGCGGCCACACCACCTGGCCGTGCGGCTAGGCCTGGTCCGTGCCAGGGGGTGGTGTGGTCAGCCGAGGCACCCCCTCGGCCTCCCCTTCCGACTATAAGATGCCCTCGGGACGTAAACCCAAAGTACCCGATCAAAAATCCACGAAAGAGTCTGTAGCCTCCGTCATCTCCATCCCTAGATCGGGAGGGATCTGAAGCTCTTCCAGGCACCCTGCCGGAGAGGGGAATTCACCCTGGAGGCCTTCTTCATCACCATGCAAGCCTCCAGTGTGATGCGTGAGTAGTTCATAATTAGACTACGGATCCATGTAGTAGCTAGATGGCTGGTTCTCCTCGTTTGTGCTTTCATATTTAGATCTTGTGAGCTCCATTCATGATCAAGATCATCTATTTGTAATTCTGCATGTTGTGTTTGTGGGGATCCGATGGATATTGAGATGCTATTTCAGATTGATTATTGATTCTATCATGTCTTTGTTATTTGAGATCTTGCATGCTTTCCATTGTTAGTAGCTATCTTGGCCAAGTAGATGCTAGCAACTCCAAGAGTTAGTATTTATGCTCAATAGTGGGTTCATGCCTCTGGTAATCTGGGGAAGTGACAGAAATCTCTAAGGTACTAGATGTGATGTTGCTACTAGGGAGAAAACAACAATCTTTTGTTCATAGAACAATCGTATTGTTTACTTTACACGCAGTTCGTAAAGAAATAATCTTTTGCTTGCAACTTAATACTGGAGGGGGTTCGGATGATAACCTGAAGGTGGATTATTAGTCATAGATGCAGTTGGATGGCGGTCTATGTATTATGTTGTAATGCCCAATCAAGTCTCAAAGGAGTCAAGATGATTAGTATATGCATGTATTGCTTTCTTGGTGTTTGTCAATTGCCCCGCTGTAATTTGTTCACCCAGCATGTTATCTATCTTAAGGAGAGCCACCTCTAGTGAACTATGGATCCCGGTCCTTTTCTTTTACATACAATCTACAATCTTTTACTGCTTTGTGTTTACTTTCTGCAAACTTTTACTTCTTTCCATTCGACACGTTTAATCCTTTGTTTTCCGCAAAACACGGTGAGATTGACAACCACATCGCAAGTTGGGGATAAAGTTTTGTCGTTGTGTTGTGCAGGTCTCCACGTTGCTACTAGTACCGGTAGTGCGCCCTTCGAAAGCTCAGCTAGTAACACCTTTGAGGTGTTTCCTTGCTCCTACTAGTTCGATTAAACCTTGGTTTCATAAACTGAGGGAAACTTGCTGCTATGCTCATCACACCTTCCTCTTGGGGTTCCCAACGAGCTCTACATCAACACTGCACCAGCACTTTTCTGGGCGCCGTGCATTGAGCCATCAAGCGATTTTCTGGTGCCGTTGCCGGGGAGTCAAGGACATCTTCACAAGGGAAGTCCCTCATAACCAATCTCTTTACTTTGTTGTTTTTGTTTTGCTTAGTTTCTTTTTGCTTTGTTTGCTTGTTTTGTTATTCAAAAACACACACAAAATTAGTTTTACTTTTTTGCTTTCTTATTTGAAAAACACAAAAAAATTATTTTTACTAGTTTTCTTTCTTTATCAAAAACACAAAAAAGTTAAGTCTCCTTTAGTTGTCACCTCTTCCTTAGCTCACCATGTTGATCCCCAAATTCACCCTAAAAGACCTTCCAATTGTTAGTGGTTCTATAATTGGGAAAGATAACATTGAAGAATTCTTTAATCATGTTAGTAAGCATGAAGATACTGAGGATAGATCCCTTGTAGAACTTGCTCCAAACTATGATATTGCTCCAGCTTCTTTAATTCACATGTTAGAAGCTAGGTTTGTTAACCTCAACCCCTTAATGCAAGTAATGTTTCTCAAGCTTAAAGAAATTGAACACCCTGAAAAGAGGGATTTTATTCTAGAAACATTGTTTAAGGAGTTCTATGATGTTGCCAAGGAAGCTAGAAAAGTCTTTGAACGATTCAGTATGCTAGGCTCATGTGTAGATGTTGTTGGTACACAAGAAAATATGAACAAAACCGAACCTAATGGGGAGGAACCTAAGATACCAATACCCTTCAAACTAGTAGCAATACATGATGCCATAGAAAAGAATCTTGATTGGATTGTTCCTGCAAACCCTTTTGATGAGAGTAGTAAACCTAAGAGCATTGAGAGAGGATCCTCTATAATTTATTTGGATTATATACCTTGCCTTGTTGAAAATATTTCTGGTATTGATCTTAATGCTTCTTCATTTGAGAATACTTGATCCTTTTTCTTGCTTCTTATGCCTAACTTAAAGGCGTTAAAGAAAAGTACTTATTGGGAGATAACCCAAAAGTTTTAGTTGAGTCCTGGAAGGTATTACCTATGTAATAACCTCTCCTTATCCTTTTTATTTGCTTTTTGTGCCAAGAGTAACCTCTAATGAGAGAGAAGTAATGATTGGGAAAGTTGCTGTCCCGAAACAGATTTCTGTGCTTCACCGTAAAATTTCGTGAGAGATCTCTGTATGTCAGACTCAGCTGTAATTGTTTGTGCTTCTGACCCAGGTTGTTATCTAACTTTCTTTAGTTCAACACTTTTTTATTTGAGCACCATAAGGTCTTCGAAATTTTTTGTCTTACCTGCTGGTCTGTTTTGACAGATTTCTGCCATTTTCTGCATTTGCTTCTTGTTAGTTCCTTCTTGAGTTATTTTGGGGAATTGAGATTTTTGAGGGAAGTGCTACAGTAGCTAGTGTTCTAATGGAAGTTTATTTTGTGCTAGAACTGAACCTTAAGACTTATTTATTTTAAGTGCACTAATGTTGCTAATGAGATTGTGTGAAGTTTTGTATGAAAGAAATATTTCAGGTGTATGGAAGGAATGAGTAATGAGATGAAGGATGTACTAAAGCTCAAGCTTGGGGATGCCACGTGTGTCACCCCAAGAAATATCCAAGAAGTACAAGCGTCAAATCTTGGGGATGCCCAAGGCATCCCCTTCTTCATCAATACAAATCTCAGGTTTCTTCCAAATGCTTCATTTTTATTGTTTCATGCACAGTTGTGTTTTTCTTGGAGCGTCTTCTTTTTTGTTTTCATTTTGGTTTTTCGTTTGCTTTTTTTTGCTTAGTTTTCTGAATAAATTGGTTGGACCCCCTATTTCATACATTGGTTTGCAAATAGTTTGGTTTAGTTTGGAAAAGAGTAGGAAAGTTCATGCTTATGTGGTAAAAAGAGCTTGTTTTTGACTGTGGCCTATGCTTTATCATGCCATGCTTGATATTGTTTTAGCTTTATGCTTAGTATTCTTTGCTGTAGCATGTATTGTTATAAACAATTGAGATTGCTTAATGTGCCTTGGATGAATCATGCGTTGTTTTAGCATATTAAAGCATAGTATAGTGGTATTCTCCTTTGATGCTTTATTTGGGTTGACTTGGCACATGCTTACACCATGTTATGACTATCTCAAGTTACCATAGCCTTTATGATACTTTAGTATTCAACTTGTAGTATCACTTTATGCTTTGATCAATGATGTTTTGTCGCTCTCAATGATTATGGCCATTATTGCTCTCTTAGTTTGTCGCTCCCAGTCTTTTGCTAGCCTCCACAACAAAGTATGAGTTCCACTCATGCATCAAACTCCCTAAACCAAGTTATTCCAAAGAGTCCACCATACCTACCTACTAGCTTATGCTATTCCAAGTATATTCATGCTTTTTTTTACCTTCCAAATTAAACTTGTTATGAGAAAACTAGTGATTAAAGCTCTCACGAACTTGATGGCACACTTTATTTTACTTGCCTTTAATAAACTTGAACCATTGTGTCTTTGTAAGACCGATCCTCATGCTACTCAACTTCAGTCACAAGTAAGCTCTTGTCATTGTAAGTATATGTGTATCATTAAGAACCGCCAACGGGGTACCCTTTGCACATGATACGGGAGCTTTCCCATAATCAAAATGACAAGGCAAGAAGACAATGAGCATCTCAGCGATCTTTTTATTTGCTATTTGCATAGGTTTTTATCGAGGATGCTTCATAGAGTGCTCATTATGGTGATGCTGCAAGTTTCCACCATGATTAGGCTTGGCTTAGGCTAGCGGCCCAGGCATTTCTCTAACACACATACAAACTCCATGATCTTACAAGTTCCACTTTTATTTCACACCGTCGGGATCCATAAGCAAAAGAACATAATATCAACGGGGTACAAAGTAAAAGTGCAATGTTGAAAGCGTTCCCCATGAAACATGGTTCTACTAATTTCAACTTATAAAGCGCAAGCATATACGCAACAAAGAAGGACCCAATGGTTCAAGTTTATTAGAGGCAATAAAGTAAAGTGTGCCATCAAGTTCGTGAGAGCTTTAATCACTAGTTTTCTCATAACAAGTTTAATTTGGAAGGTAAACAAAAGCATGAATATACTTGGAATAGCATAAGCTAGTAGGTAGGTATGGTGGACTATTTGGAATAACTTGGTTTAGGGAGTTGGATGCATGAGTGGAACTCATACTTTGTTGTGGAGGCTAGCAAAAGACTGGGAGCGACAAACTAAGAGAGCAATAATGGCCATAATCATGCAGAGCGACAAAACATCGTTGATCAAAGCATAAAGTGATACTAAAAGTTGAAAACTAAAGGATCATAATGGCTATGGTGACTTGAGATAGTCATAACATGGTGTGAGCATGTGCCAAGTCAACCCAAATAAAGCATCAAAGGAGAACACCACTATACTATGCTTTAATATCCTAAAACAACGCATGATTCATCCAAGGCACATTAAGCAATCTCAATTGTTTATAACAAGTCATGATACAGAAAAGAATACTAAGCATAATTCCAAAACAATATCAAGCATGGCATGACAAAGCATAAGCCACAGTGAAAAACAAGTTCTTTTTACCACATAAGCATGAACTTTCCTACTCTTTTCCAAACCAAACCAAACTATTTGCAAACCAAAGTATGAAAGAGGGGGTCCAACCAACTTATTAAGAAAACTAAGCAAACAAGAAAACTAAAAACCAAAACAAAAACGAAAAATAAGACGCTTCAAGAAAAACACAACTGTGCATGAAACAATAAAAATGAAGCGTTTGGAAGAAACCTGGAATTTTTATTGATGAAGAAGGGGGATGCCTTGGGCATCCCCAAGATTTGTCGCTTGTATTCCTTGGATGTTTCTTGGGGTGACATGCGTGGCATCCCCAAGCTTGAGCTTTAGGCCATCCTTTATCTCATGCTCGTTCCTTCCATACACCTGAAATTTTTCCTTCATACAAAACTTTACACAATCTCATTAGCAACATTAGTGCACTTTAAGATAAATAAGTCTCAAGGTTCAGTTCTAACACCAAATAAACTTCCATTAGAACACTAGCTACTGTAGCACTTCCCTCAAAAAGCTCAATTCCCCAAAGGAACTCAAGAAGGAACTAACAAGAAGCAAATGCAGAAAATGGCAGAAATCTGTCAAAACAGACCAGCAGGTAAAGAAGAATTTTTTAGAAGACCTTGTGTTGCTCAAATCAAAACGTGTTGAACTAACGAAAGTTATATAACAACCTGGGGAAGAAGCACAAAAAATTACAGATCAAGCCGACGTAGAGAGCTCTCTCAGAAATGTTTACGGTGAAGCACAGAAATCTGTTTCGGGACAACAACTTTCCCAATCATTACTTCACTCTCATTAGAGGTTACTCTTGGCACAAAAAGCAAATAAAAAGGATAAGGAGAGGTTATTAAAGTGGTAATAACTTCCAAGAATCAACTAAAACTCTCGGGTTATCTCCCAACAAGTACTTTTCTTTAACGCCTTTAAGTTAGGCATAAGAACCAAAGAAAGAATCAAGTGTTCTCAAATGAAGAAGCATTAAGACCAAATTTCTTGCCCTTACCTCTCTTATTTTTATTCTTAACCTTTGGGAAAATGTGATTGTTTGGTGGAGAAGAAAGGTGCATGGTCCCCTTTCCCACATCTATTATTGCTCCAAGGAGTTCTAATAGTAATCTTCCAAGTGTAATTTGTCCTTTTCCTGCGCATTCAATAACAAGATAATCAGTTGAAATCATTTTCCCAAGGATCTTTGTAAATACTCCTTCAACTATTCCAATAGGAAATAAGGTAGCATTATTAGTAAGAGATATTTCTTTTCCTCCTTCAGTAAGCCCCCAAAGATTCAAAGATTCATAAATATCTCTGGGCATAAGACAAAACTCAGACATGATATCGCAGCGGGCTTGAAAAGTTTCAGTGTTTATCTCAATATTTACTGTAGGGAGCCACTTTGATGGTTCAGAATTTATTGGAACATGATTGTGATGCTCCCTAAGCGTATTATAGCAACTTTCTAAGATATTAGTGCTAGCCTCAAGAGTGTTCAACCTAGCAAATATTTTTGCGAAAGAAATATCAGTTTGGCTAGGCATAGTGTAAGTGAGGATCAATTTCTTTATAGCATTAATGGCATCATCCTCATTACATTGGAGGAAATCTCCTCCCACAATAGCATCTAAAGCATATCTATAACAAAGAGCAATCCCAAGGTAAAAACTGCTAAGGAACAAGCCTTGAATCATTTTAGGCTCAGTATTTTCATGTAGATCAGAGATTCTAGACCAAGCTTCCTTAAAACTTTCCTAAATTCCTTGTTTAAAAGTGAGAATCATTTCCTCGGGTGACATAGTGATTGGAGCAAGGCTAGACATAATGCCAACTCAAGATAGGAACTAATTTTTTGTGTGTTTTCAAATAAGAAAGCAAACAAGTAAAACTAATTTTTTTTTGTGTTTTTGAAGAACAAAACAAGAAAACAAAGGAAAAAGAAACTAAGCAAAATAAAAACAACAAAGTAAAGAGATTGGTTATGAGGGACTCCCCTTGTGAAGATGTCCTTGACTCCCCGGCAACGGCTCCAGAAAAATGCTTGATGGCTCAATGCACGGCGCCCAGAAAAATGCGTGATGGTGGTGTTGATGTAGAGCTCGTTGGGAACCCCAAGAGGAAGGTATGATGAGCACAACAACAAGTTTCCCTCAGTTATGAAACCAAGGTTTAATCAAACCAGTAGGAGCAAGGAAACACCCCAAAGGTGTTACTAGCTGAGCTTTCGCAGGGCGCACTACCGGTGCTAGTAGCAACATGGAGACCTGCACAACACAACCACAGAACTTTGTCCCCAACTTGCGATGAGGTTGTCAATCTCACCGTGTTTTGCGGAAAACAAAGGATTAAACGTATCGAATGGAAAGAAGTAAAAGTTTGCAGAAAGTAAACACAAAGCAGTAAACAGTTGTAGATTGTATGTAAAGTAAAAGGACTGGGATCCATAGTTCACTAGAGGTGGCTCTCCTTAGATAGATAACATGCTGGGTGAACAAATTACAGCGGGGCAATTAACAAACAGCAAGAAAGCAATACATGCATATACTAATCATCTTGACTCCTTTGAGACTTGATTGGGCATTACAACATAATACATAGACCTCCATCCAACTGCATCTATGACTAATAATCCACCTTCAGGTTATCATCCGAACCCCCTCTAGTATTAAGTTGCAAGCAACAGATTATTGCTTTACGAACTGCGTGTAAAGTAAACAATACAATTGTTCTATGAACAAAGGATCGTTGTTTTCTCCCTAGTAGCAACAACACATGTAGTACCTTAGAGATTTCTGTCACTTCCCCAGATTACCAGAGGCATGAACCCACTATCGAGCATAAATACTAACTCTTGGAGTTGCTAGCATCTACTTGGCCAAGATAGCTACTAACAACAAAAAGCATGCAAGATCTCAAATAACAAAGACATGATAGAATTAATAATCAATCTGAAATAGCATCTCAATATCCATCGGATCCCCGCAAACACAACATGTATGAATTACAAATAGATGATCTTGATCATGAACGGAGCTCACAAGATCTAAACATGAAAGCACAAAGGAGGAGAGACCAGCCATCTAGCTACTACATGGATCCGTAGTCCAAGGATGAACTACTCACGCATCACACCGGAGGCTTGCATGGTGATGAAGAAGGCCTCCAGGGTGAATTCCCCTCTCCGGTAGGGTGCCGGGAAGAGCTTCAGATCCCCCTCTAGGGAAAGAGACGACGGCGGCTACAGACTCTTTCGTGAATTTTTGATCGGGTACCTAGGGTTTTCGTCCCGAGGGCAACTTATAGGTGGAAGGAGAGGCCGAGGGGGTGCTGGGGTCGGCCAGACCACCCCCTGGCGCGGGCCAAGCCTGGCCGTGTGGCCAGGTGGTGTGGCTGGCCCCTGGCCCCTCTCCGTCTCGTATTCTGCCACTTGATCCCTTCCGGAAAAATAGGCACTTTGGCTTTTGTCCCGTCCAATTCCGAGAATATTCATTTTCTGACTTTCCTGGAACCAAAAACAGCAGAAAACAGACAGCTGGCACTGTGCCTCTTGTTAATAGGTTAATCCAAGAAATCATAATAAAAGTACTCCAAAGTTTGAACAAAACACAAGAAAGTGGATAAAACTAAGCATGGAATATCAAAAATTATAGATACATTTACAATGTATCAACCATCACGAAAACTAATCATAGTGTCTTTTCATACGATTTATTTTGTATCATCCGGTGGTTTCCAAAGCGATGACATCATCTACATCAGAAGAGCGTACATCGATCCTTTGTTTCCAAAACCTCGCTTGTAAACATCTTCAGTTTGATTCCGAGAGTTGGTTGCACGATTCTTTTGTTCATGTACAAAGTAATGCTTTGAGTGCGGGATGGAGTAGCTACCATACCACTACTCCTATCATTCGCTCTTGTACACTGAATCAGTGGATTAATCAATTTTAATCTTTTGCCAGAAGTTAGAGGTGGCCATATCTGTTGAGACCTCTCCCTTCGTCTTTTGTTCCCCGGAGTGTTATCTTGACGAACATGGACAACGACCTCTTGTTGGTGGTGTCGCCGTTTTCAACCTAGAGCAAGTATCTTTGTTAGTGGTGTCGTGAGAATCTACACGAAGCGAGAAGATTCATATAATCAGCCTTCTTCCCCGGACCATGAGGCGGATCTCGAGGCCGAGATCCCTTGTTAGTGGTGTCGAATTGTAGCACCCCGAGTAAAACCACTACTAAAAATTTGCTTGGTGTTTCTGTTTTGTGCATCATCATGACCACATATTCATGTCATCATGCCACATTGCATTTGAGCATCATGATGGCATTATGCATGGTTTCCCTAAAACTATTTTCTAAAAGCCTATCTTTTTTTCTAAACATCCCCCGTCTTTATTTCAAATCAAAACCCCATTCTTTTTCGGATCTTTTTATTTTATCTAAAAACTATTTACAAAAGTCTTTTTAAAACAAATAAATAAATATGTAATAAAAATGTTTTATGGAGGGAGGAAGCCTAGCCCTTAGGCCAGGCCACCTACCACCCTAGAAGTTCCGGCCTAGCCAAAAACTTTACCAAACCCTAGACCTACCCTACCCCAAACCCTTACCACACAACCCATCTACCAGCCGCCGCACACGGTCCAGTCCATAGCCGCCTGCGCAACCCTGCCCCGTTCCCGCGTGCCCTGCATCGCACCGTGATGCCCACACATGCTACCCGCCTGGCCCACACGCATGGCCTCCCCCACCGACACGCTCTCGCCCACAGCGTACACCGCCCAACCCCCGCAACGCTCGCCCACATGTTCATGTCTCCCCGTCAGACAACCCCAAAACCCACCCTGCACAAGGCCCCACCTCGGCCCCGCACACACTTCCCGCATCAAGATCCTCGTCACCTACCGTGGGCCTCGCGACTCATTCTTCCTCCTCTGCCCGAGAGCACCCCGCCTACCTTGATCTTGCCTCGGACCGCCGCCCCGGTCCTCTGGTTTGCCACGGGTCCCGCCCTCTATCAGGGTCATGCGAGCCCGCCGTGCCATCATCCCTGTCGTCTCCCTGCGGGCACGACGACCTCGCCACCCTAGGCTCCTGTGCCGGTCCCCGTCCCTAGCCCGCGTCGCCCTTCCCAGCGCGTCCTGCTTGCCGACCATCATCCTCAATGATGTCTGCAGGCTCCATCTCGTTCAGCCGTCGTGCGCCCGCCCGAGCTCACCGTCCTCCGCCTTCCTCTCCTGCAGACCTAGCGCCCTCTCGTGGACGCCACGTGCCGCTAGAATCTCCAGCCGCTCGAGCACGATCCCCACGCGCCTGTGGGCCCCGTCTCATCGCCCTGCCTTCCTCATCCCTGGTGCCCTTTCCTCACCGCCGCACATCCCCATCGCCTCCTCGCAGCGTGGCCGCGGCCGCCTTGTTTGGCGACCGTCTGCTATTCCCGGCAAGCCACCTCTAGGACCTCTGCCCCGACAGCCCATCCACCTCCAAGACGTCCCAGCAACCAGGCTCTCCCATGTAGCCACATGCACCCTCGCGTTTGCCCGTCCTAGATGTCGCGCTATTTGAAGACCGAGGCTGCCATGTCCATGTGTTGAGCTTATTTGTGTGTTGCTCTAAGTGGTCTTCCTCATCTACCATAGTATCTCGAAGACCGATGAATGTGATAAGACGCCGAACAAGTTCTTCACGGACACCCAAAGCTGGAACGCCAAGATCTCCCTCACGGAAACCTCAATTCCTTCATGGATCCGAAGGCCCTACCCTTAACCCGGAGAATCCCCGGACACGGACGACAAGACCATCAGCATGGATCGAGAGACCCCGATCCTCGGATCCGACGGCCGAGACCCCGAAGACACTGTTCCTGGAGTCTGAAGACCTAAACCCTTGGAACCAAGATCGCCAAACCCTGATGTATGACCACTAACCAAGACCCCTAATTTTTGTAAATGAAATATACCTTGTTGCATATAATTTGTTCATGTCGCATACATATTTTGTGGGTTGGGGTATGTTGTTGATTCACCTGATAATTAAATATGGAATCCATATGCGGGCTATTCTAGTCTCATATTGGCTTCATTTAAATTTGTGTAGCGAACAGATGCCATGTTTTTCCTTGTTAATACAACATTTAAATTGCGGATATCTAAATAACTTGAACATTCTATTTAAATGTTGGGACCCCAGTTCCACTTAATATTGCGTAATTGCATCACATCTTTGCCATCTCATGCATCATATCATAATCATGCCGGATCTTTTGACGTAGTATTAAATAGTGCATCCGGTGTTTCTTCTAGTGCTTTGCTTCTTCACGGATTAGGACGATGAGTGGATGCGAGTGTTGACTTGATCTCTGGTGAACCTTCGGCAATGTTTCTCAGGCGAGCATTCTCCCCCTTTCTACCTATTTTCTCTTTATAGTCTTTACTTCCTCGTGTTGATCTATTGCTATCTGTGTTCCGATGCTCTAGATTCCGTACCACTTTATATCCCTTGCAACCTATATTGCCATAGACACCTCCTATTACCTTTTGTTTGGTAGATAGTTGGCCTTGCGAGTCGTAGTTGCTTGCTCAGGTGTTTCTTTGCGTCGTTGATGTTCCATAGTTGTTGGAGGAATGCCTCATTCTTAATGGTGGAGATGATCATGGCTTTCATTACAACTTGTTAATTAAAATGTTGGGAATAGATATAACTAATGCAGAGGCACCGGTGGTCAATAGAAAATATTTGGTTTTTTAAGAGCTCACTTGTGTCCCATAGGCCCCGAGTACTGTTCCTTGACTATCGCACTATCTGCATGTGGGACCATGTATCCCCTTATCCAGAGCTTGATTCATTTCTTGTTTCTTGGGGCCACAAACTAGTTTGGGGCTTTATTACTATCATGTACTTATGCCATGCTTTACTGTTTTATTTACGACTGCGTGTGTAGCGCCTGTACTGTTCAGGACTTGTTACACGTTTTCGCTGTAGCGACAAGCCTAGTCACACTTTCGGGTTCCCAGTCGTTTATCGCCGTCGACAAAAACCCTGGGTCCATCTTGGAGCTGGCCAACTTCATTGCGGGTATCTTAGTAGGGTTACCCCCTAAAATAATTTATGAATCCTGTGATTGCTTTGTCGTGAAAGCTTCATTGGGTTTTTATTTTGTTTTCCCGAGGTTGATCATGCGTGTGTTGCTATTTGTGCACCCCTACAAGGTAAATCTTTCTGAAAGCCGTGTTCATGGTTATGGATGACTTGGAGCACAGTATCTCGATCATAGACAACTATAATCAATGTGGTGCTATAAATATGACTTTGACATGTCTAGTAATCAGTTTCACTACAACATAATGAGTAAATAAACTCATGCTATCTATATATGACTAGTAAGTGTTGCAACTATAATGGAATGAATAAAACTGCGAATTGTGTGAGTTTCCTTGGCATGACTTCCTCGTTTGGTCTCGAGGGGGAAATACCAGGATGGGTATGTCTGGTGTTAATATTAGGTTGGTTCCGAATAGGTCTTTCTTCTTCCGCTTTGATAGCCGACAGTTTTATCGAGTCTCTATAGGTTGTTTAGTGCATGTTTTGTTGCCGCTTCAGTCCACCATACCTACGTAGGCGAGAGCCGCCAAATTCTAGACTCGCCGTGTACTAGCCTCAGTACTGACCGCTCCCTTTTTCCTTTGCCCTATGTCAACACCCCTTTTGTTTGACAGGTATAAGTTCAATGTCGTTAGCAGGGTTACCCTTCCGGGTTGGCCTGGGCATGGTTATGGACGCCATTGGTTATTCTTCGGGGCTTTTAGCCCCATTTGCATCTTATCCGTACTCAGATGTTGTATCGTTTTCAAGGTGATTTGGATCTATGTACTATATATCTGTATTCTTGAATCATGGATTTATGTTGTATATATCTATTCTATGGGTTCCATCGTGGACTATTGTGTAATGATATTACTTCATTTTCCACCCGCACGCAAGTGCTTGGTGGGCATCCTTGAATCGTTTCTATGTGAGTTTGGCGAGAATCACTAAAACTTGCATAGGGCCGATTCGAGGGTTTTATAGTTATCGTTATCTATGATCTTCACACTTGTTACCAAGTTGTCCTTAACCGTGCACGCACTTTTGCAAAAAGATTTAACCCTACAAGGGTGTACAAATTTACTCACACGTACCAACTGACTCTTAATGCCAAATATTATTAGACTTCTTCCTTGGAAGTCCGGTAGAGGGTGGTTGACCATGACCTTTACCTTGCTTTCATCGAGACCATGATTCACCCCCTTATGAGGGTTCCGTCGTAACAGGCCAAATACAGAAGCCGGTCCCTATAGATGTGAGGCGAGGTTGGTTCACCAGGGGCTCTATCGACCCCAAGAAACCAAGTCCATGCTTTCCTACCTATTATGAAACCCGGTCCATGCTTCCCTACCTGTTAAGAAGCCCAAACTATGTGACTCATGGAATCTACTAGGCAAGTTTGTTAGTAGAGGGGTTCGTGGCCCAGTGTAGTAGCATGCTCAGTCTTGGTTCAAGAGGCAAGAACTCAGTTCCTAAGGGTGGTGAGCATGGGAATACAAAAACCATACCCAACGTGGCCTCCCATACAAGCCTTAGCATATCCGTCACCTCTGATCATACCTCCATCTCCTACCTTTCTAGATTATTTGGCATCTCTGATTCATCATCATCGGGATGGATCAGGCGTAGTTACTAAGTCTGGCTAAGCTTGATAGTCATAGAATCTCTAGCAATTCTCACATGCTAGACCTAGGTATGCTAGGAGCAGTGGATCAGGTGTATACGGCTATAAAGGGAGACTATGCAGCAGATAGGTAACTCTAGCTATCGACAAAAGACCACATTGGTTTAGAATAAGATTCTATGCTTGCGTTTCCCTTTAGTAGACAGGTATGGATCTTCAGTGTTGTTGACTTCAGCCTCGTGCTCGGATCCTATCGTGAAGAAGAAATACCAGAAAGAAAGGCAACATTCAAGACATGGCATAATACAGTGCTCAAACAATATGTATGATATGTTGGATTCTTGATTCTACATTTACCCTAGGTGCAAACATTGATTTAAGATGGTTCGTGATTTCCTGCCGAAGGCACACCATCGAACCCACATGTAGTTAGGGGGTTTGGTGTTCCTCTAGATAAACTAGGATTTTAGGTTCCTTCAAAATGTATGATGATAGCTTAAATAGGTAGATCTCAATTTTTTTGAACATTTTGATATATCATTCATATATTTATGATTAAATATGAATTAGTTATGAATTTACAAGTTTATAATAATTTTTGCCATTTCAAATCATTTTTGGAAAATATTAAAAGCTTTTATGACGTCATCCTGACGTCAGCCTAATGTCAGCATCCTGTCTAGATACTTTCCTTATAGATCCTCGTCTACCCTCAAACACTGACGGGTGGAATCAGTGCCACGTCAGTATGCCACCATGGAAAACCTTGCCAGGCGCTGGCGTCAGTGCCATGTCGGTCCACACGGGAGCCATGAAGCACCACACGGGATCCACGTCGGTCTCGCCAACGGGTGTGGCAGATGGTCGTCGTTGGCGGCGATCCCGGCGGTTCTAGGAAGCACCGATCGTTGTGTTCGAACCACCCGGGCAAGGCAAAGCGGCTAGCACTAGTGCCCCTAGCTTATGGTCACCAGAGCAAGCATCGCGATGGTGGTATGTAGCAGCGACGCGTGATGCTAGGGTAGTACATGCAATGCCATGAAGCACAGATGGACGGGGAGACTCGTGAGCTCACTATAAGGCTTGTTGTGTAGGAGGTGTCATGAGAGGAGGGCTAGAGCGAGAGATAGGGCGGCGGAAACGCTCGTCGGGGTCGAGGAAGAAGACGTCAATGCAGGCAACTAGAGGCGTCCCATCCCAATTCCTTCAGGGAGGAGGGAGCTAGTATCAAGGAGGAGGGTGTGGCGTGGCAACCGAAGCTGAGGGACGGCGGGAATACCAGCTCTAGCGGCCATGGCGGGCTAGGGTTCATGATCTCGCAGAGAAGAGCATCAAAGAGAGAGAGAGAGCTCTGGGGCGAGTGTGCGGATAAGGAGAAGGGGAGTACGTCTTGGCTAGTCTTATGCCTCTCCAAAGCAGCGGCCGAGCGAGAATCACGGCGCCGGTGTCGATAGTGGCAGCGAACGCACGCAACTACTTCCATCTAGAGGTGGATGAAGAACATTTTGTAGAAAACCCCCTAGCAAACCGAAGAATCAACCCGTGGTCCAGTTCTTGCGGTCCAGGGCTAAATCTTGCAAGGAACCCCTGGGTTTTATTAAAATCCTAATTTTTATTATAAAATGCTCTTTTAAAATGTTTTTAAAGCCTTTTAATTAGAGAAAATGTAGGGGCATTTTGGTAAATACCAGAACATTTCTAGAATTTATATTTGGAACCTATTTTGAAAATGTTTGCAAATAACTAGGGTTTTACATTGCACTTATTCAAACTTTCTTGCTCACATGCATAGATTTATTTGTTTTAAAGAGATGCATGCCATGCTTAAGTACTAATTAGACTTTATTATAGACATGGGATGTTACAGCTCTACCCCCTTACAAGAATCTTGTCCCGAGATTCCTATGTTTTATAAAAGAAGGCAAGGTACTCAGATTGAAGACAATTTTCTTGTTCCCAAGTTGCTTTGTCCTCAAAGTGACGAGACCACTAAACTTTTAGGAACTTGATGCTTTGACAACAAGTCTTGCGCTCGACTTCATCAAGAATACAAACAAGATACTCTTGATAAGTCAGATCTTCTTGAAGATCAATAGTCTGGTGATCAACACCACGAACAGGGTCTTTGAAGCAATGCTTCACTTGAGACACACGAAAGATGTCATGTACCTCAGGGAAGTTTGTAGTCAGCTCCAATTGATATGCGAGCTTACCTCTCTTGGAGAGAACGCGGGAAGGACAAACATAGCAAGAGTCAGTTTTCCTTTGATACTGAAGCGAAAGACACCCTTTGAAGGGGTGACCCAAAGATAAGCTTGATCACCAACTTCATATTCAACATGTTGATGGTGACTATCATTATAGCTCTTCTGATGAGACTAAGCAATTTTAAAACGATCTTGTATAATATGAAGTTGATCTTCTTCTTTCTTGAGCATATCCGGTCCAAAGAACTTTATTTCACCGGTTTCTGACCAATCCAGAGTAGTACGTCATGTTATTCCATATAAGAATTGAAAATATTCCATGTCTATACTGGACCGATGACTATTGTTGTAGGAGAATTTAGCAAAAGGAAGGCATTTATCCAAATTCCTTCCAAAAGATATGACAGGTGCTCGAAGCATTTCTTAAGGGATTTGATTCACCCTCTCATTCTAACCACCACTACTAGGATGATAAGCTGTACTAAAGGAAAGATGGGTTCCCATAGCATTTTGGAGGATTTTTCAAAACCAAAAAGTGAAAAGACTCCCATGATCAGATACTATCTTCTTAGGAACACCATGGAGAACAACGATCCGGGATATGTAAAGATTAGCCAAGTAACTAGCTCGAATAGTTTTCAGAATGGGAAGAAAATGAGCAACCTTGGACAGATAATCGACAATTACCCAGATGTCATCATTTCCTTTTGTGTCTTGCGAAGACCAGTGATAAAATTCATACCAAATTCATACAATTTCCACTCAGGAATACGGTGTCATTGTAGAAGACCAGCGGGTCTTTGGTGTTCAGCCTTGACACGATAAAAAACGTCACATTCAACAATGAAACGGGCGATATCTTGCTTCATACCAGACCACTAAAATCTTTGACAGAGATCTCGATTAATCTTGGTACCTATTGGGTCAATGGAAAGAGGTGATTCATGATCCTCTTTAAGAACTATGTACTTCAAGTCCTTCCCATTTGGCACTCTTAAATATGTACCGAAATAGATGACAGCTTGTTCATCAATGGAGATGAATTTAGCAACTCTGTTAGCAATGCTCTCTTTGATCTCGCCAACTTTGGGATCTTGCTTGTGAGAAGCTTTGATTTCATGATCTATATAATACTTCACCTCAATGGTATAAAGAAATCCACGAGGAACAATTTCAAGGTTTAGTCAAGAAAATTCCTTGTGTAGTGAAGATTGAGCTTGTTTGATCAACATGTTGTTGCAATAAGACTTCCAACTTAGCACATCAGCAACAACATTAGACCCAAATCATAGTCTTTGATGAGCGCCAACCATCATCTTTGCCTGAGGTTTATATCAGGTTGGGTGAAAAGGTATTTCAGACTCTAATGATACGAGTATAACTCACAATGACTACCAATGAGGTAATGTCGCCACTCCTTAATAGCATGAGTAACAACTGCAAGTTCAAGATCAGTGGTTGGATATTTATTCTCATGTGGTTTCAACTGTCGAGAGGCATGAGCCACCACACGACCATCTTGCATCAACACAAATCTAAGACCTTGGTGAGAAGCATCACAATAGATGACAAAGTCTAATGTTAGTATCTAGAAGAACTAGCACCATGGAAGTAGTTAGCTTGGTTTTCAAAACCTGGAAGCTTTATTCAGCCTTTTCAGACCATTCAAAATTCTTATCTTTCTTAAGAAGATCAATCATTGGCTTGGCAATCTTGGAAAAGTTCTCAATGAATCAACGGTAATAACCAGCTAGTCCTAGGAACCTTTGGACATCCTTTTTGGACTTAGGAGATTTCTAGTTAAGAATACATTGAACTTTGTCTGGAATAACAGTAACCCCCTTGACAGAGACAAAATGACCAATGAATATGATTTCTTTTAACCAAAACTCACATTTAGAGAACTTGGCGTAGAGATGTTGTTCTCAAAGTTTTGTCAACACCAAACGCAGATGTTCAGCATGTTCCTCTTCAGGCTTGGAGTAGACCAGAATATTGTTGATGTATACCACAACAAACGTGAAAATGGAGTTCATGATCCGCATAAAAGTGTCTGGAGCATTGGTAAGACCAAAGGACATGATAGTGTGCTCGTAAAGTCTATAATGGGTAGTGAATGAAGTCTTTGGAATGTCTTCCTTTCAGATCTTGATTTGGTGATTTGGTGATACCTTGACCTTAAATTCATCTTGTAAAACACGGTGGCACTAGTTAACTGATCAAAAAATCATTGATCCTAGGGACAGGATACCTGTGATGGGGTTCGTTGCATGGAAAACAAAGAAATTCCTATGGTTGCAACCACCAAGATCATATCTAGGAGATGCATGTAACAGTTTCAGATGGACTCAACCTCGAAGACCGTGACGCGTGATAACTTCCCCAAAAACAAACATGGCTATTGTAGAGTGTACACGACCATCCTCAAGGATGTGATGACAACGCCACACATGCAGCGCCTCCATAATCGGTCACACATACGATGTGCCGATGACTTCTGTCCCTAGCTCCAGCATGGCAGCGGAAGTAGTGGATCCTCGGGAACTCCTCCAACACTACAACATGGTGGTGATGGTGGTGGATAATATCTTGAGGAGGGCTTCACATAACCACCTCGTTCGCAGCAATGTACAAGCCTAGAAGGGGAGGAAGATCCCAACCAAAGGGCATATGAGAGGAGGGATCAATGAATGGAATGCTGTGTTTAGAGGGGGTCTCCACCTCCTCCTTTTATAGGAGAGGGGGTTGCATCCAAAGGCCATAAACGTGCCTCTAGAGGTGCCCCCACCTCTCTCCTCTTGATGATAGTGGAGTCTCCACTCTCACAAATCAAAGGGTCACCATAATTCCATTAATTTCCACTCAAAAATCAAAGGTCTTTCCATTAAAGCACTTTAATTCACTTGGTTTAATGTAACTCAATTTAATGAACACTTCATTTAATGGGTATTTCATTTAATAAATACTTCATTTAATGAACACATTAACATTTTATCCCCTCACAATATTTTGATACACCGAAACTATTCCGACAGTTTTTATTAGAACAATTCATGTGATGTCCAATATTTTCTTCGATGTTCCCTATCCACTCAAGTGCGTCGATTAACCTTAAGTGTGTCTCCCTACGGGCCACAAACTGAGTGGACGTGATCGATACATTCTTTAATCAATAATAATTAGCGGGACCTAGAGATCCATAATGACTCCCACCAGCTCAAGCGATGAACTAGTCATCGTGTGAACCTTTATTCGTAGTAACATATTCCTTTTGTCTCACGATATTTTACTTGTCCAGGATCCGATCATTCGGTATCATCCATACCTATTTCGATCCCGTTACTGACAAGTACTCTTCTGTTGTTCTCGTGATATAACATTCTTAGTGATCATTATCACTTGCTTGCAAGCTATATTAATGTGATATCATCGAGAGGGCCCTGAGTATATCTCTCTGTCATTAGGATGGAAAAATCCCACTCTTGATCCACGAGCCTCATCTAACACTTTCCATGTACCTGACGACACCTTTATAATCACCCTGTTACAGTGTGACGTTTGATGTAATCTAGGTACTCTTCTAGAGTCAGTGATTGACGTGATATCATGGTCTAAGGATTAGAGTTACTTTGAATGACGGTATAGTAGTGTAAACATAATGACATGATTGTGTTACTATACTTTGGGAGTATGTTCATCACATCATTCAATCAATGGTGTGACCTTGTTATTAACAACATCTAGTGTAATAATCTGGAAACCTTGATCATCTATTAATCAACAAGCTAGTGTAATGAGAGGCATCACTAGGAACCTTTTATTTGTTTATTAAACACACATGTATTAACATTTCTGGTTAACACAATTATAGCATGAGAAATAAACATTTATCATAAACATGGAATAATATAATAACCAGTTTGTTATTGCCTCTCGAGCATATTCTTTTCAGTCTCTCACTTGCACTAGAGTCAATAATCTAGTTTGAAAAACTTGCGCATTCAACACCCATGGCTTTCTGGTGTTGTATATATGTGTTTGCTAGTGGCAAACATAATCTCCAGATCTGACACTTTCAAGTCTGTGTGTATTTGCATGTCTTTGCGTCTCTACGCATCACTCAGTCTCAAATGAGATGACATTGTATAAATTTGGTCCTTTGGTGAGACCATAGTTCCTTGATCTGAAAACATGTTGACACTATTGTCATACAATAGATCTTCATATTACTAGACCATGGAGAACCACACCTAGTTCCTTTGTTGCTACTATAGCAGTCTTATACTTTGCCTTTCATTGTAGTATCTGTCACAATGACCTTAACCTTTTGGAACTTATCCAAATCCATCATGGAACTTCCTTCCATTACATTGGGTCACCTTAAATATAGCCCAAATTGAGATAAACTTAGTTTGTATCTGGTGAAAAAACTAGTATCAATGTAACACTTACAATGAACTATCTGTTTAGTTCCAATGTAACACTTACAATGAATTATTTGTATAGTGCCAATCTAACATTTTACAATGAACTATCTTTCTAGAATCAATGTAAAAATTTACAGTGAACTATTTGTCATTCCTACATACAAAATATATTATTAGTTCTTCCAAAGATCATAAGAATATCCTTACTATCAACCAATGATCATCTTATGAGTCACTCTGGTATATGCTCATAAAATTTAGAGCATAGGACATATCTGGATATGTACATATCACGATATGATTGATTAAGATATTCATGTGATTTTACTAACCTTAAGTGTCAAAACACTTGAATCTCGTTTATCAAGATATTCATGTGATTTTACTCACTAACTATTAAAACACTTGAATCTCGTTTATCAAGATATTCATGTGATTTTTCTCACCAAGTGTCAAAACACTTGAATCTTGATTCACTCACCAAGTATCAATATACTTGAATCTTGATTCAACCTTTTCCATGTGGCAAGAACCTTTCTCGTCGTTTCCATATTGAACTCATTCAGTATTTCATCTATGTACATTTGGCATAACCATATTAACGTCTCAATCTATCCAGATAGACTTTGATGCCAAATATTCTGTTTTTGCCCAAATCTTTCATTTAAATCCAATTTTAATGAAATCCTTAACTTGTGTCAATAAAAGATACATTATTTCCAATCAACAATATGTCTTACACACAATGTATTAGAAATATGTCTCAGCAGTCCCACTTAATTTCTTGCAAATGTGAGCATCTTCATCATCTTTGATGAAATTAAACATTTTAACGTTTTCATCACAGTGAACATTCCAACTCCGCTATGCTTATTTCAACTATTGAAGTTTGCATGGACTTTTAGCATCCTTTGATTTAACAAAACCCTTCGGACTATGTCATGTACACGTCCTAGGCAACCCTTCTATTAGAATAGCGTTGTTTTGTTTGTTCAACTACCATATACAATAATTGACATATGTAGTGCTTGCTACACTAATCCATCTAGACTAAATATCACTACAAAAGCTCGAATCTTGTCATATTAAACTCACTAAAAAATGTCGTAAACTCTTTACCAACATGTCAACTATTTCATTGATGTGAAACATCCATGCCTATTTCTTTATAGATCCAAATACGACTGATAGGCTTTACTCCTTTCAGAGTGTCTTCCAAGTTTAGTAACTTGGTTTCCTGTGTATGCAACTATCATAGATTTTATGGCTTCAATCCATAAAATAGAGTCAGGGCCCATCATCGCTTCTTTGCATGTAGTCGGTTCATCATTGTCAAACAATAAAGATTTAATCTCAAATCTTAGTAATTGATTGTTTACCCTACCCACACGGTTCAATAGGAACTTAGATCTCCATGACCACAACCTTTGAGGCACGGGAGCCATGAGCATTATGGCTTCTTTCGGGACACTTTCTAGAGCTGCGCAACTCAGCACATATAGATAAGGTTCAATAACCTTATCGAAGTTCTATTGTCCTCCCACTTAACTTTTCACGAAAAATTACCTCTCAAGAAACTATGTTCTAAGTGACAAACACTTTTGTGTTCGATGTTATGGAGGAACACCCAATGGTTAGTTGGGATAACCTACAAAGACATGCTCATCCAACTTTGGTTCTAAAAATTTCACTTATGCCTAGCATACCAAAATTTTAAGAAAAGTCAACTTGGGTTTTATCCCAATCCATAACTCACATGGTTTCATTTCAACGAATCGTGATGGAGCTATTTTCAGTGTAAAAGAGGTAATCACTAAAGCTTAATCTTTAAAATATAATGGCAATTTCATAAGTATAACCGTTGATCCTACCATGTCAAACAAGGTTTGATTACATCTCTCAAATACTCCATATTTCTATGGTTTATGGGGAAACAAAAATCCATGGAACAATTCCTTGAACCATAGGTGTTTTTGCTAAACTTGTAACTCAAATATTTTATTTATGATCCAATCATAAATTCTTTATTTTCTCGTTACAATGATTTTACACTTCATCTTGAAATCATTTGAACATTTTCAAACATTTCATACTTCTCCCTGATTAAGTAAATTTATATATTCACTCAAATCTTTGGTTAAAGTATATGAAGTTTGAATGATCCACCACATACAACTACACATAATGGCCTATATGCATCAATATGCACAATGTCCATTAAGTTAGTCGTTCGTTCCTCTTTGGCTTATGAAAAAAAATTAATCATTTCCAGGAAATTCTCACAAGTGTCAATTTATTCAAAAATTAAAAAGACTCCAAAATTCCATCAACAGGGAGTTTCTTCATGTTTTCTTTCCAACATGATTTAAACTGTAGTGTTAGTCATAAGAGATCTTCTAATCATTCGTCTTATGACACTTTAGCATCAGTGTATATGGTCGTGATTTATCCAACTAGATTTGTAAGAGTTCATCCTTCTTCAATAGAATACATTAATTATTTGAATAACCATCATTCTCATAATACCGAAACATAATAACAATTATTAAAAAAAATCTTGAAGGCAAGCTTTGATGTCAACGAAAAACATAGTAACACTTTATTTGTTTTCGATGATTATCATCACATATTCTTTTGCTAGTTACTTAGGCCATTGGAGTTCATGAATTGTGTTGCTCTATGTGCCATTTCACACCAACCAATTCAATATCCAATACCATTATCCAATACCAAAGAACCACATTGTTTAATAAGCAAAGAATACATCCATGATGTGTATATCATTTATATAGTTAAGATGGACATTTTTAGTCTTTTCTTTTATGCCAAGTATTTCCAAGATTCTCTTTTAGCATTTCCTTCTCTTTTAAAAGAAACTATCAACATCATTAGTGGTTCCATACATATGACACATAGTTCAAAGCGTGTAATGTCAAATAGTAATACCTTTGGACTTGCACTTTTGAAGTAGATCACCATCATCAAATGATTGGCGTTCTTTCAAAATTTCATTCCTTTTAGTAATCCTTTTAATGTAGTAAACATTTTACCTACATCTTCTATCCATCTTTATTGTGACAACTTTCTTGATCAAGCTACTATAGCTCATAAGGACGAATCACGACTATAGTGTTAATTCCCCGAACATTTTGCGTGATCATGACGCCTAGCATCTCCAACCTTTACAAATTCCCATACAATACGAGAATATTACAACCAAGACTTATTTCAGATATCATAATATCTTCTACAGATGATGGTTACTGAAACAATTTTCAGCTCCTAGATAACGTTGATATTAAAACAATTTTCAATATCAAGAATCATGGAGGAAAGCATGATACTTAGATACTAATGTTGGAATTTGTTACTCTTGATTCAATACTATTTATTGAATTTCACGAAGTATTTGAGGTTTTGATGAAAAGTTTGCAATAGTACTTTAAAACTTTAGATTGACACTCATAAAACAGTACGATACCAGCTCATAAAGTAAAATACCAGAATCCTATAGTTCTATTATCTCAATTATAGCAAAACACAAGGTAGTAAACGAATGCTAGTGACTTCAACGAACAATGCAAATTCACTTTGATTTAGTTTATGATAAATTGAGTTAAAATTAATCCAAATTACTAAATTGAACTCCCACTCAAAACAACATCCCTCGAGTTGTTTTGGTGATTACACAAACCAAATTCACTACACCCGACCTATCATCACGAGTGGTGGTGCATCTCTAATGGCGAGCATCATATGGACATCATATCATTCATAAGGCTCGCCAAGTAAGAACCTTAGTACCCGTGTGTGTAAAATTGTCTTACACCTGTTGTATGCGAACGTAGATTCTATCACGCTCGATCATCACGTGGTGCTTCGAAATGACGAACTTTCTTAATGGTGCATACTAAGGAAGAACATATTATTATCTTGATATTAGTGAGAGGGATCATCTTATAATGCTACCACCAAGTTCTAAGCTAGACATAAGCAAAATAAGATGCAAACAAACATCACCTGCGTAAAGTGATATGATCTGGTTCTTGCACTTGATCACTATCTTGTGCATCATGGTATGATCTCTATCATTCCATTTGTGTTGCGCCAAGGTCTATCGTGCTCCAACTTTGTTATAATTCCTGAGAGTATCTTACCATACTAAAATTATAATATTTACATATCATGACACATTCCCAGACAACAAAAAAACTAAACGCTTCTAATTTATCTTTTGCATATTTTATGTGGCTTTGTGCTTTCGAAGATAGAATCGATCTTACCTACGAACAAGTAACCACGATGATGATAATGAAATTATTAGCAACCCGTTGTAAATCAGATATCAACTATAGTGGGAGAGACAGACACCCGATAGACAGTTATGCAAAACTAGTTGCATGCCAAGTATGGAATAGGTCTCATGTGCGAGGACATGTAAAGTTTGTCCGAGCCGCTTCATCCCACTATGCCGCCAATATCAAAAATACATGAAGGTTGTAATAATATGATCATCATCTCCCACATATTCATATGTGTTCTAACCGTACAAAGTATCTACACATAGACACAACTCTGATACCACTAGTGGGGTTCAGTGCATGGAAAACAAAAAAATTCTACGATTGCAACCACCAAGATCATATCTAGGAGATACATGTAATGGTTTTAGATGGACTCACCCTCGAAGACCGTATTGTGGGATACCGTTCCCACAAACAAACGTGTATGTTGTAGAGTGTACACGGCCATCCTCAAGGACGCGATGACAATGTCACACGTGCAGCGCCTCCGTAATCGGTCACACATACGGTATGCCGACGACTTCTCTCGCTCGCTCCAGCGTGGCAGAGGAAGTAGTGGATCCTCAGAAACTCCGTCATCACTAAGAAATGGTGGTGATGGTGGTGGAGAATATCTTGATCAAGGCTTCTCCTAAGCACCTCGCTCGTCGCAAAGGACAAGGCTAGAAGGGGAGGAATATGCCAACCAAAGGGCATATTATAGGAGGGGATGAGTGAGTGGAATGATGTGTTTAGAGGGGGTCTCCAGCTCCTCCTTTTATAGGAGAGGGGGCTGCGACCAAAGGCCATAAACCAGCCTCTAGTTGTGGGGCCCCCAGATTAATCCTCCGAGAATCCCTGTTATGCATACAACCACGATCCCATGATCAATTAGTCGTGGCACATAACATACAAGTATCAAAGTAAACATCCAATACATAACGAATACATGTCATACCTTAGTTGCCATTATGGCTACATCGATCAACATCAGCAGAACTTCATTAAGCGTAGAGCCCGAGCCATGCCTTAACCTACAGGCAACTAACTGGGAGACGTCCTAGCTCGCTTAGCCGTCAACTTCATCCTCTTCTTGATATCTGACCAAGTTAATAGCCAGGGGCAATGCCAGTGAGTACTTTGAATGTACTCGCAAACCACCTCAAGAAAATAATAATAACAAGAGGATAAGCAATATGCTGTGGTAGTAGGAGGACTTCAAGAGAGGTTCTTTTGTCAAATAGTTTCTCTTGTAGATATAACATCTACGTATCTTTGTTGAAAACTTTTGTAAACCATTTTGGAAACCTTTTGAAAAGTTTTGTAAACACTAGGATTGGGGTACCCATTTGTTCCCGTCTTCAGGTTGTCCCACGACCAAACTCCTTTCTCCTCCTTCCAACCATCCCATGGTTAAAACCTTTCTCCTTTGCGACCATCCCATGGTCAAAACATTTCCAAAGCCATTTCTTTTCCGAAATCCTTTTTGAAAACAAAACCATCACCGCTCTACAGAAGTTTGTCCAACCCGTCCATAACCGCGGACACGGCTATTCGAATAGATTTACGCTCTGTAGAGGTTGCACACTTTACCCACACCATCCGGGTACACTACCGTGATCTACACCGATTGTGGGTCGAGTTACCGATCAAGACTCTCCGGATGCCCACTCCAATATAAGTGCCTGATACTTCCATTTTTTATCACTATTCGATGTCATAATTCATTGTTATTCATTGATATATTTCGTATTGAGAGGTGATACTTATGTTATTTCATCTGTTTTTGCATGGTTGATGACTTTTGGAGCATGGACCGCTGCAGTCAGGATTCTGATGGAAAAGGTGATGTTTGGAGGCAAAATTCGTGAAGATCAGAAAATTCGGGAAAATATACGGAAAAGCCTAATTTTCCAGAAGACGAAGGATGCCAGAAGGGGGGCTGGAGATGGGCCACAGGGGGCCCACAGCACCCCCTGGCGCAGGCCAGCCTAGGCCACGCCACCAGGTGGTGTGGCCGCCCTGGTCCATCCCTGACACTCCACTCTAGCATATACATTCCTCCCGAAACCCTAAGACTGGGGGAGCAACCACAGAAAGATTTCGCCACCTCTGCGGGGCGGAGAACACCGAGAGAGAAAGATCTCTCCGATAGACAGATTTCTGCCAGGGGAATTCCTTCCCGGAGAGGAGAGATCATCGCCATCAACACCACCATCAAGCTGGACTTCATCGGGATCATCATCATCAGCAGTAGCACCATCATCACCATCAGCACCCTCATCACCATATCCATATTGCTGTAACAATTGAGTTGAATCTTGCATAGTTCATAGGGGAAACTTTCCCGGTGTTGATTACTCTTTGTAGTTGATGCTATTGAGTGGACCATTGAACTATTGTTTATGTTCAGATTGTTATACATCATTATTCCATCTCTGATCATGATCCATATGATGTCTTGTGAGTAGTTCGTTTTGTTCTTGAGGACATGGGAGAAGTCATGTTGTTAGTAGTGGAGTTGTGTTGAGAATGATTCAATAATTTGATATTTAAGTTGTGGTGTACTTATTCTAGTGGTGTCATGTGAACGCTGACTAGATGACACTTCACCTATATGGGCCTAGGGGAATGCATTGTGTATTTGGCTACTAATCGTAGAGGTTGCCGGAGTGACAAAAACCTGAACCCCCGTTAGGAAACCATTGCACAAGGGACGTAAGGGTCTTAGAGTTTAAAGCTGTGGTTAGGTTTCTACCTTAATTACTTTCTTGTACTTACGGATGTTTGCAAGGGGTATAATCACAAGTATGTATTAGTCCTAGGAAGGTCGGTATATTAGCACAGGTTTACCCAGACAACACTTAGCAAGTTAAAGAAGATTAATCAACTATATGAAGCGAAAGCACTTGACAGTCTTCACATGTGTCCTCAAGAATGTTTGGTCATCTTAAGTAATACAACCAGCTTGTCCTTTGCTGCATAAATGATTGGGCCACTTGCTGCATTTATTCCTACTGTCTTTTATTTACTCGTACTTTGTTTACTTGCTTATTCAAAAACCCCTAAAAATCCGTTTGCTAAGTATTTGCAGAGAACTCTGATCCATACCACTAGCCAGCACCATCTGCTCCTCGTTGGGTTCGACACTCTTACTTATCGAAAATACTGTGATACACCCCCTATACTTGTGGGTCATCAAGACTATTTTCTAGCGCCATTGCCGGGGAGTGAAGCGCTATTGGAGAGTGGAACTGGTAAAGGAAACTTCTACTGTGAGTATTGTTTACTTCTGTTAGTTGCTTTATTTTCGTTATGGATAATTCACTGAGTTTCTTATTTGGTAATGCTACTACCACTTCTAAGATAGTAGATAAACCACCACCTGCTGAGAATGATGTTTTTAAAATACCTACAAGAATTATTGATCGTGTGGTGGATAACTACTATGTTGAGGATGGAACTGTCCATCCCGGTGATCATTTACTCTTTATACACGAATTATGCGGATTTTTCAAGTGTGCAGGTATTACTACAGATCAAGTTAAGAAGAAGTTATTCTCATTGTCAATGAAAGGAAGAGCTGAGGAATGGTATAAGCTGCTGAAGAATGGTCAAGCTCTGGAATGGGAGGAAATAGTGCCTCTCTTTTATTCAAAGTTTTATCCTCCTAGTGAGATTCATAAAGATCGGAATTAAATATACAAATTTTGGCCTCTTGATGGAGAGAGTACAACTCAAGCTTGGGGGAGATTGAAGTTACTAATGCTCAAATGTCCCATTCATGAGATCCCCAACAATATTATTATCAATAACTTTTAGGCAAGGCTCCCTCAACATGATAAGGATTTATTGGATGCTTCTTGTGCTGGATCATTCACTCGCATGGAAGAAGAAGCTAAATGGTATTTTCTGGACCGTATTCAAGATAATGTTGAAGCTTGGGAGAATGACAAAGGTAGAAAGTCAGGTATAAATTATGATTATGAATGCATTGAATCTTTTATGGGAACTGATGACTTTCAAAATATTAGTAATGCTTATGGTCTTGATTTACAAGTTATTACGAATTGCTTTAGGGCTTTTGTTTCTTATATTGAAATCCCGAAAAGGGGATGGAGCAAGTACCATGCACCTTATAAAAATATTGTTGACTGTGTTCTTGTTGGGAGTGCTGAGTATTGCACTATTGATAACATCTTACTTGAACCTTATATCGAGAAGATTCCCTTCCTAGATAAGGTAAAGGATCATCCTATGATAACTAGTGTAATCACTAAAAGTGAAAAGAGAACTGTAAAACCATATGAACAAATAAACATTGAACCTGTGGTAGCAATTGTGAAAGACATTTTCACTAAAAGCGTAGAAGATGGACACATAGTCTTTCGTGAGGATGCTTCTAATATTGTTTCACATCCTAATAGAACTAAAAAAGCTAGTGTCCCTGTGCTTTCTGTTAGAATTGGTGATCATTACTATTATGGTTTATGTGATATTGGTGCAAGTTCCAGTGCTATTCCTTATGAGCTTTACAAGGAAATTATGCATGAAATCAGTCCCTGCGAATTGGAAGAGATTGATGTGGTTATTCACCTTGCTAATAGAGAGACCATCTCTCCAATTGGTATCGTACGAGACGTGGAAGTTCTTTGTGGTAAGATTAAGTATCCTGCTGATTTTCTAGTACTTGGTTCAGCTGCTAGCAAAACTTATCCTATCATTTTTGGTGGACCTTTCTTGAGTACTTCCGGAGCTATTATAGATTGCAAGAGGGAGAAAATCTTGACTAAGTTTGATGGGGAATGTTATGAGTTTAATTTTTCGAAATTTACTAAAGAACCATGTGAAGAGGAAACCTGTAATGAGGATTTTAGAGTTGAACAACTTGCTTCAATCTATCTTGCTCCTAACAATGCTTTGCAGCAATTTATGGAAGATCACGAAAGTGAGATCTTCATGGAAGAAAGGAATGAGATTGACGAGATTCTCCGTCGTCAACCCAAGATGCTTAAGCATAACTTGCCTATAGAAGACTTGGGTACCACGTTGACACCAAAAAAGGATTCGGTCTTCGATCTAAAACCTCTCCCTGATGATCTTAAATATGCTTATATTAATGATAAAAAGATATATCATGTTATTATTAGCTCAGAACTTTCAGGAAAGGAAGAAGAAAGGTTATTGGAGGTTTTGAAGAAACACCGAGGAGCTATGGGCTTTACTCTGGATGATTTAAAAGGGATTTCACCTACTATATGTCAGCATTCTATCAATATATAACCAGATGCAAAGCCAGTAGTAGAGCACCAACGACGTTTAAATCCTAAGATGAAGGAAGTGGTAAGGAATGAGGTATTGAAACTCCTTGATGCTGGTATTATTTACCCTATTGCTGATAGTGAATGGGGAATGTTATGTCCTGTTCATTATGTTCCTAAAAAAGGAGGCATTACCGTTGTTCCTAATGATAATGATGAGCTTATTCCCCAAAGAACAGTAGTAGGCTATAGGATGTGCATTGATTTTAGAAAAGTCAATAAAGTTACTAAGAAAGATCACTACCCACTTCCTTTTATAGATCAAATGTTGGAAAGGTGGTCTAAAAAGACCCATTTTTGTTTTCTTGATGGTTATTCTGGTTTCTCTCAAATTGCTGTTAAACAACAAGATCAATAAAAAACTACTTTTACTTGCCCTTATGAAACTTATGCTTATAGACGTATGCCTTTTGGTTTATATAATGCTCCTGCTACTTTTCGAAGATTCATGTCTGCTATCTTTCATGGTTTTTGTGAGGAAATTGTAGAAGTGTTCATGGATGACTTTTCTGTCTATGGAACTTCTTTTGATAATTGTCTGCACAACCTTGATAAAGTTTTGCAGAGATGTGAAGAAACTAATCTTGTTCTTAATTAAGAGAAATGCCACTTCATGGTTAATGAAGGGATTGTCCTTGGGCATAAAGTTTCTGAAAGAGGCATAGAAGTTGATAGAGCTAAGGTTGATGCAATTGAAAAAATGCCATGTCCAAGAGACATCAAAGGTATTCATAGTATCCTTGGTCATGCTGGTTTTTATAGAAGGTTTATTAAAGACTTTTCTAGGATATCAAAACCCCTCACTAATCTTCTTCAAAAAGATGTACCTTTTGTTTTTGATGATGATTATAAGGAAGCTTTTGAAACTCTTAAGAAGGCTTTAACTACAGCCCCTATTGTTCAACAACCTGATTGGAGTTTACCCTTTGAAATATTGTGTGATGCTAGTGATTTTGCTGTAGGAGTTGTCCTTGGGCAAAGAATTGATAAAAAGCTAAACGTTATTCATTATGCTAGTAAAACTCTAGACGCGGCTCAAAGGAATTATGCTACTACTAAAAAAGAATTTCTAGCTGTCGTTTTTGCTTGTGAGAAGTTTAGACCATATATTGTAGACTCAAAAGTCACCATTCATACTGATCATGCTGCTATTAAATATCTTATGACAAAGAAGGACGCTAAGCCTAGGCTTATTAGATGGGTGCTGCTCTTACAAGAGTTTGATCTACATATAGTAGATAGAAAAGGTGATGAAAACCCTGTAGCTGATAATTTATCTCGATTGGAAAAAATCTCTTTTGACCCTATGCCTGTTAATGATAGTTTCCCAAATGAACAGTTAGCTGCAGTAGGGGTAAGCTCGCGGGGGAGCCCTTGGTACGCTGATTATGCTAACTTTATTGTCTCCAAGTATTTGCCTCCAACTTTTACATCTCAGCAAAGAAGGAAGTTCTTCTATGATTTGAGGCATTATTTTTGGGATGACCCACACTTATACAAAGAAGGAGTGGATGGTATTATGCAAAGATGTGTTCCAGAATACGAACAAAAGGAGATATTGCGTAAATGTCATGGTAGTGCTTATGGAGGACATCATGCAGTAGATAGAACTGTACAAAAGGTGCTACAATCAGGTTTCTACTGGCCTACCCTTTTTAAAGATGCAAGAATTTTTTTTTATCTTGTGATGAATGTCAGCGTGTTGGTAATATTTCTAGATGCAATGAAATGCCTATGAACTACTCTCTAGTTATTGAACCCTTTGATTGCTGGGGATTTGACTTTATGGGTCCTTTCCCTCCCTCGAAAGGTTATACTCATATCCTTGTTGCCGTCGATTATGTTACTAAGTGGGTGGAAGCCATTCCTACGAAGAGTGCTGACGGGGAAACTTCTCTAAAAATGCTTAAGGATGTTATCTTTCCTAGGTTTGGAGTGCCTAGGTATCTCATGACTGATGGGGGTTCTCATTTCTTTCATGGTGGTTTTAGAAAGACCCTTGCTAAATATGATGTTAACCATAGAATTGCTTCAGCTTATCACCCCCAAACTAGCGGGCAAGTAGAGTTATCAAATAGAGAAATTAAATCCATCTTGCAGAAGACTGTTAATAGATCTAGAAAAAACTGGGCTAAAAATTTAAATGATGCTTTATGGGCTTATAGAACTGCCTACGAAAATCCTATGGGGATGTCTCCTTATAAAATGGTTTATGGGAAAGCTTGTCACCTACCTTTAGAATTAGAACACAAAGCTTACTGGGTAGTTAAAGAACTAAATAGAGATTGTAAGCTCGCTGGTGAGAAAAGATTATTTGACTTAAGTTCCTTAGATGAATGGAGGTGTGAAGCCTATGAAAATGCTAGGCTCTTTAAGGAAAAAGTTAAAAGATGGCATGACAAGCGAATACTTAAGAGAGAATTTCATGTTGGTGAGAAAGTTCTATTGTATAGGTCTCGTCTTAGATTTCTTGCAGGAAAGCTACTGTCAAAATGGGAAGGACCTTTTATTATTGAAGAAGTATACCGTTCAGGAGCAATAAAAATTTCTTCTTTAAAAGATAATACTACACAAGTAGTGAATGGGCAGCGACTCAAACACTATATTCGTGGGGATTCTTACAATGAAGATGTTGATGCCTTTCAAGTTATAACTCCGGAAAAATTTATCAAGGACCAAATTCAGAGACCTATAGAGTCCGCTTTCAAATAGGTAACAGTTCTGGTAATAAAAGTTCCACGAAAACACTATCCAACTATATTTTTGCAGTTTTTAGTCAATATGGAAAGCTACGAAGTGAAAGGGGGACGGAAACGAAGCCAAGGTGGGTCACACCACCCTGTGGCGCGGGCCCACCCCAGGCCACGCCACCAGGTGGTGTGGCCACCCCAGACTTCGTCTCCTACCTGTTTTCTCCTACTACCTTCCTTTCGTCATGAAACTTCGTAATATATAACCCCCCAGATCTCCCGAGGTTCGTATATCGTGTTTTCGTCATGTATTCGTTTCGATATGTTTCTGACAGGTAGAGTCCCAGATTTGGAGCTACAATGTCTTCCTCTGGATCAGCCAAGGAAGATTCTTTAGAGGATATCATCAACCCATACATGAGAGAGTTGAAGATTCATCCCAAGGAGTTGTTGCTTGAAGATGGGGAGCTCTGGATAAAAGAGGTTCGAGGCCCTAAAGGTGAAGGGAGTTTGGAGTACAGGATGGAAGCACTAGAGCAAGAAGTCTTTAGGTACAAGAAGATGGCAGAGCGCGAAGTGGATATCATCCATAAGATTTGTTCCAAACTCATCGCCGAGCACCAAAAGGAGACTGTTGAACTCAAGGATGAAGTCCTCTCACTCTGCCAAACAACCAACAAAGTGCAAGCACAGCTCTACGACGTTCAAAATCAAAACTATGAGTATGAGGTTAGGTTTAAACGTATAAGTGCTGCTACAAGTTTCAGGATGCTGGAAACCATGATGTCCTTTGTTGATGGGGAGCCCTTACCCTGGAAGTCGGACGATGATGAAATTATACCACCACCACCGAAGGAGTAATTCATCATCAGGTTTGGCATCCACTTGGTTTGTTCCAAGCTTGGGGGAGTACCGCGGTATCACATCACTATCTTCTATCTTTTTACCTTTTTAGTAGAGTCATCATGAATAGGGAAGTTATCATGTAGGATGGTTTGCATTATGGAAGTGTCCCCTCTCTCGTTAGATATGTATCCCTTGGTGTGAGTTGCCGTTATGGAATATTAATGAGAAGTTCTATCATTTACTCTTTTGCATAGATTATATTAGTTTTCAATTCGTGGTTATATAATTGAACCTGTTGTTAGTATTGGTAGTACTTTGGGATCATTGAGTTAATTTAGTTGGTTTTGGCAAACCTGGCTCGGCCAGTAGCAACACTATTTTTGAGAGTTGAATGAAAAAGATTAAAGTACTCTAAAAGAAATATAATTTCATCATCTTTCTTTCTTGATTTGCTCATAAGTCTAGTATTCTCTAGTTAAGATCTTTTGTGCTTCCAAGGAAGATTGCATGTTTGTTTTTATCACTTGTATGTTTGTTTGTTTCCTTCAACTCTTATACTTGCTACCCAGCCTTGCTAGCGAAAAACCTGTACCGAGAGGGAATTCTTCTCGTGCATCCACCTCCTTTAAACCAAACCCACGCCATTTGTGTCCACCATACCTACCTATTAGCATTATTGCTATTCCAAGGAAATTCTTGTTTTATCTTCCTCCCAAATTAAACTTGTTATGTGAAAATTAGTGATTAAAGCTCTCACGAACTTGATGGCACACTTTAATTTTCTTGCATTTCATAACTTGAACCATTGGGTCCTTCTTTGTTGCATATATGCTTGCGCTTTATGAGTTGAAGTTAGCAGAACCATGTATCATGAGGAACGCTTTCAACACTGCATTGGTACTTTGTACCTAATTGATATCATGTTCTTTTGCATATGGATCCCAGCGGTGTGAAATAAAAGTGGAACTTGTAAGATCATGGAGTTTATAAGTGTTTTAGAGAAACCCCTAGGCCGCTAGCCTAAGCCATGCCTAATCATGGTGGAAACTTGCAGCATAACTATAGTAAGCATTCTATGAAGCATCCTCTATAAAAACCTATGCAAATAAAAAGATCGCTGAGATGCTCATTGTCTTCTTGCCTTGTCATTTTGATTATGGGATAGCTCATGTATCATGTGCAAGGGGTACCCCGTTGGCGGTTCTCAATGATACACATGTATTTACAATGGTAAGAGCTTACTTGTGACTGAAGTTGAGTAGCATGATGTTCGGTACTCGTAAGTAAGGGGCATGCGATTTCAACTTATAACTTGTCAAGCATATCCTCTTAGTTGTGTCACTTTAACCTTAATCACCTAAAGATGCCTCTGATAGGGGCAATGAGAGCTGAAAGCTAGTAACTACCATAATTTTTGGGAGCACTTTATGAGACTTGCAATTCCTTCTTCCCTCTACGAAGGGCCTTTCTTTTACTTTTTAGTTGAGTCAGTAAACCTATTCCCTTCTATCTCAGCAAGTATTTTGAGTTGTTGTGTTTCATTCATTCATATGAGGATTTATTCAATCATGTTTCTTATGTTCCTTGTTTTGCACATTGGTCTTATCTTGGTGATTACTACTTTGAAAGCTATCATTGAAAACCAGTTATTTGTGAACTCCAGCAAATTATCAACTATTCTTCGACCAAAAGCTAAGTTTGCCATTACCAATTATGATTTTCTTTATGTATCTTCATTGTGTTTCCTTTACTCATTGCAAGTTGAGTTATATAATAGTGAGTTGTCTTCTATTATGATCTATGTATTGATGAATGTGATGCTTCTTGTCCATATTCTTTTATCGACTCTTCACTCCATAAACCCGAGGTCATGTTTACGGAGCTCAGTTTCGCTTGGGGACAAGCGAAGTCTAAGCTTGGGGGAGTTGATACGTCCATTTTGCATCACTATTCTATGTCATAATTCACTGTTATTCATTGATATATTTCGTATTGAGAGGTGATACTTATGTTATTTCATTTTTTTGCATGGTTGATGACTTTTGGAGCATGGACCATTGTAGTCAGGATTCGGATGGAAAAGGTGCTGCTTGGAGGAAAAATTCGCGAAGATCAGGAAATCCGGGAAAATATACATAAAATCCTATTTTTCCAGAAGACGAAGGATGCTAGAAGGGGGGCTGGAGATGGGCCACAGGGGGCCCACACCACACCCTGGCGCGGGCTAGCCTAGGCCGCACCACTAGGTCGTGTGGCCGCCCTGGTCCACCCCTGGCACTCCCCTCTGGCGTATATATTCCTCCCGAAACCCTAAGACAGGGGGAGCGACCACAGAAAGATTATGCCGCCTCTACGGGGCAGAAAACACTGAGAGAGAAAGATCTCTCTGACAGACAGATTTCTGTCGGGGGAATTCCTTCCCAGAGAGGGCAGATCGTCGCCATCAACACCACCATCAAGATGGACTTCATCGGGATCATCATCATCATCACCACCACCATCATCACCATCAGCACCCTCATCACCACCTCCATATTGCTGTAACAATTGCGTTGACTCTTGCATAGTTCATAGGCGAAACTTTCCCGGTGTTGATTACTCTTTGTAGTTGATGCTATTGAGTGAACCATGGAATTATTGTTTATGTTCAGATTGGTATACATCATTATTCCATCTCTGATCATGATCCATGTGATGTCTTGTGAGTAGTTTGTTTTGTTCTTGAGGACATGGGAGAAGTCATGTTGTTAGTAGTGGAGTTGTGTTGAGAAAGATTCAATAGTTCGATATTTAAGTTGTGGTGTACTTCTTCTAGTGGTGTCATGTGAACGTCGACTACATTACACTTCACCTATATGGGCCTAGGGGAATGCATTATGTATTTGTCTACTAATCATAGGGGTTGCCAGAGTGACAGAAACCTGAACCCCCGTTAGGAAACCATTACACAAGGGACGTAAGGGTCTTAGAGTTTAAAGCTGTGGTTAGGTTCCTACCTTAATTACTTTCTTGTACTTACGGATGTTTGCAAGGGGTATAATCACAAGTATGTATTAGTCCTACGAAGGTCGGTACATTAGCACAGGTTCACCCACACAACACTTAGCAAGCTAAAGAAGATTAATCAACTATATGAAGCGAAAGCACTTGACAGTCTTCCCATGTGTCCTCAAGAACGTTTGGTCATCTTAAGTAATACAACCGTCTTGTACTTTGCTGCATAAAGGATTGGACCACTTGCTGCATTTATTCCTACTGTCTTTTATTTACTCATACTTTGTTTACTTGCTTATTCAAAAACCCCTAAAAATCCGTTTGCTAAGTATTTGCAGAGAATTCCTGATCCATACCACTAGCCAGCACCTTCTGCTCCTCGTTGGGTTCGACACTCTTACTTATCGAAAATATTGCGATACACCCCCTATACTTGTGGGTCATCAGTGCCTACCCTATGAGTGTTGTTCCCCTCAACACCGGGACGTCAGGTACCGAGGACGAACCGGAGCGCATTTTTCCACTTCCCTAGTGTGTGCTTTCAATGAGGGGATCATAGTAACGCGTGGAGGCCCGCAGACCCTTCGTTCCTTCTCTAGGTCGATGTCCCACATGGACCCTTATGTGAGAAGGCCCACCCTCCAGGGATTTTTATCCCCTGTAGTTGTTGCGAGGCAGCTTATAACAGAGTAAAGAAACATCAAATCCAGCCATGTCCCATACCAGAGTAATGTGGTTGCAGAGGGTTAAGTTGTTATAGCTAAACTGCAAAGAACCGGGTGCATTTTTGTAAACCTTTTTCCTCCAGCTTTCCTTTAGCATTTTGTAAAAAAAACCTTTTTCCTTTATCATAAAACATTTGGTAAAAAAAATTCCGGGGCCTGCCCATCCTCTAATCTTGCTTCGACTAAAACGGGCTCTCCAAAGGGGTATGGTGTATTACACTATCTACCACACTAGGGACAAGTAGGCGTCATCAAGGGGGTTGTACTTAATAGTACAGAAGTGTAATAGTTCGGAGGAGCCAAACCACTACCATATAGACATCAACATATAGTAAAACAGTACAGTTTTAATAAATAGTAGATAAGACATGCATAAGTAAAACAGTAGAACAAGGCTTATGAGCAATAAGGTGGCTTGCCTGAGATCAGCAATCTGGCAATATATGTCCCTGAACTTCTTCAGATAACCAATAATACCAATAAAAAGTATCTTCTTCTGATCTCCGATTTCAGCGCAACTATCATCGTCAAGATAGCACATGCAAGAAAACAAGGTCACAATCAATACCAAGCATACAAACATCAATACATACAGCAAGCAAACATACCACACATTACTCCAATGAGAAGGTTTTGATAGATCGAGTGGGTTGTAATTGGAATTACTTTAATAGCCCTTGTGGTCTTTGTTTTATGATGTATTTGTCCAAAGACCACCTGCTAAGGGGATTTAGAACTAGGCTTGGGTCTACATGATATAAATATGCAAAGATGATATCATCAGGTGAGTATTGCCAAAACAAGGCCAACAAAAGTGATTTCACCAATTTATCACTTTTCTTTATTTAGTTACTGATTTTCTAGTGAAATAAACTCTAGTTTTAGGAGATAAATCACTAGAAAAGTCTTGGAGCTCAAAAAATTATTTCCTTGGATGATTTTGTATAATTACCAGAATGCCCTCAGGAAAATCCCAAAGGCAGTTCTGGATTCAATTTGTCGTTTTCACCAAATTAAATCTACAAAATATTTTTATTTGATTCCAATGGCACATGGTAGGCTTTTAAGAATACCTTTCTGTAGAAATTTGAATTACCCAGTTTGGAGTTGCAGCGCTACTGTGATGATTTTTCTAGTGCATTAACTAAGCCAGAACAGATTAATTCATGATAAATCCATAGGGGCTTAGAAAATTATGGACTCCTGGGGTTTGATAGATACTGGTATGCAAGTGTACTGGGAGTTCGAATTAGGTGAATACCCATTTTGGTTTGACCTAGTGAATTTCCTAAAGTCATATATGTGCTGTTTTTGTTATTTTTCCTGCAGTAAAACTATGGTTCACCTTGATATGAGATAAAGGCTATCTGATAGTTACAGTAAGGACCTATCAAGGAAAGTTTGTTTCATCATGTTTGGGTATGTGTAGCTCCCTGAGGAACTTATTTAGTGTCAAACATATATTTTAGTAGATTAAGTGCCAACCAATAAGGATTATTTTTGGCAAGGGACTGGTTCTGCATGTTAGCCAAATCATATGGGAACATGATAAAAATTATATCTGGTCAAATGAAGTTGGTTTCCATTTTCAAAATGATTTAAACTGAAAGCCATAGTTTCTGGATGTGAGAAAATGATTAAAAAGGTCAGGGGCTGGGCTAGGATCTAGGGCTACTAGGCCGGCTGGAGGGATTTCGGCCCACGGTGCACGGGGTGACACGTGGGAGCTGGGTTTGAATCCCGGGCGGGCGGGGCCCACTCGTCAGCCAGACGGGAGGCACGAAGGGGCATCGGGCGATTCCGTCCGTCCGATTATAAGAGCATGGACAGAGCAGCCTGCGGCGGAAACCCTAGGCGACGGCCGGGATCGGGCTAAGCGCTTACCAGAGGCTCGTCGGTCGGCCGAGAAACGGTGGAGGAGACGCGGCGCGAGTCGGGGAGCTGAACAAGGGGCGACATCGAGGGTGTTGACGCTTGATAGCTCGTGTATTAACAAGCTCGTTGGGGAACCCCAAGAGGAAGGTATGATGAGCACAGCAGCAAGTTTCCCTCACTTATGAAACCAAGGTTTAATCGAACTAGTAGGAGCAAGGAAACACCCCAAAGGTGTTGCTAGCTAAGCCTTGGCAGGGCGCTCAACCGGTGCTAGTAGCAACGTGGAGACCTGCACAACACAACCACAGAACTCTGTCCCCAACTTGCGATGTGGTTGTCAATCTCACCATGTTTTGCTGGAAACAACGGATTAAACGTATCGAATGGAAGGAAGAAATAGTTTGCAGAAAGTAAACACAAAATAATAAACAGTTTATAGATTGTATGTAAAAGAAAGGACCAGGATCCATAGTTCACTAGAGGTGGCTCTCCTTAGATAGATAACATGCTGGGTGAACAAATTACAGCGAGGCAATTGACAAACATCGAGAAAGAAATACATGCATATACTAATCATCTTGACTCCTTTGAGACTTGAGTGGGCATTACAACATTATACATAGACCGCCATCCAACTACATCTATGACTAATAATCCACCTTCAGGTTATCATCCGAACCCCCTCCAGTATTAAGTTGCAAGCAACAGATTATTGCTTTACGAATTGCGTGTAAAGTAAACAATAAGATTGTTTTATGAACAAAGGATTGTTGTTTTCTCCCTAGTAGCAACAACACATCTAGTACCTTAGAGATTTCTGTCACTTCCCCAGATTAGTAGAGGCATGAACCCACTATCGAGCATAAATACTAACTCTTGGAGTTTCTAGCATCTACTTGGCCAAGATAGGTACTAACAACGGAAAGCATGCAAGATCACAAATAACAAAGACATGATAGAATCAATAATCAATCTGAAATAGCATCTCAATATCCATCAGATCCCTGCAAACACAACATGTAGAATTACAAATAGATTATCTTGATCATGAACGGAGCTCACAAGATCTAAACATGAAAGCACAAAGGAGGAGAACCAGCCATCTAGCTACTACATGGATCCGTAGTCCAAGGATGAACTACTCACACATCACACCGGAGGCTTGCATGGTGATGAAGAAGGCCTCCAGGGTAAATTCCCCTCTCCGCCAGGGTGGCGGTAAGAGCTTCAGATCCCTCCCGATCTAGGGATGGAGATGACGTCGGCTACAGACTCTTTCGTGGATTTTTGATCAGGTACTTAGGATTTTCGTCCCGAGGGCATCTTATAGGCGGAAGGAGAGCCCGAGGGGCTGCTGGGGTTGGCCAGACCACCCCCTGGCGCGGGCCAGGCCTGGCCGCGCGGCTAGGTGGTGTGGCCGGCCCCCAGCCCCCTTCTCCATCTCGTATTCTAGCATCTGATGACTTCTGGAAAAATAGGCACTTTTGCTTTTGTCCCATCCAATTCTGAGAATATTCATTTTGTGACTTTCCTGGAACCAAAAACAGCAGAAAACAGGCAGCTGACACTGTGGCTCTTGTTAATAGGTTAGTCCAAGAAATCATATGAAAAGTACTCCAAAGTGTGGACAAACACAAGAAAGTGGATAAAACCAAGGATGGAACATCAAAAATTATAGATACATTTGCAATGTATCAACATCCCCAAGCTTAACTCTAGCTCGTCCTCGAGTAGGTAAGTGATAAAAAGAAAGAATAATTTTTGAGGTGACATGCACCATCAAAGACTTGATCAAAGTATTTGTAAAACATTCAAAGCTGGGATCATAGTACTTCAATCATAACATGAAAGACAAAGTTCTAGCAATAAGACAAATAAACTATGATGCAACATGAAAAGGCACAAACAAAAGATTCATGAATAACAATGCTTTGCAAGACGTTTGTTTGTTTCACATAAAGAAAACATAGCATAATAGTATTAAGCTTGTCCCTCATAGAGTAGCAAATATAAATGCATAGGACACCTTCAAAGATCATAAGAGTGTCTAGATACAAATATTTTAAAACAAGCAATATCAAGTTATGCATCAATCAACTAGTCTTGGGACAATGCACATAGAACTAAGAATGGCCACTATGCTCTCAAAGTAGGTGCATAAAGGTAGAAGGTGGAGACTCAATATAATGTTGGAAGAAAGGCCTTCATAGAAGGAAGTAGGGATTCAAGTCTCATAAAGAGCTTCCAAAAATTCTGGTACTTATAGCTTTCAGCTCTCATTGACCCTATCATAAGCATCTTGAAGGTGATTAAGGTTAAAGTGACACAACTAAGAGGATATGCTTGACAAGTTATAAACCGAAATCTCATGCCCCTTACTTACAAAGACCGAACCTCATGCTACTCAACTTTAGTCACAAGTAAGCTCTTGTCATTTTAAGTACATGTGTATCATAAAGAACCGCCAATGGGGTACCCCTTGCACATGATACTGGAGCTATCCCATAATCAAAATGATAGGGCAAGCGAACAATGAGGATCTCAGCGATCTTTTTATTTGCTATTTGCATAGGTTTTTATTGAGGATGCTTCATAGATTGCTCATTATGGTGATGCTGCAAGTTTCCACCATGATTAGGCATGGCTTAGGTTAGCGGCCTAGGCGTTTCTCTAACACACATACAAACTCCATGATCTTACAAGTTCCACTTTTATTTCACACCGCCGGGATCCATAAGCAAAAGAACATGATATCAATGGGGTACAAAGTACAAGTGCAATGTTGAAAGTGTTCCCCATGATACATGGTTTTGCTAATTTCAACTTATAAAGTGCAAGCATATACGCAACAAAGAAGGACCCAATGGTTCAAGTTTATTAAGGGCAAGAAAAGTAAAGTGTGCCATCAAGTTTGTGAGAGCTTTAATCACTAGTTTTCTCATAACAAGTTTAATTTGGAAGACAAAAAAAAGCATGAATATACTTGGAATAACATAAGCTAGTAGGTAGTTATGGTGGAATCTTTGGAATAACTTGGTTTAGGGAGTTGGATGCATGAGTGGAACTCATACCTGGTTGTGGAGGCTAGCAAAAGACTGTGAACGCAAACTAAGAGAGCAATAATGGCCATAATCATGCAGAGCGACAAAACATCATTGATCAAAGCATAAAGTGATACTACACGTTGAAAAATAAAGGATCATAAAGGCTATGGTGACTTGAGATAGTCATAACATGGTGTGAGCATGCGCTAAGTCAACCCAAATAAAGCATCAAAGGAGAATACCACTATACTATGCTTTAATATGCTAAAATAACGCATGATTCATCCAAGGCACATTAAGAAATATCAATTGTTTATAATAAGTCATGCTACAGCAAATAATACTAAGCATAAAGACAAAACAATATCAAGCATGGCATGACAAAGCATAGGCCACAGTCAAAAACGAGCTCTTTTTACCACATAAGTATGAACTTTCCTACTCTTTTCCAAACCAAACCAAACTATTTGCAAACCAATGTATGAAAGAGGGGGTCCAACCAATTTATTCAGAAAACTAAGCAAATAAAGCAAACGAAAAACAAGACGCTCCAAGAACAACACAACTGTGCATGAAACAATAAAAATGAAGCGTTTCGAAGAAACCTGGGATTTTTATTGATGAAGAAGGGGATGCCTTGGGCATCCCCAAGCTTTGACGCTTGTACTTCTTGGATATTTCTTGGGGTGACACGCGTGGCATCTCCAAGCTTGAGCTTTATTCCATCCTTCATCTCATTAGTTATTCCTTCCATACACCTGAAAATTTTCCTTCATAAAAAACTTCACACAATCTTTATTAGCAACATTAGTGCACTCAAGATAAATAAGTCTTAATGTTCAGTTCTAACACCAATAAACTTCCATTAGAACACTAGCTACGTTAGTACTTCCCTCAAAAAGATCAATTCCCCAAAAGAACTAAAAAAGGAACCAACAAGAAGCAAATGCAGAAAATGGCAGAAATCTGTCAAAACATACCAGCAGGTAAAGATGAATTTTTTAGAAGACCTTCTGTTGCTCAAATCAAAAAGTGTTGCACTAACGAAAGTTAGATAAAAACCTGGGGCAGAAGCACAAAAATTGACACCTCACAAAGACGTTCAGATATTTTACACGAATTTTTACGGTGAAGCACAGAAATCTGTTTCGGGACAACAACTTTCCCAATCATTACTTCTCTCTCATTAGAGGTTCTTCTTGGCACAAAAAGCAAATAAAAAGGATACGGAGCGGTTATTACTGAGGTAATAACTTCCAAGACTCATCTAAAACTTTTGGGTTATCTCCTAATAAGTACTTTTCTTTAACACCTTTAAGTTAGGCATGATAATTTGAAAAGATGCTCACATAAGAAATATGAATTGAAGTAAAAGAGAGCATCAAGAAAAAAATACAAAACACATTTAAGTGTAACCCACTTCCTATGCATAGGAATCCGGTATGCAAATAAATTCACAAAGAACAAAGTGACAGGCATAGGAAGATAAAACAAGAGTAAGTTCAAAACTTTCAGCACATAGAGAGGTGTTTCAGTACCATGGAAACTTCTACAACCATATTTTCCTCTCTCATAATAATTTTCAGTAGCCTCATGAATAAACTCAACAATATAACTATCACATAAAGCATGCTTTTCATGATCTACAAGCACTAGAGCTTTATTATAAACATTTTCAAAAGAATCCACAGGAACATAACATTCATCCTCCTTTGGTAAGCATGGGGGACAATCAAATAATGTAAGGAGTAAAGAGTTACTCTCATTAGAAGGTAGGAATGGGTTGATCCATTCTTCATCCTCGTGATCATCACTCTCCTCCTCTTTTTCATCCAATGAGCTTCCAGTTTCAGCAATTTCTTCTTCCACAGGCTCCTGTAAGGCATTACTTTCTTTCACTGGTGGAGAGCATCTATTAAGATATTCAAGAATATAGCCATTTTATTCCTTGTAACTATCAAAGCAAAATTGAAGTATATCATGAACCTCATATTTATAAGGTGCATCATCAGTATTTTCAAGCAAATAAGCTAGTTCGAATGCACCCTTCCAAGCAATAAATTCTTCAATTTGTTCCACATCATAAAAGTCGTAATTTCCCTTAACATAAGAAGATATGGTAACATCATCATTATACTCACATTGAAAAGGGAGGTGTTTATACCTCTTACAACAACAAGATTTATCAAAGCAGTAAGTAACATTATAAGTAGAGCACATGTTTCTAGCAATGGTATACAATTTATCAATTTGTTCCCATAAGTGTTTCCCTTTTTGTGACAAGCGGTGTTCCTTATAATAATATTTTTGATCTTATGTGAACCCCCCTTGCCAATTAGATTCAGTTTCAAAGAAACCAACCATTGACAGAAAGCATGATAAAGCAAGACAATAATAGACCAACGAAAATAACAACTATAGTAGGAGCTAATTTTCTTTGTATTTTTTATAAAGAAACAAACAAAACAAAAAGAAACTAAGCAAAACAAAAACAACAAAGTAAATAGATTGGTTATGAGGGACTCCCCTTGTGAAGATGTCCTTGACTCCCCGACAACGGCGCCAGAAAAATGCTTGATGGCTCGTGTATTAACAAGCTCGTTGGGGAACCCCAAGAGGAAGGTATGATGAGCATAACATCAAGTTTCACTCAGTTATGAAACCAAGGTTTAATCGAACTAGTAGGAGCAACGAAATACCCCAAAGGTGTTGCTAGCTGAGCCTTGGTAGGGCGCACTACCGGTGCTAGTAGCAACGTGGAGACCTTCACAACACAACCACAGAACTCTGTCCCCAACTTGCGATGAGGTTGTCAATCTCATCGTGTTTTGCTGGAAACAAAGGATTAAACGTATCGAATGGAAGGAAGAAATAGTTTGCAAAAAGTAAACACAAAACAATAAACAGTTTATAGATTGTATGTAAAAGAAAGAACCAGGATCCATAGTTCACTAGAGGTGGCTCTCCATAGATAGATAACATGCTGGGTGAACAAATTACAGCGGGGCAATTCAAAAACATCGAGAAAGTAATACATGCATATACTAATCATCTTGACTCCTTTGAGACTTGATTGGGCATTACAACATTATACATAGACCACCATACAGCTGCATCTATGACTAATAATCCACCTTCAGGTTATCATCCGAACCCCCTCCAGTATTAAGTTGCAAGCAACAGATTATTGCTTTACGAATTGTGTGTAAAGTAAACAATACGATTGTTCTATGAACAAAGGATTGTTGTTTTCTCCCTAGTAGCAACAGCACATCTAGTACCTTAGAGATTTCTGTCACTTCCCCAGATTACTAGAGGCATGAACCCACTATCGAGCATAAATACTAACTCTTGGAGTTGCTAACACCTACTTGGCCAAGATAGCTACTAACAACGGAAAGCATGCAAGATCACAAATAACAAAGACATGATAGAATCAATAATCAATCTGAAATAGCATCTCAATATCCATCGGATCCCTGTAAACACAACATGCAGAATTAGAAATTGATGATCTTGATCATGAATGGAGCTCAGAAGATCTAAACATGAAAGCACAAAGGAGGAGAACCAGCCATCTAACTACTACATGGATCCGTAGTCCAAGGATGAACTACTCACGCATCACACCGGAGGCTTGCATGGTGATGAAGAAGGCCTCCAGGGTGAATTCCCCTCTCCAGCAGGGTGCCGGGAAGAGCTTCAGATCCCTCTCGATCTAGGGATGGAGATGATGGCAGCTACAGACTCTTTCATGGATTTTTGATCGGGTACTTAGGGTTTTCGTCCTGAGGGCATCTTATAGGTGGAAGGAGAGGCCGAGGGGGTGTTGGGGTCGGCCAGACCATCCCCTGGCGCGGACCAGGCCTGGCCAGGTGGTGTGGCCGGCCCCTAGACCTTCTCCGTCTCGTATTCTGGCATCTGATGACTTCCGAAAAAATAGGCATTTTGGCTTTTGTCCCGTCCAATTCTGAGAATATTCATTTTCTGACTTTCCTGGAACCAAAAACAGCAGAAAACAGGGAGCTAGCACTGTGGCTCTTGTTAATAGGTTAGTCAAGGAAATCATATGAAAAGTACTCCAAAGTGTGGAAAAAACACAAGTGGATAAAACCAAGCATGGAACATCAAAAATTATAGATTCATTTGCAATGTATCAACGCCCTGGTGAGTCGCGGGCAGGGGCGTCTATGTTGGTGCGCTCGGGCTCGCCAGAGTTGGCCTCTACAACAACTTAGAGCCAGGGAGAAAGGGAGGGTTACGTGGGAAGGGCATAGCCGGGGTCCCGAAGGTACGAGGAGGAAGGAATAGATACTGGAGATACTCACCATTTCGGGATCTGGGAGTGGACCGAGAAAACCTCGCCGGAGTCTAGCTGTGAGGTTTTGAGAGCCGTTCCTGGGAGAAATGGAGAGGAGGGTAAGATGCAGCACAGCCAGAGGGTTCTTCCAGCTAACATGCAGAGAGAGAAGGGATGGGAGGAGAGGTCCTTGCTCGAATCAATGGGGGAGGCCGAAGCTTCTTCTCCCTCTCTCTCACGGGCAGGAGAGGGCAGGGAGAGGGAGTGGTGCTTGGGTGAGGTGAGTGGGAGGAGTGGAATGAGGGGCAGAGGGAGACGCGGGGTGGCCTCTGGCCTATTTAGCTCGAGGTGGATCGGTCCATGGTGGATTTTGTCCAAGGAGAGGATGGGGACGGAGCTTGTCACTAGTTGGTCAAGCTGGGTGGTGCTGGAGGGCAGTGTGGGCCTGGTGCTCGACCAGAGAGAGAGGGGAGTGGAGGTGGCTGCTGCTGCTTTGAATATTTGCAAGATATGGCCTTGATTTGATCTCTCTCTCTCTCTCTCTCTCACTTGCTCCAATAACTAAAGGACAAAAGGGGTGCAATGCTACAGTAGCTTCGACCAGGGAGGGGTGCTGGTTGCTGTGGAGAAGGGGAGAGCAAGTTTCCATGGGGTTGGGGTGGTTTTGGATCAATGCTTGATTGATTTGTCAAAATTGGTCAAATGGAGACTTGTGTAGGAAGTTCAAAAATTTAGGTTGAACATGGTGGGGAGATGGTACTAGTGGGTAGATGGTGTCAAGGCATCTCTCTAGGATTTGTTTTAGATTTTTCTAAGGATTTAAAGTCCACTTAAAACTATTTATTCAATAAGTGCAGAAGTAGTTTCTAGAATCTCATTTGATATTTTTACATTGGACAAGGTTGGTTTTTGGTGTGAGATGGTCCCAAATGTGAATATACACATAGGGGAATTTTCCCAAGATTTATTGAGACTTAAAAGTATTTAAAACAATTATTAATCCATTTCCGCCATTTAAGAAAAAGGGCAAAACGAAATAATAAAGGATCTCAAAAATATTTATTTTTGAGATGGGAATGTACGGTAGGATATATGGACCTCAAATGAGCAAAAAGTTGCAGAAGTGCTTTGGCAAGAACCGAACTTTCCCTTGGGAAATGAGCTTTGGAGATGTTGTTTATTAAAGAGAGTAATTAGATTTGGAGCCATAATAATTATGGATAATATTTGATAAATATTGATAATCAAGGTAGATGATGTAGACAAGGTTTAGCAAGCATTTGCAACCTTGGGAATTGGAAATCCAACTTGAATTAGATGGAAAACAAGGAGTTGTGGATCTAGGGTGATGTTATTTTTATACCACCAAAACCTTGTTGGATCTTGGAGCTCGGAGCTCACCTTGATGCAAGGGATAGATGGACAGTTAGACCAAGTCATATATATGATCATGGAAGAAGGAGTTTGGATTGGTTACATATGAGGTGGTCTGGGAGTGATGGGAAACTTTGTTGAAAACAAGGCTGTCATACCAGATGAGTCATGATGCCTTATAAACCATGTGGGTTTAAGAATCAAAAATATCCACTTGGAACAAGTGAAGTTGATGTTGATAGACCTATATTAGTATAACACAACCATGCAAATATTTGGTCCATATAAGGTTGGATGATGGTGTGAGCTTCTGTCAAAGAAGGCATCTTGACTAGATTTGCAGGAATAGTTAATTTCTTGCCTGCAAAACCATCAAGAACAAGTGGGTTGGAGGATGATCTAAACAAGTGAAATAGTGGTACTTGGTAGTCGTTACGATGGTTAACAGGATGGTTCAAGTGCATTACCAAAAATGCACAAGGGTTGAGAAAAGGAGGCACTCAAAAAGGTGATGTTGGAAATAGTTTTCCAGACTTGGCCAAATTTGGCAGATTTAGGGTCTTTTGACCAAAATGTGGGTGGTGATGATTTTGATGGGATGCAAGGTACCAAAGCATCATCAAGTGGATGATGTTGGAGTGTATAGGGAGTATAAAAGATCCATGCTTGATATTGGTCTTCATTGACTTGGAAGCTTCTAGAATGGATTACTGCAGAATGGATCTGGTTAAGCGTTTTAGATGATCACCTAGTATCTAGAGATCAGATGCAATTTGTATTCTTTCTAAGGGTTTGGGGATTTAAAGGTTTCTTGATCCTAGGGGATGAGTTCCTAGAGTATCTCATACTACTTCTAAGCAATCAAGTCAAACAGCAGATCAAGGCAACTCATCTTATAAACTAAGTAAACCTACTACTGGGGTTACCATCAAGCTTAGCTTGAGGTAAGGATGTGCAATTTTGAAAGGTTGGAGTTTTAGTAAGGTAAGAGTCCTTGGTGTCCCTACCAAGAGTAGAATTCAAAAGTTTTATACAAGGTTTTGAGAATCCTAGAGGTAGGAGTAGTTGAAGGTTCTGTCTTGAAAACATAAGGTGATTATATTATATATCTCTCCATAGTTTTGTCAATAGAAGCTACAAAAATAGTTTTGGTTACATAAGCATCTTGTCTCATGTTTTGAAATGCCAGAACATTTGAGAATATATAAAATGAGTCAGGATAGTTTTGTTAAATAGCTTTTTGAAAACTGATGTTCAGGTAAGGAGTATATATTCTAATACACAATCATAAGCATAAGCACAGTTAAACAATAGGCAAACACTTCATCACTAGACCAGAAAAAGTTTTTGTTCCCCCTGATTTTTGCATTCTGGACAACTAATCAGGGTTGCTGAAATTGGGATGTTACACTAGTAGTGCCCCCACCTCTCCCACTTGATGATACTGGAGTCTCCACTCACACAAATCAAAGGGTCACCATAATTCCATTAATTCCCACTCTTAAATCAAAGGTCTTTCCATTAAAGAACTTTAATTCACTTGGTTTAATGCAAATCAATTTAATAAACATTTGATTTAATGAGTACTTCATTTAATAAACACTTCATTTAATGAACACATTAACATTTTATCCCCTCGCAATATTCTGATACACTGAAACTAGCAGTTTTATCAGAACAATTCCTGCATTGTCTAGTATTTACTCTAGTGTTCCCTATCCACTCAAATGCATCGACTACCCTTAAGTGTGTCTCCCTATGGGCTGCAAACTGAGTGGATATGATCGAGACATTCTCCAATCAATAATCATTAGCGGTACCTAGAGATCCATAATGACTCCCACCAGCTCAAGCGATGAACTAGTGATCGCGTGAACCTTTATTCGTAGTAACCTATTACTTTTGTCTTGCGATATTTTACTTGTTCAGGATCCAATCATTCTGTATCATCCATACCTGGTTCGATCCCGTTACTGACAAGTATTATTTTCTCGTTTCTGTGATATAACATTCTTAGTGATCATTATCACTTGCTTGCAAGCTATATTTTTGTGATATCACCGAGAGGGCCCTGCGTATATCTCTCCATCATCAGGATGGAAAAATCCCACTCTTGATCCACGAGCCTCAACTAACACTTTCCAAGTACCTGACGACACCTTTATAATCACCCTATTATGGTGTGACGTTTGATGTAATCAAGGTACTCAGAGTTAGTGATTGACGTGATCTCATGGTCTAAGGATTAGTGTTACTTCGAATGACATTTGTAACACCCCGTCCACTCCTGGGCCCGGGGGGTGTCACTCCTGGTAGCTTAATAGGATATCTAGACTGGCCCCACAGACCAACACTAGTCTTTTCTGCGCACTTTGCCCTCACTCGTGCGCACCCGGTTACCCACTTCCCGGTCGGTCACCCATCCTAGAGTTGCTCTAGACCAAGCACGCTTAACCTTAGAGTTCTTTTCGAATGAGCTTCCGGAAAATAAGTTGCAACTTGTTGATATGGGTATCCTATCAATCCTATTAAGCCATGTGCCTGGATGTCACATACACCCACCCTTTAGAAGATTGATGCCCTCATCGATCAAGCACACCCAGGAACGTTCCCTCTTGGCACGCATCTATGCGTCCAGTGCCATGCCGTGTCCACTCCGGGCCACACGCGCCATGTTCCACATGTCCCGCCACTGACCCGCACACACCCGTGTAATCGCAAGGGTCGGCTCTGATACCACTTTGTAACACCCTGTCCACTCCTGGGCCCGGGGGGTGTCACTCCTGGTAGCTTAATAGGATATCTAGACTGGCCCCACAGACCAACACTAGTCTTTTCTACGCACTTTGTCCTCACTCGTCCGCACCCGGTTACCCACTTCCCGGTCGGTCACCCATCCTAGAATTGCTCTAGGCCAAGCACGCTTAACCTTAGAGTTCTTTTCAAATGAGCTTCCGGAAAAGAAGTTGCAACTTGTTGATATGGGTATCCTATCAATCCTATTAAGCCATGTGCCTAGATCTCACAACATTATAGTAGTGTAAACATAAGGGCATGATTTTGTTACTATACTTTGGGAGTATGTTCATCACATCATTCAATCAATGGTGTGACCTTGTTATTAACGACATCTAATGTCATGATTAGGAAACCTTGATCATCTGTTAATCAACAAGATAGTGTAAAGAGAGGCATAACTAGGAACCTTTTATTTGTTTATTAAACACACATGTATTAACATTTCCGGTTAACACAATGATAGCATGAGAAATAATCATTTATCATAAACATGGAATAATATGATAACCACTTTATTATTGCCTCTCGGTCATATTCCTTTCAACACGTTCTTGATAGTCACATCATTGAGTGGGCAATAATCCACAACCAACACGGTATATTGGTATCCCTCTTCTTAACAAAGATGGTAGGACATCCCTAGGAAGAAGTGTTGGGTGATACATCCAAAATGTATCTACTTTCCTGAACACTTTTGCTATTGTTTCTCCTCTAATTTGTGTGATTTGGATACAACTAATGCGGACTAACGCTGTTTTTAGCAGAATTGCTTTGGTGTCTCGTTTTTGTGTAGGAAATCAACTTTCAGGAAAAATCCCGGAAAATATTGCAAAAGTCCTATTTTACCAGAAGACTCATGGAGCCAGAAGACGGGACGAAGAGGAGCCACGAGGGGCCCACACCCCTGGCCGTGCGGGCTAGGCCAGGCCGCGCCAGGAGGGGGTGTGTCCGCCTCGGACTCCACCTCGACCTCTCCTTTCGCCTATAAAAGCCCTCTGACCTAAAACATACGAGGGATTCGACGTTTTTCCAGATAGAGTTCCGCTACGCTGCCACCACCAGAAACCGCGATTCGGAACCAGAAACTCCGTTCTGGCACCCTACCGGGATGGGGAATTGGAGGAGATCATCACCATCATCGGCACCATCGCTTCTCCATCAACCATCCATGATTCCCCATCCATGAGTGAGTAATCCCCCACTGTAGGCTATGGGGATGGTAGGGATTGGATGAGATCATTCATGTAATGGCATCAGATTGTTAGGGCATGGTGCCTAGTATTTATTATTAGTGCTTTTGACTTTGTTGCAACTTGTTATGCTTAATGCTTGTCACTAGGGCACGAGTTCCATGATTTCAGATCTGAACATGTTATTGATTCATGATGATAGTATTGTTGATGATCCTACCTGCAAGTTGTATACACATATTATTGTCCAGACCTGAAGGCCCCAAAGTGACAATAATCGGGATAACCAGAGGGGATGGCTATGATATGAGGATCACATGTGTTCACGGAGTTTTAATGCTTTTCTCCGGTGCTCTATTAAAAGGAGCACCTTAATTGCCAGTAGTTCCCTTGAGGCCCCGCTGCAAATGGGCTAGCAGGACAGAAGATGTTGTGCAAGTTCTCATAACGAGCATGTATGACTACATATGGAACACATGCCTATGATTATTTAGTACTTGGATGCTTTATCTTATTTATCTGCGAATGCCCTATATGTTAATTGCTATATGAATTATCTTGTCCATGCAACACCAGTCCATCCATCCCTATGCCTACCGTGCTTTTATCCTACTATTTACTGCAATTGTTACTAATGTCTTTACTTTTACTACTGCTATTACTTTGCTATTCCTACTACAAAACTGTTGCTACTGATAAACTACTACGAGCAAGATTGTTTCTAGATGCAGCTGAATTGACAACTCAGTTGTTAAGGCTTATAAATATTCTTTGGCTCCCCTTGTGTCGAATCAATAAACTGAGTTTTACTTCCCTCGGAGACTGTTGCGATCCCCTATACTTGTGGGTCATCATTGGGAAGAATGTAACCTTTCATCTCCAACTCCTCTACTTGCTTCTTCAACTCCACTAGATCATGAGGAGGCATACGACAAGGTTTCTTGGAAATAGGAGGAGTTCCAGGAACCAACTCTATGACAAAATGCGCACTTTGATCAGGTGGCATGCCATGCAACTCTTTAGGGAAAACATCCATGAATTCACATACCATGGAAACATCTTGAATCTCTAACGAAGATTGAACTTCAAGAGATTACATGTCTGCTTGAGGAATAGAAATAGTTGAAGGAGATAGTGACCCTATAGTCCAATATGTGACTGTTAAGCTAGCAGGACTAGTCAGAGTCACAAACTTGGTTGCATAATCAATGACTGCTTGGTATTGGGACAACCAGTCCATGCCCAAGATGACATCAATATTAGTTGACTTGAGGGCAATAATAGAAGTGGGAAACAATTGAGACGCAACATTGATTAGGTTTCCATGACTAACCATAGGTTGTATAAGGCCCTCTCCGTGTGAGATTTGTTTCTATTTCATGATCTCTATTACATCGATCTCTCCCTTTGGGTCTCTGTTGATTCCAATATGTCACAAGTAGATTCTAGCGTCTCTGGAACAATCTTTCTTATGTGGATCTCTACTTAGCGGTCCCTTCCACAAGGATTCTATTGGGTTGTTGATTCGGGACAACAAGGACAACTTAAGAGTGTATTTCTATCTTTACCTTGCATTTGCATTGAGTTCATCATGTGCATCGCCTCTTCCCTCACTCCCACGTCCAAATCCGTGAAGATCAGGCCACCACAAGGATCAATCCAAAAGGAACCCGCAACAGCCGGGTGCATTCAGTTGGGTCATAAGGGGGAGGTTGTGGTCTATTGACTCCTTCAGTTGCACCAACTCCTCCTGCATCATGAACGACTAAGAGATTATGTTTAAACCCATGTCGCAGTTTTCCGATTGTGTGAAGCTTTTGCGGATGGTGATGACACCGTTTGGTCTTGGCATCTTCATCACGAGGTAGGCGTAGTGCGACACTGATACGTCCAAAACATATCTACTTTCCTGAACACTTTTGCTATTGTATCTCCTCTATACTTGTGTGATTTGGATGCAACTAATGCGAACTAACGATGTTTTCAGCAGAATTACCTTGGTGTCTACTTTTTGTGCAGAAAATTAACTATTAGGAAAAATCCCGGAAAATATGCCAAAAATCGTATTTCACCCAAAGACTCTAGGAGCCAGAATATGATACGGAGAGGAGCCCTAAGGTGGCCACACCACCTGGTGGCGCGGGCCAGGCCAGGCCGTGCCAGGGGGTGGTGTGGGCCCCCCAGGCACCCCCTCGGCCTCTCTCTTCGCCTATAAGGAGCCTTCTGACCTAAAAACTTCGTGGGGTTCGATGTTTTTCCAGAAGGAGTTCCGCTCTGCTGCCACCACCAGATTCGACGAAACAGCACCAGAAACTCCGTTCTGGCACCCTGCCAGGACGGGGAATTGGAGGAGATCATCGCCATCATCATCACCATCGCTTCTCCATCGACCATCCATGTTTCCCCCATCTATGAGTGAGTAATCCCCCGCTGTAGGCTATGGGGATGGTAGGGATTGGATGAGATCGTTCATGCAATGGCATCAGATTGTTAGGGCATAGTGCCTAGTATCTTTTATTAGTGCTTTATGACTTTGTTGCGACTTGTTGTCCTTAATTCTTGTCACTAGGGCCAGAGTGCCATGATTTCAGATCTGAACTTATTATTGATTCATCATGATAGTATTGTTTTGGGTCTTATCTACAAGTTGTATACACACGTCGTTGTACGGAACCTATGGTCCCGAAGTGACAGAAATCGGGGTAGCCGAAAGGGAAAGGCTTTGATGTGAGGATCACATGTGTTCACGGAGCGTTAATGCTTTGCTCCGGTTCTCTATTAAAAGGAGCACCTTAATTGCCAGTAGTTCCCTAGAGGCCCCGCTGCAAACAGGCTGGCAGGACAAAAGATGTTGTGCATGTTCTTATTGCGAGCACGTATGACTATATATGGAACACATGCCTAGGATTGTCTAGTACTTGGGTGCTTTATCTTATTTATCTGCAATTGCCCTATGTTCTGATTGCTATGTGAATTGTCTTGTCCATGCAACCACCGACCATCCATCCCTATGCCTACCGCACTCGAATCCCACTGTTTACTGCTTTTGTTACTACTGTCTTTGCTTTGCTACTACTATTACTTTACTATTCCTACTACAAAACTGTTAATACTGATAAACTGCTGTGAGCAAGATTGTTTCCAGGTGCAGCTGAATTGACAACTCAGTTGTTAAGGCTGATAAGTATTCTTTGGCTCCCCTTGTGTCGAATCAATAAATTGGGTTTCACTTCCCTCGAAAATAATGCGATACACCCCCTATACTTGTGGGTCATCAAGACTATTTTCTGGCTCCGTTGCCGAGGAGCATAGCTTTATTTATCAAGTTCACTTGGATTCTCTATTGTTCGCTGCTTTCCATCCATCATGGGTAAGTCTCGTGATGGCAAGGTTCCTATTTTACCATCCACTACAAGAAGAACTACAGTTCTGAACACCTCTACTGCTCTTGGTTCACCGTCTGTTCTGAGTAAGTTCCTTACACCACCACATACACATGCTACACACACTGCTACTGCTACTGAATCTGAAACTTATGATGCTTATGATGCTGCTTCTATTGTGCTTGATAAGAGTGGTTCATTAGGTCCTTTCCTAGATGCTACAATTGCTAGAACTATAGTTGGAAATACCGAAACTCCTAATGAACACACTGCTACACCTGTTAGCTCACCTGAGTCTAGTGAGAGTTATGATGCTGAAGAAGATTATGTTGAGATGACTGATGAGTTTATTGAAGAATGTAGGAACACCCATGATAGGAGCGCTGCTAAGAATCTCCTTGAGAGGCGTATTATTAGACCCAAATTATCTCTAGCTGCTAAGTTTGTTCCTTCTCATGTAAACATTATGATTATGATTACTCTCTCGATGAAGATTATGATTACTCTCTCGATCTATCCTACATAGCTATTGTCGAGAAAGAACCTTTTGGCGGGACTAAGAATGAAAGTGCGGTAGCACATATGAATGAACTTTCTACCATGAGTGGCTTGTTTTCTGATGGTATTAAAATGCGTACTTACTTTGTTGCTAAGATTTTCCCTTTTTCACTGAAAGGAGAAGCTAAAACTTGGTTTGGTAATTTACCTCCTGGATCTATTGATAGCCCTAAGTGCTTGTTTAATACTTTCCTGCAGAAATATTTTCCTCCTTGTACTAGACATGCTGTTTTGCAGGAACTTTTTGATTTTAAACAGGGAGAAAAAGAGGTATTGCCTGAATCTTGGGCAAGGTTTTGTGCTTTGATTCATGCACAGGCTGGAAGTCCATTACCTAAGAATGAACTACTTGATATATTTTATAATGGACTAACCGAAGAATCTAGGACATACCTAGATAGTTGTGCTGATTGTGTTTTTAGGAATAGGACTCCTAAGGAAGCTGAGAAATGAATGGCTAAAATAAGCAAGAATTATGAAGATTGGACTCCTCCTAAACAAGCTATTCCTGAAGTAATTGTACCTGAACCATCTATCCCGCTGCCTATTTCAACATCAAAGAAGACGGGAGTTATTGAATTAAATGATGAAGTGATGAAGGAAGCTAAGAAATGACTTAAGGAGAAGCGAATTAAAGCTGCAGATGTCAAGAATTTACCTCCTATAGAAGAATTATGTAAGCCTATTCCCTATTCACCCACTATTGAGGTACACTCTCTCCAACACTTTGATGAAGGTGATATCCCTTACTTGAAACCTCCTGATCAATGCTTAGAAGAATTTGATATCTTTATTGTTAAGCAAGATAACTTTAATAAAAGGGTGCAAAATCATCTAATGGAAAACACTAGAGCTATTTTGAGTTGAAAGATATTGTGGAAAGAACCTCTAATGATGTTAAAATGATTGTTAAACACTTTCAAATGGTTCAAACTCAAATAGATCAACTCGTTAAAGTGCAAAACGACTTGCTAGTTAATGCTGCGAAAGAAAAACACGCTTATGAAATTAGAACTAGAAGTGGTGCTTCTACCCAGGATCCTCTATATCCTAAGGGGCATCCCAAAAGAATTGAGCAGGATTCTCAACGAGCTGAAAATAGTGGTTCTACTCGTAAGAAAAGGAAATCAGAAACATACAACTATTGTAGAACCCTCTGAACCTGCTATAGATCCTAATAGTATATCTATCTATGATGCTGAAACTGAAAGTGGTAATGAAGAAAATGAAGTTCCTAATGAAGAAAAAGTTGAAGAAGAACCTAAAAACCACACTAAGATTAGTAAATACACCAAAGAAGATTTTATTTCTAAGAAACATGGTAGTGAAAGAGAACCTTGGGTCCAAAAACCTATGCCTTTCCCTGATAAGAAACACAAGTCAAAGGAAGATGAACACTATAATAAGTTTTGTGAGTGGATGAAGCCTTTATTCTTGCAAATTCCTTTGAGTGATGCTATTAAATTGCCTCCTTACTCAAAGTATATGAAGGACATTGTCTCGAATAAAAGGAAGATCCCTAATGAAGAAATCTCTACTTTGCTTGCTAATTAATCCTTCAATGGTAAGGTTCCTAAGAAACTTGGAGACCCAGGGATTCCAACTATCCCTTGCTCTATTAAGAACAGTTATGTTAGAACTGCTTTGTGTGATTTGGGAGCTGGAGTTAGTGTTATGCCGTTCTCTCTCTATAAGAGGCTTCAGCTTGAAAATTTGATACCAACTGATATATCTTTGCAAATGGCTGATAAGTCTACCACTATTCATGTGGGTATATGTGAGGATGTACCTGTCCAGGTGGCTCATAATTGCTTGATATTAACTGATTTTGTTGTGCTTGAAATGCCTGAAGATGATAATATGTCTATTATTCTTGGGAGACCTTTTCTTAATACTGCAGGAGCTGTTATTAATTGTAATCAAGGAAAGGTGACCTTCAATGTTAATGACAAGGAACATACTATCTATTTCCCCAAGAAGATTGAAAGGACTGATGGTTTAAATTCAATTGAACATGTTGAAGGCATTCAAGTTGGAGAAATATATTGTCCCATACCAAAAGAAAAATTTGAAACTATTATGATTGGGACCATTGCTATCAAGGTTGAGGTAACATAATCATTAGTGGAATACAATGTTTTGTCTCATATGCAATTGTTTTGATAGCAAGACTTGATCAACCTTGCTAACAAAAGGATTCCATTGAACAAAACAATGTTTTCATTATGATTATCCCCGTTTATTTCTATCCTTTCCATTTTAGTTTTTGCTTTCGTTTAGTTTTCTTTGTGTTGTTAGTTGCTTGCATGCTAGAACTTCTGTAGTTCTAGCCTTGTTTTTGTCCTTGCATCATGTTTCCAAAAAGAAAAAAATCTGTCTGTCAGAAAAAATCATTCTTCTATTTCTGAAAAATGCCCAAAAATAAAGTGTCTCGAAAAATTCTAGAAAATTCATATTAAATTTTTACGTGAAAAAAGGGGCAGAGGAGTACCTGGTAGGTACCAGGGGGCCCACCAGGAAGGCAGACAACATGGTGGCGCGGCCAGACCTGGGTGGCGCCATGCCCTAGTGTGGGCCACCCCTGCCCCCCCCACTACCTCTCTCTCCTGCCACTTTCTTCTCTCTCCCGAGTAAGCTCCAGTTCATAGCTCGAAATCGCATTCCCTCTATGCTTATCCCCTCGATTTCTTCGATCTCTTTGCTTAGCCCATCTTTCTTGCTGAAATTTGGAGCAATTGTTCCTTGGTATGTGACTCCTCCCCTTGTCCAAGTAGATTTGTGTTTAGTGGATTGTATGTTGAGTATTTTGCTGTTGTAGGTGACTGGTTTTGAGGGCTTGTAAGCTTGTTTGATTCTTAGAGATATAGTTTTGATGCATGTTTAGGCCTCTTGCTAGTCCCTGTGAGTAGACTCCTTCATTATATTTGCTTTGCAATCACTTGTTTAATAGGTGTTTAAATTTCAGAATACCAAGCATGAACAACCACACTTTTGGAGAGATATTTGAGAGTGATGCACCTAGGAGGTCAAGGCCCTCAAGAACAACCTCTCAAGCTAGGCCATCATATAATGAAGAACTCATTGCATCACGTATTGGCAGCGAAAGAGATGATGGAGATGCTCACCCATCCTCTTTCCCTTGTTTTACTTTCTTGCAAGCTGCAGGTATTCTTGATGATTTCTTGCTACTGATTGATAGGGTCGGCTTGACCTCTTATATGCAAGATGAGAGTGCACAATACGCTCTGCTCACCAAAACATTTGTTGAGAGTTTCTCATTGGCTAACACATCCTATCATTCTACTGTCTCATTTAAAATCTATGATATGCCCTTCACCATGCATTTGGAGAGATTTTGCAGTATTGTAGGTGTGCGTATGACAGGGACCGTGAAGAAAATTCAAGGGCGGCCCGCTGATTTGTTGGAGCTTTACCGAGGGGTGACCAATGATGATGACCACGTGGCGCAGCGCGGAAAGATAAGAAATATCCAACTCCCTGCTCTTAGATACTTTGCATACTACCTTGCCACTAGTGTATTGGGTAGGGAGAACACTAGTAATATCTCCAACTATCACTTAGCTTTCCTTGCTACTGTGCTCAACAATGATACTCAGTACAATCTTGGCTCTCTTTTTGCTCGCCGCCTAGCTGCTAGGGGGCCTATCTATGGGGGCATCATTGCCTCGCATGTAGTCAATGCATTAGATCTTTCAGTGGCTCCCGATGATGTTATGCTAGCACCACAGAGGCTCGACCTTGTTGCCATGAAAACTCATCACTTTGTCACTTCTACCTCTGATTTGAACAATCTAGTATATAGGATGCTTTTCACTGACGGGGATGAAAGGGAGATCCTTTTGCCCCAGCCTGCTTTGTTCAGTGTTGACAGGAGACCGTGGTCGCGTTCCAAGGAAGAGGTGGACGAGTAGCACCAGGAGGATGTTGACAGGAGATCCTTCGCTTGTTTGGTTTCCACGAGCAGCACCAGGAGGATGTGCCCTCCTATGATTATTCCGCACATTACGGAGGGATGTACTCTGGCTCGCACCAGGACGAGGGTACCTCCTCGTCGTACCCCGGTGACACTTCATCTTGGCCAGCCTGGGATTGATACCCACTTAGGCCAAAAGCCTAAGCTTGGGGGGAGGTACGCCGACACCACACTCATCTCCATATCATGTTGCATCAGTTCTTTGTATATTCATGTTTTCGTTCTCTTTCAGTTTTCGTTCTTCTTTTCTTTTGCTTTCTAAAAACACAAAAAGACCAAAAATATTTTTGTTGTTTCTCTTTGGTTTGCTTCTTCTTTTTGCTTTGGTTTGCTTTTTCCTTTTTGCTTTGTTTGAACTATTTGAAAAACCCAAAAAGATTTTGCTTTGCTTGTTTTTCTCTTCTAGTTCTTGTTTAAAAATCGAAAACACCAAAAATATTTGTCGTTCTTCTTTGGTTTTTGCGAGTTGGCTACAGGGTTCGGCAGTTCTATATGGATTATTGGTTTCATATTATTATTCAAGCCACAAAAGTGAAGAGCAATAATGAGGATCAATGACAACTTGAGGCATGGTAAGAGGCTGGTAACAAACTCTATTTGTCTTCTTTTTTGTACATATACTCATCATTGTGAGCTTGCTTAGTCCGTTCATGTAGAGTGTATGTTTTCTTTGGATACTTAGTAGTTCTTGCTTTCTTGTGATTATCTCCATCTCGCTAATAGTTTGTAGCATGTCTCATGAATGTTTGCTTGCATTACTCTATTCATATATTGGTATGACACTGTGGTATCCTCCTCTGGATGTTTCATTTGATCGACTTGGCACATGATCACGCATGCACATGACTGTAATAATCAGTTAAGCCTTGACGAAATATTTTTCCTTGAGGATCTTGAATCATTTTCATGCCATGAGTATTTTTGCTTTGTTGTAAGCATGATAATGACAGCTATTGCTCTCTCGTTTGTCGCTCCCTTACTATTGCTAGCCTTCATTTCCACTGAGTGTTTTACTCATGTTTCTAACTCCCTAAACCAAATATTTCCAAAGTGTCCACCATACCTACCCATTAGCATCACTTGCTACTTCCGTGCATATTCAATATGCCTTGTTTTCTTCCGAATAAAATGTTTGCTTGTTATGAGAAAGTTAGTTAGTAAAGCTCTCAAGAACTTGATGGCACACTTTATTTTCTGCACTTAATAAACCTGAACCATTGCGTCCTTCTTTGTTGTGCATATGCTTGCGCTTTATGAGTTGAAGTTAGCAGAACCATGTATCATGGGGACCGCTTTCAGCGCTTCATAGGTACTTTGTACTTAGTTGGTATCATGTTCTTTTGCTTATGGATCCCGGCGGTGTGAAATAAAACTAGAACTTGTAAGATCATGGAGTTTGTATGTATGTTAGAGAAACACCTGGGCCGCTAGCCTAAGCCATGCCTAATCATGGTGGAAACTTGCAGCATAACCATAATGAGCATTCTATGAAGCATCCTCAATAAAAATCTATGCACATAGTAAATAAAAAGATCGCTGAGATGCTCATTGTCTGCTTGCCTTGTATTTTGATTATGGGATAGCTCCCGTGTCATGTGTAAGGGGTACCCCATTAGCGGTTCTCTATGATACGCATATACTTACAATGACAAGAGCTTACTTGTGAATGAAGTTGAGTAGCCTGAGGATCGGTCTTCGTAAGTAAGGGGCATGCGACTTCAATTTATAACTTGTCAAGCATATCCTCTTAGTTGTGTCACTTTCACCTTAACCACATTAAAGATGCTTATGATAGGGGCAATGAGAGCACAAAGCTAACGAGTACCATACTTTCAGCATTTGGAAGCCTTTCAAAATTATTCAAAACCTTTTTTTTCTTCTACTTGTTGAGTCTCCACTTATTGTTTAAGCACCTTCTTGAGAGCATTAGTTGTCATTTTTTGTGTTTGTTCCATTACTTGATTATTTGTGTTATGACTTTGATGCTTGTATCTTTGATATCTTTACTTCTAGTCATCACTTGAACTTGAGAGGTGCGTTGACATTCATAATCCAAGGCAAGCGAGATACCACTCTATCATACCTTTCTATGAGCATTGTAATGTTGCTTATGTTTGTGCTTCGTGCTACTTACTATTCTTGAGTTGGAATCTCTTCATAGCTTGCAATGACTATTAAGTAGACTCAGTTGCATACTCTTTATTATGAATTGTCTAAGTAGTTGATCACATTGCTGAGATTATTTACATCATATGAAGAAAATGTGTTCGTGAAAGTTCTTTTATCGCACTTAGTTTTCAACTGAATTGCTTGAGGACAAGCAATAAGCTAAGCTTGGGGGGAGTTGATACGTCCAAAACGTATCTACTTTCTTGAACACTTCTGCTATTGTTTCTCCTCTATACTTGTGTGATTTGGATGCAACTAATGCGAACTAACGCTGTTTTCAGCAGAATTGCCTTGGTGTCTACTTTTTGTGTGCAGAAAATCATCTATCAGGAAAAATCCCAGAAAATATGCCAAAAATCCTATTTCACCCGAAGACTCCAGGAGCCCGAATACGATACAGAGAGGAGCCCTGGGGTGGCCACACCACCTGGTGGCGCGGGCCAGGCCAGGCCGCGCCAGGGGGTGGTGTGGGCCCCCCAGGCACCCCCTCGACCTCTCTCTTCGCCTATAAGGAGCCTTCTGACCTAAAAACTTTGGGGGGTTCGAAGTTTTTCCAGAAGGAGTTCTGCTCTGCCGCCACCACCAGATTCCACGAAACAGCACCAGAAACTCCGTTCTGGCACCCTGTCGGGATGGGGAATTGGAGGAGATCATCGCCATCATCATCACCATCGCTTCTCCATCCACCATCCATGTTTCCCCCATCTATGAGTGAGTAATCCCCCGTTGTAGGCTATGGGGATGGTAGGGATTGGATGAGATCGTCATGTAATGGCATCAGATTGTTAGGGCATAGTGCCTAGTATCTTTTATTAGTGCTTTATGACTTTGTTGCGACTTGTTGTGCTTAATGCTTGTCACTAGGGCCCGAGTGCCATGATTTCAGATCTGAACTTATTATTGATTCATCATGATAGTATTGTTTTGAGTCTTATCTACAAGTTGTATACACACGTTGTTGTCCGGAACCTATGGTCCCGAAGTGATATAAATCGGGGTAGCCGGAAGGGAAAGGCTTTGATGTGAGGATCACATGTGTTCACGGAGTGTTAATGCTTTGCTCCGGTGCTCTATTAAAAGGAGCACCTTAATGCAAGTAGTTCCCTAGAGGCCCCGCTGCAAACGGGCTGGCAGGACAAAAGATGTTGTGCAAGTTCTCATTGCGAGCACGTATGACTATATTTGGAACACATGCCTAGGATTGTCTAGTACTTGGGTGCTTTATCTTATTTATCTGCAATTGCCCTAGGTTCTGATTGCTATGTGAATTGTCTTGTCGATGGAACGCCCGTCCATCCATCCCTATGCCTACCGCACTCGAATCCCACTGTTTACTGCTTTTACTACTACTGTTTCTACTTTGCTACTACCGTTACTTTACTATTCCTACTACAAAACGGTTGCTACTGATAAACTGTTGTGAGCAAGATTGTTTCCAGGTGCAGCTGAATTGACAACTCAGTTGTTAAGGCTAATAAGTATTCTTTGGCTCCCCTTGTGTCGAATCAATAAATTGGGTTTCACTTCCCTCGAAAATACTGCGATACACCCTCTATACTTGTGGGTCATCAGACACCTCCAGGAAACATGTGAATGTAACCCATCCAAGTATGACATGGTACTGTGATGGCCATTCGACTACTTCGAAGTCGAGTCTCTCACGCCTGAAGTTATCAGGCTTGCCGAAGATCCTATCCAGGGTAATTTTTCCCAGGGGGAGAACTGGTTTCCCCGGGACGATGCCGGGGAAGGTGGGGTCATATTGTTCAAGGATTTTTAGGGATAGGTTCATGGTGCGCAATGTGCTAGCAAATATGAGGTTTATGCCACTGCCGCCATCCATGAAGACCTTGCTCATCTCTTATTCCTCCATCTGAGCTTCAACCACTACAGTGGTGTGGGCCGATCGCGGGATCTGGAGGGGGTGATCGGATCTGTTGAAGGTGATGCATGACTTGAACCCATTGAAGTACTCGCGAATGGCTAGTGGTCATGTTATGTCCAGGTTAATCACTCAGGAGAACACCTTTTGGCTTCTATTTGATGGGAACCCCTTGTGTATCATGATCATGCTTCATAAAGGACGCGGATATGGTTCGATTCCATTGGTATGGGTAGCCGCCATCATGGGTGGTGGTGCGCCATGTGGTAGCAGGGGTGGAGGTGGTACTCCATGTTCTATGTGACCAGAGACCGTTGCATAACCCTGGTTGGTTGGACTTTTCTGGTCGGTTCACTCCATGTTCTTGTAGCTTCTGGAACTAGCAATAGTCCTTGAGGAGATGGCTGGATCTCTTCTTGCCATCTTTGTTATCAATGTAGAAGTTAATATTGTAGGGAACCGACATAAGTTGCATAGGAGAGGGTCCATCTTCATGAGGGCGATGCTGCACTCGTGATTTGACTTGCTGGTGTTTCTTCCATCATGGGTACCACCACTACGATAGCCACCACCGTGGTTGTCATTGTCACGCTTGTCCACATAACCAGCCCCGACCATGTCGACACCGTTATTTTCCTCATAGACACACATCTTGTGCTTCCCTTAGAGATCGTGTATGTACCCCTGGTTACCTGGGTATCTTCCATCCGTGTCACCATCCACCGTATGCGCAGCTATTACGGATGGTGTCCTCGCCATCCTCTTAGCGGTTGGCGATGTACATCAAGGGGTCGATGATATTTTTCTTGATCCGTCTCAGTTCTTCCTTGAGTTCTCTCTTGCATACGCCGTTGTTAAATGCATTGAGTGCTCGCTCCTCGAAGATGTCCTTCGCAAAGTTCTTGATCATTAACTAGATAGACTCACCAGCCCATTGGGTGCATGCCTAGAGCTCCTTGATGGATGCGGGTCATTTATACGTGGCCTTAAATTTTTGGACGAAACTATAGACTAGCTCCTCCCAACTGCCAATTGAACCCATAGGGAGTCTTTGAAGCCAAGCCCATGCAGATCCCTTCAGCTACAGCTGCAGGCACTACAAGGCAGTGTTTTTTGACCCAGCATGGCATTTGATTGATTGTAGGTGATCATATAAACAATTTTTTGCCTCTTGGATCCCGTCGAATTTTGGGTTGTTCAAGGGTAGTTTGAAACCCTTTGGCATCCTTGTTTGCCGGATGTACCGTACAAAGTATCTAGCACCGCATAGATCGGTGTCTTTATCATCTGACTCGGTGGAGTCGCGATTGGCATGTTCTGCTTGAGATTTTTGACCTTGCATTGCGTGATCTCATCACGAGTGTTGTAGTCATGTCCTCTTCTCCATGGGCTGCGTTGTTGATACTGCGAATCATCATCCCACGGTGGTAAGAGGTTGCTCCTTCGTGATGTGGCTACCTTTTGGGGTTCTTGGTCTGATTCCTCCATGAGCGCGGCTCCCACCAGACCAAGGTCAGCGATGGAAGACCTATGAATGGCAGCTCGCAGATATCCCACTAGAGGTTGGTTGGACAACCGGTACATGGTAGCCGCGATGATGGTAGCTTTGTGGTGTCTTGGGTATTATGTTACCCTGAGATCCACCGACACGAAGGAGAAGTTGAGACTTCATGTGAACACGCGCCTTCCATCCTCGTCCATGTGGTTTGTTAGGGAGCATCGCTTGGGTGCCCCTACGTTGTGGTTTTGCCGACAGTTCTGCCCGCCCCGCTTAACTCGCTGGCTAGTCGCTTGTGTTCCTCAAGCCATTTTTTGCTCCTGTTGTTGATTTGTTTGTTGTTGTAGGAGATAGTGGTAGCCATTAGTTCCTCACACGTTGTGTTGGGTCCTAGGGGCACTCCCCTTAGGGCTCGTCTTATCTTCTCCCACTATTCATTCGTGAGGTTGATATTTCTGCGACCATCGGAGTTGTCTTAAGCACTGCCATTGCCATCCTAGGGTGTGCTGGGGTTGACAACAACACAGAGGTAGCGAGTTGGGTCGATGCTTCTTCCATAGCTCTTGAAATTGGAGTCTATGTGGCCATCCCCTATGAGTGACTTGCTTAGCTCGGAGTCAAACCAGGTGTCACTGTTGGTGCGCAGGTCGATAATGAGGTGGCGTTCAGCTTGCTGAGGGTGCCGAGGGGCAGTGGGATCCAAGATGTAGGTGCAATCAACGGTGACGTCTACTGTGCCAGAACCGAACTGATCTATTCCAGGAGGCATAGAGTGGCCATCTTGCTGATGTGGAATTGTAGGTCACATGTCATCAGGTTCGCTCCATCTTCGATGGAGTCGAAGGCTAGGCGCATGGCTGGTGAAGTTGAGGGAGCCGAAGCAAATCTGACCCCTCGAAATGGACGAACCATAGATCACCAGTGATGGAACCGAGGAAGGCGCAACATCTTCACACGGGCTTCCCACAGATGACGCCAATTGATGTGGGGTCTCCACGGGAATGCCCATACTTGATGGCCTGGTTTTTTTGGAAAGGAGGTATGCATTGGAGACTTCGTCAAATAATAGACAAACAATGGGGACACGAGTTTACCCAGGTTTAGGTCCCCTAGAGGGAAAACCTGAAGGGAATATGCCCGAGAGGCAATCATAAAGTGGTTATTATCTTATTCCATGTTTATGATAAATGTTTATTTTGCATGCTATAATTGTATTAATTGGAAACGTTAATACATGTGTGTTTAATAAACAAAATACAAAGTTCCTAGTAATGCCTCTCATATAAACTAGCTCGTTGATTAACAAGATGATCAAGGTTTCCTGATCATGGACATTGTATGTTGTTAATAACGAGGTCACAATATTGGTGGAATGATGTGATGAACATTCATCCGAAGTATAGCGTTACGATCAAAGTCATTATGTTTATATTGCTATAACATCATACGAAGTAATCTTAGTCCTTAGACCATGAGATCATGTTAATTGCTAACATCGGAAGAGTAACTTGATAACATCAAACGCCACACCATAAAAGGGTGACTATAAAGGTGGATTCTAATAATCCGAAGGTGTTATGTTGAGGCTCATGGATCAAGAGTGGAATTTTTCAACCCCGATGACGGATAGATATACTCTGGGCCCTCTCGGTGATATCACATGTGATCACTAGAATGTTATATCACGACAACGAGAAAAGAGTGCATGTCGGTAACGAGATCAAACTAGGTATTTGGATGCCGATGATCGAATCTCGGACATGTAATATATCGCGAGACAAAGGGATTTAGTTACGACGTTAAAGGTTCACACGATCACAAGAGTCAACATTGAATATGTGGGAGTCAGTACGGATCTCCAGGTCCCGCTGCTGATTATTGATCGGAGAGGGGTCTCGATCATGTCTTCATTATTCACGAACCATATGGTGACACACTTAAGGGATACCGACACCATTTAGGAGCAAATATGTTTCAGATAAATATTAAGAAAGCACTGGAATCATTTCGATGGAAACTGGAATTGTTTCGGGGGAAATTGCTGAAACTAGTTCTACATGTGATATTGAAATGTTGCAGGGAGTTTTATGTGAATGTTTGTTAATTAAATTAATTAACAAAATTCTGAATAAAATAAATAAAATTGTTTTACTTCAAGAGAAAATGCATTTAATTTGGTGGACATTAAATGCAAAGTGATTGGAGTTGAAATTGATGTGAGTGGGCTTAGTGGAAGCTCTACCCACATGAATGAGGGAGAGGTGGGGGCACCCACCATGGTTGGCCAGCCATGGCCTTGGGGCTGCGCCCCCTCCCCTATAAAAGGAGCCCCATGGCTCCTCTCCACTTGCACCACATCCTCGTGAAGGTTCTCTTCTCCCTCTAGTTATTCCCCATGGTCTCGGATTAGCGAGATACATGTTCCTGGTGGCTTTACCTGGAAAGGAGTTGCTGCTTCCGCTACATCACTGGAGCGAGGAGGCGGAGGTTGTTCGGTGGACCGAATGTGTGTGCTATCACGGATGCACCGCTACTTTGCGGTGCTGGACTTGATGGTGCTGGACTTGATGATGCTGGAACTGCTGGGTCTGAAGGACTTCATCACGATCTTGAGATCGGCAAGTGTACGACTACATCATCCACGAGTTCCATCTCGTTAACAAAGCTTTGTTGTCTTCGAAGGTAAGTTCTCTGTGGATGTATATCCACTCGTTGCTTGTATTTAGTAGATAGATCTTGGCGTATAGCTCCCATCGTAGGAAATTGTTTGTTTTCTATGCTACGAACCCAACAGTGGTATCAGAGCCTGATCTATGCATAGGTGCTTTGCACGGGTAGTACACATATGTTTATATGTGGCGATGATGATCATGTTATTTCATCTTCTATGTATTTTGGATATTGGTGGCATAGTGGGATGAAGCGCCCCGGACCAACTTTACATGTCATCGCACATGAGACCGGTTCCACGACTGACATGCAACTAGTTTTGCATAAGTGGCTGGCGGGTGTCTGTCTCTCCTACTATAGTCAATATCTGATTTACAATGAGTTTCTAATAACTTGGTTATCCTCGTTGTGGTTCTATGTTCGTAGGTAAGACCGGTTCTATCTCCGAAAGCCCTAAGCCACGTAAAACTTGCAATGGATAAATTAGAGGCGTCTAGTTTAGATTGTTGCTGGGCTAGTGTCATGATATGGAAATGTTGTAAGTAGATGTATGATAGATACTCTTACAACACACTTAACGTGTAAGTTCCATAGACCTTTGCCTTACACACAAAGGAATGATAAAGATCATACCACGATGCATATGATAGAGATCAAATGCATGGACCATATCATCCCACTTTACACAATAGATTTTTGCATCTTATATTGCTAGTTTGGCGTTTTTAGTAGAATTGTAAGATGATCCATCATTTTAGTATCAATATAAAATGTGTTCTTCCTTAAGTATGCACCGTTCCGTGGATCGTGTTTCGAGACATCACGTGATGATCGTGTGTACTCGACTCTACGCTTTCATACAATGGGTGTAAGACAGTTTTACACACGCGAATACTAAGGTTCTTACTTGGCGAGCCTAGCATGTACAGACATGGCCTCGGAACACGGACCGAAAGGTTAAGCATGAGTCATATAGTTGATGTGATTCCCATATTGATGCTCTCCTTTGAAGCTACACCGACTCACGTGATGATCGCACTTGGTGTAGTGGATTTGGTTCATGTAAACACCAAAAAGGCACGAGGGATGTCGTTTTTCAGTGTGAGTTCATTTCTAATTTGGATTAGTCAAACTCAATTTGTCATAAACTAAATCTAAGTGAATTTGCATAATTTGTTGTAGTCATTGGCATCTGTTCACTACCTTATGCTTAGTTTTAATTGAGATAATAGAACTATAGAATTCTGGATATTTACTTTACGAACTGGTATCGTATTGTTTTGAATGTCAATTTAAAGTTTAGAAGTCCTATTGCAAACTTTCAACAAACTCTATTTACTCCATGAAGGTTAATAAGTAATATTAAATCAAGAGTAAGAATTCCAATGTTAGTATCAAAAGTATCATGTTTGCCTCCATGATTATTGGTATTCAAAAGTTGTTTTAATATCAAGGTTATCTAGGAGCTAAAAAATTGTTTCAGAAACCATCATGCGTGGAAGATATTGTGATATCTGAAACAATGTTTTTGGTTGTATTATGATAGAGTATAATTTAGTAAAATACATGTTCTCATATTCTATGAGAATTTGTGAAGGATGGAGATCCTAGGCATCCGGATCTCCCAAAAAGGTTTTGGGAACTTACATTATACTCGCAATTCTTCCTTATAGGCTATAGTAGCTTGATCATGAAAGTTGTCATGATAAGGATGAATAGAAGATGTAAGTAAATTTTTTACTACAGTAATAGATTACTAAAGAATGGATTTTTTGGAAGAACACCAAACATTTGATGATGGTGATCCACTTCAAAGTGCAAGTCCAAAGGTATTAGTACTTGACTATATACACTTTGTACTATGTGTCATGTGAACGACACCACAATTGATGTTGATAGATTCTTTAAAAAAAAAGGAATTGTTGAAAGAGAATCTATAATATATTTGGCAGAAAAGAAAAGGTTGGATATGTCCAACTTAGGTATATAGAAGATATACATGTTATGGTTGTATTCCTTGCTTGTTAAACAATGTGGTTCTAAGGTATTGGATACCGAATTGGTTGGTGTGAAGTGTCATACGATACAACACAATTCATGAACTGCAATGACCTAAGTAACTGGCAAGAGAATAAGTGATGATGTTCATCGAAAAAATAAAGTGTTATTGCGTTTTCGTTGTTGTCAAACCTAGCCTTCAAGATTTGTTTTAATAATTGTTATTTTGTTCCGGTATTACGAGAACAATGGTTGTTCAAATAATTACCGTATTCCATAAAGGATGGATGAACTTTTACAAGTCTAGTTGGTGATATCACATCCATAAACATTATTGCTAAAATGTCGTAAGACAAATGATTGGAAGATCACTTATGATGTGACATCGCTGTTTGAATTATATTGGAAAGTAAACATGAAGAAACTCCATGTTGATGAATTTTTGGAGTCTTTTTATTTTTATCAATTGATGCTTGTGCAACTTTTCTCAAGATAATTGAAACTCCGTCCGTAGGCCAAAGAGGAACGGATGACTAACTTATTGGATATTATGCATATTTATGTATATAGTCCATTATGTGTAGCCATATGCGATGGATCTTTTTGCTCCATATGCTTTCTCCAGAAATTTGAGTGAATATATCTATATATTTACTTAATAAGGAAGAAGTATGAAACATTTGAAAATTGTTCAAAGAATTTCAAGATGAAGTGAAAAATCATTGTAACAAGAAAATAAAAGAGTTTATGATTTGATCATAAAGGACGATATTTGAGTTACAGGTTTAGCAAAACACCTAAGATTTCAGGAATTGTTCCATGAATTTGCATTTCCTGATAAACCATAGGAGTATGGTATGATCGAGAGATCAAATCAAACCTTGTTTGATATGGTAAGATCAAAGGTGTCATTTATAAAACTGCCATTATGTTTTGAGGATTAAAGATTTAGAGACTATCGCTTTTACACTGAATAGAGCACCATCGTGATCCATTGAAATGACACCATATGAGTTTGGGTTTGGGATAAAACCCGAATTGTCTTTTCCTAAATTTTGGTATGCTATGCATAAGTAAAATGTTTACAATCAAAGTCGGATAAGCACATCTTTGTAGGTTATCCCAAATAATTTGTTGGGAATTCCTCCATAACACCGAGGACAAAAGAGTTTGTCCCTTGGAATGTCAAGTTTCTTGAGAATGAAATTTTCATGAAAAGTTAAGTGGGAGGACAATAGAACTTTGATAAGGTTGTTGAACCTTAGCTATATGTGCTAAGTAGCGCAATGCCGGAAAGTGTCCTGGTGGCAGCCACAAAGCTCATGGCTCCCGTGATTACAAAGGGTGTGATCTTTGAGATTAGAGTTCCTATTAACCCATGTGGGTCGGTAAGAATCAAATAGTAAGATTTGAAACAGAAGTCGTTATTGTTTTGACAATGATGAACCGACTGCATGAAAAGAAGCGATGATGGTCCTTGACTCCATAAAATGACTAGAAGTCATAGAATCCGTGATAGTATCCATACACGAGAAATCAAGTTTCTGAACTTGGAAGACCTTCCGGAAAGGCATGAAGCCTATCGGTCGTGTTTGCATCTATAAATAAATAGACATGGATGTTTAACATCTATGAAATAGTCGACATGTCGGAAAGAAGTTTACAGCAATGTTCAAGGAGTTGACTATGACAAGATTTGATCTTTCATAACGATATTTAGTCTTGATGTATTAATGTAGCAACCACTACATATAATTTGGTATATGGTAGTTGAATAAACAAAACAAGGTTCTTCTAATGGAATGGTTACCTAGGACGTGTACATGACATGGTCCGAAGGGTTTTGTTAATTCAAAGCGTGCTAAAAGGGCATGCAAACTTCAATAGTTGAAGTGAGCATAGCGGAGTTGGAATCTTCACCATGATGAAAATGTTAAAGGAGTTTAATTTCATCGGAGAAGATGAAGATGCTTGCATTTGCAAGAAATTAAGTGGGAGTGCTGAGACATATTTCTAATACATTATGTAGAGGACATGGTGTTGATTGGAAATGATGTATCTTGTACTGACACAAGTTAAGAATTTCATTAAAATAGGATTTCGATGGAAGACTTGGCAAAACCGAAATATTCAGCATCAATGTCTATATGGATAGATCGAGGCGCTAATATGGTTATGCCAGACATACATATATGAGATATTGAAAGGGTTCAATATGGAAACAACAAGAAAGGTTCTTGCTGCATGGAAAGGATTGTATCAAGATTCAAGTGTTTCAACACTTGGTGAGTAAAATCACATGAATATTTTGATCGATTATACTGTGATATGTATATATCCAAATATGTCCTATGCTCTAAAAGTTATGAGCACATACCAGAATGATGCATAAGATGATCATTGGATGATAGTAAAGATATTCTTATGAGCTTTGGAAGAACTAAGAATAGATCATGTATAAGTGACAAATAGTTAAAGGTAGTTCATTGTAAAGTGTTACATTGATACTAGTTTTGTCACAAGATACAAATTAAATTTATCTCAATTTAGACTATGGGTGGTACAATGTAATGGAAAGGATGTTCCATGAAGGATTTGGATGAGTTCCAAAGTTGAAACATTGTGACAGATACTACAACAAAAGGCTAAGTATATGGCTGCTATAGTAGCAGCAACGGAGGGCATTTGTGTTCAGTAGTTTGTTATCAAACTAGGTGTGGTTTAAAGTGGGATAATACTATGAAGATATATTGTATGACAATAATATAAACATATTTTAACCCGAATGAACTAAAGGTCTCACCAAAGGACCAAATTTATACAATGCCATGTCATTTGAGAATGAGTGATGCGTAGAGATGCAAAGACATGCAAATACACACAGACCTGAAACTGTGAGATCCGGAGATTATGTTAACCACTAGCAATCGCGTATATGCAACACCAGAAAGCCATAGGTGTTCAATAAGCAAAGTTTTCAAACTAGATTTTTGACTCTAGTGCCCGAGAGGCAATAATAAAGTGGTTATTATCTTATTCCATGTTTATGATAAATGTTTATTTTGCATGCTATAATTGTATTAATTGGAAACGTTAATACATGTGTGTTTAATAAACAAAATACAAAGTTCCTAGTAATGCCTCTCATATAAACTAGCTCGTTGATTAATAAGATGATCAAGGTTTCCTGATCATGGACATTATATGTTGTTCATAACGAGGTCACAACATTGGTGGAATGATGTGATGAACATTCATCCGAAGTATAGAATTACGATCAAAGTCATTATGTTTATATTTTTATAACATAATACACAATAATCTTAGTCCTTAGACCATGAGATCATGTCAATTGCTAACATCGGAAGAGTAACTTGATAACATCAAACGCCACACCGTAAAAGGGTGACTATAAAGGTGGGTTCAGATACTCCGAAGGTGTTATGTTGAGGCTCATCGATTAAGAGTGGAATTTTTCAATCCCAATGACGGATAGATATACTCTGGGCCCTCTCGGTGATATCACATTAAGATAGCTTGCAAGCAAGTGATGTGATCACTAGAATGTTATATCACGGCAATGAGAAAAGAGTTCAGGTCGGTAACGAGATCAAACTAGGTATTTGGATGCCGATGATCGAATCTCGGACATGTAATATATCGCGAGACAAAGGGATTTAGTTCCGGCGTTAAAGGTTCACACGATCACGAGAGTCATCGTTCAATATGTGGGAGTTAGTACGGATCTCCAGGTCTCGCTACTGATTACTGATCGGAGAGGGGTCTCGATCATGTTTGCATTATTCACGAACCGTAGGGTGACACACTTAAGGGATACCGACACCATTTCGAAGAAAATATGTTTCAGATAAAGATTAAGAAAGCGGTGGCATCATTTTGATGGAAACCAGAATTGTTTCGGGTGAAATTGCTAAAACTGGTTCTGCATGTGATATTGAAATGTTGCAGGGAGTTTTATGTAAATTTTTTTTTACTAATTAAAGTAAGTAACAAAATTCTGAATAAAATAAATAAAAGTGTTTTATTTAAAGAGGAAATGCATTTAATTTTGTGGACATTAAATGCAAAGTGAGTGGAGTTGAAATTGATGTGAGTGGGCTTAGTGGAAGCTCCACCCACATCAATGAGGGAGATGTGGGGGCAACTACCATGGCCTGTCAGCCATGGCCTTTGGGTCACGCCCCCTCCCCTATAAAAGGAGCCCCATGGCTCCTCTCCTCTTGCACCACCTCCTCGTGAAGGTTCTCTTATCCCTCTAGTTATACCCCATGGTCTCATATTAGTGAGATACATGTCCCTGGTGGCTTTATCTGTAAAGGAGTTGTTGCTTCCGCTGCATCGCTGGAGTGAGGAGGCGGAGGTTGTTCGGTGGACCAAACGTGTGTGCGATCACGGATGCATCGCTACTTTGCAGTGCTGGACTTGATGGTGTTGGACATGATGATGCTGGAACTGCTGGATCTGAAGGACTTCATCACGATCTTGAGATCGGCAAGTGTACGACTACATCATCCACGAGTTCTATCTTGTTAACAAAGCTTTGATGTCTTCGAGGGTAAGTTCTCTATGGATGTATATCCACCCGGTGCAGTATCTAGTAGATAGATCTTGGCGTATAGCTCCCATCATAGGAATTTTTTGTTTTCTATGCTACGAACCCAACAAAACCCTACTACTACTTGTTTGTTCTTGATTGATGAAGAAACTGAAGGTTACAATGTCGCCAAGATGGCTATGGATGCATAGATCAGATCTGGAGTGTTTCCAATGAGAGTCTTGGTGTCCTCCCGGCGGTCCCCTCCCAGTCCTTATATGGGGTCTAGGTCTCGGGTACCATTTGAGTCGGTTACAAGTTAGATTATATCTCTAAGATTTCCTAGTTTAAAACAATCTTCTTGCTTGTCACGCCAGAAGCTGATGTACTTATGAGCTTCGTTTCACCCGAATCTTCATAGGCTTCAGGGATCTTAGTAGACCATTACGAGGGACTCCAGCTAGGCCAGACTAGATAGGCCTAGGGTCAGTATACATTAGGTATACCTATGTCAAAACCCCTCTAGCGCGAGACACCGCTTACCGAACCAACTCCCATCTTCTTCTCCCATCGCCGCCACGACCGTCCAAAGGAAGAAGAGGGGAGGGATTCGGCTAGTAGGCTGCAACACCAGCGACTAGCCTCCATGCCATCTCAGGGAACCAAGAACAACACCACCATCTCTCCTCACCACCATGGCCGGCCAGAGAAGGAAGCGCAGCGCCATCAACCCTCACCAGTGCATAACTCGCTGCGCAACTCCACCACCCCCGCCTCCATGGCTAGTTAGAGGGGAAGACACAACAGGAAAATCCACACCTACACGAAGGAACCAATGACAGATTTATTCGATTGTGGGGTGGTCGTCTTCACCCTCTCTAGCTCTAGCTACAGGAGCTCAAGCAGGGAAAGGATGAACCCTAATCTCTAGATCTCGCTGCACCGATCTGGATCTCCAACAACTATGGAAGAAGTCCCACTACTATCATAACACCACTACACCTGAACCTATCTAATCTGGCGTACCCCTGCCGCCCCCTCCCGCCAGCTACTCCCACGAGAAGGGCACGAGAGGGACCTGGTCACCCTACACGGCACTCAAAGGTGAAGATGAGAGGGAGGGGAAATTATGGGTCTTGTTTTCTTGGTCCCTCAAGTCTCTAAATGATTGGGAGAGATGGGATCCTATCCCTTGGAATCATCCCGAAACAGTTAAGGCAGCTAGAATGCACAAGGAAAAAGTATCTAATAATTTTATCTTTACTATGAAAGCAGAATGACTCTCTCTTCGAGCCTCTATGTCTTGCTCATGTCCTCTCCCCCTTTGAGAGTCCACCGCTTCCGCCAGTCCCTTCCTTTGTCCTCTCCAGCAGAATAGCTAGCCAGAGCTCTACAGGATGCATCACTGGAGTAGATAGCTATAGGGTGTTCAGCTGTTTGCCAAAAGTGGGCTTTATGTCTACTAGTTGGAGGCATGCGGCAGGTCTTGGTAGCTAGATCCGCTCTAGTTTAGGGTTCTTATTCAGTGCCATGGTGCTTCTCTAGTCGTAGGATGTGGCGGCGTAGAGAGCCACCATCTCCACCAATAAAGTTTTCTTTGGTAGTGTTCTTTTGATGCATGATGTGAAGCTTCCCTTGGTAGGCTATGGTGGCTAGGGTGGGAGGCGTGCTATTGAGTGTTGTGGGATTCTAGAGCTGCTCCCGTCGACCGAGGCATTGAGGGGGAGTCGTATTTCGATGCTATGTCCTTAGCATCGACAAGTTCCTCGTCCTGGCCTCCTATGCAAGTCCTGCAGCCTCGGTGGTGAAGGGCGAGGCTCGGGCGTACGTGAGTGAGGATTCAAAGCAGCTACTGCAGTAGTACACTATAGTCATTGACCTAACACCAATGAAAACTCGTTCACTAGTATTACATCCCTCAAAGTGGTACAATAGAAACATCGTGGGTCCAAAGCATGACTTTAGATTACATATATCACATTACAAAGATCCAAAGAACCTCATCAACACAATGAGGATTATAATTACAAGAGAGAACCTGAAATAGCAACTCGAATTCTATTATAGAAATATCACTACTATATAACTATGGCTTGCGATTGCTACTAAAGCAATGCTCTACAGAAGTAGGTTCTAGTATCTAAGGATTTATTTATATAGAACTCCTTCTGAGACTTCAAAAGCATCTGATGTAGACATTAACTCCACGGATCTCCACTGAATATCTTCAACTCTTCAAATGAGTTCTCCTTCTAGGTTTACCATTGAGTTCTCTAGAATCTAGCAAGGGTTAAGAAGGTATGTTTGAGTATGAGTGTACTCAGCAAGTTCACAGAAAAGGAGTGTTTGATGTACTAGCTATAATCACAGACCAAAAGGTTGTAGGTTATGCAGGTATTCGTAAAAAATTCTTCAAAGGTTCCTTTTATTCCAAAAAGTTATGTCGTAAGCCTTCACAGGTTGATTACAACTTCTTGGAGTTCCTTTCCTACAATATTCACAGCTCCTTCCCGAAATAGGGAGTAACATGTCACACTTTTTACACTCTATAGAGGTGTGTTTCTTTACCCATGAGAGATTCTTATCCATGTTGCACAACTGAGCGTACTTTCCCATTCACACTTCCTTTTATGTGAGGCCTAGTATAATAACCCAATCCGATCACTGCCCTTCTCCGCGACCCCACGTGACAACATGACCCTTTAAGCAGGAATAGCTCTGTTAACCCCCTTGTAGGCAGATATAACTCTGTTAATCCCTTGAAGACTCTATAAGCAGACCATGTCCCTAGTAGCCTCCACTAAAGTAGCTGACCAACTTCCGACAGCCCCTCATAGATAATCTACACACCAATATCTATAAGCAGATCATGGCACTGAGGGGTCCCACCCTTGTACTAGATCATGTGCGAGGAATCTCAGCTTCACAATAAGGTCGTCCATTGGTACACCAAAGGAAGAAGATCCAGCTCACTTCCCCAGAGCCCATATAGATCCCATGGTTAACGCAACTATATGGTGCAAGAATCCTAGATGATACATTTCCAAGCAATGGTGGTTCCATTGTCAGTTATATCACATTAGCTTATCACCCTGGATCAGTAACCATTTGTTCACATTAATCATGAAACTAGTATTTATGTCGTCCTTTTTGAAATGCAGGTGTTAACAATAACAGTTTGCAAATATTTGATAGAAAATAATCAAAGGACATGAGCAAGTGTGAACTTGTCTTTTTGACTACAAGATTATGTAGCCAAGGTCTTCTAGTCGGTATAAACTCCAATATCTGAAAATAGCATCATTGGTCTAGTAAACACTAATGTTTAAAGAAGCAACATACTATTATGCATAGATAATGATATGAATTTTGTATAAATCCCAAAGTCAATCCACATGTTTAAGGATGGATTAAGTTTGGTGATTTATGAAATATTTGTGTTGCAATCAAGTTACTTCACAATCAAATAAATACATACTAAGATTCTAAAAGTAATTGTCAAGTGATGAAAGTAAAGCATAGCAACAGTTGATGGTAGACGTTGATTGGTAAGTACCCTTAAGGATAATCACATTTCAAGTTGGTGGGTTTTTAGCAGAATGGATAAAGATTTTGTTTGAAGTGGCAAAAACAATAAATTTCGAAGAAAGTACTTATTACATTAAATTAAGCAATTCATAGTGTTCTTAGAATGCAATCATTGTTTATTTAAATCTCTCTAACAATCCTAGTTAACGAGCCCCTTGTTAGTTGGGTCACAAACAAAAGTTAACTATAAAATGTAATTAAGATTCAGATGCAGTAGATTTGTATTGCTTCCGAGTTCAAGAGTTTTCTCCCATTCAACCGTTGATGGAATTGTATGGGTATTGGGTATAGCTCTACAAATATATACCTATCAAGTTGAGGTTAGGTCTGTTACAGAGTTAAATCTACATATGAGATATGGTGATCTCATTTTATTGTTTTCTTATATCCTATTAGGCTTTAAAGTTATGATAAGTATGGTTAAAGGAATGAGATCATTCATTCCCAATATAAGTGAATGGTGCATAAGATTAATTGGAAAGTATTAGTTTAAAATTGATTGAAGTTTATAAAGGAGTTCTACAAAATTAGAAGTTTTACACATAAGTTTTATTATAAACCATAATCATAGTTTTAGGTTTAATTAGACTTAAAGGATTCTTTTTAGGATTACACGTAAGTTTTATTATAAACCATAAGCTCATATGTTTATTCTTACTCAAGAAATAATTTTGCAGAATTAATATATGATAAAACAAGTATTTTATTTGAATAAAATAGATAAATAAGGATTTATTACGTTAGAAATCTTAAAACCTTTTGAAATGACATACTTAGCATTTTCCAGTAAAAAATAATTATTCAAGATCTTAAAAAGTGATTTATTTATTTATTTTTAAATCTTACTCTTATTTTATGAAAGTTAAATAAAGGAATAAGTGTTTTCAAATACACATTATAATTTGATCAAATTAAATTACAAAATAGTAATTTTATGACTAATGTATTTATTTAGGATCTTAAAAATGAAATTTATTTATTATTAAGTATTATACCTATTTTAGAAAATTTCATAAAATAATTTGTAACATCCTAATTTCAGCAACCTTGATTACTTGTCCCGAATGCAAAAATCAGGGGGAACAAAAACTTTTTCTTGTTTAATGATGCAGTGTTTGTTTGTTGTTCACATGTGCTTATGCATCTGAACGTATAGCATCTGATATACTTACCTCACCATAAGTTGAAAAAAAGCTATTTAACATAATTGTCTTGGCTTATTTTACATATTCTCAAATGTTATGGCTTTCTAGAAACTTGATCCAAGATGCCTTTGCCACATACATTATTTTCCTAGATTCTATTAACAAAATTATGGAGGATTATATGATATAATCTCCTTATGTTTTCAAGTAGAACTTTGAACTATTCTTATCCCTAGGTTTTTCCAAAACCTCTCATAAACTACTTTTGGTAGTAATACTAAGCGACTATAATCTACTTATAAATACAACCTTTTCAAACTACCCATCCTTACCTCAAGCTAGGCTTGGAGGTATCCATGGTAGTAGATTTGTTTTTCTTATAAGATGAGTTACCTTTATCTACTAATATGAGTTACCTTGATCTGCTAAGATGAACTTGCTTGATCTTGCTGTCTGACTTGTTTGCTTGGGAATTAAAATGAACTGCCCTAGGAGCTCATCCTCTAGGATCAAACTAAATTAAGATTAAAAAACCTTAAGCAAGATTCCCAAGATGGATCTGATCTCTAGCCACTAGTGATCCTATAAAACCCTTGTCGAGATCACTTCTGAATTTATCCTCTTCTAGAAGCTTCGAAGTCAATGTAGACCAATATCAAGCATGGATCCTTTCTACTCAATCTACACTTCAACATCATCCATTTGATGATGATTTGGAACCCTCCAACCTACCAAAGACATTAGCACTTATATTCTACTCCAAATTCCCAAATCTACCAAATTCGGCTATGTCTAGAAATGTTATCATTATCACATCTTTGAGTCTCCCTGATTTCCATCCCTTGTGCATTTTTGGCAATGCACTTGAACCATCTTGTAGACCATCATAAGGACTAACAAGTTCCACTCTTTATCTTGGCTATACCATCCTGTAACCCACTTGTTCTTGATGGTTTTTCAATCAAGAAAATAATAATCCTTGCAAATCTTATCAACATGCCTACTTTGGTAGAAGTTCACATCTTCATACTATCTTCTTTTGAACAACTCTTTAAATGATTGTGTTCTACTCATAAGGGTACACCCATCCCTATTTCACTTGTTTCAATTGGATCTTTGCTTCCAAAACCCACATGGTTTTGAAGGCTAGTTGATAATCTATTTTGGCACCCTTATTCTATTCAAAGTTTGTCATAAATCCTTGGAGAGCTCAATCATGATCCACCTCAAACCTCTATACCATGATGATATACATCTCTTGGTCTGTACATCCATATATCCCATGACCCAAAACGAGCTCTGATCTCCAAGATCCAACAAGGTTTTGTAGGTATAAAATTTACTTTACCCTAGATCCTTTGCTCCTTCCAAAATCAAGTTGGTTTTCCAAAAAAACAGAAGTTCCAAATGATAGATACACCTTGTGGACATCATCTAGCTTGGAGATACAAATTTACCAAGTGCTTCCCATAATTATTTTGGCCCAAAAACAATTAAATTCCTTTATTTAACAAAAACCTCAAAACTCCTTCTATAAAAGAAACTTTGTATTCTCCAAAACACCTCGCCAACTTTAGGAACATTTGAGGCCTATACATCATACCCTATCATCCCACCTAGAAAACAAATATTTTTGAAGAGTTTAATCATTTCTTTTTGCCTATTTTTGTAAATGGCAGAAATGGAATAATAAATGTTTTAAATACTTTTATGCCTCAAAAAATCTTGTGAAAATTCTCCAAAGTATGAATTCATACTTGGGACCATATGAAACCAAAGTCCCACCTTGTCCAATTCAAATTTTTCAAATGAAATCAATAAAACACATTCATCACTTTTTGGAGAACTAATATAAAAAGCATCTAAAAGATTTATAAAAATCTCAAACAATTCTTAGAGATGTATCTTGGTCACATACATCTACCCACGTCACTGAATCATCTGGACTAGATCAAAAATCAAGAGCTAGCCCCTAATCATCAATATGTCCCAAAAGAGGAATGATCTTTTTATGAACAAACCACCATCAAAACCTTCTCAAAACTTGTCAAGTACTGCTCCACAGCAACCATCACTCATCTCTAGTCATGATCACTGTAGCAAAGTACTGTAGCACCACTTGGCCCTTGTCTCTTGTGCTTGTACATGAAGGACACAAAGAAAAATACTAGAGCATGCCATTACTTTAACTGTCAGCTACCTCCCTGTCCCTCTCTGCCACTACACGACCATAGCTCAGTCCCCATCGCCCCTAGCCACCAATGATAGAGCCATTGACCTATGCTAGCTCCTTCATGGACCTTTCCCATAATACACCCTCCCTTCTCCAAATAAAAAGCCACAGGCCAGTACAGCTCCTCTCCCCTCCCTCATTTGCATCTCGTCACTCCCACCTACCATCCCCGAGCCCCTCACCCTCTCCCATGCTCTTCCTCAAGATTCCAAACATCGTGCTCTCTCCCAAGACCTTCTCCCTCTGCATGTTACAGAAATGGGATCCCCATACTCACCCATGTCTAACCATGTCTCTTTTTCTTGCTCAGGACTACCTTTGCGGCCGGCCGGTCGAGCCCCAACGAGCTCGCCTCGGACGCCGTCCCACAAGCAACCTCCCGATGAAGAAACCGCCTTTGCCAACCCTAGTCGGAACTTTCTTGAAGCACCGCATCGCCTCTGCCCACCTATGTCGCGTTCCGATGCCCCCAGGTGAGCTCCTAGGCAGGCCGACATGAGCTAGAGTTCCCGCCGCCTCCACGCTAGGTTAGATGAAGACGACAACAGGACGTCTTTGATCTTCCCTGGATCCTACGGATTATATCGCCACGTACCCGTTCGCCACTACCTCCTATGACCATGGGGCCCGCACTGGTAGTTCAAATCTGTGGGCTCCCGCGTGCAGCCACACCTTGGGTGGGCCGAATCGCCTCGCGGCAGCCCAACTACTATGGCATCTGGCCCCATTCTATTTTTATTTCAGCAATAACCTTTTTCTTTTTTTCCAAAACTGCAGGATTACCCCTAGGTTTAATTCAAAATAAAAATGGAAAACCCCTAGATTTTCCTAAATCTAATTTTCAACAAGATCTATACTACTTTACAAAACATGCAGAACAATCCTTAGATTAAAAATCATTTTCATGATTTTCTGGGGATAATTTCTCTAACTAGTATATGTTTCCAATGTTTAAATGCTGTAGGTAGTTTTACAACTCCAAATAGATTGACACCATTTTGTAATGCAAGGTATATATGATACCTTGCATGTCACCTTTGACTCACCCTATTTTGCTTCCTAGTTTGTCTCTTAAAAATAACAAAAACAAATCATTTTTGTATTTATGAATTTCTCTAGGCCAAACCAAAAATGGTTTTGGCCTAAATCCAACTCTCAAAAAGCATATATGATCATACCTAAAAACCCTAGAAGCCCAATATTTATTGAGCCCTGGTTTATTGTTAATAAATAAAACTATTCTACCTATAGTGGTTTCACTAATAAAATCATTCAAGTAGTTATATAACTCCAAAAAGGGTGATTCCAAATTCTAAAGAAAGGTCATTAAAATACCTACCATTTTTTCTTTGGATTCATAACAAGATCTTTTGTAGATTAAATCTAGCTAAAAAGACAATTTTCTTATAGAATTGACTTTGGGAATTTCCCAAGGGCATTATGGTAATTATTTTGAGGTGTTTCCAACTCTCAAAAATCACAAACTCAAATATATACACAATACTATGTGGAACAATTTATTTGAGCTCTAGATCCCCCTTTTGTTGATTTATTCACCTAAACTAGGGTTAATTCCACTTAAATAATCATAACTAATTAAGGAAAATTGATAAAATCATGAAACCACTTTTGTTGGCCATGGTATTTCAATATCTATCTATTGATATCATTTTGTACATTGATATCCTACAGACCCAAGCCTTAGTCAAAACCCCTTCTTTAAGTGGTATTTGATTTTTAAATCACAAAACAAATTCCACAAAGGAAATTATAGTATCTCCAATTGCAACAAACTCAATCTATCAAAACCTACTGAAGCAAATAGTGCGTTGAATGTTTGCGTGCTATATTTTATTGGTGCTTGTATGCCTTGTATTGGTTATGCCCTTGCTTGCTTACATGTATGATCCCTGATAACGATAGTTGCGATTATATTGAAGACCGAAGAAGATGGTTATTATTTGGTTATTATGGTTTTCTAAGAAGAAGCCCAGGGACATATTTCCATATTGTTGGTCACAGAAAAGCCACCTTCTTGCTCATAAGCCTTATCCTACTGATTTACTTATGCATATTTTACCCACTATTTAAGAAAACTTCATTGTTTAATTATGTGATTATCTATACCTAGTAGTGTCTTGGCTCCTCCAAAACATTGCATATTTGTACTATTCAGTACAATCCCCTTGATAACACCTACTTGTCCCTAGTATGGTAGATGGTGTATAACACCAAACCCCTTTGGAGACCCGTTTTTAGCCGAAGCAAAACTATTGGATGGGAAGACCCCGGAAAAGTTTTACAAAATTATTTATGATAAAACATTGGTGAGGTTTGACCTGCCAAGAGAAGTTTGATAAAATAAAAGGGTTTTTGTTTCACAAAGGAAAGAGTACGAACAATGTTTTCAAAAATGCACCTGGTTCTTTCTAGCTTCAGCTATAACAACTTAACCCGTGCAACCACATTACTCCTATATGGGAAGGGGTTGGAATGGAAGTTTGTCTGCTCTGGTATAAGTTTTCTCATACCTCCTACACGAGATTTCAATCTCTAGAGGTTGGGCCTTCTTTGGGTCCCTGTAATGTACCTCAACACCCAAAATAAGGAACAAAGGGTATACGGGCCTTCATGCAATACTATGAACCTCCCATTGAAAGCGTACAAAGGTGCTCTGGTTGGTACACGGTACCCAATGTCCCAGTGTTGAGGGGAATGACTCATAGGGTGTGTGCTGGCATTGGAGTGGGCATTCCAAAGGTCTTGACCGGTTACTCGACCCACGATCAGTAGGTGATGAGGGCAGGGTACCCGGATGGTGTGGGTAAAGTGTAAAAACTCTTCAGAGTGTAAATCTATTCGAATAGTGGTGTCCATGGTTATGGACGGTTTGGACAAACTACTGTAGAGTGGTGCTGTTTTTGTTTTCAAAAAGGATTTCAAAAAAGTAAAGTCTTTAGAAATATTTTGACCATGAGATGGTTGGAAAGGAAGGAAAGGAGTTTGGTCATGAGATGACTGGAGGAAGGAAACAATTGGGTGACCCCGTCCTAGTGTTTTCCAAAACTTTTCAAAAAGGCTTCCAAAATGTTTTTTACAGAAGTTTTCAACAAAGATCAGTAGATGCTATATCTACAAGAGAAACTATTTGAGAAAAGAACCTCTCTTGGAGCCCTCCTACTACCACAACCATATTGCATATTCTCTTGCTATTATTATTGTCTTAAGGTGGTTTGCGAGTACATTCAAGGTACTCACTGCCATTGTCCCTAGCTATTAACTTGGTCAGGTCTCGAGGAGAAGGTGTTGTTGATGACTATGCGAGCTAGGATGTTGTCCCAGTCAGTTGCCTATAGGTTAAGGCATGGCTGGGGCTCTACGCTTGAAGAAGTACCGCTGATGTTGATTAATGTAGCCATAATGGCAAATAAGGTATGACATGTATCCGTTTAAGTAATTGATGTTTACTTTGATACTTGTCGATTATGTGCCACGACAAATGGATCATGGGATCGTGGTGTATGGATAACAGGGATTCTCGGAGGATAAATCCAGGGGGCACAAACTTGGTATTAGAGCCATCCTGATTGAAGGAGAACTTTAGTTAGCATGGTCGTTAGATAGGAAAACCAATATTTTGGAAACACCGGCTTTCAAAAAAATATTTTCACAAAGCATTTTAAAAGATTCTAATTCTCATCTCATTCTAGTTTAAATGATTTAAAAAATCATCTCTTCTATCTCTCGTGCAAACTTCAAATATGCGGATTTCAAAACAAGTAGGACACTAGAACCAGGTGAAGATAGGGATAAAAGGATAAATAGAAGCAACTCCTAGCAAACACAAGGATACTACAAGATCGCCCTACCAGCGGACTCCTCATAATCCGAAGAAATCAAGTGCTACCACACCGAGAAGCATCCAACGATACAGTGAAGGTTTCATCTGCAAGATAGTGACCTAGACCCCAAGAACGATGCTATTTAGGATTAATAGTTCCACGCTAGGATTCTCCTATAACACGAGTAGTTAAATCCTTGGTTCCTATAGCAGGGCGTGTTTGCTTGCCTAAGTGCATATTGCGTTGCTTGATGTGTGCTGTTTGCATGAGAACATTGTGACCATGTGATACGTCCAAAACGTATCTACTTTCCCGAACACTTTTGCTATTGTTTCTCCTCCATACTTGTGTGATTTGGATGCAACTAATGCGAACTAACGCTGTTTTCAGCAGAATTGCCTTGGTGTCTACTTTTTGTGCAAAAAACAACTATCAGGAAAAATCCCGGAAAATATCCCAAAAATCCTATTTCACCCGAAGACTCCAGGAGCCAGAATACGAGACGGAGAAGAGCCAGGGGGTGGTGTGGGCCCCCCAGGCACCCCCCTCGGCCTCCCTCTTCGCCTATAAGGAGCCTTCTGACCTAAAAACTTCGTGGGGTTTGACGTTTTTCCAGAAGGAGTTCTGTTCTAGCACCCTGCCGGGATGGGGAATTGGAGGAGATCATCGCCATCATCATCACCATCGCTTCTCCATCGACCATCCATGTTTCCCCCATCTATGAGTGAGTAATCCCCCGTTAGGCTATGGGGATGGTAGGGATTGGATGAGATCGTTCATGTAATGGCATCAGATTGTTAGGGCATGGTGCCTAGTATCTTTTATTAGTGCTTTATGACTTTGTTGCAACTTGGTGTGCTTAATGCTTGTCACTAGGGCCCGAGTGCCATGATTTCAGATATGAACTTATTATTGATTCATTATGATAGTATTGTTCTTGGTCTTATCTACAAGTTGTATACACATGTTGTTGTCCGGAACCTATGGCCCGGAAGTGACAGAAATCGGGATAACCGGAAGAGAATGGCTTTGATGTGAGGATCACATGTGTTCACGGAGTGTTAATGCTTTGCTCCAGTGCTCTATTAAAAGGAGCACCTTAATTGTCAGTAGTTCCCTAGAGACCCCGCTGCAAACGGGCTGGCAGGACAAAAGATGTTGTGCAAGTTCTCATTGCGAGCACGTATGACTATATATGGAACACATGCCTAGGATTGTCTAGTACTTGGACGCTTTATCTTATTTACCTGTAATTCCCCTATGTTCTGATTGCTATGTGAATTGTCTTGTTCATGCAACGCCTGTCCATCCATCCCTATGCCTACCGCACTCGAATCCCACTGTTTACTACTTTTGTTACTACTGTCTTTGCTTTACTACTGTTGTTACTTTACTATTCCTACTACAAAACTGTTGCTACTGATAAACTGCTGTGAGCAAGATTGTTTCCAGGTGCAGCTGAATTGACAACTCAGTTGTTAAGGCTTATAAATATTCTTTGGCTCCCCTTGTGTCGAATCAATAAATTGGATTTCACTTCCCTCGAAAATACTGTGATACACCCCTATACTTGTGGGTCATCAAGACTATTTTCTAGCGCCATTGCCGGGGAGCATAGCTTTATTTATCAAGTTCACTTGGATTCTCTATTGTTCGCTGCGATCCATCCATGATGGGTAAGTCTCGTGATGGCAAGGTTCCTATTTTACCATCCACTACAAGAAGAGGTACGGTTCTGAACACCTCTACTGCTCTTGATTCACCGTCTGTTTTGAGTAATTTCCTTACACCACCACATACAAATGCTACACACACTGCTACTACTGCTCAATCTGAAACTTCTGATGCTTATGATGCTGCTTCTACTGTGCTCGATAAGAGTGGTTCATTAGGTCCTTTCCTAGATGCTACGATTGCTAGAACTATAGCTGGAAATACCGAAACTCCTAATGAAGACACTACCACACCTGTTAGCTCACTTGAGTCTAGTGAGAGTTATGATATTGAAGATGGTTATGTTTAGATGACCGATGAGTTTATTAAAGAATGTAAGAACACCCATGATAGGAGCACTGCTAAGAGTCTCCTTGAGAGGCGTACTATTAGACCCAAATTATATCCTGCTACTAAGTTTGCTTCTTCTCCCATAAACATTATATATGAAGATTATGATTTCTCTCTCGATCTATCTTACATAGCTATTGTCGAGAAAGAACCTTTTTGTGGGACTAAGAATGAAAGTGCGGTAGCACATATGAATGAACTTTCTACCATGACTAGCTTGTTTTATGATGATATTAAGATGCGTACCTACTTTGTTGCTAAGATTTCCCCTTTTCACTAAAAGGAGAAGCTAAAACTTGGTTTAGTAATTTACCTCCTGGATCTATTGATAGCCCTGAGTGCTTGATTAGTACTTTCCTGCAGAAATATTTTCCTCCCAGTGCTAGACATGCTATTTTGCAGGAACTTTTTGATTTTAAACACGGAGAAAAAGAGGTATTGCCTGAATCTTGGGCAAGGTTTTGTGCTTTGATTCATGCACAGGCCGGAAGTCCATTACCTAAGAATGAGCTTCTTGATATATTTTATAATGGACTAACCAAAGAATCTAGGACATACCTAGATAGTTGTGCTGATTGTGTTTTCAGGAATAGGACTCCCAAGGAAGCTGAGGAGTTAATGGCTAAAATAAGCAAGAATTATGAAGATTGGACTCCTCCTAAACAAGCTATACCTGAAGTAATTGTACCTGAACCATCTATTCCCGTGCCTATTCCAACATCAAAGAAGAGGGGGGTTATTGAATTAAATGATGAAGTAATGAAGGAAACTAAGAATGTCTTAAGGAGAAGGGAATTCAAGCTCCAGATGTCAAGAATTTAACTCCTATAGAAGAATTATGTAAGCCTATTCCCTACTCATCCACTATGGAGGTACACTCTCTCCAACACTTTGATGAAGGTGATATCCCTTACTCTAAACCTCCTGATCAATGCTTAGAAGAATTCAATATCTTTATTGTTAAGCAAGATAATTTTAATAAAAGGGTGCAAAATCATCTAATGGAAAACACTAGAGCTATTGTTGAGTTGAAATATATTGTGGAAAGAACCTCTAATGATGTTAAAATGATTGTTAAACACTTTCAAATGGTTCAAACTCAAATAGATCAACTCGTTAAAGTGCAAAACGACTTGCTAGTTAATGCTACTAAAGAAAAACATGCTTATGAAATTAGAACTAGAAGTGGAGCTGCTACCCAGGATCCTCTATATCCTGAGAGGCATCCCAAAAGAATTGAGCAGGATTCTCAACAAGCTGAAAATAGTGGTTCTACTCGTAAGAAAAGGAAAAAGAAACATAAAATTGTTGTAGAACCCTCTGAACCTGCTATAGATCCTAATAGTATATCTATCTCTGATACTGAAACTGAAAGTGGTAATGAAGAAAATGAAGTTCCTAATGAAGAAAAAGTTGAAGAAGAACCTGAAAACCACACTAAGACTACTAAATACACCAAAGAAGATTTTATTGCCAAGAAACATGGTAGTGAAAGAGAACATTGGGTCCAAAAACCTATGCCTTTCCCTGATAAGAAACACAAGTCAAAGGAAGATGAACACTATAATAAGTTTTGTGAGTGGATGAAGACTTTATTCTTGCAAATTCCTTTGACTGATGCTATTAAATTGCCTCCTTACTCAAAGTATATGAAGGACACTGTCTCGAATAAAAGGAAGATCCCTAATGAAGAAATTTCTACTTTGCTTGCTAATTATTCTTTCAATGGTACGGTTCTTAAGAAACTTGGAGACCCAGGGATTCCAACTATCCCTGGCTCTATTAAGAACAGTTATGTTTGAACTGCTTTGTGTGATTTGGGAGCTGGAGTTAGTGTTATGCCTTTCTCTCTCTATAAGAGGCTTCAACTTGAAAAATTAATACCAACTGATATATCTTTGCAAATGGCTAATAAATCTACCACTATTCCTGTGGGTATATGTGAGGATGTACCTGTTCAGGTGGCTCACAATTTCTTGATATTAACTGATTTTGTTGTGCTTGAAATGCCTGAAGATGATAATATGTCTATTATTCTTGGGAGAGCTTTTCTTAATACTGCAGGAGCTGTTATTAATTGTAATCAAGGAAAGGTGACCTTCAATGTTAATGACAAGGAACATACTGTCTATTTCCCCAAGAAGATTGAAAGGACTTATGGTTTGAATTCAATTGAACATGTTGAAGGCATTCATGTTGGAGAAATATATTGTCCCGTACCAAGAGAAAAATTTGAAACTATTATGATTGGGACCATTGCTATCAAGGTTAAGGTAACATAATCATTAGTGGAGTACAAAGTTTTGTATCATATGAAATTGTTTTGGTAGCAAGACTTGATCAACCTTGCTAACAAAAGGATTCCATTGAACAAAACAATGTTTTCATTATGATTATCTCCGTTTATTTCTATCCTTTGCATCTTAGTTTTTGTTTTCGTTTAGTTTTCTTTGTGTTGTTAGTTGCTTGCATGCCAGAACTTCTGTAGTTCTAGCCTTGTTTTGTCCTTGCATCATGTTTCCAAAAGAAGAAGAAAAAATCTGTCTGTCATAAAAATCATTCTTCTATTTCTGAAAAATGCCCAAAAATAAAGTGTCTCGAAAAATTCCAGAAAATTCATATTAAATTTTTACGTGAAAAAGGGGCAGAGGAGTACCTAGTAGGTACCAGGGGGGCCCACCAGGCAGGCACACCACATGGTGGCGCGGCCAGCCTTGGGTGGCGCCATGCCCTGGTGTGGGCCACCCCTGGCCCCCTACTAACTCTCTCACCTGCCACTTTCTTTTCTCTCCCGAGTAAGCTCCAGTTCATAGCTCAAAATCGTGTTCTTGTTGTGCTTGCTCTCGATTTTTTTTGATCTCCTTGCTCAGCCCACCTTTCTTGCTGAAATTTGGAGCATTTGTTCCCTGGTATGTGACTCCTCCCCTTGTCCAAGTAGATTTGTGTTTAGTGGATTTTATGTTGAGTATTTTGCTGCTGTAGGTGACTGGTTATGAGAGCTTGTAAGCTTGTTTGATGCTTAGAGATATAGTTTTGATGCATGTTTAGGCCTCTTGCAAGTCCCTATGAGTAGAATCCTTCATTATATTTACTTTGCAATCACTTGTGTAATAGGTGTTTAAATTTCAGAATACCAAGCATGAACAACCATACTTTTGGAGACATATTTGAGAGTGATGCACCTAGGAGGTCGAGGCCCTCAAGAACAGCCTCTCAAGCTAGGCCATCATACAATGAAGATCTCATTGCAACTTGTATTGGTAGTGAAAGGGATGATGGGGATGCTCACCCATCCTGTTTTCCTTCTTTTACTTTTTTGCAAGCTGCAGGTATTCTTGATGATTTCTTGCTACTGATTGAGAGGGTTGGTTTGACCTCATATATGCAAGATGAGAGCGCGCTATGCTCACCAAAACTTTGTTGAGAGCTTCACGTTTACTAACACACCCTATCAATCTATTGTCTCTTTTAAAATCTATGATCTACCCTTCACCATGCCTTTGGAGAGATTTTGCAGTATTGTAGGTGTGCGTATGAAAGGGACCGTGAAGAAAATTCAAGGGCGACCTGCTGATTTGTTAGAGATTTACCGAGGGGTGGCCAATGATGATGACCGCGTAGCGCAGTACGGAAAGATAAGAAATATCCAACTCCCTGCTCTTAGATACTTTGCATATTATCTTGCCACTAGTGTATTGGGTAGGGAGAACACTAGTAATATCTCCAACTATCATTTAGCATTCCTTGTCGCTGCACTCAACAATGATACTCGGTACAATCTTGGCTCGCTTATTGCTCGCCGCCTAGCTGCTAGGGGGGCTATCTATGGGGGCATCATTGCGTCGCGCATGGTCAATGCATTAGGTCTTTAAGTGAATCCCTTAGATGATATGCTGGCACCACAGAGGCTTGACCTTGTTGCCATGAAAACTCATCACTTTGTCACTGCTACCTCTGATTTGAACAATCTAGTATATAGGATGCTTTTCACTGACGGGGATGAAAGGGAGATCCTTTTGCCACAACCTGCTTTGTTTAGTGTTCACAGGAGACCGTGGTCGCGCACCAAGGAGGAGGTGGACGAGCAGCTTCGCTTGCTGGGTTTCCACGAGTAGCACCAGGAGGATGTGCCCTCCCATGATTACTCCGCGCATTACGGAGGGACGTACTCGAGTTCGCACCAGGATGAGGGGACCTCTTCGTCGTACCAGGGTGACACTTTATCCTGGCCAGCTTGGGATTGATACCCACTTAGGCCAAAAGCCTAAGCTTGGGGGGAGGTACGCCGACACCGAACTCATCTTCATATCATGTTGCGTCGGTACTTTGTATATTCATGTTTTTGTTCTCTTTTTAGTTTTCGTTCTTCTTTGTTTTTGCTTTATAAAAACACAAAAAGACCAAAAATATTTCTGTTGTTTCTCTTTGGTTTGTTTCTTCTTTTTGCCTTGGTTTTCTTTTCCCTTTTTTCCTTTGTTTGAACTATTCGAAAAATCCAAAAAGATTTTGCTTTGCTTGTTTTTCCCTTTTGGTTCTTGTTTAAAAATCAAAAACACCAAAAATATTTGTCGTTCTTCTTTGGTTTTTGTGAGTTTGCTTTAGGCTTCGGCAGTCCTCTGTGGATATTGGTTTCATATAATTATTCCAGCCACACAAGTGAAGAGCAATAATGAGGATCAATGAGAACTTGAGGCGTGGTAAGGGGCTGGTAACGAACTCTATTTGTTTTCATTTTTGTACATATACTCTTCACTGTGGGCATGCTTAGTCCGTTCATGTAGAGTGTATGTTTTCTTTGGATGCTTAGTAGTTCTTACCTTCTTATGATTAGCTCCAGCTCGCTAATAGTTTGTAGCATGTCTCATGAATGTTTGCTTGCATTACTCTATTCATAAATTGGTATGACACCGTGGTATCCTCCTCTGAATATTTCATTTGATTGACTTGGCACATGCTCACGCATGCGCATGACTGTAATAATCAGTTAAGCCTCGATGAATTATTTTGCCTTGAGGATCTTGAATCACTTTCATGCCATGAGTAGTCCTGTTTTGTTGCAAGCATGATAATGACAGCTATTGCTCTCTCGTTTGTTGCTCCCTTACTATTGCTAGCCTCCACTTCCACGGAGTGTTTTACTCATGTTTCCAACTCCCTAAACCGAATATTTCCAAAGTGTCCACCATACCTACCTATTAGAATCATTTGCTGCTCCCGTGCATATTCAATATGCCTTGTTTTCTTCGAATAAAATGTTTGCTTGTTATGGGAATATTAGTTAGTAAAGCTCTCACAAACTTGATGGCACACTTTATTTCCTGCACTTAATAAACCTGAACCATTGTGAACTCTCCATGAAAGTTATATGCTTTCAAATTATAGGCTGGGGATTAGAAGAACCGTGCTGTCACGGGGAACGCTTTCAACACTTGTAAATATATGCCCAGTTGATACCTTGCTCTTTTGTTTGCGGATGTCGTCGGTGTGAAATAAAAGGGGAGCTTGTAAGTCCATGGAGTTATGTATGTGTGTTAGAGAAACGTCTGGGCCGCTGGTCTAATCCATGCTGACATGGTGGAAACCTGCAGCATAACCATAATGATATCTATGAAGCATTCTCCTTATAAAAAAAAGAGAGAGATAGCTATTGAGAAAAAGAAAAAAAAGAGGGAGTTTTATGAAAAGAGGAAAGAGAGAAAAAAGCACCATTTTCCCCTGGTAAATAAGAAGATTGTTGAGATACTCATTGTCTGCTTGCCTTGTCATTTTGATATGGGGATTCTTCCGTATCATCAGGCAAGGGGTACCCCGTTGGCGGTTCTCAATGATACACACATACTTACAATGACAAGAACTTACCGATAACTAAAGTTGAGTAGCATGAGGAGCGTCCCTCGTACTCAAGGGACTTGGGATTTTCAGTTTATAGTCTGTCAAGCATATAACTCAGATTGGACCTCACTTTCACCTTAACCACATTAAAGATGCTTATGATAGGGGCAATGAGAGCTCAAAGCTAATGAGTACCATACTTTCAGCATTTGGAAGCCTTTCAAATTATTCAAAACCTTTTCTTCTACTTGTTGAGTCTCCACATATTCTCTGAGCACTTTCTTGAGAGCATAGTTGTCATTCTTTGTGTTTGTTCCATTACTTGATTATTTGTGTTATGACTTTGATGCTTGTATCCTTGATATCTTTACTTCTAGTCATCACTTGAACTTCAGAGGTGCCTTGACATTTTAATCAAAGGCAAGCGAGATACCACTCTATCATACCTTTCTATGAGCATTGTAATGTTGCTTATGTTTATGCTTCATGTTACTTATTATTCTTGAGTTGGAATCTCTTCATACCTTGCAATGACTATTAAGTAGACTCAGTTGCATACTCTTTATTATGAACTGTCTAAGTAGTTGATCACATTGCTGAGAATATATACATCATATGAAGCAAAACTGTTCATGAAAGTTCTTTTATCGCAGTTTTCAACTGAATTGCTTGAGGACAAGCAATAAGCTAAGCTTGGGGAAGTTGATATGTCCAAAACATATCTACTTTCCCGAACACTTTTTCTATTGTTTCTCCTCTATACTTGTCTGATTTGGATGCAACTAACTGACGCTGTTTTCAGCAGAATTGCCTTGGAGTCTACTTTTTGTGCAGAAAATCAACTATCAGGAAAATTCCTGGAAAATATGCCAAAAAACCTATTTCACCCGAAGACTCCAGGAGCCAGAATACGAGACGGAGAAGAGCCAAGGGGTGGCCACACCACCTGGTGGCGCGGGCTAGGCCAGGCCGCGCCAGGGGGTGGTGTGGGCCCCCAAGGCACCCCCCTCGGCCTCCCTCTTCGCCTATAAGGAGCCTTCTAACCTAAAAACTTCGTGGGGTTCGACGTTTTTCCAGAAGGAGTTCCGCTCTGCCGCCACCACCTGATTCCACGAAACAACACCAGAAACTCGGTTCTAGCACCCTGCCGGGATGGGGAATTGGAGGAGATCATCGCCATCATCATCACCATCGCTTCTCCATCGACCATCCATGTTTCCCCCATCTATGAGTGAGTAATCCCCCGCTGTAGGCTATGGGGATGGTAGGGATTGGATGAGATTGTTCATGTAATTGCATCAGATTGTTAGGGCATGGTGCCTAGTATCTTTTATTAGTGCTTTCTGACTTTGTTGTGACTTGTTGTGCTTAATGCTTGTCACTAGGGCCCGAGTGCCATGATTTCAAATCTGAACTTATTGTTGATTCATTATGATAGTATTGTTTTTGGTCTTATCTACAAGTTGTATACACACGTTGTTGTCCGGAACCTATGGCCCCGAAGTGACAGAAATCGGGATAACTAGAAGGGAATGGCTTTGATGTGAGGATCACATGTGTTCACGGAGTGTTAATGCTTTGCTATGGTGCTCTATTAAAAGGAGCACCTTAATTGACAGTAGTTCCCTAGAGGCCCCGCTGCAAACAGGCTGGCAGGACAAAAGATGTTGTGCAAGTTCTCATTGCGAGCACGTATGACTATATATGGAACACATGCCTAGGATTGTCTAGTACTTGGATGATTTATCTTATTTATCTGCAATTGCCCTATGTTCTGATTGCTATGTGAATTGTCTTGTCCATGCAACACCCGTCCATCCATCCCTATGCCTACCGCACTCGAATCCCACTGTTTACTGCTTTTGTTACTACTATCTTTTCTTTACTACTTCTGTTACTTTACGATTCCTACTACAAAACTGTTGCTACTGATAAACTGATGTGAGCAAGACTATTTCCAGGTGTAGCTGAATTGACAACTCAGTTGTTAAGGCTTATAAATATTCTTTGGCTCCCATTGTGTCGAATCAATAAATTGGGTTTCACTTCGCTCGAAAATACTGCGATACACCCCCTATACTTTTGGGTCATCACCCTGTCGCTCTATTAACCTTGTATGTGTGTTCTGGTTTGTTTTGACCTTAGTCAAATGTGACCCGAGGATCGATACCCCACTTAGTAACTCAGGAACCCCCTGTGTGTTGTCGCTAACAAGAACCTTGACTAACCTTGGGAGTATATGAGAGGATAAGCATCGCAAGAACTAGGGGTTCGACGGCGTCAAGTCAGAACAACTCAAAGAATCCACCTCAGCAAGATGGCATACCCTATTCAACTAGCCTCTCAAGATTCTTTGATAGCACAACACTCCAACACTCGTCTTTCGACACCAGCAAGAATCACACAAAACTTACTAACTAAGACTAGAAGTGAAGACCTCACTACACTAACCTTCGGTAAATTACAGCTTTCAATCACCCAAAGGAAACTAATTATCTTTAGTCGACCCTACCCAAACCAACGGGAAGTCTCTCGTCAGATAGCTGGAATACCCCAAAATCTTGAAGATAAGGATGTATGAAGACAATGAGCTTACTCTGCCTTTGAACAGAAGCAATATCAATAGTTCAACTGACGACAACCTCTCTGAAGCTAGATACATATAACCTGGCTAGATACTAGAAAGAAGAGTCGTTAACTGCTAACTTACCCTAAGCTAACTCCTTAAGACTTTGTTAGGAAACCACCCTGTAAAGGTTTACACAATAGAAAGTCACTTGAGGACCTCAACTCAAGACCCAAGGAGATACAACCTTCTTTAGCATCACGCCAGCCCTTCAAGACAGAAGACTGCTCCACTCCTAAATGACCTTAGTGAATCTCTAAGGTGGAAAGGCGGCAGGATGATTTCCAAATCTAACGACCTTCTCCAAGAAGCAATGCGAAAGTCGTCAAAATCTTAGAGGATAGACCTCGTCAATAGCCTTTTTGTAGTCTACTCAATCTCCTAGAACCAAAGAATCTCAAATCCAGACAACCAGTGTACCTAAAGTAGACAAGACTATGGAAGCCGACAAAACTATCCCCCAAGGGTTCAAAGAAGACTAAGGAGCTCCACAAAGATCATCCTCGGCGATTTCAGCTAAAGTCCCCTCCTCAAGGACCGCAGTTTCGCTAACCCCATCAGTTCCAACCTGTCAAGAAGATCCACAAATTTCAACTGCTCCCATAGGCTAGTGTAACACCCTCGAATCGACCTTATGAAGATTTTAGCGCTTCCCGCCAAACCCGCATAGCAATGATTCAAGGACGCCCACCAAGCACTTGCGTGTGGGTGGAAAACGAAGTAATACCATTACACATTAGTCCACGATGGAACCCACATAACATATATATATACAAAAACGACTCCATGAGTCAAGAATACAGATATACTATACAAAGATCCAAATCACCTTGAAAACGATAGAGCGTCCGACTACGCACAAGATGCAAATGGGGCTAAGAGCTATGAAGAATAACCAATGGCGTCCATAACCCTGCCCAGGCCAAGCCGGAAGGGTAACCCTTCTAACAACGTTGATCGCAAACCTGCTAAACAAAAGGGGTGCCGACAAAGGGTGAAGGAAAAAGAGGAGCGTCAGTACTGAGGCCAGTACACGGCGAGGATAGAATTCGGCGGCTCTCGCCTACATAGGTATGGTGGACTGAAGCAGCAGCGAAGCATGCACTAAATAACCTATAGATACTCGATACAACTGTCGGCTATTAGAGAGGGATAAGAGAGACCTATTTGGGACCAACCTGATACTAACACCAGTCATACCCATCCTGGTATTTCCCCCTCGATACCACACGAGGAAGTCAAACCGAGGAACTCACAGAGTTGACAGTTTTATCTATTCCATTATAGTTGCAGCACTATCTAGTCAGATATAGATAGCATGAGTCATCCTGATAGCATAAGTAGTGGGCAGTTTTAGTTAACCATTCAATTGTAGTTACAGTACTTACTAGTCAGATACAATTAGCATGTGACATCCCAAACCCACCAGTTGTTGGCACTTTTATTTCATTCCATTGGAGTTGTGATACTTACTACGCAGGTATAACATGACACGATACACCCCAATTCTAGCAGTTGTTGGCAGTTTTATTATCCATTCCATTGTAGTGAAGCTGATTACTAGTCACATATATTAAGTCAAATTCACAGCACTGCTTTAGTTATGCTTGTCTATGATCGAGATAATGTGCTCCAAGTCGTCCATAACCGCGGACACGGCTTTCAGAAAGATTTACCCTGCAGGGGTGCACAAATAGCAACACACACACGATCAACCTTGGAAAAACCAAATCAAAACCCAACGAGGCTTTCACGACAAAGCAATCATAGGATTCATAAATCATTTCAGGGGGCCACCCCACTAAGCTACCCGCAACGAAGTTGGCCGGCTCCGAGACGGACCCAAGGTTTGTGTAGACGGCGGTAAACGACTGGGAACCCGAAAGTGTGACTGGGCTTGTCGATACAGCGAAAACGTGTCACGATCCAAAACAGTACAGGTGCTCCACGCACAATCGTAAATAAAGCAGTAAAGCATGGCATAGGTACATGATAGTAATAAAGCCCCAAACTAGTTTGTGGCCCCAAGAAATAAGAAATGAATCAAGATCTGGCTAAGGGGGATCCATAGGGTCTCCCGGGTGTGGATAGTGCGAATAATCAAGGAACATGTATCAAGTAATCGGGGCCTACGGGACACAAGTGGACATGAAAAACCAAATAACAAATATTGCCCACCGGTGCCTCTTTCATTAGTTATCCCAGCAATTTAATAGTTGTATTTAAAGTCATGAACAACTCCACCGTAAAGCATCACCACCATTAAGAATATGCCAACCTTCCATAAACGGTGGAATGACAACGACGCGAAGAAGCACCTGAGCAAGCAACTATGACTCGCAAGGCTGACTATCTATCAAACAACAGGCAATAGGATGTGTCCAAGGCAATATATAGGCTGCAGGGAATATAAATGGTGCACGGAAACTAAAGCATCGCAACAAGGATAGCAATAGATCAACAGGAGGAAATAAAGACTATAAACACAAAATAGGTAGAAAGGGGGAGGATGCTCGGCTGGGAAACACTACCGAAGATACATTATTCGAAGGACTTATCGATACTCACATCTACTCAACGACCTAATCCGCGAAGAACAAAACACTAAAAGAAACACCAAATGCACTATTTAATACTACGGCAGAAGATCGGGCATGATGCATGTATGATGTATGGCATGTCAAGGATGCAATGCAACTAGGCAATATTAAGCGGAACCGGGGTCCCGACAATTAATTATATGGTTCAAGTTGTTTAGCTACCCTGGAATTTAAATATTGTATTAACACGGCAAAACATGGCATCGGTTCGCTACGCAAATTTAAATGGAGGCGATATAATACAAGTATAGCCCGCATATGCGCTCCATATTTAATTATGAGGTGAATCGACTAAATACCCCCAAACAAATGAATAAGTATGCGAGCATGAGCAATTTAATATGCAACAAGTGGATATCACGTATTGTAAAATATAGGGGTCTCGGAAAAGGGGATCACACATCTCGGATCGAAGATCTTGGGAGCTCGAAGGGGTTTGGGGATCGGTCTTTGCCTCTGGGGATAGGGTCTTCGGATCCGGGTGTAAGAGCATGGCGGTCTCGGCATCTTCATCTTGTCGTCCATGATGGAGTACTTGGTCTTCCGTATTGATGGCCTGTCGGATGCCACCGAGTTTGGTATGGTCTTCGGTCTTCAACTTCTCGGGTCGATCTCGGGTTATCATGTACAATTGTCGGTCTTGTCCACGGACAACCTTGATTTGTCGGTTCGATGTCGTTGCAGCTCTTGTCATCGGGCAAACTTGGCTAAATAGGGTACATCTCTCTAGCAGGTTCTCCTCACGGAGGCCACACCTTCCAGAACAGCTCGCTAACAGCGGCAAGGTAGTGTTCATGGCTCGCATGGTACTTGACAGGGGCACGCAGGGCCTGGGCGGCGGAGGACGTGCAGGAGACGACGGCCGGCAGGGAGCAGGCCGGTGGTGGAGGCGACGGGGAAAGTCGAGGAGACGCGCAGAGGCGGCTAGGGTCGCACTCGAGCAGTGAGATGCAGGGGCGTGGCCAGGCGCAGGACTCGCTCATGGGGCGACCGGCCACACAAAGGGCGAGGCGGCGGTGCTCTGCTCGGGGTCAGGCTTGACGAAGGTGTGACGAGCTCGAACGGTGGGCGGTCGGAGGAGTTCCGCGGCGGGATGGAGGAGAGCGGCAGATGGCGAGCTTGCAGAGGCATGGAAGAGCAACGGAGAGGCACTGAGGCGGCGGCGCCAGGCGGTGGCGGTTGAGGTGATGCAGAGGACGGCGCGTGGACAGGGAAGGAGAGGAGGGCGTGGGAGAGGCCGTCGGTCCTGGCAGGGTCGAAGTAGGAAGGGCCCGAGGTTCCATGGAAGGAGGTCAAGGCAGCGGCCGGCCAGAGATCGAAGGGAGGAAGAGGCGAGGCCGCGGAGGTGGGGCTTCGCTGCGGTGGCGGCGAGCGCTCGTGGAGCTAGGCAACGAGGGCACACATCGGCGTAGCGAGCTTGGCGGGAAGGAGGACGGCGCTGGCGTTGGGGTGGAGGAGGGCGCCGTGGTGGCTATCGTCTGCGCCTACGGCACTGCGGGCGAGGCCAAGGAAGGGGATCGCGAGGCGTGTCGTGTTGGTGGCCTAGGCGCACGGGCGCGGTTGGTAGCGAAGGGATCGTGTCGGTGAGGTGCACCGCATGTGCGTGTGTAGCGGTGTGACGCGGTGTGGGGTGGTGCAGTGGCAGGGAGTAGGTGGTAGGTGGGACGGTTCGGCTTGGGGTCGGCTGTCTGGGTTGGATGGGAACGCGTGTCCGTGTGCTTGCGCGCGCGAGTGCGTGCGCGTGCTGCTGGCGGCGGCAGGAGGGGAGTTGGGGTAGCTAGGGTTTGTCTAGCTAGGGTTAGGGTTTACTTTGGGGTGGTAGGCTGCTGCTAGCTGGGCTTTTGGGCCTAGCCGGCGGCTGCCTCCCCGATAAAATATTTTTTTATTTGTTTATTTTTAAAGAGGCTTTCATAAATATTTTTAGACAAGTAAAATACCCAAAAAAAATACCAGAGTTTTGATTTGAAATTGAGACGGAGATATTAAGAAAATAAAACTAGGCTTTTAGAAAATAGTTTTAGGCAAATCATGCATGCTGACATGAAGATAGTCAAATGCAATGTGGCATGATGACATCATGCGGTCATGATGATGCAGAAAAATAAAAACAACACGCGTTTTTTTAAGTAATGGTTTTATCTGGGTGCTACAGCTAGGTACTAATAAAAGTAGTACATGAGCCTCATAGGACCTAGCTGGCAGATGTCATCGGAAGTTTCCAACGTTGAAACAAAGGTTGGCGACAGTCTTCAAAACACCACCCGACGACCCCAAGAAGGAAGGACTACGTCAACCCTCAAATCTACCCTAGTTTAATCCTAAGGGGGAAAGACTACATCTTTCCCACAAAATAGACTAACCATCTGCTAGAACCAACCTCAGGAGTTAGAACCTAAGTTGTGAACTAGGATATGGTAGGCCCTTAAGGGAAGCGCCGCAAATCCTTACAGGAGGAAGATCATCCATCGTAATCAGAACTAAAGTATGCTCCACTCTCTGTGCATCCAAGAGGATTGAAGCTTAACTTCACCGATGTAGTAACCTTGCAAAAAGACTAAAACCATAAGTTAGTACACTAGAAACACATAGCACTAACCCCAACTAAAAATATCCTAACCTTACTCATCCGAATCTCGGGACGAGATTCTTTTAAGGGGGAAAAGGTCGGTGACATCCTGATTTCAGAAACCTTGATTAGTTGTCCCAAATGCAAAATTCAAGGGGGACAAAAACTTTTTCTTGTTTAATGATGTAGTGTGTGTTTGTTGTTCACCTGTGCTTATGCATCTGAATGTATAGCATATGATATACTCCTTACCTCACCATCAGTTGACAAAAGCTATTTAACAAAACTTTCTTTGCTTATTTTACATATTCTCAAATGTTCTGGGTTTCCAGAAACATGATCCAAGATGCCTTTACCACATACTTTATTTTCCTAGCTTCTATTAACAAAATTATGGAGAGATATATGATATAATCTCCTTATGTTTTCAAGATAGAACTTTCAACTATTCTTATCCCTTGGTTTGTCCAAACCCTTTCATAAACTTTTGAATTCTACTTTTGGTAGTAATACCAAGGGACTCTCATGTAATTCAAAATACAACCTTTTCAAAGTACTCATCCTTACCTCAAGATAGGCTTGGAGGTATCCATGGTAGTAGATTTGTTTTGCTTATAAGATGAGTTGCTTTTATCTGCTAATATGAATTGCCCTGATCTTGTTGTCTGACTTGTTTTCTTAGGAATTAAAGTGAGATAACCTAAGAGATCATCCTCTAGGATCAAACTAAATTGACATTACAAAACCCTAAGCAAGATTCCCAAGATGGATCTGATATCTAGCCACTAGTAATCCTCTAAAACCAATACCTTGATCACTTCCGAATTTATCCTCTTCCAGAAGCTTCCAAGTCAATGAATACCAATATCAAGCATGGATCCTTTCTACTCAATCTACACTTAAACATCATCCGTTTGATGATGATTTCGAACCCTCCAACAACCAAATACTTTAGCTCTTATATTCTAGTCAAAATTCCCAAATCTGCCAAATTCGGCTAAGTCTGGAAATGTTATAATTTTTGGCAATGAACTTGAACCATCTTGTATACCATAATAAGTACTAACAAGGCCCAATCTTTCCCTTTGCTATACCATCCTCTAACCCACTTGTTATTGATGGTTTTGCATGCAAGAAAATAATAATCCCTACAAATCTTATCAACATGCCTACTTTGGGAGAAGCTCACATCTTCATACTATGTTCTTTTGGCCAACTCTTTAAATGATTGTGTTCTAATCTTAAGGGTACACCCATACCTACTTCACTTGTTTCAATTGGAGCTTTGCTTCCAAAACCCACATGGTTCTGAAGGCTAGTTGATAATCTGTTTTGGCACCCTTATTCTATTAAAAGTTTATCGTCAATCCTTGGAGAGCTCAATCACGATCCACCTAAAACCTCTATACCATGATGATCTACATCTCTTGGTCTATACATCCATATATCCCATGACCCAAGGGGAGCTCTGATCTCCAAGATCCAACAAGGTTTTGTACGTATAAAATTAACATTACCCTAGATCCTTTTTTCCTTCCAAAATCAAGTTGGTTTTCCAAAAAAAAAAACAAAAGTTCCAGATGATAGATACACCTTATGGACATCATCTACCTTGGAGATAAAAATTTACCAAGTGCTTCCCGTAATTATTTTGACCCAAAAACAATTAAATTCCCTTATTTAACAAAAACCTCAAAACTCCTTCTATAAAAGAAAGTTTGTATTTCTCCAAAACACTTTGCCAACTTTAGGAACATTTGAGGTCTATACATCATACCCTATCTTCCTACCTCAAAAACAAATATTTTTGAAGAGTTTAATCATTTTTTTGCCTATTTTCTTAAACGGCTGACATGGAATAATAAATGTTTTAAATACTTCTATGCCTCAATAAATCTTGGGAAAATTCTCCAAAGTATGAATTCATACTTGGGACCATATGAAACCAAAGTCCCACCTTGTCCAATTCAACTTTTAAAAATGAAATCAATAAATCATATTCAGCACTTTTTGGAGAACTAATATACAAATCATCTAAAAGATTTAGAAAAATCTCAAACAATTCTTGGAGATGTATCTTGGTCACATACATCTACCCACATCACTGAATCATTAGGACCAGATCAAAAATAAAGAGCTACCCCTAATCATCAATATGGCCCAAAATAGGAATGATCTTTTTATGAATAAACCACCATCAAAACCATCTCAAAAGTTGTCAAGTACTGCTCCACAACAACCATCACTCATCTCTGGTCGTGATCACTGTAGCAAAGTACTGTAGAACCACTTGGTCCTTGTTTCTTGTCCTTGTACATGAAGGATACAAGTAAAAATATGAAAGCATGCCATTATTTGAACTGTCAGCTACCTCCCTATCCATCTCTTCCTTTGCATGACTAGAGCTCAGTCCCACCGCCCCTAGCCACCAATGAGAGAGCCCTGGACCTACGCTAGCTCCTCCATGGACCTTGCCATCATACACCCTCCCTTCTCCACATAAAAAGTCACAGGCCAGTACAGCTCCTCTCCCCTCCCTCATTTGTATCTCCTCACTCCCACCTACCATCCCCGAGCCCCTCGTCCTCTCCCATCCTCTACCTCGCTCAGGAGAAGGAGCAGAAGGTACTTCAGCTTTTCTCAGGATTCCAAACATTGTGCTCTCTCCCAAGCCCTTCTCCCTCTACATGTCATAGAAACGGGATCCCCACACTCCCTGCATCTAACCCTCTTTTTTTTTCTTAGGACAACCCCTTTGGTCGGTCAGTCGATCCCCGATGAGCTCGCCTTGGATGCCAACGCACAAACAACCTCCTAGTGATGAAACCGCCTTTGCCGCCCCTCGCCGGAACCATGTTGAAGCGCATCGTCACCTCCGCCCACCTCTGTCGCCTCCCAATGCCCCCAGGTGATCTCCCAGGCATGCAGGATGCAAGCTAGGGTTACTGCCGCCACCACGCTAGGTTAGATGCAGACGATGACGGGACAACGTTGATCTTCTCTGTATCCTACGGCTTATATCGCACCGTACACCTTCGTTGCTACCACTCTGACCACTGGGCCTGCATCGGCAGTTCAAAGCTACGGGATCCCCCGCCCAGTGACACCCCGGGTGGGCCGAATCCCCTCGCGCTAGCCCTAATACTCTCGCATCTAGGCCCTTTCTCTTTTTATTTCAGCAAAAAACTTTTTCCTTTTTTCCAGATCTGCAGGATTATCCCTAGGTTTAATTCAAAATAAAAATGGAAAACCCCTAGATTTGTGTAAATCTAATTTTTAACAAGATCTACACTACTTTCAAAAACATGCAGAACAAGCCTTAGATTAAAAATAATTTTCATAATTTTCTGGGGATAGTTTCTCTAACTAGTATATGTTTCCAATGTTTAAATCCTACATGTAATTTTACAACTCCAAATGGATTGACACCTTTTTTTAATGTAAGGTATATCTGATACCTTACATGTCACCTTTGACTCGCCCTATTTTACTTCCTAGTTTGTCTCTTAAAAAATAACAAAAACAGATCATTTCTATATTTAGAAATTTCTCTAGGCCAAACCAAATATAGGTTTGACCTAAATCCAACTCTCAGAAAGCATATATTTGTTGGGTTCGTAGCAGGGAAAACAAAAAATTTCTACCGCAAGAACGAACAAACCAAGATCTAATCTATGGAAAAGCCAAGATCTAATCTATGAGATAAGTGCAACGAGCTAGATCTGTACTAACCCTTGTAGAACCAAAGCCTTGATCTAGATCAGATCTCGTGGTTGATGTAGACGATCACTTGCCGATCTCAAGATCGAGTAGACGATCCTTCCAGCATTGCGTTCCAGTAGTGCTTCGGCACTCGGTCACATGTACGGCTTTATGTAGATAATCCTCTCCCTATTCCAGCGGGCAGCGGAGGTGGTAGATCTCCGCGGAATCCCAGCAGCATGACGGCATGGTGGTGGTGGAGAAGACTTCTTGCAGGGCTTCGCCTAAGCTGCAGCAGGAGGAAGGAGGAGGGAGTAGCGGCTAGAGTTTGGGTGGAAGGGGCAAAGGGGGAGGCGCCCCATCCCTCCTTTATATAGAGGGGGAGGTGACCTAGCGCTGGCCCCCTTGCCCTTCTAGGGCCAGTGCACAAGGGGAGGGGGAGTTTCTTTCCCCCCAAGTCTGCCCCTTTTCTTTCTTGGTTTTCAAGCAAACTCGACGGAACCTTCCTGAACCATCTGAAAGTGTCTGTAACCTTCTAGAAGCTCCATAGAATAATCCGGAATGTTTCCGAAACCTAGAAATTGATATCCATTATATGAATCTTATTCTTCGGACAATTCCGGATCTCCTCGTGATGTCCTAGATCCAATCCGAGACTCCGAACAGGTCTTCAAATCGTATTCCATATCTACCTAAACAACATCGAACCTTAAGTGTGTCACCCTACGGTTCATGAACTATGCGGACATGATCGAGACTCCTCTCTGATCAATAACCAATTGTGGGACCTGGAGATCCATAATGGCTCCCACATATTCAACAATGACTTCGTGATCGATAGAACCATTTACATACAACACCAATTCCTTTTGTCATGCGATACTCTAAGTATCCGAGGTTCAATCATCGGTATCTCCATACCTAGTTCTACCTCATTACCATAAGTACTCTTTACTCGTTCTGTGATATGACATCCCTTGTGACCTAGTCACATGCTTGCAAGCTAATTGGATGACATTCTACCAAGAGGGCCAAGAGCATATCTATCTGTCATATGGATGGACAAATCCTAGTCTTGATCCATGTGCTTCAACCCATACTATCAGAATACCTAATGCCACCTTTATAACCACCCAGTTACGAAGCAGCGCTTGATGTCATCAAAGCACTCATCCGGTGATGGTGATTAACATGATCTCATGGTTGAAGGATTAGGTTACTATGCATGTGAAAGCTTGTAGCAAAACAAACTTAATGACTTGATCTTATGTTATGCTTACTATGGGTGTATGTCCATCACATCATTCTCCTAATGATATGATCTTGTTATTAATAACATCCAATGTCCATGATCAGGAAACCATGATCATTATTAATCAACAAGCTAGTCTTAACAAGATGCTTACTAGGGACTCTCTTATGATTACAAAACACACAAGGATTAGTGTTTCCTAATAATACAATTATAGCATGGGATGTAAACATTCATCATAAACACAAAGATATAATAATAACCATTTAATTATTGTCTCTTGGGCATATCTCCAATTGTCTCCCACTTCCACTAGAGTCAATAATCTAGATTACATTGTAATGTACCTAACACCCATGGCGTTCTGGTGTTGGTCATGTTTTGCTCTAGGGATTGGTTTAGTCAATGGATCTACCACATTCAGATCAGTGTGTACTTTGCAAATAATTATGCCCCCACTTGGACATACTTGCGAATAGCATGGAAACGTAGCTTCATGTTCTTTAGCTTATTGTGTGACCTTGGCTCCTGTGCATTGGCTATGGCACCCGTGTTGTCACAATAGATGGCCATCGGGTACAATGCACTAGGAACCACACCAAGCTCAGCAATGAACTACTTCAGCCGTATCGCTTCTTGTGCAGCCTCCGAAGAAGCTATGTATTCCAATTCAGTTGAAGATTTCGCCACAACGCTTTGCTTGGCACTCCTCCAGCTCACAACAGCACCATTCAAAATAAATATGTATCCATACTATGACTTCGTGTCATCCGGATCGGTGTTCCAACTAGCATCGGTGTAACTATTTACAACAAGTTGTTCATCACCTCCCTAATAAAGAACCATATCCTTAGTCCTATTCAGGTACTTAAGGACATGAAGTTTGTGTTCGAGACCATCTAGAGTGTAGTTGTGGTTAGGAACTATTAAGCTGTACGACGTAGTCTGCAACAGTTATTTAGTTTTTTGAAACATAATGTATATATATATATAATATATTTACCTATCTAGTCTACTCTTGGAAGATTTTGCCAGGTATAGTTATGATTGTGTGAACTGGAAGCTACTACAAAGATTTTTATGGAAGCTACTAGTACAAAAGAATTATGAAAGATTTCCTATCCACATGCATTCTGGTCGTTTTGGATGCTCGCGAGAGGGTCCCTCGTCACGAGTTCGAGAGATTTCTCCATGATGAGACTCTAATCTCCGTTATATTTTTTGAATCAGTAATTACAACAACTTGATTACTATGATTGTAAAAGTTGAAACATAGTACTTGCACATAATTCTGAAAGCTAACACAGAGAATTCTGAAAGAAGCTACTAAAAATAAATACTTTGAATTCTGAAAGTACTAAAATTAAATACATTACAATTTTGTCTGAAAGGTAATACGCATACTGCTGATCGAAATAATATAAATATAGTACAAATTTCTACTTCAAAAAATAGACCTGAAAATGATAGCAAATAACCTAGGATAAATATAGGATTCATTCTCCCCTATATTTTTCGTCGTCGTCGGCTCCCGCGTGCTGCAACACATGTTCAGAGAACTCTCTTCGTCTACAATGTGCTGCCAGTATCTCGTCTAGAGGGTAAGGCATCGGTGTATATTCCATACTTAAGCCATGCATCATTGTTGGTTCCTCTTCCCAGGCTTGATCCTCATGATCGTACAATCTGATATAATTCCTGTAGTATATGCAAACTGGTTTGACTGTGGGGTGTAACCTGGTGTTAATGGAGAGAGACCAATGGTAATCAATGAAGAGGGCAGGACTTCCAATGTCACCGACAGCCTCGAGAGAGCAGTTCTCCATGCCCACCCAGTACAACACCGGTTGCCCTTTGGCGAAATCCCCGTTCAACACAAGAAGCTGAACACCATCTGACTCAACTAGGTAAAATATGTAGCCTCCGCGTACCTATTCAAAGACTGGGGCTAAAATTATTTTGGCCATCGTGATAGTGCTCGTGCACTGCTCTAACTAGATGTTGGTCAACATGATGTCTCCATTCTCAAGTAATGCATATACTTCCCCTCGGAATGCCGTCATGTAGACCAGAAATGTATCAGGAGGTGAAGAATACAATCCTTCTCTAAATGATTCATTGATTTGCCCCGTTGGGGTGCTCTCATCGGCCCATGCAATATGATCTGGATAATCTATGCAAACGAACACCATCGTTGGGGACTTCGTCACGATGACAAATTGCAGAAGATCAGATGGTATGTGTGCTTGAAACTCAGTGTTAGACTTTTGAGTGATTGGGTTCAGAAGCTGAATCTGGTATGGCTCCACCCTCTGAGCAAGCATGATGACGCCATGAGAAACACCGACAAAGTAGAATCTTTTGGAAGAAGAGGGCATTAGTTAGCACTAAGATGTTTACAATGGAAAATACAAATAAATGAATGTTATATATATATATATCGGATGTGAATATGAACCTGCCATGGACGTCCATTAGATTCGTCCTGGAGCAATGACCAGTGGCGAGGTTGAGGAAGGTCACCAACATCTGGAAGTGTGGGATCTATCATGATCCAGTTGTTGAGATGGCATTCAGGCACCTTTAAAGTGCGGCGCCAATTGGTGCAGACTTCCCGACAAGAAGCATAGGTGTCGACGTACTCCTCTTTCTCCAGCAAGTAGTCAGCGATCTTGCAAAGTGGGTCGGTCAGGAGATCAGACCAGTTCCTCTTCATCCGGCTACTGGCCATGGCTTACGTGCGGGAATGTTTTGATCAAGGAAGAAAGAAGAACTACCACTACAAGGAGAAGAAGAAGAGGAGAATAGACGAAGGAGACGAAGCGGAACTACCACTACGAGGAGATGAGGAGAAGAGGAAGAAGAAGCGGAACTGCCACTTCAAGTTTGGATCAACGAGATTTTTTCGGAACTAGCATGTGAACGAGCCATGCACTGCATGCAAGTTTTGATCAAACAGACTGACATGTGGGACCAGCTAAAAATTCCATGAAGTCCTACCGTGCATAGTGCGCTGACAAGTGGCATGTTTTCTGACTGGCGGGCCCGCCTCCTCCACCTTCGATGGCGCGCATCCCAGGTTCGAGGGCTGGTGCCTCCCACCAACACATTATCGTGCAATTTTCCATGTTTTGTCGCAACCAGCTCCGCTCCGCTGCTCTGCTCATGCCACCGCCACTCCGTTCAGTCGTTTACCGCTCTTGTCGTCTCCTTGGGCCGTCATCCTCCTGCCCTCCCCTCCCTGCCATCCCCTCACGTCCACTCCTGTCCCCTCCCTACCCTGTCTCCTTGCTGCCGTCCATCGCCCAGGCGCGTCTAGAAACGAAAACCGAGAGTCGGCCGTTGGGTTAGGAACCCAACGATGTTTGTGATCCGGATCCCGCTCGGAGATGGATCCTGCGAGGCTTGCGAACACGGAGATGGGTCATGCATGGCTAGAGAGCACGGAATCTCCTTCAAGTCTGGAGAGCACAAAGGAGAACGACACAGGTGAAGAGGAAGCGGGGTGGAGAGCTTTGGAGGTATGGAGCCCGGAGAAGGTGCCGTGTGTCCACATTGAAGGGTAAGAACAATGATTCCTTTTCTACATACCCCAATTAGCGTTTCTAGTCCCGTGGTGATGGCAAGGATATTTGTTGGTAACCGCAGGACGTCTGTACAACTTGTCCTTGAGCATGATGCTTTGTCAAGCGAGTATGAAGACACTGAAATGTGTGGCGGTGCGGATGATGATGAGAAAGCATATCCATACATGGCTGTCGAACCTGATAGGATGGAGAGTAGGGAATATTTGGTTGATTCAAACTTTGAGCCTGACTATGGGACTGATGAGGAGGAGGAAATGTGAAGATGTGGAAATGGGGTGTAGATACGACGACGAAGACGAGGACAGGACAGTGATACACTTTGACAAGGACAATTCTACAATTGATGAGGGGACTGTCTTTGAGAATGTGGAGGACTACAGATATGTAGTTACAACCTATGCAATCAGAGTTGGATTCGAATTTATTATTGAAAAGAGCAACCAAATAAGATTTTGGGTGCATTGTAGGGAAAGTAATGTGTGTAAATGGAGATTACATGTATCTCCAATGCCGGGTGGACACCCATTTCAGGTTGCAATAGCTACAATTAGTTTCAGTCTTTCTCATATTTATTCTGCTAATAATTAGCTCTAAATTATTTGGATTCTTATGTAATGTAGATCAAAGTAAACACGAAGAAACACAACTGCCCTAATACTTCTTTAAGTGCTACAATTAGACCAGCGACTACCAAGTGGATTGCTGCTACTATACTTGACTGGGTGAGGCAGGATCATAACATTAGACCTGCTGAACTCAAAGCAAAGATTAGAAAAAAGTTTAACGTTCTAATTCCTTACCATAGAGTCTTTGATGGGAAGGAGATGGCTCTAGACTTCATTCAAGGCAAGTGGAATGACAATTTTCACATGTTGTATAGTTTCAAAGCTCAGGTAGAGAAAACATCACCTGGTAGTGTTGTTGACATCGATTAAGAGGTTGTGAAAGGAAGAGAAAAGGTCTCGAGGGGGGTCAGGTATAAGCAGGCAGATAATAAATGCTTCAAGAGATGTTTTGTCCGCCTGAAGGTATGCTGGAAGGGGTTCCTAGACGGCTGCAGGCCATACTTGGCAATAGGCGCAACTTCTTTAACAGGGAAGTTCAGGGGACATGTTGCTTCTGCTTGTGCTTTGGACGCGCATAATTGGCTTCTTCCCGTAGCTTATGTTGTTCTTGAGCATGAATCAAATGAAAGTTGGACATGGTTCATGCAGAGACTACGGGCAGTAATTCGTCACCCTGAAGGATTGGTGATACACACTAGTGCATGCAAGGGTCTTGATAATGTTGTTGATGATGTGTTTCCTGGGGTTGAGCATAGGGAATGCATGCGGAACGTCGCTACTAACTTCATGAACAAGTTCAAAGGAAAGATATTTGAAGAGGACTTGTGGTGATTAGCATACACATACACCCCAAGCACGCATGCTACTTACTTGCAGAACATGTATGTAGTGCCAAAGGTGAAAAATACCTTGAAGAACATCACACCAAGCTATGGGCTAGAAGAAAGTTTGGTGAGTTAAGCAAGGTGGATTTTTTTTGCAATAATTTGGCAGAGAGTTTCAATGATAATATTTCGGGCATGAAAACACTTGGAATTGTTATTTTGTTGGATGCAATAAGATAGTGCATAAAGTTGAAGATAGATTTAAGGCAAAGAATTTGTGCAAGATATTTTTTAGGCCATAAAATAGTTCCAAAGGTGGTTATGTTTCTGAATCCAAGAACCAGGGAAATGAGAACGATAAACATGTGGATGGTCATAAGTTCCAAAACATTGGATGAGGTTTATGCAGAATACAAGCGTGGAAGTGAACGGAGGTACACTGTAGACATTGGAAACAAGAATTGTTCATGCAGGCAGTGGCAGATTACTGGTCTGTCATGTCACCATGCAATTTACTTCATCTTAAAGCTTAGAGGTAGCAAAGCTGAAATAGAGAACTATGTCGGCAACTATTTCTTCGTGGACAAGTTTGCTGCAACTTATGCAGAAAACGTACCACATATGGCTGATGAAAATGATTGGGAGATTGTCGATCCAGTGTTCAAACTTCAACCACCAGTTCTTAGGAGGCCACCTAGGAGGCCTATAAAGCTAAGGACCGAAGCCTCCACCGATAAAGGTTCAAGGCTGGAAACTAGGAAAAGGAAATGCAAACATTGTGGGGGATTCGGCCATATCAAGAGGTTGTGCAAAAACCCAGTTACACATGATCTTGTCCCTGTTCACACCCCGGTGGCAGAAAATGAGGCTTCTCAGCCAGAACTGGAGGAAGAGCAGCACGAAGATGAAGAACTTAAGGAAGTGCAGCAGGTGGAGGAAAACGGTGATGAGCACTCAGAGGAAAACATACGTCAGCAGCCAAATTATGAAGAAGTGGAGGTTCCGGCGAGAAAAGGGTGTGAAAAGAAACGAAAGGGTAAGCGGAATAGGGAGGACAGGGAAAATAATGGAGATGTATTAGAATATTAAGAAGTTGTAGGGGTGATTGAGGATGTTCTTATGGATCTTTCGGCTAACTACAGGAGAAATAATAAATCCCTCCCAATTTCATCTTTGTACGATTCTCCATATGAAAGGTAAGCTTAAAAATTGTTTTATTTGCCATTTTATCAATTTTTGTATCCTCGTCAACTATTTCTTAATGCAGCATGGGCTAGCAGACTAATAAGAGGAGCAGAAAGATGCGGGCACAGTAATGTCGTATACTGAATTATATCATTGAAACTAAACTAGTCATGTCATCTTTATTTAAATCTGGCGCGTGCAACGTGTCTGTCACGGGGTCATGTGGACCAGATTACAATTATTTAAATATTATTATATTAATTTTTTACCTGCGTATGGACGCAGCTACTAGTTCCCATCTCCCTTGGATAACCATCTCCTCTAGCGCACACCAGAATTATGGTTGTGCCATCAAGTATCAGAGTCAACGTATTGTCCCATCAGATGTGAACGCAATAAATTTATTTGTTCAGAATTTGTTGACTTTTGATTAGTTTGAAAGATAGAGAAACCTAAAACATGTATCTAGACATGTTTTGGGGATAGACACACTTAAATATCTAAAAAAAGCTAAGTCAGTTATATCTGGACAGGAGTAGTACACTATTACAACACGCTCGACCTCTTCTCCTCTAGCGCACTCCAAATTATGGCTGTGAAATCAAGTGCTAGGAGCAGAGTCGGCGTATTGTCCCATCTGTTATGCCAGGAACACGCGAACTTTATTTTGAGGATCAGACGAGTTTCGACTAGTTTCAAAGACAAAGGCAACTAAAACATGGCCAACATATATAGATTATGACGATAATCGACTATAACTCAAGTGACCCAGATCCAAAGAGGGCATTAAGATACCATACATATATTTAATTTATGCTTAAGTGGCCCTAATCTACTATGATGCTCCCGCAGTCTCCATCATCGACGACGTTGTCCGCTTCACCGCCAGCCTCCTTGATGTCTACGCACATCTATTCTTGTAGATAGTTGTTGGGCCTCCAAGTGCAGAGGTTTGCAGAACAATAACAAGTTTCCCTTAAGTGGATCACCCAAGGTTTATCGAACTCAGGGAGGAAGTGGTCAAATGTATTCCCTCTCTAGCAACCCTGCAATCAAGATACAAGAAGTCTCTTGTGTCCCCAACAAACCCAATACACTTGACAGGTGTATAGGTGCACTATTTCGGCGAAGAGATAGTAAAATACAAGTGGTATGGATATATGACAACGATGCTAGAAAATAGCTTGATGGCATGGAAGAGACTAAAGGAAAACTGAAATAAAGATGGCAACAAGCAAACATCTGATAGATCTAGTTGCAAACGGTGTTTCAATGCTTAGAAACAAGGCCTATGGATCATACTTTCATTAGTGAACACTCTCATATAAATATATTATCTTCATGATACTACTCTGGACTACTCTCCGGTTGGATACTCTAATCCATGGTAAGGCTATAACAGCACACCTCAAAGTAAGCCTTTCCCATCTAGATAACCCCACACTATCACCTTGAGCTCTAGATGGTTCCAACAAACACCACAATTTTATAGAAACATCCAACTCCATATATAACTCATAACAAATAATTGTAATCTCTAGCCTAAGTGCCACCATGGTGCACACGCTGTCACTTTCACACACATGGGGAGAGCAGAGATCTATTAAAGCACTTGAGTAGCAAAGTAGATCTACTTGATTACAAAGCTCATCATCACAATATGATCATGCATAGAGAGAGATGAACACATAGCTACCGGTAGAGCCCTTAGCCTCAAGAGAGAACTACTCCCTCCTCATCATGGGAGTCAGCAACAATGATGGAGATGGCGGTGGAGTCGATGGAGATGGTGGTGAATATGGTGAAGAGGCGGCGGCGGTGGCGCCGACGGCGGCACGGAGGACTCCTTCCCCGCCATCGGTATCATAGGGGAGCACCGCCCCTCAGCACCCTTACTTCCTGGCTTCTTGGGAGCCCTTCTCCATGGTGATGGGATCCATGGGGGAGGCAAAAACATGTCTTTGGTGGATGCAAATTTGTGGGTGGAGGTATCTCCCACGAATTAGGTTTCCTCCCTTTATATAGCTTCTCGAATTCTTGCCACCCCATCTTGGCCTGTAGTAAATCGGGTCTATCGGCCCCGTACGGAGTCGGAATTAGCTAAATTTTATCTCCAGAATGTTTTTCGCAAAATTTCCAACAACTTTGTAGTTGAAGAGTTTTCCGTTTGACACCGTCTTCGACCTGAAACGTGACTATCTTCAAAAAGAGTTCTGAGACAGATTTCTGGAAAATCCCAATTTGACTCCAACAAGGTTTCCACTTGTATTCTTGGTAATTCCTACACATCATAGTGTAAAACAAGAACATTGTGCACTTTTGCAACTATTAGTAGGTTAGTCCAAATAAATTATAAACTTTATATAAAAAGGAGTATCAAAAGCATATTATTAGCATAAAACCATCAAAAATTATAGATACGTTATGGACGTATCAACATCCCTAATCTTAGTTCTTGCTCATCCTCGAGTAGGTAAACGATAAAAACAATATAATTTTTGAGGTGACACGCAGCCAACACTATCTTGCTCATCATTATTGTAAAAACATTGATAGCTGGGATCAAGGTACTCTAAACATGAATATGAAAGATAGAGTTCTAACAATAAGACATAGCAACTATGTTGTAACATAAAAGGATACAAACAAAGATCATGAATAACAATGCATTGAAAGACGTTTGTTTGTTTCACATAAAGAAAACATAACATAGTGGCATTTAGCTTGTCCCTCATGGAGTAGCAAACATAAATGCATAGGACACCTTCAAAGTTTATAAGGGTGACTAGATACAAATAGTTTAACAACAAGCAATATCAAAATTATGCATCAATCAACAAGTCTTGGGTCAATGCATATTAAACTAAGAATGGCCATTACGCTCTCTCAATAGGTGCATAAAGATAGAAGATGGAGACTCAACATAAAAGTAAAAGAAAGGCCTTCATAGAAGAAAGCAGAGATTCAAGTTTCATAAAGAGCTTCCAAAAATTATGGTACTTATTAGCTTTCAGCTCTCATTGCCCCTATCATAAGCATCTTCAAGTGATTAAGGTTAAAGTGAACAAACTATGGAGTATATGCTTGACAAAGTATAAGATGGAAATCTCATGTCCCTTGAATACGAGGGCCGCTCCTCATGCTACTCAAGTTTAGTTACGGGTAAGTTCTTGTCATAGTAAGTACATGTGTATCATAGAGAACCGCCAATGGGGTACCCCTTGCCCGATAATACGGAAGAATCACCATATCAAAATGACAAGGCAAGCAGACAACGAGCATCTCAACAATCTTCTTATTTACCATGGGCAAATGGTGCTTTTTTCTCTCTTTCCTCTTTTCTCATATCTCTTTTTTCTTTTTATTTTCAATCTCCATCTCTTTTTTTATAAGAAGAATGCTTCATAGATTGCTCATTATGGTTACGCTGCAGGTTTCCACCATGATTAGGCATGGATTAGACCAGCCGCCTAGGCGTTTCTCTAACACACATACATAACTCCATGGACTTACAAGCTCCCCTTTCATTTCACACCGACGACATCCATAAACAAAAGAGCATGATATCAACTGGGTACAATGTACAAGTGCAATGTTGAAAGTGTTCCCCATGATAGCATGGTTCTGCTAATCCCCAACGTATAAGTACAACCATATACAACATAGATGACACAATGGTTCAAGTTTATTAAGTGCAAGAAAAGTAAAGTGTGCCATCAAGTTCTTGAGAGCTTTAATCACTAATTTTCACAAAACAAGTTTAATTCGGAAGGTACATAAAAACATGAATATACTTGGAATAGCAAATGCTAATAGGTAGGTATGGTGGACTCTTTGGAATAACTTGGTTTTATTTGGAGTTGGATGCATGAGTGGAACTCATACTTGGTATGGAGGCTAGAAAAAGACCGGGAGCGACCAACTACGAGAGCAATAATGGACATAATCATGCAAAGCGACAAAACATCATTGTTTAATGCATAAAGTGATATGACAAGTCGAAAACTAAATTATCATAGAGGCTATGATGACTTGGTATAGTCTTAACATGGTGTGAGCATGCGCCAAGTCAACCCAAATAAAGTATTAAAGGAGAATATCACAATACTATGCTTTAATATGCTAAAACAACGCATGATTCTTTCAAGACACATTAAGCAATATCAATTGTTTATAACATGTCATGCTACAACAAAGATCACTAAGCATAAAGCCCAAACAATATCAAGCATGGCATGCCAAAGCATAGACCACAGTCAAAAACAAGCTCCTTTTACCACTTAAGCATGAACTGTTCCTACTCTTTTCCAATCCAAACCAAACTATTTGAAAACCAATGCATGAAAGAGGGGGACCAACCAATTTATTCAGAAAACTAAGAAAACTAGGCAAACAAAAACCAAAACGAAAATGAAGAAGAAGACGCTCCAAGAACAACATCACTGTGCATGAAACAATAAAAATGAAGTGTTTGGAAGAAACCTGGGATTTTTATTTATGAAGAAGGGGGTGCCTTGGGCATCCCCAAGCTTTAACGCTTGTACCTCTTGAATATTTCTTGGGGTGACACGGGGTGGCATCCCCAAGCTTGAGCTTTAGTCCATTATTCATCTCATTACATCATTCTCTCCATACACCTAAAAAATTTCCTTTATACAAAACTTCACACAATATTTATTAGCAACAATAGTGCACTCAAGATAATAAGTCTTTGGGTTCAGTTTCAACACCAATAAAACTTCCATTAAAACACAAGATACTGTAGCACTTCCCCAAAAAAGCTTAATTCCCCCAAAAAACCTCAAGAATGAATCAACAAGAAGCAAATACAAATAATGGCAGAAATCTGTCAAAACAGACCAGCAGGTAAAAACCAATTTTTTCGAAGACCTTATGTTGCTCAAATCGAAAAGTGTTGATCTAACAAAAGTTAGATAACAACCTGGGGCAGAAGCACAAACTTACACGCCTCAAAACGACATACAAAGATTTTACCCGAATTTTTACAGTGAAGCACCAAAATTTGTTTTAGGACAGCAACTTTCCCAAGCATTACTTCTCTCTCATTAGAGGTTACTCTTGGCACAAAAAATAAATAAAAAGGATGAGGAGTGGTTATTACAGAGGTAATAACTTCCAAGACTCATATAAAACTTTTGGATTATCTTCCAATAAGTACTTTTCTTTAACGCCTTTAAATTAGGCATGATAGTTTGAGAAGATGTTCACATAAGAAATGTGAATTGAAGTAAAAGAGAGCATCAATAATCAATTCAAAACACATTTAAGTCTAACACACTTCATATGCATAGGAATCTTGTAAATAAACAAGTCATGAAAGAACAAAACAACAAGCATAGAAAAGCAAAATAAGTGCAACGTCAAGACTTTCAACATAAAGAGGGGAAACTTAATAATGTTGTTGAGATACATAAAACCATGTTTCCCTCTCTCATAATAACTTTCAGTAGCATCATGAATCAAATTAACAATATAACTATCACATAAAACGTTCTTATCATGAGCCACATGCATATAATAATTATTACTCTCCACATAAGCATAGTGATTCTTATTAATTGTAGTGAGAGCAAATTCAACAAAATAGCTATCATTATTATTCTAATCACCGTAATCATCAAATATAGGAGGCATATTGTAGTCATAATTAATTTCCGCCTATATATTAGGTGGACTAAAAATATCATATTCATCATTGTAATCATCGTATATTAGAGGTATAGTATCATCAAAGCAAATTTTCTCCTCTAAAGATGGGGGACTAAAAAGATCATTTTCATAAAAACCAGCTTCCCCAAGCTTAGGCTTTTCCATAGCATTAGCAATAATGATGTTCAAAGAATTCATAGTAATAACATTGCTATTCACACGCAAATAATGTTCCATAGGTTTTTTAATTTTCTCTTCAAACACTTCATGTTGTAACTCAAGATAAATACTATGAAGATCTCTAATTTTTTTGTTATTTTCCATTAAGCCTAACTAGTGAAAACAAGAAACAACAAGACAAAATTGCAGAATCTAAAGGAAATAACTTCGAGCACTCACATCGGAGGATGTGAGTACCTTTTACCTTACCTCCCCGGCAACGGCGCCATAAAATAGCTTGATGTCTACGCACTTCTATTCTTGTAGACAGTTCTTGGTCCTCTAAGTGTAGAGGTTTGCAGAACAGCAACAAGTTTCCCTTAAGTGGATCACCCAAGGTTTATCGAACTCAGGGAGGAAGTGGTCAAAGGTATTCCCTCTCAAGCAACACTGCAATCAAGATACAAGAAGTCTCCTGTGTCCCCAACACACCAAATACACTTGTCAGGTGTATAGGTGCACTAGTTCGGCGAAGAGATAGTAAAATACAAGTGGTATGGATATAAGACAACGATGCTAGAAAACAGCTTGATGGCATGGAAGAGACTAAAGGCAGACTGAAATAAAGATGGCAACAAGCAAACATGTAACAGATCTAGTTGAAAATGGTATTTCAATGCTTAGAAACAAGGCCTAGGGATCATACTTTCACTAGTGAACACTCTCATATAAATATACTATCTTCATGATACTACTCTGGACTACTCTCCGGTTGGACACTCTAATCCATGGTAGGGCTATAACAGCACACGTCAAAGTAAGCCTTTCCCATCTAACTAACTCCACACTGTCACCTTGAGCTCTAGATGGTTCCAACAAACACCACAATTTCATAGAAACATCCAACTCCAAATATAACTCATAACAAGTATTTGTAATCTCCAGCCTAAGTGCCACAATGGTGTGCACGCTGTCACTTTCACACACATGAGGAGCGCAGAGATCTATTAAAGGACTTGAGTAGCAAAGTAGATCTACTTGATTATAAAGCTCATCATCACAATATGATAAGGCATAGAGAGAGAGATGAACACATAGCTACCAGTAGAGCCCTTAGCCTCGAGAGAAGACTACTCCGTCCTTATCATGGGAGTCAGCAACGACGATGGAGATGGCGGTAGAGTCGATGGAGATGGCGGTGAACATGGTGAAGAGGCGGCGGTGGTGGCGCCGATGACGACGCGGAGGACTCCTTCCCCGCCGCCGGTATCACAGGGGAGCACCGCCCCTTAGCACCCTTCCTTCATGGCTTCTTGGGAGCCCTTCCCCATGGATATGGGATCCATGGGGGAGGCAAAAACGTGGCTTTGGTGGCTGCAAATTCGTAGGTGGAGGTATCTCCCACGAATTACGTTTCCTCCATTTATATAGCTTCTCGGATTCCCGACACCCCATCTTGGGGTACAGTAAATCGGGTCAGAACTTTATGGAGATGGCGGTAGAGTCCGGACTCGTAATCAGCTAAATTTTATGTCCAGAATGTTTTTCGCAAAATTTCCAACAACTTTGTAGTTGAAGAGTTTTCCGTTTGACGCCTTATTCGAACCGAAACGTGACGATCTTCCAAAAGAGTTCTGAGACAGATTTCTGGAAAATCCCAATTTGACTCCAACAAGGTTTCCACTTGTATTCTTGGTAATTCCTACACATTAAAGTGTAAAACAAGAATATTGTGCAAGTTTGCAACTATTAGTAGGTTAGTACAAATAAATCATAAACTTTATATAAAAAGGAGTATCAAAAGCATATTATTAGCATAAAACCATCAAAAATTATAGATACGTTATGGACGTATCACTCCTCCGCATCGGAATCGATACCGATGTTCCCCGCAGCGTTCCTCCTCCTCATGGATTCTTCACAGCGTGCCGCATCGATTACGGTGGAGGTCGTGCGCCCAGGCACTGGCCAGAAGCGTTGCCTCCCTTTGGGGTTGCGCAGATCCGGGTGGATCTCCCGTCGGTGGGTTACGCACAGCTCAATCAACCCAACCCACTCATCTTGAACAACTTTCGCTAGTACGCGCTCATGCACGAGTGACATGCCATTTCCCTCTTCCGCTCTGGCAGCTGGCGACGGCGCTCCTTGATCTACCTCGCCAATGCATTGTCGCGCTAGAGAGGCGCGACAGGAACCCCGGTGTAGCTGAGCTCGAATCCGGCCGGAAGCCTCGCGAATAGCGGTGCGAGTATGTCGTAGTGGGCGAACATATGAGCCTCATGCAAGCTGAGTTTGGGCCTCTCCCTCTCCATGACGATGAAGGAACATGATCTGAGCTTTGGCCCTGAGGTTAAGCGGATAAGGGGAAGGACGTAGGCCCAGCGTGGTTGCCACTGCCAATCAGTTCACAAAACAGACTTCTCGCTGATCGCCCTCATGAAGGACATCCTTATCATCCATGCACCCTGATCCAACGGCGCCTAACAATCAGGGATCGGGTCTTCTAGAAGCCCGGAGCGGTTGCTGGTTAGCTCTGCGTCCCGATTGTTTGTGGCAAACAACTGTCGTTGAAAATAATACACATTTCAATGACAATGGTGGATCCATATGTGGTTAATGAAAACAACACACCGGCAATGACTCTATCTATTGTTAATAAAAATAACACACATGCAATGACACTGGTGGATCCATATGTGGTCTGTGAAAAGAATAGTCATGAAATGACTCTAGATGTGGTTAATGAAAGAATACACATTTCAATGACAATGGTGGTTCCATATGTGCTTTGTGAAAACAACACACATGCAATGACTCTAGTTGTGGTCAATGAAAAGAACACACATGCAATGACACTAGTGGATCCATATGTGGTTAATGAAAATAACACACATGCAATGACTCTAGTTGTTGTTAATAAACATAACACACATGCAATGACACTGGTGGCTCCATATGTGGTCTGTGAAGAGAACACACATGCAATGACACTGGTTGATCCATATGTGGTCTGTGAAAAGAATAGACATGAAATGACTCTAGATGTGGTTAATGAAAGAACACACATTTCAATGACAATGGTGGTTCCATATGTGGTTTGTGAAAAGATCACACAAGCAATGACTCTAGCTGTGGTTAATGATAAGAACACACATGCAATGACACTAGTGGATCCATATGTGGTTAATGAAAATAATACACATGCAATAACTCTAGTTGTTCTTAATAAAAAGAACACACATGCAATGACACTTGTGGATCCATATGTGGTCTGTGAAGAGAACACACATTTCAATGACAGTGGTGGATCCATATGTGGTTTGTGAAAAGAACATACATCAAGTGACTAGTTGTGGTTAATGAGAAGAACACACATGCAATGACACTGGTGGATCCATATGTGGTTGATGAAAATAACACACATCCAATGACTCTAGTTGTTGTTAATAAAAATAACACACATGCAATGACAATGGTGGATCCATATGTGGTCTCTAAAAAGAATACACATGCAATGACACTGGTGGATCCATATGTGGTATGTGAAAAGACTACACATGCAATGACACTAGATGTGGTTAATGAAAGATTACACATTTCAATGACAATGGTGGTTCCATATGTGGTTTGTGAAAAGAACACACATGCAATGACCCTAGCTATTGTTAATGAAAAGAACACACATGCAATGACACTAGTGGATCCATAGGTAGATTGTGAAAACAACACACATGCGATGACACTGGTGGATCCATATGTGGTCTCTGAAAAGAATACACATGCAATGACACTAGTGGATCCATATGTGGTCTATGAAAAGAATAGTAATGAAATGACTCCATATGTGGTTAATGAAAGAATACACATTTCAATGACAATGGTGGTTCCATATGTGGTTTGTGAGAAGAACACACATGCAATGACTCTAGCTGTGGTTAATGAAAAGAAAACACATGCAATGACATTGGTGGATCCATAGGTGGTATGTGAAAAGAACACACATGCAATAACATTGGTGGATCCATAGGTGGTATGTGAAAAGAACACACATGCAATGACACTAGTGGATCCATATGTGGTTTGTGAAAAGAACATAGATCCAGTGACTCTAGTTGTGGTTAATGAGAAGAACACACATGCAATGACACTGGTGGATGCATATGTGGTTAATGAAAATAACACACATCCAATGACTCTAGTTGTTGTTAATAAAAAGAACACACATGGAATCACACTGGTGGATCCATATGTGGTCTGGTTAATGAAAATAACACACATCCAATGACTCTAGTTGTTATTAATAAAAAGAATACACATGCAATGACACTGGTGGATCCATATGTGGTCTGTGAAAAGAACACACATGCAATGACACTAGATGTGGTTAATGAAAGAATACACATTTCAATGACAATGGTGGTTCCATATGTGGTTTGTGAAAAGAACACACATGCAAAAACCCTAGCCGTGGTTAATGAAAAGAACACACATGCAATGACACTAGTGGATCCATAGGTGGATTGTGAAAAGAACACACATGCAATGACACTAGTGGATCCATATGTGGTCTCTGAAAAGAATGCACATGCAATGATACTGGTGGATCCATATGTGGTCTGTGAAAAGAATAGTCATGAAATGACTCTAGATGTGGTTAATGAAAGAATACACATTTCAATGATAATGGTGGTTCCATTTGTGGTTTGTGAAAAGAACAAACATGCAATGACTCTAGCTGTGGTTAATGAGAAGAACACACGTACAATGACATAGGTGGATCCATATGTGGTTAATGAAAATAACACACATGCAATGACTCCAGTTGTTGTTAATAAAAAAGAACACACATGCAATGACTCTGGTGGATCCATATGTGGTCTGTGAAAACAACACACATGCAATGACACTGGTGGATCCATATGTGGTCTGTGAAAAAAATAGACATGAAATGACTCTAGATGTGGTTAATGAAAGAATACACATTTCAATGACAATGGTGGTTCCATATGTGGTTTGTGAAAAGAACACACATGCAATGACTCTAGCTGTGGTTAATGAGAAGAACACACATGCAATGACACTGGTGGATCCATAGGTGGATGGTGAAAAGAACACACATGCAATGAACTCTGGTGGATCCATTTGCAATGACACTGGTGGATACATATGTGGTCTCTGAAAAGAACACATATTTCAATGACACTAGTGGATCCATATGTGCTTTGTGAAAAGAACATACATCTAGTGACTCTGGATGTGGTTAATGAGAAGAACACACATGCAATGACACTGGTGGATCCATATGTGGTTAATGAAAATAACACACATGCATTAACTCTAGTTGTTGTTAATAAAAAGAACACACATGCAATGACACTGGTGGATCCAGATGTGTTCTCTGAAAAGAACAGGCATGTAATGACACTGGTGGATCCATATGTGGTCTATGAAAAGAACACACATGCAATGACTCTAGTGGATACATATGTGGTTTGTGAAGAGAACACACATGCAATGAACTCCGGTGGATCCATCTGTGGTCTATGAAAAGAATAGACATGAAATGACTCAAGATGTGGTTAATGAAATAATACACATTTCAATGACAATGGTGGTTCCATATGTGGTTTATGAAAAGAGATTTGCCCTCTCTGTCGGTCACAAATCTCACAAAATCCCAAACGTGTGCTCACTCTGGGTGCTATGCCCTAATTGGCGGACACAGATGTCACGCGGATTGTCTCCACCAAACGTTGATCCTATGTGATCCAACGGGCAGGACAACCCCTCCCTTCTCCACTTTTTTTATGCATGGTCTATCCGTGCCACCTCTCTATCCGTGCTACCGATATTTTACCTCCATAAACATGTGAAAATCGACCTATCTAAATAAAATAAATGATCATATTTCGAAGAAGCTATCGTCTTTGTCTTCTGGTTCGTCCTCGTCTTCGTGAACGCCATAGTCCTTTCCATTGCCGCAGTCGGTGTCCTCCTCTGACGACTCAACACCGCCCCCTTCCTTGAATAAGCATGCTATCTCCTTGTCGGAGTCCTCCTCCTCCTCTTCGTAGTCCTACGGGTCCACGTCACTCTCCTCCGCTTCTGCCTCCAACTGATCAATGAACGCCTCCTTGTTGGCCGAGTCGGACTTGTCCAAATAGTTGTCTCCTGTCTTCTTCCTGGTCTTCTTCTCGTTTCTCCTCTTGTCCGTACTCGACGGTGCAACACGCACCCCCGTCCTGGTTGCTGCTTTGCGCTCGTCTGTCGCTGCAAGTACCCCATGCTCCTCCTACGCGGCAAGTACGAGCTTCAGCGTCGCGGTGTCCTCGAGTGTCGATGTCGATGGATCCTGGTGCGCTCGGACACGACGTGCTTCCTCAGCAGGCGACTCGCGAGCGCGAACGATTTAGCGAAGAGCCGGGGATGCAGGACGGTCAGTGGATGGCTTGGAGCTGCCATTGCCACGGCAAGGGGGCATCGTGCTCGAGGAAGTTGTTTGGAATGGTTGATGGCGGGTACATAGAGTGGGGTGCTGATCTGATCAAGGACGAGCATCGATTTCATGCATCTTGTTCACGCATGCATTTGTCGATTATCAAAAAAAGTAATATATCGCGTACTGAACATAATTTGATCACAACAAAAGTGGCACATCGTATTCTAGACTCGTAAATATCCCGTGCGTGCATGTTGACGTGGAGTTCAACGGAGTTTGACGTGTCGACGTGATTGTGCAGCAGTTGCGCGTCTCATTGCCCCATCAACACGTGACACACGCACGCGGGACATGCACGCTGATGCCCGTGATGACACGCAGCTCGCACTCCTCTTATTATATACTGGATGTTAGGCAGCGCCGAAGACATTGAACTATCCATCGCAATAAAGACAAGTCCAATTGATTCCCTATCCCTGCCTCCCTGGCTTCTTTGAGAAGGTAGACCGTACACGGTGGTCTTGTATAATAGTAGTAGTACTACTGGACCACGGCCTATACTCTTTGACTCTTCTCCCACACTAATCACTATCTTCTTCCTCCTTCCACCGCCACCCTCACCCTACAAGCCATGGCTCCCATGAGGAGAGATCGGTCGATGATCCTCGTGGAGAAAAGGGAGAGATCTCGCCGCGAGGCACTTCTTGCTCTACCAGCCTCTCAGCCCCCCCTCACCGAGGCCCAATCTCCCTACAATGGTGCTGAATGTTCTAGCAGGCGAGGGCTCCTCCCGGTACAGTCTTCTTGTTCTACTTCTTCTCCATCTCCTTCTCCATTATGATCGTATTCTACTTCTTCTTGTTTTTTCTTCTTCTTCCTCTTCCTCTTCTACGTATTAAAGGCCGTCTGTGGAGCCAGAATCCACCACGACGGAGGCGTTGCAGGACTCGTTCGGTCCCATTCCACGTCTCAGCGAGGTAGCAAATCTCCACACTATTATTTCTCCGAGTTGTGATGTGGATTTCTTAGATCGTGTCTGCCTGCATTGGTTTTTCTTCTTCTTATTTTGCGAGTTGTATTAGTTTTCATGAATATGACTGGATCTCTTGGTCTTTCCTTAATACCACTGTTCATAGATTCACTATGGATTTTTTGTGATTAGGATTAGTTTATCGTGGTCATGAATAGATCTCTTGGTCCATTTTTAACACTGATGTCCATAGATTCAACGGGGATTTTTTGATCTGTATTAGTATTCACCTGGAACCTGGAGTGTAATAATAGATTTTCTATTTCAATTAACATGAGAGATGCAGCGATCGAAGGCCGAGTACTGTGACAAGGTGGCCGCGATTAGTGCCAAGATTTACAACCAACATGAGCTTGCACGCTCCCTCACCCAAGCTAATGAGAGCCTACAAAAGCAATTATCTGTGCAGAAGGAGATCTCGCTAGATTTTGCACGTGACATTGTGAGGCTGCAGAAAGTGCTCGACCGTAACTTGAACAGGCAAGAACGGGCCATCAAGAAAATCAACAAGCTCATGGAAGAGAAGAGGAATCTCGTGGAAACGTGCACTCTCCTGCAGGACAAAGTCACCGAGGCACTCAGAGGACGCGTCGAGGAAACCAAGGCTGCCATCCGAGCCTACCATGACAGGAACCGTTTCCTGGATGCAGTGAAAGAGATAAAGGAGGACATGAGCAGAGGGATCACCGTACTCGAGGGTGTTCGGAAAGAGAACGAGGAGCTAAGGGCTTGTCCGGAGGCGTATCGGAGCAATGCCCAAGTCTGATTCCCATTAGAGGGGGCACGAATATCAGTTCGTGCTCCACTCCTTTTGTAATGTTTAGGGTTCAGGGAGCAATTCCCAAGTATGCTTCCCATTATAGGGTGCAATAAGAATCCTAGGGCAACTCCTTATCTATCTGGACATGTCTTGGTGATCATGTTCATGAATGGATACCATGTGCTCTTTCCATTATGTATCTGGACATGGGTTTATGCATTGAGTTTGCCACTAGCCCACTACTATTTGGTGATATTGGAAAAAAACAACATCACACTAAACTATAGATAAAACTTATTTGTCTTTGAAATTGAAATTATGACAGTGCCACTAGCGATTCATAAAATGTTGATTATTCCTAGATTGCTTCTTCCTTGAAATTATGATAGTGCCACTAGTCGATTCAGTTAATTATGGAAACTAACCAGCTTGTCCTGGTGAACTAAACAAACCATACTATGTATTTTTGTTGTAGGGAAAGAGGCGAAAGCTCGACCAGGATGGGGCGACCTGGCTAAATGACAAGATAGCAATCCAAAGGGAGAAGTAGAATTCCCATAAACTGGCCTTTGACCACCTTTGCGCTGAACTCACGGTCCTTTCTGACAAGTGCCAGAAACTGAAGGAGTTAAACGCTGACTGGGCGAAGCTTCATAGTGAAGGTAGCACCTCGGCTAGGAAGCTGACGGAGATCATGAAAGGGATCTTGAAGGAAAATCATATGGCTACGGACCAACTTCTCGAATCCATGACGGAGCGCTAGAACCTGCAGCTGGCGCACGACAAAGTACTGAAGGAGCTGGCCGATCTTAGGGAGGAAAACAATCAGCTCCGGGCCAGGCTCGCTTGAACCCAACATATGTCTATTTAGTACTGAACTGTCTGGTTTATCCTCTGCAGTGGTGATTTTTTAAGCGTGAACTTAACTCTATGCACGATATGTCTGTTTGTCTGAAATTAATTTGCTCGAGGATTGATTTTGGCTTAGTTAAGAAAGCGCAACTACATGTCTTACAGTTAACTAGTTTCAGGCATTGGCACAACATAAATTATTCATCTCGAATTTCCTTTATCCTTGGTAGTCTTTCCTTGGTCACCCTCGCGCACCTTCTTCACTTCCTACAACAGATCCGCAATGTAGTACTCTAGCTTCTTCGTGTCTTCCCTGAGTTGATCCCTCTCCTTTTCTGCATTATGAATCAGCAACTTGTGACTATCCTGAAGCTTCTTTGCAGTTCCAACAACAAAGCTCCCATTGATTCTGAGTTAGCTCTAAATGCAAATTCTCGATTTCTTGTTCCAGCTCCTTATTTCGTACCGACAGCTTGTAATTTTTTCAGCTGCATCACAAGCATCAGTAAATCTCCCCGACCTTTCCAACTCTTACATCTCCCATAACTTTCTCAAACATTTCTTAAGTGCATCTGGCCACTCAAGATCCACCCACTCTACTACTTTACACACCGGGCCCACCTAAAAACACACACACTATAGTGTTATGAACATACATGATACATTTTACGTCATGTCACCATTGCACATAATGTAAACAAACCTGATTTGCACAGACCAAAATCCTTCTCCCATTGTTACTACCTTTGAATGCAACATATCTCCTCAGTTTTAGCCCATGGTCACATGGCACTTCTCCATCGAGATCTAGGCACTCCCATTCAGAGTCGTAGATCGTCCGTGGTACCTATAGGTAAACACAAAGCTGGAATTGAACACGATTGCATGCACATATGGGGATCAGATCGAGAGATTTATCATTACCTAACCCTAGCCCGAAAAAATAGAGGAACTCACATCGTGGAAGGAATACTCGATGTCGGAGAGAAGGCTGTCGCTACTCGACTGGTCATCCTCGTCGTTCAAGGACAGCATGGTGAATGCGTCGTCACCATCGATGGTGTCAGCGTCTGGGAGAGAGAGAGAGAGTAGCCCTTCTACCACTGCAATAATGACTAAATTGGCATGTTACAATAGTTTAATGGATACAATGCCCTTTCCCTGGATTACTGTCTCCTGCCTAATATGGATTCTCTTCATACATTCTTATTTCAAATATTAAACCTGTACTCCCTCCATCCCAATTCCATTTCCTAACGAAAACATACCAGTATATTACATCATCTAAAGAAACAAAATCATGTCAACTACAAGGTACTTATGCATCACTTGTTCAGTCATGGTTTCACAAAACATCACATTATAATCTCTCAACAAACATAATCATAGAAACAAGTATATTACATAAACTCAAAAAACAAAATCATGTTGACTACAAGGTACTTACGCATCACTCGTCCAGTCATGGTTTCGCAAAACATTACATTACAATCTCTCAACAAACAAAATAACAGAAACAAGTACAATACATCATCTCAAGAAACATAATCATGTCAACTACAATGTATTTATGCATCACTTGTCTAGTCATGGTTTCACAAAACATTACATTACAATGTCCCAACAAACATAATAACAGAAACAAGTACGGTACGTCATCTTAAGAAACATAATCATGTCAACTACAATGTACTTATGTTTTATTACAACAATGGGTTTCAGTGAGTGACATGTCCAAAAGTCTCAATAGTTTGCACAACATTATATCATAATCTCTCAATAAACATAATCACAGAAACATGCTCTAAATGCAACATCAGTCAATATTACAAATATAGGCAGGGGAACCCCATGGTCCATATGACAAGCCTAGGGTAGCAGCTCTCATCAGATCTCATCAACGTCGACCACCTCATTCTGTTCAGCCACTACAGGGGCCTCTACATCCACTATAACATGTTCAACAACATCAGAAATGGTACCAAGGAAGAACACCTTCCTGGTTCGCTTCTTTTGTCGCATAATCTACATAAGATCTTTAGTATCCAAAACATCTACTGCTTGTTATGATGCCACCACCAGATTTTTCCCATCTGCTTACGGCCAATACTGATTTCCTTACCGATCATCTCTCTGATTTCATCAAGAGTTATGTTTTTGGAATCGACAGTGATCTCCATAGTACATGACAAAACTAGCTTATTAACTCCCTCATCAAGTTTTTCCATGTATGAATCCACCTCTATACATATACTGAACTTATCTAGATCAGCATCTATTGGTCCGAATTCTCTAGAAGCAGAAGCTCTAGTAGCAATATCTCTAGCATCTACATACATATCAGCAATCATCGCTTCAACTTTCACCTTACGATCAGCTGCACAACACTCCCAAACCATTTGAAGCTCATGGGAGTGCTCAATTTGCTGATAGGTATCATTCATGTTACGCCACACCAATTTTGTCCTCTGTCTAGAACCCCAGGGAATCCTAGCGGCAAGCATATCTACCAGCTGAGAAACAGACACAACCTCTTTGCAATTCACAAGAAGATGCACATCTTACCTGAACACAACCCTCTCGCAACCAAAATCAAGTTTTGTAGTGTACTGGCGAACATGAACTGTGAACTCATATAGGTCCCTTGTATCAAAGCTGTGGCTAATTTGATTAGAAGGGGAACTTTTCAGTTCATTCGATTCTATTATGCTGTAACTAATCTACTTGTAAGATAAAGCACAGATAAGAAAAATTCACCTCTCGCTCTTCTCCCGGGTTTTTTCTTCGAGATCTGGGTGCCGCGTCCGCCCACCGGAGCCAAACAATCCGCCGCCGGCCTTGCTTTTCTCTTCAACCCACTGCTCGTAGGTACCTTGGGAGCAGAATCCTTGCTGACCTCCTCGCTAACCAGGGCTGAAGACCTCGTCACTGCTTCGTGTTGAGCCCCAGACTTTGGCCCCGATGGACCCGAATCAGTCAGCGCGGTAGCTACAACCTTCGCCTTGTAAGACATGCTGGGTCGCCGCCGTCGGATTCAATGTCGGGGGAGGGAGAAAAAAGGTCCCCTACCACCGGTAGATTCTGGGTCGAGGAAGGGAAGAAAAGGGACCGCCGCCGTCGCAGCCAGAATCAATGTCAAGAGTTAGGAAAGTACAGTAATGGATTTGCCCCTACGACACGTGGAGGGTGGCTAAGAAGAGTGACCAGCGAAGAAGGGGCACAGCGGGAACTAGTGTAACAGAATATCCTGACTTAACAAGCGCGATTTGAAAATATTGGGTTTGGCAATCATTCACTCGAAACACCCCTCTCAGCAATTGGCGCCCCAACTTTTCGAATCGTGGTGATTAAAATCAACTCGGGTATGGCGTTGCCTAGGTGCCTCAACTTTCGGGCCGCAAAATGATATTCTCCTTTGTGAGGGCGATCCGCGAGAACTCTGTTGTCCGAACTGATTGGTAGTGGCATCCACGACTGGGCCTACGTCCTTGCCCTTATCCCCTTAACCTCGAGGCCGAAGCTCAAATCGTGTTCCTTCATCGCCATGGAGAGGGAGAGGCCCAAACTCATCTTGCACGAGGCTCAGATGTTCGCCCACTATGACATACCCACGCTGTTGTTCGCGACGCTTCCGGCCGGCTTCAAGATCAGCTACACCGGGGTGCCTGTCGTGCCACTTTTGCGCGACAATGTGTTGGCGAGGTAGATCGAGGAGCAGTGTCGCCTGCTGCCGCAGCGGAAGAGGGCACTGGCACGGTACTCACGCACGAGCATGCATGAACGAAAGTTGTTCAAGAACAAGCGGATGGCGTTGATTGAGCTGTGCGGAACCCACTGGCGGGAGATCCACCTGGATCTGCGCAACCCCGAAGGGAGGCAATGCTTCTGGGAAATACCTGGGCATACAACCTCCACCGTTATCGATGAGGCGCGCCGTGAAGAATCCATGATGAGGAGGAACGCTGCCAGGAACATCGGCATCGATTCTGACATAGAGGAGGCTGACAGCGACATGGACAACGTCATCGATAATGGAGACTGCGGGAGCGTCATAGTCAATTAGGGCCACTTAAGCCTAAATTAAATCTATGTACGGTATCTTAATGCCCTCTTTGGATCGGGGTCACTTGAGTCATAGTCGATTAGCGTCATAATCTATATATGTTGGACATACTTTAGGTATCTTTTTCTTTAAAACTAGTCGAAACTCGTCCGATCCTGAAAATATAGTTCGCGCGTTACTAGCATATCGGATGGGACAATAGGCTGACTCTGCTCCCAGCACTTGATGGCACAACCATAATTTGGAGTGCGCCATAGGAGAAGGGGTCCAGCGTGTTGTAATAGTGTACTACTTCTGTCTAGATATAACTGACTTAGCTTTCTTTAGATATTAAAATGTATCTATACCCAAAACATGTCTAGATACATAAGAATCTACACAAATTCAAGTCACTTAGTTCTAGATGGCGGAGGGAGTAATAATATTTTTTGATGAATAGTTTCCGATGGCATATATTGGCCATGTTTTAGGTTTCTCTATCTTTCAAACTAATCAAAAGTCGTCCAAGTCTGAACAAACAAAGTCATTGCATTCACATCTGATGGGACAATATGCTGACTCTCCTACCAGCACTTGATGGCACAACCATAATTCTGGAGTGCCCTAGAGGAGATTGGAATCCAAGGGAGATGGCAACTAGTAGCTGTGTCCATACGGAGGTAAAAAATTAATGTAATAATATTTAAAAAATTATAATCTGGTCCACATGACCCCATCACAGACACGTTGCACGCACCAGACATGAATAAAGACAACACGACTAGTTTAGTTTCAATGATAATTCAACATACGATGTTACTGTGCCCGCTTCTTTCTGCTCCTCTTATTAGTCTGCTAGCCCACGCTGTATTCAGCAACAGTTGATGAGGATGGAAAAAATGATAAAATTGAAAATAAAACAATTTTTAAGCTTACATTTAATCTGGAGAATCGTACAAAGATGAAATTGGTAGGGATTTATTATTTCTCCTTGCAGTTAGCCGAAAGATCATCAATCACCCATGCAACTTCTTAATATTCTAATACACCTCCATTATTTTCCTTTTCCTCCCTATTTCGCTTACCCTTTTGTTTCTTTTCACACCCTTTTCTTGCCAACACCTCCACTTCTTCATAAATTTGCTGCTTACCTACGTTTTCCTCTGAGTGCTCATCACCATTTTCCTCCACCTGCTACACTTCCTCAAGTCCTTCGTCTTCGCGCTTCTCTTCCTCCAGTTCTGGCTAAGAAGCCTCATTTTCTGCCACCGAGGTCTGAACAGGGAGAAGATCATGTGTAACTGGGTTTTTGCACAACCTCTTGATATGGCCAAATCCTCCACAACATGTGCATTTCCTTTTCCTAGCTCATAGCCTTGAACCTTTATCGGTGGAGGCTTCGATCCTTAGCTTTCTAGGCCTCCCAGGTGGCCTCCTAAGAACTAGTGGTTGAAGTTTGAACCCTGGATCAACAATCTCCCAATCATTTTCATCAGCCATAGGTGGTACGTTTTCAACATAAGTTGCAACAAACTTGTCCACGGAGAAATAGTTGTCAACATAGTTCTCTATTTCAACACCGCTACCTCTAAGCTTTAAGATGAAGTACAGTGCATGGTGACATGGCAGACCAGTAATCTACCACTGCCTGCATGAACAAGTCTTGTTTCCAATGTCTAAACTGTACCTCCATTCAGTTCCACGCTTGTATTCTACATAAACCTCAGCGAATGTTATCGAACTTCTGACCATCCTCATCTATATCGTTCTCATTGCCCTAGTTCTTGCATTCATTAACATAACCACCTTTGGAACTATTTTATGGCCTAAAAATTATCTTGCACAAATTCTTTGCCTTAAATCTATCTTCACCATTATGCACTATCTTATTGCATCCAACAAAATAACAATTCCAAGTGTCTTCATGCCCGAAATCTTAGCCTTGAAACTCTCTGCCAAATTATTGCAAACAAAATCCACCTTGCTTAACTCACCAAACTTGCTTCTAGCCCATAGCTTGGTGTGATGTTCTTCAAGGTAGTTTTTCACCTTTGGCACTACATACATGTTCTGCAAGTAAGTAGCATGCGTGCTTGGGGTGTATGTGTATGTTGATCGCCACAAGTCCTCTTCAAAGATCTTTCCTTTGAACTTGTTCATGAAGTTAGTAGCGAGGTGCCGCTTGCATTCCCTATGCTCAACCCTAGGAAACGCATCAACAACATTCTCAAGACCCTTGCATGCACGAGTGTGTATCACCAAGCCTTCAGGGTGACCAATTACTGCCCGTAGTCTCTGCATGAACCATGTCCGGCTTTCATTTGATTCACCCTCAAGAACATCATAAGCTACTGGTAGAAGCCAATTATGTGCGTCCAAAGCACAAGAAGAAGCAACATGTCCCCTAAGCATCCATGTTAAAGAAGTTTTGCCTATTGCCAAGTATGGCCTGCAGCCATCTAGGAACCCCTTCCAGCATGCCTTGAGTTAGACAAAACATCTCCTGAAGCATTTCTTATATGCCTGCTTATACCTGACCCCCTTGAGACCTTTTCTCTTCCTTTCACAACCTCGTAATCGATGTCAACAACACTACTAGGTGATGTTTTCTCTACCTGAGCTTTGAAACTATACAACATGTGAAAACTATCATTCCACTTGCCTTGAATGAAGTCTAGAGCCATCTCCTTCCCATCAAAGACTCGGTGGTAAGGAATCAGAACGTTAAACTTTTTGCTAATCTTTACTCTGAGTTCAGCAGGTCCAATGTTATGATCCTGCCTCACCCAGTCAAGTATAGTAGCAGCAATCCAATTGGTAGTCACCGGTCTAATTTTATCACTTAAAGAAGTATTAGGGAAGTTGTGTTTCTTTGTGTTTACTCTGATCTGTATTCAATAAGAATCCAAATAAATCAGAGCTAATTATCAGCAGAATAAATATGACAAAGAGTGAAACAAAATGTAGCTATTGCAACCTGAAATGGGTGTCCACCCCGCATTAGAGATGAATGTAATCTCCATTTACACACATTACTTTCCCTACAATGCACCCTAAATCTCTTTTGGTCGCTCTTTTCAATGATAAATTCAAACCCAACTCTAATTGAATAGGTTGCAACTGCATATCTGCAGTCCTCCACATTCTCAAAGACAGTCCCCTCATCAATTGTAGGATTGTCCCTAACAAAGTGTATCACTGGCATGTCCTCGTCTTCGTCATTGTATCTACATCCCATTTCCACATATTCCTCATCAGTCCCACAGTCAGGCTCAAAGTTTGAATCAACCAAACATTCCCTACTCTCCATCCTATCAGGGTCAGTAGCCATGTCTGGATATGCTTTCTCATCATCATCCGCACCGCCACACATTTTAGTGTCTTCAGGCTCGCTTGACAAAGCATCATGCTCAAGGACAAGCTTTGCAGACGTCCTACAATTACCAACACATATCTTTGCCATCACCACGGGACTAGAAATGCTAATTGGGGTTTGCATAAAAGGAATCACAGTTCTTACCCTTAAATGGGGACGTACGACACCTTCTCCTGGCTCCATACCTCCAAAGCTCTACACCCCCTTCCTCTTCCCCTGTTACGTTCTCCTCTGTGCTCTCTAGAATTGAAGGAGATTCCGTGCTCTCTAGCCGTGCAGGACCCATCTCCATGTTCTCAAGCCTCGTAGGATCCATCTCCGAGCGGGATCCGGATCACAAACATCGTTGGGTGCCTAACCCAACGGCCGATTCTCGGTTTTCGTTTCCAGACACGCCTAGGCGGTGGACGACAGCAAGGAGACAAGGCAAGGAGGGGGGAGGGGACATTAGGGGATGTCAGGGAGGGGAGGGAGGACGATGTCCCAAGGGGAGGACGAGAGCGGTGCACGACTAAACGGAGTGGTGTCGGCAGGAGCAGAGGAGTGGAGCGGAGCTTGGTGCGACAGAACATGGAAAATTGCACAATTATGTGTTGGTGGGCGGCACTAGTCCTCGAACCTGGCATGTACGCTGTTGAAGGTGGAGGAGGCGGGCCCACCAGTCAGAAAACATGCCATGTCATCATCCCCTGTTTCTGATACCCTTTAAAAAAACATGACACATCGTCATCCCCTGTTTCTAATGGTGTTGCTACAATTCGATGGTACATAGTGTCATAGAAATAATATCATATAAACATAAGGGCACAGTCGTTAACATTTATAAAATGGAACCCGGTCTCCTACCTATCCTGGTACATTGCCCGATGAGGTGGATAGCCACGACCGATCTTTTTAATATGTTCGCACTCTTATGCTGAGAAGGGAAATAAAGATTGAGCGGTTAATGCAAGGAGTGTCGAATTATTACCCTCTCAAGAAATGGGAGATGATTATTTTCACGCATGCCCGTAGTCCGAACCTACTGTCAGTCTATCACCCCTTCTCTGACAAACCACAGACCTTGCACTGCTCTGCCACACCGCACCACCTAGGGTAACATGGCCCCGCCTAAGTAGCCGCCGCCACCGCGACAACCGCCGAAACTGGGGTATTTAGCCCCTCTAAGGCAGGCCATGAAGCTCTACTTCCAGGCCAGTCTCCCATTGCCCTGCTAGGCGGATGATTTCGCCGAATGTGCTGAATCGGCTGTGGCAGCAGCGCCGACATCGTTGGCGCTGGATGCGGCGAGCCAGGCCAAGAGAGCACTGTCGAAAAATTGTGTGGCGGCATTACGGCATGCTCTAAGAAGGGGAACAAGGTACAAATCAAATTGTTCATGAGAGCATGCCGCCGAGGGTAGACACCCTCGAACAGGGCAGCGCCAAGATCTAGGAACTCTTGCGTCCATGCTTTGGTGCGGGCTACCTTACCACAGTGGGGGAGGCTAGGAACACACCGTATGTGACAAAGACGCTCCAACCAACGCACCATCGGAGGCCGTACCGCGGCGGCGACCAAGCGTCTACACTCAGCATGTTGGATTGTTCGACAGCTAGAGCTAGTGGCGGGCATCAGCTCAGCGCTAGAATTCAGGTTCCAGTTCACACAGACGTATGATCCCAAAAAGAAGATGCCGAATTTCAATTTCGAAGAAATCGTTGTGGCGGCACGGATGGTCCTACTGAACCGGGACTGGCACACACAAAGCGGTCATGCATGAACGATGCAGATTTCTTGTAGTTTGGCAGGAAGGCAATAGATCAGTTTGGGTTAAATGATCAAAGAACTTACGTCCTCTCAAGGCAATTGGCTAGCCAACTTTTCTGGTGGAGATCTGCAGTATCTTTAGTGTAGGATAGTTAAGTTCAGACTGAAGAAAGGTTTTTGTAGATGAAATGCTGACACATTGTTCTATAAACTAGTAGAAAGTTTAGCCCACTTTTGTGCAGATATAAGACCCTTTTGTATGGAAGTGCTACTATTGTAAACAAATACTATCAAGTATCTATTTCCTTCAATTACTACTCGTGGTTAAATCCAATTAACTACCATTTTTATCCTAGAGAGATAAAATTCAGATGACAGTTTATGTACAGATTTTGCGTCTGCTGTCTATGTTATAAACCATTTTTCATTTGTCTTGTGATGTCTGCAAAATGGTCATGTATTTCAACGTGTTAAAAATCTAGCTACCTTGTACTTGAAGAGGAGATGGACTACATTTTCATGGCATCCACAGAATTGACATTGCTCATTGCCATTCCACCCTCTTTTCATGAGGTTATCCTTGGTTATTCACAGAAATTATAAAGCACGGTGTTCAACAAAGATGCATTAGACACACATACTTCAAATTCATTACACACACATACTACATCAATTCAAACTATTACACAATTTTAGTCGATGCTAACTTCCTGCTATGCTCTCCATACTACAAATTCATTAGCCACACATACTATAACAATTCACTAGAGCTTTGTCTTCACTCGAGGGAAATCAGAACCACCAGCTTGTCCAAGCCTAGTTCCCCCACCGAAACTGTGTGCATCGTCGCGAAACGGTGGTGGTCTTGTGCCAACGATCCTTCCAGGCCAACACTACAGGCGACGAGGACGCTTTGTGGACGCCTCTTTGGGGTCCTGAATGCCATGTATCGATTCCGGAACCTCCTCTAGGTGGATGATGACTGGGTGCTTCCAGCAAAGCTGTCGCCCTGCCCTGCTTGGAATCTGCACCTCGTACATCTTCGGAACAGCGTCAGGATCTTTCAGCCATGCCTTTACCTCGATGACCCATCTGTCGCTCGGTGGCAGGAATTCCACCAGCTCGCCGCCAAGGCTACTGACGACCTGCTTGAGGGCCTCCGGCTCCCAAGCATCCAATGGGAGGCCATCAAAGCCGAGTTTGGAGAAGAAACGAAGCTGCCCCAAGCGATCTTCCCACCCACAGGCGCGATGCCAACGCATGAAGCTCATTTTCTCCCCGCAGCACTCGAAAGAATGGGAAGAATGCAGAACATGCTCGGTGTCTGAGCTATGCTCGAACCGGACGAAAAAATCGAATGGCGGCACGCATACCTCAATCTTGACCTCATTTTGTCTGATCCCAAAACGAGACCTGAAAGCCGACAGCAACTCTGTCCGCGACACAGTGGGATGGATGCCCAGCATGGTGGCCATGAGAGCGTGGTCGTCGAACTGCTCTGCCAGGGCTACCATGCCTGGGGTGCGCGGCAGCACGCAACTTCCCGAGGCCGGTCGCTGGTCAGGATCGCCCGACGGGACATGCTCCGCCGTGCGAGAAGTACTAGCCAGAGGTGAGATATTACTCCGAGGACACAAAACTCCGATACGGCGGACGATGCGACAGTGACGACTGCGAGCTTCGATTAGGGGCGTGGGAGGTTGACCGGACATGGCGGGGACGCAAATTAGAGCAAGTGCAAGCTCCGATTTGAGACGAGCAGCCGAAGTTGAGCAAAGGTTATGGGGAGGGGAGCAGGGGAGAAGAACACAGCAGAGCAAAGAAATAGATCTGGTCCACATAGGGGTAAACTAGTCCACGACCGCAAAATGTAACGGGGAATACTGACATGGCGGGCCAGGAAGAGTTGACCTAACGGCGGTATTTGAGTTCAACCGCTTTTCGTCTGGTTCAAACGACCGTTTGGCCGTTAGATTTGTATTCACCCCCATCTGGCCCTTCTAGACAATTTGCAATTCTTGGACAGCCCCTCCATGAGATTGCTGACAACTTGGGTACCGGGATGCACTCGCCCGGGACTTTTGGGCCGCAAACCAACAAGCCCTTACTTGCTTTCATGTATGATCCCTGACGATGATAGTTGTGATTATATCGAAGACCGAAGAAGATGGTTATTATTTGATTATTATAGTTTTATAAGGAGCCCCGAGAAATATTGCCATACTATTAGTCACAGGCAAGCCACCTTCTTGCTCATAAGCCTTATCCTACTGTTTTACTTATGCATATTTTACCCATTGTTTATGAAAACTACATTATTTTATTATATGATGATCTATACCTGGTAGTGGCTTGGCTCCTCCAAAACATTGCACATTTGTACTATTAAGTACAATCCCCTTGATAACACCTACTTGTCCCTAGTATGGTAGATGGTGTATAACACCATACCCCTTTGGAGACCCCATTTTAGCCGAAGCAAAACTATTGGATGGGAAGACCCCAGAAAAGTTTTACAAAATGTTTTATGATAAAACCTTGGTGAGGTTTGACCTACCAAGAGAGTTTGAGAAAAGAAAAGAGTTTTTGTTTTACAAAGGAAAGGGGAGGAACAATGTTTTCAAAAATGCACCTGGTTCTTTGCAGCTTTAGCTATAACAATTTAACCCGTGCAACCACATTACTCCTATATGGGAAGGGGCTAGACTGGAAGTTTGTCTGCTATTGTATAAGTTGTCTCACAAATCCTACAGGAGATTTCAATCTCTGGAGGTTGGGCCTTCTCTGGGTCCTTGTAATGTACCTCAGCATCCAGAAGAAGGAACAAAGGGTCTACGGGCCTCCATGCGATACTATGAGCCTCTCATTGAAAGCATACAAAGGCTCTCCGATTGGTCCACGGTACCCGACATCCCGGTGTTGAGGGGAACGACTCATAGGGTAGGCGCTTGCAGTAGAGTGGGCATTCCAAAGGACTTGACTGGTTACTCGACCCACGACCCGTAGGTGATCAGGGGCGAGGTATCCGGATGGTGTGGGTAAAGTGTACAACCTCTGTAGAGTGTAAATCTATTCGAATAGATGTGTCCACGGTTATGGTCGGGTTGGAGAAACTACTGTAGAGCGGTGCTGGTTTTGTTTCCAAAAAGGATTTTGGAACAGCAAAGGCTTTGGAAATGTTGCATCTACTATTCCTATTCGATTCGTCGGACGGTCCCTTGTTGGACTATGTTGATACCTCCCTTGTGGCTAGGGTTAGGATCTTCCTTGTGGTGTCATACGTTGGTGGTCTCGTGGTGCTTCCCTAGTGGTCTGGTGTTATGGACGTGACCAGTGTTGCCATCTATTTTTCTGGTTGTTGGGGTTGCATATTGACGTAGGTTGTAGTGCCACTAGTGATTCCCGTGCCGCCGTGACTTCGCCAACGGCCCCCACTGACTGCTACCTCTTCTTGCTGAGCGAGGCTAACAAGTGAGTTCCTCCTTTCCCTTTCTTCTCTCTGCCCCTTGATACATTGTAAATGTATCTATAATTTTTTATGTTTCGTGCTTGGTTTTATCCACTTTCTTGTGTTTTGTTCCAACTTTGGAGTACTTTTCTTATGATTTCTTGGACTAACCTATTAACAAGAGCCATAGTACCAGCTGCCTGTTTTCTCCTATTTTTGGTTCCAAGAAAGTCAGAAAATGAATATTCTCGGAATTGGATGGGAGAAAAGCCAAAGTGCCTATTTTTCCGGATGTCATCAAGTGCCAGAATACGAGACGGAGAGGGGCCAGGGGGCCACCACACCACCTGGCCGTGCGGCCAGGCCTGGCCCGCGCCAGGGGGTGGTGTGGCCGCTCCCGGCACCCCCTCGGCCTCTCCTTCCGCCTATATATTTCCCTCGGGACGAAAACCCTAAGTACCTGATCAAAACTCCATGAAAGAGTATGTAGCCGCCGTCATCTCCATCCTTAGATCGGGAGGGATCTGAAGCTCTTCCCGGCACCCTGCTGGAGAGGGGAATTCACCCTGGAGGCCTTCTTCATCACCATGCAAGCCTCCGGTGTGATGCATAAGTAGTTCATCCTTGGACTACGGATCCATGTAGTAGCTACATGGCTGGTTCTCCTCCTTTGTGCTTTCATGTTTAGATCTTGTGAGCTCCGTTCATGATCAAGATCATCTATTTGTAATTCTGCATGTTGTGTTTGCGAGGATCCGATGGATATTGAGATGCTATTTCATATTGATTGTTGATTCTATCATGTCTTTGTTATTTGTGATCTTGCATGCTTTCCGTTGTTAGTAGCTATCTTGGCCAAGTAGATGCTAGCAACTCCAAGAGTTAGTATTTATGCTCGCTAGTGGGTTCATGCCTCTAGTAATCTGGGGAAGTGATAGAAATCTCTAAGGTACTAGATGTGTTGTTGCTACTAGGGAGAAAACAACAATCCTTTGTTCATAGAACAATCGTATTGTTTACTTTACACGCAGTTCGTAAAGCAATAATCTGTTGCTTGCAACTTAATACTGGAGGGGGTTCAGATGATAACCTGAAGGTGGATTATTAGTCATAAATGCAGTTGGATGGCGGTTTATGTATAATGTTGTAATGCCCAATCAAGTCTCGAAGGAGTCAAGATGATTAGTATATGCATGTATTGCTTTCTCGGTGTTTGTCAATTGCCCCGCTGTAATTTGTTCACCCAACATGTTATCTATCTTAAGGAGAGCCACCTCTAGTGAACTATGGATCCCGTTCCTTTTCTTTACATACAATCTACAAACTGTTACTGCTTTGTGTTTACTTTCTGCAAACTATTACTTCTTTCCATTCGATACGTTTAATCCTTTGTTTTCCGCAAAACACGGTAAGATTGACAACCTCATCGCAAGTTGGGGACAAAGTTATGTGGTTGTGTTGTGCAGTTCTCCACGTTGCTACTAGCACTGGTAGTGCGCCCTGCCAAAGCTAGCTTGTAACACCTTTGGGGTGTTTCCTTGCTCCGACTGGTTCGATTAAACCTTGGTTTCATAACTGAGGGAAACTTGTTGCTGTGCTCATCATACTTTCCTCTTGGGGTTCCCAACGAGCTCTACATCAACCACGCACCAGCACTTTTCTGGGCGCCATGCATTGAGCCATCAAGCATTTTTCTGGCGCCGTTGCCGGGGAATCAAGGACATCTTCACAAGGGGAGTCCCTCATAACCAATCTCTTTACTTTGTTGTTTTTGTTTTGCTTAGTTTTCTTTTTTGCTTTGTTTGCTTGTTTTGTTATTCAAAAACACAAAAAAATTAGTTTTACAAGTTTGCTTTCTTATTTGAAAACCCAAAAAAATGACTACTCTTGAAAACACTAAGTTGTATGACTTCACTAGCACCAACAACAATGATTTTATGAGCACACCTATTGCTCCACGTGTGGCTGAAAATACTTTCTTTGAGATAAAACCTGCTTTGCTCAATCTTGTTATGAGAGAACAATTTTCTAGTATTGGTAATGAAGATGATGCTTCCCATCTAAATAACTTTGTTGAACTTTGTGAGATGCAAAAGCATAGGGATATAGATGGTGATATTATTAAGCTGAAATTGTGTCCTTTCTCTTTGAGAGGAAAAGCTAAAGAATGGTTGAATTCCTTAACTAGGAATAGTATTGATTCTTGGACTAAGTGCAAAGATGCTTTTATTGGAAAATACTATCCTCCTGCTAAGATTATATCTATGAGAAGTGAAATAATGAAGTTTAAACAACTTGATAATGAACATGTTGCTCAAGCTTGGGAAAGAATGAAATCTTTGGTAAAGAATTGTCCCACTCATGGACTGACTGCTTGGATGATCATCCAAACTTTTTATGTAGGATTAAACTATTCTTCAAGGAAACTATTGGATTCTGCTGCTGGAGGTACCTTTATGACCATCACTTTGGGTGCTGCAACAAAACTTCTGGACAATATGATGGTTAATTATTCTGAATGGCATACTGAGAGAGCTCCACAAGGTAGGAAGGTAAATTTTGTTGAGGAAACTTCCTCCTTGAGTGATAAGATTGATATTATTATGTCTATGCTTGTTAATGGGAAAGCCCATATTGATCCAAATAATGTTCCTTTAGCCTCTTTGGTTGCTCAAGAAGAGCAAGTTGATGTGAACTTCATAAGAAATAACAACTTTGGCAACAATGCTTATGGTAATAACAATTATAGGCCCTACCCTCCTAATAATACTTATGGCTACAATGGTAAACCTGGATTACCTAGTGAAGGAAGAATTTTAGAAGTTGAAAGAGCCACTAAAAACTTCATGCAAATGCAATATGAGCAAAATAAACTATTCACTAATACTATGGAGGAACAATCTACCATTTTGAAGAACATTAGCCATCAACTTGAGAGTCTAAATAGGGAAATTCCTAGTTTACAATTGAAACTCTCTAATGCTGAAAGAAATATATCATCTTTGTCTGAAGCTCAATCCTCTTTGATCAATAAAATGGCTGCTAAACCTGAAACTAATGATAATCCCTTTGTAGCTACTAATGCCATACAGGTAAGAATTGATGAAAATGTTAGACTATTAGCTGAATTACATGCTAAGTGGGAAAGAGAAGATGAAATTGATAGAAACATTAGTGTTTCTACTATTACCACCACTAGTGTTGACGCTAGTAATAGTTCTACTACTTTGGATGATAAATTTGATTTTGATCTTGATGGTTGCAATATCTCTGAAGTTATTAAGTTCCTACAAAATCTTGCTAGAAGTCCTAATGCTAGTGCTATGAACATGGCCTTTACAAAACACATTACTGATGCTCTCATAAAGATTAAAGAAGAAAAGATGAAACATAAAGCTTCTATTCCTATAAAACAAGAAGATGGTTGGGAACCCATCATTAATATGAAAGTGAATGACTTTGATTTCAAAGCTTTATGTGATCTTGATAGTAGTGTTTCTATTATGCCTAGAAGGATTTATGATATGCTTGATTTGCCTCCTCTTGAAGATTGCTATTTGAATGTCCCACTTGATGATAATGTTAAAAAGAAACTCATGGGGAGTCTTAATGATGATCTTATTATGGTTAACAATTCCTATGTCCCCGTTGATTTCTATGTTTTGGATGTTGAATACAATGCTTCTTGTCCTATTACTTTGGGAAGACCTTTTCTTAGAACTGTTGGTGCCTTCATTGATATGAAAGAAGGCACCATTAAATATCAACTCCCACTCAAGAAAGGTATAGAACACTTCCCTAAAATAGAGAAAAGATTTCTTTTTCTTCTCCTATAAAAACAAAATTTGGTCTTAATACTTCTTCATTTGTAAACACTTGATTATTTTTCTTGCTTCTTATGCCTAACTTAAAGGCGTTAAAGAAAAGTACTTACTGGGAGATAACCCAAAAGTTTTAGATGAGTCTTGGAAGTTATTACCTCTGTAATAACCTCTCCTTATCCTTTTTACTTGCTTTTTGTGCCAAGAGTAACCTCTAATGACAGAGAAGTAATGATTGGGAAAGTTGATGTCCCGAAACAGATTTTTGTGCTTCACCGTAAAAATTCGTGAGAGAGCTCTGTATGTCATGTTGAGATGTAATTGTTTGCGCTTATGCCCCAGATTGTTATCTAACTTTCGTTAGTTCAACACGTTTTGATTGGAGCAACAGAAGGTCTTCGAAAAAATTCGTCTTTACCTGCTGGTCTGTTTTGACAGATTTCTGCCATTTTCTGCATTTGCTTCTTGTTGGTTCCTTTTTTTAGTTATTTTGGGGAATTGAGATTTTTGAGGGAAGTGCTACCATAGCTAGTGCTCTAATGGAAGTTTATTGGTGTTAGAACTGGACCTTAAGACTTATTTATCTTCAGTGCACTAATGTTGCTAATAAAGATTGTGTGAAGTTTTTTATGAAGGAAAATTTTCAGGTGTATGGAAGGAATAACTAATGAGATGAAGGATGAACTAAAGCTCAAGCTTGGGGATGCCACGCGTGTCACCCCAAGAAATATCCAAGAAGTACAAGCGTTAAAGCTTAGGGATTCCCAAGGCATCCCCTTCTTCATCAATGAAAATCTCAGGTTTCTTCCAAACGCTTCATTTTTATTGTTTCATGCATAGTTGTGTTTTTCTTAGAGCGTCTTCTTTTTCGTTTTTGTTTTGGTTTTTGTTTGCTTTTGTTTTCTTAGTTTTCTGAATAAATTGGTTGGACCCCCTCTTTCATACATTGGTTTGCAAATAGTTTGGTTTGGTTTGGAAAAGAGTAGGAAAGTTCATGCTTATGTGGTAAAAAGAGCTCGTTTTTTACTGTGGCCTATGCTTACCTACTCGAGGATGAGCATGAGTTAAGCTTGGGGATGTTGATACATTGCCAATGTAACTATAATTTTTGATGTTCCATGCTTGGTTTTATCCACTTTCTTGTGTTTTGTTCCAACTTTGGAGTACTTTTCTTATGATTTCTTGGACTAACCTATTAAAAAGAGCCATAGTGCCAGCTGCCTGTTTTCTCCTGTTTTTGGTTCCAAGAAAGTCAGAAAATGAATATTCTCGGAATTGGATGGGACAAAAGCCAAAGTGCCTATTTTTCCAGATGTCATCAAGTGCCAGAATACGAGACGGAGAGGGGCTAGGGGCCACCACACCACCTGACCGCGCGGCCAGGCCTGGCCCGCGCCAGGGGGTGGTGTGGCCGCTCCCGGCACCCCCTCGGCCTCTCCTTCTACCTGTGTATTGCCCTCGGGACGAAAACCCTAAGTACCCGATAAAATTCCACGAAAGAGTCTGTACCCGCCGTCATCTCCATCCTTAGATCGGGAGGGATCTGAAGCTCTTCCCGGCACCCTGCCGGAGAGGGGAATTCACCCTGGAGGCCTTCTTCATCACCATGCAAGCCTCCGGTGTGATGCGTGAGTAGTTCATCCTTGGACTACGGATCCATGTATTAGCTAGATGGCTGGTTCTCTACCTTTGTGCTTTCATGTTTAGATCTTGTGAGCTCCGTTCATGATCAAGATCATCTATTTGTAATTCTGCATGTTGTGTTTGCGGGGATCTGATGGATATTGAGATGCTATTTTAGATTTATTATTTATTCTATCATGTCTTTGTTATTTGTGATCTTGCATGCTTTCCGTTGTTAGTAGCTATCTTGGCCAAGTAGATGCTAGCAACTCCAAGAGTTAGTATTTATGCTCGATAGTGGGTTCATGCCTCTAGTAATCTAGGGAAGTGACAGAAATCTCTAAGGTACTAGATGTGTTGTTGCTACTAGGGAGAAAACAATAATCCTTTGTTCATAGATCAATCGTATTGTTTACTTTACACGCAGTTCGTAAAGCAATAATCTGTTGCTTGCAACTTAATACTGGAGGGGGTTCGGATGATAACCTGAAGGTGGATTATTAGTCATAAATGCAGTTGGATGGCGGTTTATGTATAATGTTGTAATGCCCAATCAAGTCTCGAAGGAGTCAAGATGATTAGTATATGCATGTATTGCTTTCTCGGTGTTTGTCAATTGCCCCGCTGTAATTTGTTCACCCAACATGTTATCTATCTTAAGGAGAGCCACCTCTAGTGAACTACCGGTCGTTTTCTTTACATACAATCTACAAACTGTTACTGCTTTGTGTTTACTTTCTACAAACTATTACTTCTTTACATTCGATACATTTAATCCTTTGTTTTCCGCAAAAGATGGTGAGATTGACAACCTCATCGCAAGTTGGGGACAAAGTTCTGTGGTTGTGTTGTGCAGGTCTCCACGTTTGTAGCATCCCATTTGTCTAACATATGTAATGCTACATGGTCTAGTAATATAATGACTACTTCCTACATATAATTTTTGCATCATAATTATATAATGCTCATGTCATCATGCCACCTTGCATTTGAGCATCATATAAAACCCCTTTTCATTTGGTTCTTCTCTCATATGCATTAGTAATTGTATTTGACTCCATATATATTGTATTTGGTTCTTGATAAATACTTGATGCCCAAGTTGAGTTGGGGGCATATCTTTTATTCAACTCCATCACCTTTCTTTGTCACCACCTTATAATTCCACCATCCCAATTATCCATGAGCTTTACTTTTCCTTTGGCATTTAAATCTAGCTCATATGGGTGGGGATGGATCCTTTTACCACTCCACATGTTTCCATGCAAGCATCATGTTGTCTTCACATTTTTTGATATGTGGAGCCACCTTTGCATGCCTCGTGAGTGGTACCCCTTTTCAAGCTGCCAAATGGGATCATTATGAATGTGTGCTCATGTTGGAATAGTTTTGAGACTATTAGACATCTAGTGGAATTCACACACTAGCAAGTCCCCATTATGTTCAAATATGATCATCTCCATCTACTCCACATGGGATCTTCTTTTCAATTCCTTTTTTCTTGACCTCACTCCATATTAGGGAATGCATATGAATAAATGTCATGGGACTTTGTTAATGTTTTTACAAGAATAAAGATCGCATTTATTACACATGCATGGGACATGCAAGCCCACTTTCCATTCCACCTCTCTCTCTATTTTGGTCCTTTTTGGTTTCTCCCTTTTTATTAATGCAAACTTATTTGGTGATTCAACTCTCTCCAAAACCCTACCTCCTACATCTATCCCTTCCACCTTGTCCATCATCTACACATTCATGTGTGCATATAGGTTCCCATGAGCCTTTTCCTCCCCTCTCTCTACATGGCTAAAACCCTAACTCAAACCTAAGCCTACCCTACCTCTCCTTAATCATCTCCATCTCCTCCTTACCTCTAAACACTAGTTGCACTCACCCCACCCAGCTATCCCATCTACTCCCTACCCTAACCCTAACCACCCCTCTAACCTAACCCTAGCCGAGCCTCCCATGCTTTACATGCCGAGCCTCTCCCTCCTCTCTCTTTCTCTCTCGCCGCCAGGCCTGTCCCACCCGTGCCAGCCTCTCAGCCCTGCCGTCCCCACCTGCAGCCACACCCTAGGTCGAGCCCCAGCTCAAGCACGTGAGGGAGGAGAAGCAAAAAAGGTGGCCGAGCCACCTTTTCCACCCCGATTCCCCAGGGCATCCCCCTCTCTCTCCCTCGTCTTTATCTCCTTCCCCACGCCTCCTCTGCCGCGCCAGATCTACCCCAGGCCGCTACGCTGTTCCTCCCTTCTCCCCCGTCTCCACTTTCTTTCACTATCGACCACCGTCGGTGTCCACCACCGTCCCCTCGCACCAGCAGGCGGGTGTGGCGTGGAGGTTGCTGAGGAGGCCAGCGAGATCCCCTGCGTCGCCCCGTACACGCCAGCGAGGAGGAGAAGCCCCGGACCTGCCGCAGTACCGCAACGCCGACGAGAAACCCTAGCGGGCTATGCGTCTGCATCGCTGCCGATCCACCGCTTCCCAGCCTGATCCGCCTCCAGCAGCAGCCCCGCGGTGAGCCACGATCCTCCCTGACACCCTCTCCCCGTCTTGCTCTTCCTGTACGCACAGATCCACCCGTCGAGCGCTCTCAGTGCACCACGCTAGCGTTCGCCACCTCGACGACGCGCTGCAGATACTACACCTGGCCGCGCAGCAAAAGCACAGCACCAGCCCCCCCTAGCCGCAGTGGCTACCGCCTCCGAACGCGAGCCCCAGGTTACCGGTTCGAGCCCCCGCTGCGCCGCGCCACGCGTCCGTCAGTTTCGACAGATAGCGCGAGAAGATCCACAGTAGCAGTGGCTACTTTGCACAAACCCCCCACCCTTTTTCTTTTCCTCAACCCGCGCCCTTCCAGTCCCACACGTCAGCAGCAGAGGAACTTTTGCAGAAAAACACCCCAGGTCCCCAAAACTTCAACCCGCCGTCCCTGTCCGTGCCACGTGGCTGCGCCTGGTTCGTGAGTCCGCGCGTTGTCCCGCACGCCGCCGACCCCACCTGTCAACGGCTCGGGCTGGGTAACGCCGCGGTAAGAATAGTTCTGCCGCGCCCGGCCGACTGTCGCATGGGCCCCTGGGACAGCGTGCCCCACCCGTCAGTGATTGGGGTTAGATTTCTCTGGGTCTAAAAAGTTTGAGTGTATTTCTGTTTAAACTAAACAATTTTTCATAGATGTTTAAATACAAATTTAGATCTGTTTTTAATAACTTTTAAATTATAAATCCAAATAATACAAATGATATATGTTTCGGCATCAGAAAAATGTGAGGAATTCAAATATGCCATTCAAAATGTTGTTTGACCACTTTAAAATTTCGAGATGATTAAAATTACAACAAAATGCCCTTTTCCTTAATAAATTAATAACTTTAAATCTATAACTCCAAATTTGACAAATAATATGTCTAAATCGATCAGCGTGACGAGCCCGTTCTATTTATGCAGTCCTTGTTCTGAATTGAAGCATGCATCATGACATCATTAAAATCAGAACTGTTTATGGCAATAAAACTTGACCAAATAAATACTAGAATGAATTATTCTTGTCCCCACACCTCACCCATGCCATGCTACTTTATTGCCATGTAAATTGTGCATCATTCAACATGGCATGCTTGTTTTCTTGTTGCATTTTATTCATATGCTTGCGCACTTTATTTATGTTGGCCCTTGTTTGTTTGGTTCTTCTTTGAATAGACACCCAGCAGGAGAATTATCAGGAATCACAAGAGTTCTACCCAGATCCATCTCTCGCTTCAACTGAGCTACCAGGCAAGCACTACCACATGCTTGCATACATATAGTACCTATTGTCTCTATCTTATTCTTGCATCATTGAGTCGCGATTGCATTAAATTGAATCCCAAGTACTGCATAGCCTTTACTTTTAAACCCCACCGAGCCTATTCCTCAATCCCATGAGCCATTGCTTCAGGAGTTGTTTGAGCCATGCGAGTCGTAGAAAAGCATGTGTAGGGTATGTGAGTGTCTGATGGATCACGAGGTACCTAAACAACTTAACCTAAGTAGTAATGGGATAACTAATGAAAGAGGCACCGGTGAGCAATATCTGCTATTTGGTTTTTCATGCTCACTTGTGTCCCGTAGGACCCCGAGTACTTGAGTCATGTTCCTTGACTATTCGCACTATCCACATCCGGGAGGCCTTATGGACCCCCCCTGAGCCAGAGCTTGATTCATTCTTATTTCTTAGGGCCACAAAGTAGTTTGGGGCTTTGTTACTACTCTGTATTTATGCCATGCTTACTGTTTTATTTAAGATTGTGCGAGGAGCACCTGTACTGTTTTGGATCGCGCCACGTTTTCACGGTATCGACAAGCCCAGTCATATTTTCGGGTTCCCAGTCGTTTACAGCCGTCGTCGCAAACCCTGGGTCCGTTCTGGAGCCGGCCAACTTCGTTGCGGGTAGCTTAGCGGGGTGGCCCCCTGAAATATTTCTGAATCCTGTGATCGCTTTGTCAGGAATGCCTCGTTGGGTTTTGAGTTGGTTTTTCCGAGGTTGATCGAGTGTGTGTTGCTATTTGTGCACCCCTGCAGGGTAAACCTTTCTGAAAGCCGTGTCCGCGGTTATGGACGACTTGGAGCACAGTTTCTCGATCATAGACAAGTATAACTAAAGTACCGCTTTTAAATTGACTAAGTACCTGACTAGTAAATAGTGCAATACTCATAGAATGGTTGGTAAAACTGCCAACGGATGGGTTGTTCGTCCGCTTTCTCGTTGGTAAGCGAGAAGGATGATGGATCTGTTAATTATACTGTTATAAATGTTGTTACTAATTAACGGACATCCGTCTATCATTGGTTAGGCGGATGGTTAGCGAGTATCAATAGACTTGTTAGTTATTATCTTTTGCTGCAATTGCGTCACCCCAGGTATATGTCCCCTTTAGAGGCATAAATACTTGCTGAGTACCCCTAGGGTCTCACACGATAAATTTTTTGATTCAGATGAACAGGTTTACTCGCAAGATGGATACTGGGTGGAGACAGATGATGTTGGCAACGATCACTCAGTGTAGAGATTCCGGGAACGGGGATCCATGAGATCTGTGGGCGGGATGTGTTTATTTATGTGGCATCTTATGCCGATTTGCTTCTTATCCGTACTCGGATCTTGTTTTCCGCTTCCGCCTGATACTCTGATGTTTGATGTATGAGGAGCTATCCTAAACTATTATCTCTATCTAGGATATTTGGATCTTGCCGTATAGCGTTGCAATATTTCTATTTCTTTTAGATGGAATGGCTCTGTGAACAGTTCTATGGTGGCTTGCATACATACTCACTTGTGTATGTAGTTGATCCCTTCGCCTGCCGATTACGCCGCTCGTTCTTGTCCCGATGTTCTGAAAGTGGTTAAGACGGCCGAAAGGTCTACCTGTGAGTGGCCCCTGGGCCCCACCGTACTATTTTAACCACTCTCGCTCATCCAGGCTTGCAACTAAGAGCGTAATTCACCGAGGTAGTTACAATTGGTATCAGAGCCATCCCGCCCTTCAGGGTCTCAGCCAAATGGTCGTTGTCAGTCTAGCAAATATTTTTGGTAGCTATGTATACTAGGGAAAAACAAAACGTGAGAGTAGGACTGCTTCCATTTTTCTTCTTACCCACCCACCCACCCTTTTTCTGGTAAGGAAGTGTAACGTTTTCAATCCTCTTCTAAAAATTCAAACTAGGATTCACGTGTTCTGGGTTCCGTAGTACCATAGGTTGTGTGTGTGTGTGTGTGAATTCCTTGTCTATCTGTTGCATCCAAATGTTATCACTATCTGCCTTTTGGTTATCAATTGTTGGTACATTCCATACCGACAGTCCTTTGTAAACCGACGCGATCTATCCGATTCGTTGTATACCTATGCGATCTGTCTTACTCTTTGTTATCCGACGTTATCTTGTTTTGGGTGTTCGTTTCCGTAGTTACTAATCTTTAGGTTCATCTTTAAAAAGAAGGTGTTGGGGTATGTGTTTTACTGATTCATGTGCGGAGTAATGATTTGAGTGCGGGATGGAGTCGCGACTATACCACTACTTTTATCATTCGCTCTTGTATATTGAATCAGTAGAGTTACTAATCTTGATTAGTTAAGTGGTTTTGCGCATATAGTGGTATTTTAATGCCGAATTTTGCGGAAATTTGTTCTTTGTTAGCTTGTATATCACACTCCTGGTTTAGTCGTGTGTGATATGCTTAATATCTTCTAGGTGCTTTGAACTTTGTTGATATTTTAATATCATCTCAGTGAATTGTATCCTTTAATCTTGGTTAATTCCATTACTATTTTGGATTATTATCATTCTCCATTATAGTACTGACTTGTGTTTTATATCAATCACAGGATGGCACCACCACGCCATTCTGAGGAGGACATACCACCTGAACTGGGGGTTGCGTTGGTAAGTATTGCTAATGCCTTGGGAACAATGCAGCAGAACTAGCAGCGCTTCGAAGAAAGCGTGAGGAGGAATGAGTTTGTTCCGCTACCTCCACCTCCCAAGTGAGGAGACATCAAGAGTTTTCTCAAGTTCAACCCACGCCAATTTGAGGTGTCTGATCAGCCACTTGATGCGGATGATTGGCTGCGTGAAATGTCAAGGTTGCTGATGACTGCGGATGTTCCTGAGCAAGAATGGGTAAAATGTGCCACGCACCTTCTGAAGGGAGATGCAGCTCTGTGGTGGTAAAATTACCTCAAGGCAGACCACTCTGGTTTTCAGCCTACTTGGGAGCAATTCACTACGGCTTTCAAAGAGCAATATCTATCAGAAATTGTCATGGAAAGGATGAAGGAAGTGTTTCTCAACCTCAAGCAGGGCAATGACAATGTCAATACCTATATCAGAAACTTCATGAATCTTTCTCGGTATGGCGGCGATGAGATCTCTGATGACAAGAAGAAGCAAAAGAGGTTCAGGCAAGGGCTCAATGCATCAATCAAATATGCAATCACTCATGCAAGGCCGGGGTCTTTTCTAGAACTCCAACATACAGCTCTGCAGGAAGAAGCAAGTAGGCCAGTGTTTGAGGAGTCAAAGAAACATAGCCGCGATGCAGCAAGCTCTTCAGCTATGACAGCTCCTTCTAAGCGCCGTGTGTGGGTTCCTAACACTCCACCGTCGCTCCCGGCTCCACCAAGACCGTCAAGCTACACGGCAAGGCCACCAAACTCCTTCACTGCGGCTCCTAGGGGCTACAACCACAACTACCCTAGAGCTCCTGGCGGAGTCCCTGGCTATGTTGCTCCACGTCCACCTGGTGCTTGCTACACTTGTGGAAACACTGGGCATCAGCACTGGAATTGTCCAATGAACAACAAAGCTCTTCCACCACCACCTCCAAGACATGCGGCAAGTTCTTCTATGGTTCGTGCACCTCCACCTCGGGCTCTCAACATCAACACCAAGCCTGGGTCCACGGTTGCTCGTGCCAACTGTGTCAACGTCGCTCAAGCTGAGCATGCTCCTGGAGTTGTGATGGGTATGCTTCCTGTTAACTCAGTTCTTGCACGATTTTTGTTTGATTCTGGTGCATCACATTCATTCGTGTCATAAAGTTTGCGGAGAGTAATGGGTTACCTTCTGATGCTTTACCAACTCGCCTCATGGTGCAATCTCCTGGAGCAAACATGAGGGCTTCTAAAATCAGCCATGGCAATCAAATTGAGATTGGTGGCTCTTCGTTTCCGGTTTCCTTAATTATTCTAGGCAATTCTGACATTGATATTATCTTGGGCATGGATTGGTTAACAGCAAATGCAGCTGTGATTGATTGTGCTGAACGCTCGGTTTCTCTGAAAATTCCTGAAGGCCATATAGTCTATTCTCCAAGTCTGACTCCTGCAATTCAGCTTTTCTCTTTGGCGGCTCTGAATGATGATGCTATGGAAGCTATTCAGAGTATTCCGGTGGTCTGTGAGTTCCCAGATGTTTTTCCTAAAGAGTTGCCGGGTATACCTCCTGACCGAGAGGTCGAGTTTGTGATTGAACTTGAACCTGGTACAGCTCCTATCTCCAAGCGGCCTTATAAAATGGGTCCTGCTGAATTGGCTGAACTCAAACGTCAGCTTGATGAACAAGAGAAGTTGGGTTTCATTCAGCACAGTACTTCTTCTTGGGGTAGCCCAACCATCTTTGTGAAGAAGCGAGACAATACTGATAGACTTTGTGTTGACTATCGGGCTCTCAATGCTAAAACCATCAAGAATAAATATCCCCTTCCGCAGATTAATGATCTCTTCGATCAGCTAGCTGGATCTGTGGTATTCCCTAAGATGGATTTGAGAAGTGGGTATCATCAAATCAAGATTCGCAAGGAAGATATTCCCAAAACAGCTTTCACCACCCGCTATGGCCTGTATGAGTACACGGTCATGTCTTTCGGTCTCACCAATGCACCTGCCACCTTCTCGAGGCTTATGAACTCAGTTTTCATGGAGTATCTTGATAAGTTCGTTGTGGTCTATCTGGATGACATTCTAGTCTATTCTAAGTCAAAGGAAGAACATGAAGAACACCTTCGGTGTGTCCTAAACAAGCTTCGTGAGAACCGCCTGTATGCAAAGTTCTCCAAGTGTGAGTTCTGGCTGCCTCAAGTCACCTATCTTGGTCACGTCATCTCTGCCAAGGGCATTGCCGTCAACCCAGAAACTATTAAGACAATTGTTGACTGGCTTCCACCCAAAAATGTCAAAGAAGTCCGGAGTTTCCTTGGTCTGGCTAGTTACTGTCGTCGCTTCGTTCAGAACTTCTCGAAGATTGCGAAGCCTCTTACCGATCTCCTCAAGAAAGGCAAGAAATACCTTTGGACTCCTGCATGTCAAGCAAGCTTTGAAACACTCAAAGAGAAGCTCACTTCCACACCAGTCCTAATTCCTCCAGATACATCAAAGCCTTTCCAGATATTCTGTGACGCCTCCTTGCAAGGATTGGGTGCAGTCCTTATGCAAGAAAAACAAGTTGTTGCTTATGCCTCTCGACAGTTGAAGACGCATGAGATCAACTATCCTACACATGACCTCGAACTCGCAGCAGTTGTCTTTGCCTTGAAAGTATGGAGGCATTACTTGCTTGGCAACCGTTGTGAGATCTTTTCTGATCACAAGAGTCTAAAGTATATCTTCACACAACCTGATCTCAACCTTCGTCAGAGAAGGTGGATTGAAGCAATTAACGATTTCGATTTGACCATCAACTACACTCCGGGCAAAGCTAATGTCATGGCCGATGCTCTCAGCCGAAAAGCTTATGTCAACAACCTGATGGTGGAAGAACAACAGCCTCTCTTGTGCAAGGAATTCTGCAAGCTCAACCTTGAAATTGTGGATCAATGGTATCTTATAAACCTTCTGGCAACTCCTCTCTTGGAAGAAAAAGTCCGTTCCATTCAACTTGGTGATCCGTACACTAAAAAGATCATCTCCAACATTCAGCTTCCGAAGTATGAGTCTTTCCACGTGGACGACCAAGGCACTCTTTTCTTTGAACACCAGATGTTTGTTCCAAACTACCCGGGTTTAAGAGAGCAAGTTCTCAAGGAGGCGCATGATTATGTTCTTTCTATCCACCCTAGCAGCACTAAGATGTACATGGATCTGAAAACACAATATTGGTGGCCTGGATTGAAACGATATTGTGCCAAGTATGTCTCGGAGTGTGATGTCTGCCGCAGAGTTAAGGCTGTCCATCAGAAACCTTCCGGTCTTCTACGGCCATTGAAGCCTCCGGAATGAAAAGGGCAGAAAGTAGAGATGGACTTCATAACTGGTTTTCCAAGGTCGCAGAAGGGCAACAATGCAATCTTTGTTGTCATCGACAGGCTTTCTAAAGTGGCTCACTTCTTTCCTGTCAAGGAAACAATTTCTGCAATTCAGTTGGCTGAGCTCTATATCAACAGAATTGTCTCTCTGTATGGAGTTCCTCTTGAGATCAGCTCAGACCGTGGAAGCATTTTCACTTCCAAGTTCTGGGGAAGTTTCCAAAATGCTTTGGGAACAAAATTGAACTTCAGCACAGCTTACCACCCTCAGTCGCAAGGACAAGTTGAAAGGATCAAGGCAGACCACTCTAGTTTTCAGCCTACTTGGGAGCAATTCACTACGGCTTTCAAAGAGCAATATCTGTCAGAAATTGTCATGGAAAGGATGAAGAAATTGTCACTACGGCTTTTTTATAGTTGTAACAGGGTTTATACCCTACTCTAGAGTTCCTCTCTGCTTATATTTTATGCTCATGATGTTTAGATAAGTTTGGTCTTAAGGATTGCCGATGGTTAATTTCTATGTTGCCATGTGGTATGATCTGTGAACTCACCCACTCAGTACTTTCACTTGTGGTGGTATTATGATCTTAGTTTGTTGTATCTAGAGTGTGAATACTGGTGGTGTTGTTGTTATTCAATTGCTACTACTGCTGTGGTATGGATGATGTCTTCATCATATTAGACTCGGGGACAATATGTTCAACTGCTATGTGCTTTACCTTCATGTACATGCTCTAGCACTGATGAGAAATGTGATGTTTGTCCAAAGGAAAAAATATATATACTATTTGGTTCAAATTATTGATCCTAATGTTTATTTGGCTATCTGAATGACAGATGGATAACCTTATTATGATTCCTGGCTTAATAGTTAGGAAAATGATTAGTAGTTCTTGCTTTGAAAATAAATAATTGTTATCCATGAATAAATGACATAATCTGGTGATTTCCTAGATGTATCAGTCATGATTTAACCCTTTATCGGGATGATGCTTCTGATCAAACTATCTTGATGTTGCTATCTTATGATAGATTTTTAAGTATTGATGATTCCTATTATTCTAGGAAGATGATTTCATAAATTTCCTAGATTTGAACATGACTTAGCTTTGGATGAATGCCACAGTGAGGCCTCCTATTGGATGGTACATAGTGGTAAGCCCCACTAAATCATGTTGTTTCCTTGATGTTTTACTAGATTTAGATCAAAGATGCAAAAGCTGAGATCTAGTTTAGTTCATATCTGAAGCACAGAAAAAATTAGTGACTTTGGAACTTTCAGTAATGAGCTTGCACCCCAACTAGGTGTAACTCAGAGGATTTTAACAATCCAACGGATCATGTCCTTACAAATGATAACAACATATAAAGGATATGACTTGTTTGGACACATATCCAACCTATTGTTGTGGTTGATGTGCTTGTGCTGGCTAATCTTCTCTTGCTTCCAATGGTCAGCTTGCCAAGAACCTTCCTTGAGAAGGCTTTACCTTCTCCTCCTTGATCTCCTTCTGTCATATCCTTTCCCAACACCTAATCCAGCCCCTCCTTAACTAACCATCTTGTCTTGTTTGCTTGATGGTCTTCTTTGGTTTTTATGGTTTGATCTGGTGGAAATCTAACTAAGATAAGATGGTGTTCTTGATGTTCGTTGATGGTATGGTGAACTTGTGTAGCAGAGGAACTCTGCTATGTGCGTAGCTATGGTTTTTTTATCTTGTCTTCCTTGCTCATTGTTGTTGACGGCAGCACACATTTGCATGTGTGAGTAGGTTGTGTGCCTGCTTGCTAAGATTATGGATCAGATCAAATGGAAATATCTGGGTTTACCTTATTTACTTCTACTTCCCTAGTGAAACTTGCCCCTTTCGAATATTGTCAATGACGTTGTTTTTGAGACAGAACTTTACTTAAGAACAGATGCTGCCTTTTTGGTGAAATGTGCCCCTTTATTTTCAATTAGCTCAATCATGAAATTAAATAATGCAATTCATTGGTCAATAACTGAGAGCAATAATTCAAACATTAACCATTGCTTTTATTTTGTTTTCTTAGTTTGCTTGCACTTACAAAATAAGACACAAGATAACAAACATTAACTTCTGATTTATTTGTATTCTTTAAATCTTTGAAATATTGAATAAGAAAGGAATAAAGATTTATATTTACTTGTCTTTACTTGAATTACTTTATTTAATTGAATTCTTCTTAATTTTATACTTATTATATAATATTATAATACTCCACTTTAAAATACTCAAATGTCCTTTTTACAACAATTAACTTCTAAATGCTTTTGATTTGAATTATTTCAAAAGTCAAGTCAAATTCAAATGTAAATTTAAATTATTTACTCCAAAATAGCTTAAAATACCTAAAGGTCATGCTAGAATTTAGGGCAATCACCAGAATGAGCTAAATCCTAACTCGCCAAAGTGAAAGAAACACTAATCACTCTGGTCTTTTAGTTTGCGGGAAAAATCCTCGGATAATCTTATTCATGAATAACATATAATACCAAATGAACATAACAAGATAGTATGATAAGATCAAAGGTGTGTTTTAAATGAAAATAGAGAACCTCCCCAAGATTTGTGCACAAATAGAATAGTTGTATTTGAATACATCATGCACAAATATGGAATCCTTGCTCCCCATAAGAATTTAAAGCAAAAAAAAGATAAAGAAGGCAAATAAGCATTATTAAATGAATCAGAGGATCTCCCCAAAGATTATGCACCAATTATAATAAGTATATTTGGAAACAAAGTGCATGATCATGGAATCCTCACTCATCCAAATTCATTTAACAATACAAGGCATGAGAGAACAAATATGAGTGCCCGAAGATGCAAACAAAAGGAAAAAGCACTCATAGGCAAATGATTTTGGAATCCACTCAAGAATCATAAAGGAATAAAAGGTGGTATCCAAGGAATAAAAAACTCAACTAAAATTATCTTCTGTCATGTGTATAAGTTTCTAAGTGGAATGCATCACAAAGACATATGTCCACAAAGAAACATGCACACATAAAATAGATACTCAAGAAAGCACATGAAAACCAAAATGAAGTCATAACACATACCAATAAGATTTTTGCTTGTAAGCATGGCCAAAGGCATAATTTTATCTTATTGTTCATTCATGAGCTTTAAACACCAACACACTACATATATTACAACAATCACCAAAGGAAAAGGAGATGGTTGGAATATATGGAGAAAAGCAACAAGTATCACAAAGAAAAATCAACTAACAAAATCTCACTATTGCACATGAGAGAATTTGAGGAAATGATAGGCAATAAAAAATTGCTAGATTGACATATTTGGGATTGGTGGATCATATGCATGATTTTGTATAGTCCCAATAATATGTACTCATATCAGTTTACACACATTTGCAATAGGGAGTTCTCTTAAAACCAAGGCAAGAAACACAACAAATACAATTACAAAAGATCATACTAGAAGGCAACCACAAATGGTTGGAATCAAGGTATGTGAGCATGAGAAATGGATACTTCTTACCGGGACATAATTGGTAGGATGAAGAGGATATGAATTTGTTGATCATCCTATAGCTTGCCTCCAATTTCCATGAACTCACCACTTCTTCAAACTTTGAGAGACAAGCATCCAATATATCTCCAATGTACCTAAAACACATTTATGTACAAAATGGTTCCCAAACATATTGGGTCCAAAGTAGTTAGTGAAACTACAATACATAGGAGAGACTCCACATAAATATGTGCATATAGATATGAAATTGAATTTCATGCACATCTTATCCTATTAGGGTTTGGTGGAGTTTCCCCTATATATTGGATCTAAGAAAGCAAGCATGCAATGAAATAAACATGTAGAGAATATGCATGCACAAGGCTTCAAGAACCAACAAGGAGATGAAATTTGAACAAAAACACCAAGTAAACCGAGATGGCACACACAAGAGTGTGACACGACAAAAGGTGTCCAAAATGTATCAGCGAACCAATTCAACACATGAATGATCACAAGTTCAACAAATGAACTAGGAAAAAGCCAAAGAGCAAAAGATAGATGAAAACATAAATGTTCAAGGATTTATCTCATTCTAAAAGGTCACATCATGAAACAAGGAATGAGACAAAACCAACTCCCAAAAGAGCAAGGTTCCAACACATAAACCAAACTCACACACTTTTCATGATGGCACAAAATACCAAAATGAAAAGATCGAACTTCCAAGAACATAAAACATGATATGGATCAAAGCAAGAAGCATAAATAGGAGTGTTCTAAATAATATAGGAGAGCTCACCCATAAGTGGTACATTATTTAGGATTTTTGCTTTGGAATGCAAAATGTACACAAATGATATCATCACCACTACTTAAATTAATTAAATAAAATACTCGAGGATACCAATAACCTAAGAAGATCCATAAGAGGCAAGGAAATATTGGGAGAAACACAAAACATTTTCTTGGCCAAAGATAAGACAAAAATAAACCAAGGCCAAAGTGAATATGATCCAAAGATTCTACCATAAATAGTACTAATTGTCCAAGGACAAGAAGTATTGGGAATAATCTTCCCGAGGTAGTTCACAAGGACATCCAATATCACATTCACACAACGAAGCATATAACACATATAAGAATTAAGCTTGATGCTCCCAAAGAGATTCTTGGTAGCTTCCTATAGTTACCCAATCACTAGTGATTAGAGTGACTTGAAGCAAATGCTTTCCATGGATATAGATGTCCAAATAAGAGAAAACACATACCAAAAGAACCTCACACAAACAAGATCCAAAGGATGAGAGGCAAATCCATTCAATAAAAATTAAACTTGTTTGAGCACATGTGTAACATAGGAGCTAGATAATTCAATATCAATTCTAAGTGACACAACCTCGAATTTTCACATTTTCTAGGTTTTAATATGCACTAAGAATATGACTCCCTCATAATGTGATACACAATAAATCTCAACACGAGGCAAAGGAACCATATAGAGAAAATTAATCGACACTATAGAACATGAATTTCTCATGAGACACATACCACATAGAAACTAGATAATATTGCACTATCAATACTAGGTGGTGTTCCTCATGTACACACATTTTAGGATTGTGGAATGCCGAAGCATAACACTCCCCCAAAATAAGATAGTCCATTAATCTCTCAAAAGAGCTAAATAAGATACCAAATAACATTCAACAATAGCTCCAACACAAGAAACACTCATACATGGTGTGCAAACCAACAAATACAAATATACTTCATAACTCAAGATAAGAGAATGGTAAGCACAACATATACAACAAACATGCAAGATACAAAACCAACACATGCACAAGGGGCGAGTTACTTTCAGTGTAATGAATTAAGCATATGTTACCGCAACGAGGCGCCGCCGACATCGTCGCCCCTTGATTTCGGCCAGATCTGGCTACCACCGCCATGCTTACTAACTCGGTCGATGGTATTGCATCGACTAGTCCTATTTGATTCGTCGGGCGATCCCTTGTTGGACTATGTTGATACCTCACTTGTGGCTAGGGTTAGGATCTTCATTGTGGTGTCGTACGATGGTGGTCTCGTGGTGCTTCTCTAGTGGTCTGGTGTTATGGTTGTGACCAGTGTCGCCGTCTATTTTTGTGGTTGTTGGGGTTGCGTATTGACGCGGGTTGCAGTGCCACTAGTGCTTCCCGTGCCACCGTGACTTCGCCAACAACCCCCACTGACTTCTACCTCTTCTTGCTGAGCGAGGCTAACAAGTGAGTTCCTACTTTCCCTTTCCTCTCTCTGCCCCTCTCTGAACTCCTCACTTTGTTATAGTTTTAACCCTAATTAGGGTTTATACCCTACTCTAGAGTTCCTCTCTGCTTATATTTTATGCTCATGATGTTTAGATAAGTTTGGTCTTAACGATTGTTGATGGTTAATTTCTATGTTGCCATGTGGTTTGATCTGTGGCCTCACCTACTCAGTACTTTCACTTGTGGTGGTCTTATGATCTTAGTTTGTTGGATCTAGAGTGTGAATACTCGTGGTGTTGTTGTTATTCAATTGTTGCTACTGCTGTGATATGGATGATTTCTTCATCATATTAGACTCAGGGACAGTATGTTGAACTGCTATGTGCTTTATCTGCATGTACATGCTCTAGCACTGATGAGAAATGTGATGTTTGTCCAGAGGAAAAAATATATATACTATTTGGTTCAAATTATTGATCCTAATGTTTATTTGGCTATCTGAATGACAGATGGATAACCTTATTATGATTCCTCGCTTAATAGTTAGGAAAATGGTTAGTAGTTCTTGCTTTGAAAATAAATGATTGTTATCCCTGAATAAATGACATAATCTGGTGATTTCCTAGATGTATCAGTCATGATTTAACCCTTTATCGGGATGATGCTTCTGATCAAACTATCTTTATGTTGTTATCTTATGATAGATTTTTAAGTATTGATGATTCCTATTATTCTAGGAAGATGATTTCATAAACTTCCTAGCATTGAACATGACTTAGCTTTGGATGGATGCCACTGTGAGGCCTCCTATTCGATGGTACACAGTGGTAAGCCCCACTAAATCATGTTGTTTCCTTGATGTTTTGCTAGATTTAGATCAAAGATGCAAAAGCTGAGATCTAGTTTAGTTCATATCTGAAGCGCAGACAAAATTAGTGACTTTGGAACTTTCAGTAATGAGCTTGCACCCCAACTGGTTGTAACTCAGAGGATTTTAACAATCCAACGGATCATGTCCTTACAAATGATAACAACAAATAAAGGATATGACTTGTTTGGACACATATCCAACATGTTGTTGTGGTTGATGTGCTTGTGCTGGCTAATCTTCTCTTGCTTCCGATGGTGAGCTTTCCAAGATCCTTCCTTGAGAAGGATTTACCTTCTCCTCCTTGATCCCCTTCTGTCATATCCTTTCCCAACACCTAATCCAGCCCCTCCTTAACTAACCATCTTGTCTTGTTAGCTTGATAGTCTTCTTTGGGTTTTTATGGTCTGATCTGGTGGAAATCTAACTAAGATAAGATGGTGTTCTTGATGTTCGTTGATGGTATGGTGAACTTGTGTAGCAGAGGAACTCTGCTATGTGCGTAGCTATGGTTTTTTTATCTTGTCTTCCCTTCTCATTGTTGTTGACAGCAGCACAGATTTGCATGTGTGAGTAGGTTGTGTGCCTGCTTGCTGCGATTATGGATCAGATCAAATGGAAATATCTGGGTTTACCTTATTTACTTCTACTTCCCTAGTGAAACTTGCCCCTTTCGAGTATTGTCAATGATGTTGTTTTTGAGACAGAACTTTACTTAAGAACAGATGCTGCCTTTTGGTGAAACTTGCCCCTTTATTTTCAATTAGCTCAATGATGAAATTAAATAATGCAATTCACTGGTCAATAACTGAGAGCAATAATTCAAACATTAACCATTGATTTTATTTTGTTTTCTTAGTTTGCTTGCACTTACAAAATAAGACACAAGATAACAAACATTAACTTCTGATTTATTTGTATTCTTTAAATCTTTGAAATATTTACTTGAACTAAGAAAGGAATAAAGATTTATATTCACTTGTCTTTACTTGAATTACTTTATTTAATTGAATTATTTTTAACTGTATACTTATTATATAATATTATAATACTCCACTTGAAAATACTCAAATGTCCTTTTTACAACAATTAACTTCTAAATGCTTTTGATTTGAATTATTTCCAAAGTCAAGTCAAATTCAAATGTAAATTTAAATGATATACTCCAAAATACCTTAAAATACCTAAAGGTCATGCTAGAATTTAGGGCAATCACCAGAATGAGCTAAATCCTAACTCGCCAAAGTGAAAGAAACACTAATCACTCTAGTCTTTTAGTTTGCGTGAAAAATCCTCGGATAATCTTATTCATGAATGCAAATGCACAAACTCTCTTCTGTAGCCCTAAATGCTGGAGAATTATAGCTATCCTAGGGTGGTGTAGGCATGCTACTAGGGTGGTTGAGCTCGTCGATCCTTGGATCTCCATGGGGGAGTTTCTCAACAGCAACTTTTGACCACTATTGGTTTAATAAGCCTACTTGCGGGGATCTTTCTGGGTCGCTCCTCTACGCTTGCCTCCTCTTACCCAAGTCAGGAGTGGCGAGTATGACAGCAGGCCAACTATCACTTCTAGTGCTGGTAAAGAGCCCTCTGCTGTAGGTCCCTTCTGCTCCTCATATTTTCTTCTTCCTCTGGCAGGCGCACTGGTTTTTAGAAATTGGAGGTGTTGATTGGGTGAACAACAGTGGAGGTGGAAAGTAATTTTTTCTAGGACCACCTCAGCAGCGGGTGATATCCATTCGGCATCCAAGGCTAGAGTATGGCCGATCCGAAAGCCAATGAAGGGTCTTAGCAATTGTTCAAGCTCTTCGGTGAGGCCCCTATCAAGGTCAGCGTCTGTATTCCTCTTCTACATGGAAGAAAGTGGTTTTATCTCTGGTTCCAATCTTGATGGACGCATGTGTAACTTCTGGCTCAGTGGTGGAGAAAGAGAAGGACCAGCTTGCTATTTTCCAGCATTTCAGTGAGGTCTTTTCTAAAAATATCAGGGACCTATTTGTTATTTCTTCTTTTATGAGGTACATTCTAATAATTTGTACATCCATCGCTTGGAATTAATGTGATGCTTCCAGTCCCTTCGGGAATGCTCCTCATTAAAAAAATATGAAAGCAGAACCTGGAGTAATAGTATGTCATTTTATCACAGTTTACAATAAATACATGCCAAATGTCTGTGAGCATTTATCAATCTTGCCCTAACTTATCCCTTACCCTGAGAGCTCATTACATGAAAATCATAACAATTTTGAGAAAGAATTTTTTAGGGAAAGTAACTTGATTAGCCCTTCTGATTTTCAAACATACTTACATCGTTTATCATCATAGGTAAAATAAGACTAGGGGATCATCATCCCAACAACAAGAACTAGAACAGTGAAAATAAAAACTAGCAAGTTCATGTGCCAACGTATTGGCTTCGCTTGGGCAATGCTCATATGTCACCATGTTGAACCCCAAAGAAAGTATAATACAATCATGGAATATTGTTGTAGCCTCCATAGCCGAGAACCCTCCTTCTCTCATAGTATCCACCACTTGAATATGGTCCGACTGAACAGTGAATTAGTTACAACCAATCCATTGATCTAGGCAGAGTCCCTCATGTAAAGCATAGGCTTTAACCATCATTGCATCAACTACGAATGGGAGTTCTTGGAGTGGGGAACTTTGAATTTACCTCAAGAATCATGTACAATAACTCTAGCACTACTTCTTCCTTCATCCTTGTCGTATGCAACATCCACATTAATTTTCATCTCCCCCTTAGGTGGACAAGTCCAGGACTCAGCTTTCCTTTGGATAGGGTTCTTAAGTCCTCTCTGATAATTTGTAGGAAGGGCATGAATTGATAGTACTGATCTATCTAGTGATTGAACATCTTCTCCATGGAAAGTTGGCATCTTTCCCACCATATATACCAAGCTCCAGTCAAAGTAATCTCTGGTAGGCCAGTGCCACCAAAAGGGCCCCATGTTCCCTAAGAGCATATGATATGTTCCAATGCTACAACACCTTCTCTGTTAATATTCATAGCTTCATCAATGACATATTGCACTCCTAGTCTCTCCCAAATTTTCTTGCCATAGGGACATGTGAACAAATTATGCATAATGTCTTCGCATCCAACCAGGCATATAGGGCATCCACTATTAGGAGTAAATAATAGTGCTAGATTGTTTTGGCTCAAAATGCTACCCGCCTTGTCCTGATTCTTTTTGATCGTGCGACGGATGCCGGAAAGGACACTCGGCGACGTCACAACGGAACCCTGCTATCCCGTGAGGCGTGACCCACTGCGGTCTAGGTGTTCCACGCGCCATCGCACCCCGCATTGTAGATCAGTGGGCCACGCACACGAACTACGCCCGCCGTCAGTGCATAAGGGAAGGACCACACTCTGTGAGAGGCATTCAAGGGATGACAGTGCTCCACACTCACCGGGTGGCAGGGCCCGCCTAGAGTCGACGTGATGTCGTGAACCTGTGTCGGCCTTGGTTTATCGCGGAAATGGTCCCACCAGGAGCTGACGTGGCGGTGTACAACATGTCCGTGCGTAGGTTTTCATGGCAGAGAGCTGAGCTGGTGGCATAGTTTACATTGGATAGGATGGTGGACGCGTATTCTCGTGGTGGAGGGCCAAGCTGGCACCCTAGGCTATAGACATCGTGCGGGTTCTCATCGGTGGCCTACGGCCTATTTGGAAACGAAGGCTATAGACCACCGCAGGTTGTCGCGGCCGAGCTGGAAGCATTATCTCTCCATGTATGCATGTTTTCGCTACCGATTGACGTTCTGGCAGCAGATGTGACAAAGGAGGTGCTGGCCGAATGCAGTTTTTCGCGTTCGATTGTCCAAATGGTAGCAGAAGTTATCGCCCTTGAGCTGGTGGGGTTAGGCTAGGACTCCTCTAGCACTTCCACATCGTGCACGCGTGAGGGTTATCGTGGCAAGATCGTGTATCAGATCCTTATCCGTACTTACGTATCTTGATACATGTCGTGTTACCATTACACGCGGGTTACCGGTCTATCTTGGAAGATGTGTAGCACCGCAAGGCTAGGCTTATGGCACGATAGAATCACTCTCATCCTTTTATCGCTTATACATACTCTTCTCCCGTCATTTTATTTCTCCAATCACTTTTCTCTACTATCCTAGTCTCTACTAGGTTGTGTGCTGTCGTTATTGTCCGACCCACGTCCAACATGGGGAGAGGATAGCCATTGGTGCTGCCTCGGGCTCACATTGGCATGAGTTGCCAGCGATGCTAGGTTGCCAGGCATATGTTATCCACGCTGAGCGCACACGGTATACGGTCAGTTCTCCTGGGTCTTCTACTCATCTCATTTCTATGGCACCTATCTACCGTGTCTACTCTTTTTCTCTGTATTGGTCGCGATTGGAAACAATGGAAGACGTCTTGTTGTGATAAGTTCGCCGTTGCCACGTCCTCTTTGCTTCTTCATCGTTTGAAGGTATATGTATGGCACTTTAGTTCTGTCTCCACCTTATCTCATTGTACGTCTCTATCTAACGCGGTTTCGCTTTTTCTCTATATAGGTCGCATTTCGAGGTAACGAAGTCGTCTTGCTGTAAGTTTGTCATATTTTTAGTAATCAGTATGTGTTATTTTGTTCTTTGTTATTTTAGGTTCAGTCTTTTGTTTTTATTTTTTGTATCTTTACTTATGTTTTCTTTCGTATTTTCTAAGTATTTGTCATTTTGTTCACTTCGTCTACGGATGGATTTCTTTGGCTGCGCCGAGTCAGCTGCGGGAGTCCTCACCCTAGCAGAGAAGGTTAGGATACCAATGTTTCCACACACGCATGAACACCTGGTGTCGGGGATGACCCCCGGGTACCCCAACCAGACAAGAACGAAGACAGACGGCTCGCGTCCGGCTAGCAGATCGTAGCCGGACGCAAGCACTTTGTTCCGGCTCCCAGCCGGTAGCCGGAACTAGGAAGGGCAGCAAGACACGGATCCGGCTACATGGTCGTAGACGGCTACAATCAACAGAACAGGATGACGTGCTGCACAGTGCACGGTACGCCCTGGTACAACGACAAGACTCACAGCTACGAAGCCATACCGAACACTTTGCGGTGACACGGGCACAGTGGTGGGTTGCTGACGACAGGCTCGCACGATGTTCACTATACCCAAGACGACCCGCACGGCGTGTACTTCGACATGACAGACCCTACCGGACACTATAGATGACCAGTCGACTGGGCCTGCCTATGGGACCTGCCAGCCGGCCTGGCCAGTGAGACCATTGCCCCTTTGCCTATATAAGGGGGGCAAGGCTCTCGTAGGAAGGGTTGACAATTTAATAGGTAGCTAGTTCATACAGCTCGAGGAGTAATTGTACTATGTATTCTACTCATAGTCAGATCGGCAGGAGTAGGAGTTTTACCTCACCACGAGGGCTCCGAACCTGGGTACTTCTTGTGTCTTGCTACAATTGCTCGTACCCAATCCCGCAAGAGGACACCGTTGAGAGCTTTCCTGCTAGTCCCCACACCTCTATCTAACCTTCTTAGATACTGTCATTCCCAATGCAACGACAGTTGGCGTCCACCGTAGGGCTCCTATGGTTTTGACCAGAGTCACGTTCCGCACGGGGCCCCGTACTTCAGCCGGTGAGCGCGTGGCCTTCGGCGTCGTGCTTACACTAGGAAAGTTTGACTACGTCATCGACAACGCGTCGTGTTTTGCCGGATCCACCTTTATGGCAAACGGCTCCATCCTGCTATTCAGCGACCTTCCCGTCTACGTCTCCACCATGCTGGAGCGTTTCCCTAGGGAGATCGTCTCCGTCTCGGAGTCTCTGCTCCCTAGCAGTGGCATTTCTGTTGCTCCGCATAGCGATGACGTCATGATGGCCGGCTCCAGCACCCAGCCTCGCTATCCTCGGGAGCAGGATGGCGACGAGGCCGGAACTTCTGCCCCTCCGTGGCCGAAGGATCCGGTGGAAGAAGCCATTGACAGGCTCCTCGCTTTGGTTACCCTCAGGGACAACCCGGAGGAGGCCGAGGCGAACTCCATGGAGAGATAGCTCCTCCTGCAGGAGGCCATCGATCTAGCTGCTGCCAAGAAGCAAGTCGACATCACCATGCGTGAGTATGACCCCGCTCACGGCCACACTCTGGCTACCAACGAGCCAAGCCGGCGCGGACAGGTGCAACGCTGGGGCGGCGAGCTAGGCGAAAGAATGGAAAGGGATGGCGAGTCGAATCCAATGCCTTTCCTTGTCCGACCCACCTACAGCACGCCCATCAAGAACCTGCGCGCGGCGCGAGCCGCGGCACACGAACTGCCCAACCTGGAGGGCGAAGAGTGAGACCGCCAACATGCACGGGTGTAGGAGCTTCTACAGATCGTAGATGAGCAGGCTGACGCCATCCGGCAGATGCACGAGGACCCCAGTGGCTCCAAGGGTATCAAGCCACACGGCTATAGCAAGGGTGCACCCCGTGAGACCCAGCAGGCATCCTATCCTCCGGCGGGGAAGTCCCATAGTAGGCGTCGCGACTCGGGCCGCAAGGGCCAGCCGTGTCAGGAGCAGACGGTGAATAGCCACCCACCACCGCCCTCCACCAACCAGAGCGCCACGACCTACCAGCTCCCGTCTCTCGGTCTGGGTAGGAGCGCCCAATACGGACCGTCCAGACGCCCGTGACCGCATGGAGCTCCTAGCTCAAGCACGCATCACGGAGGAGGAACATTCTACCGGGCCAGTTTGTTTCGGACGCTGCATCCGGAATGAACCGTTTCCGGATAAGTTCACCCTGCCAAGGGACACCCCCAAATATGAGAGTAGCATGAAGTCAGAAGACTGGCTAACCGACTATGCCACGGTAGTTAGCATTTCCCATGGGAACAAGCGCATAGCAGTGCGCTACGTCCCCCTTATGCTAACTAGGTCGGCGAGGACATCGCTCAACAGCCTCGCGCCCAACAGCATCAACTCCTAGCTAGACTTTGAGAAGGTGTTTATTTGCAACTTCAATGACATGTACAAGCGGCCGGGTCGCCCTCCCGATCTAGCCATATTCATCTAGGGAGACCGCGACTCGGACCACGAGTACCTCCCTAGGTGGACCGAGCTGCGCAACACGTGTGAGGGCATCCTGGAGAGCCACGTGATCGGGTTCTTCATGGAAGGGTGTCACAAAGGCACCATGCTTTGCCACCGGCTACAGTTTGACAAGCCAAAAACCATGGCGGAGCTCATGACGGTTACAGAGGTGAATGCTGACGGCCGACCGACTCCCACCGAGTCGGGTCGTGACCGACCGAGTAACCCGGGCAGCGAAGTCGGGTCCTCCAGGCGGCACGGTAACGACAACCGGTTCCATGGGGACCGCCAAGCCGGACACCAGAAGCCCCGCTACCATGCAAGGTAGGTCAACAATGTGGAGGGCACGCTTGATGCGCCGGCTGGTGACGCAAAGAGGCATAAGCCGCGGTTCACCTTCGAACAAATGTTCGACGGCCCGTGCAAGTGGCATAGCACACCCTTCAAGCCGGCTACTCATACTACCTAGAACTATAGGGGGACCTGCTAGATGAAAGACCAAAGAGGCCTACCCTGTCCACCACCGCCCCTTCCCAGTGGACCACCACCACCGGCTAGGGGAGCCGGCAACAACGGCAACAACGACAACGGCGGCAACAACAACAACGGCTACCCTCAGCTGCTCGCCGCCTACCACATCTTCGAAACCGAGCCGGACGACAAGCACAACCGCAAGCAGCGCTCCAAGGAGGTCAACGCCATCACCTGGAGCCGGGAAGACCAGCCGGATTGCCTTACGAATCATGGGGGATACGCAATGGTGCTAGACCCCCTCACCATCACCAACAAGCGCACCTGCCTCTTCTCGCACGTCCTCATCGATGGAGGCAGTAGCCTCAACCTTCTCTACTGGTCATCCCCGGAGAAGCTGGGCATCCGTGAGTGTGACATGTGCCCGACCACCACGGCATTCCACGGTGTACTCCTAGGGCCGGCTTGCGCCCCACTGAGAAAAATCCGGCTCGATGTCATATTTGGAACCAAGGAGAACTTCCGCTGCGAGCCGGTATGGTTCAAGGTGGTGAACCTGACAAGATCCTACCACCCTCTCCTCGGGTGTCCCGCCCTTGCCAAGTTCATGGCTATCCGCCACTATGCATACCTCAAGACGAAGATGCCGGGGCCTAACGGCGTGATCACCATCGCCGGATGCTTCAGGCGATCGATGGAGTGCGCGTCAGCCGGCTCCAAGCTGGCTGAAGCCCACATCATAGCTGATGAGAAGCGCGAGATCATGCACAACATGGCGTTGGCTCAGCAAGAGGTGCCAGCAAACAGGAAGCCAACTGGTGTCGCGGATTTCCAACCGGCCAAGGAGACAAAGAAGATCCTGCTCGACCCCACCGACCCAACCAAGTTTGTCGTCATTGGTGTTCGCTTGGACAACAAATAGGAAGGCGCGCGCGTCGACTTCCTCTGTGAGAATCGGGACATCTTCGCATGGTCACCCAAGGACATACCGGGTGTTCTGAGGGAGTTCGCCGAGCACTCACTCCATGTGCGGCCGGACGCCAAGCCGGTCAAGCAGCCCCTCCGCCGGTTCGCGCAAGAGAAGAGGAAGATCATTGGTGATGAGCTCACCCGGCTCCTCACAGCCCGATTCATCATGGAAGTGTACCACCCAAACTGGCTGGCCAACCCAGTCTTGGTGTTCAAGAAAAACAAGACCTGGTGCATGTGTATCGACTACACTAGCCTGAACAAGGCATGCCCGAAAGACCCCTTCGCTTTGCCCCGTATCGATCAAGTTATAGATTCCACGACCGGTTGCGACTTGTTGTCCTTCTTGGACTGTTATTCCGGTTACAGTTAGATCCGATGGAACCCGGATAACCAGCTTAAGATGTCATTGATCACCCCATATGGGGCTTCATGTTATGTAACCATGCCTTTCGGTCTAAAAACTGCAAGTGCTACTTATCAACGTTGTATGCAGAAATGCTTGCACTCATAGATCGGCTGAAACATGCATGCTTATGTGGACGACGTCATCATCAAGACGAAGGAAAAGCGCACCCTCCTTGAGGACTTGGGCGAAACGTTCGGAAACCTCTGCCGGTACCAGATGAAGCTGAACCTGGAGAAGTGCGTCTTCGGTGTCCCATCCAGCCAACTACTCGGTCTAGTTTCACAACAAGGGATCGAGGCAAACTCAGAGAAGATTGTAGCCATCGAGAGGATGCAGCTGCCCAAGATCTTGCTCGGAGTCTAGAAGTTCACCGGATGCCTGGCCTCCCTTAGCTATTTCGTCAGCCGGCTGGAGGAGAAGGCGCTCCCACTATACCAGCTGAAGAAGAAGACGGACATGTTCTCCTGGACCTCGCAAGCCGACACCGCCTTCCACGACCTCAAGCGCATGCTATCCACAAAACCGGTTCTGGCCATGCCGGCTAGCAAGGAGCCGATGTTGCTCTATATAGCAGCCATCAGCCAGGTCGTCAGCGTTGTCCTGGTGGTGGAGCGCCCCGAGGAAGGCAAGGCTCAGCCGGTACAGAGGCACGTCTACTACCTCAGCAAGGTTCTCTCCCTCTCCAAGCAGAACTACCCCCACTACCAGAAGATGTGCTACGGCGTGTACTTGGCGTGCAAGAAGCTCAAGCACTACTTCCAGGAACATCCGATTAAGGTGGTATGCACCACACCCCTTTTGGAAATTATCGGCAGCAAGGATGCTACCGGCCGAGTTGCTAAGTAGGCAATCGAGCTTGCCGCCTACTCCATTCAGTACGAGCCAAGGCTCACGATCAAGTCGTAGGCTCTGGCGGACTTCCTGGTCGACTAGGCTAAAACCCAGTACCTGCCGCCGGTTCCCGACTCAGATCACTGGAAGATGCACTTCGATGGCACAAAGATGCTCGGGAGCTTGGGAGTCAGCATCGTCCTTACCTCTCCCAAGGGAGACCGGCTGGAGTACGTTCTCCAAAGCCACTTCAAGGCCTCCAACAACGTCACCGAGTACGAGGCACTGGTGCATGGCCTCTAGCTAGCCAGAGAGATCAGCATCAACCGGATCCTTTGCTTCGTAGATTCAGATCTGGTGGTGCAGCAGGTATCCGGAGAGTGGGACGCCCGCGACGCGAACATGGCCCTATACCGCTTCCACGTGCAGAAGCTCAGCGCCTGTTTCGGCAGGTGTGAGTTCCACCATGCCCCTCGCCTAAACAATGAGGTAGCCGACTTGACCACCCGGATCGGGTCCACCAAGCAGGCGATCCCGCCAGGGGTCTCATTGGAGCACCTGTGCAAGCCCTCCATCACCTCGTATCCGAGTTGGACTCCATCATCTAGGCCGGAAGCCCGGGGGCTGACGGCTCGGCAGACCCTGAGCCCTCGGAGCCGGCAAAGAAGAAGGCCCGCAGCAACTCCGGCTCGAAAGACCCGGGGGCTGCCGACTCATCAAGTAGCTTAGGGGCTACCATCCCGGGTACCCCACCCGGACAACCCCCTGACATCCCTCAGCCAGAGCACGTGAGCATCCTCACCATCTAGGAGATACCATCTTGGGCATAGCCCTTCATGAACTACATCGCCAATGGGGATCTTCCGGATGATGAGGTGGCGGCCAGGCAAATCCGGCGACACGCTCACACATACACCATCATCAATAAAGAACTGTACAAGCACAGCGTATCTGGCATATTACAGCAGTGTGTCGATGTAGACACAGTCTACCGGCTACTGAAAGACATCCACCAGGGTGAGTGCAGACACTACGCTTCATCTCGGGCAATAGTCGCCAAGGCGTTTCGCCATGGCTTGTATTGGCCCACCGCCCTCGAGAATGCCGAGCAGCTGGTCTGCGTCGGCACATGCTGGCTGTGGTGCTCAACACCATACCGATTACGTGGACCTTCACCATCTGGGGCTCGACATGGTCGGCCCCTTCAAGCGAGCACGTGCGGGCATGACCCATCTGCTAATGGTGGTGGACAAGTTCACGAAGTGGATAGAGGCTAATCCTATCCGGAAACTGGATGGGGCAACAGTCATCACCTTCTTCACGGACATCATCAACCGGTTCAGCTACCCCAACAGCATCATCTCGGATAATGGCACGAACTTCGCCAAGGGGGCCTTCACCCGGTTCTGTAGAAACAAGGGTATCCATCTGGACATGGCATCTATCGCACACCCTCAATCCAATGGATAAGTCGAAAGGGAAAATGGGTGTTGGCCGACATCAAGCCACGCCTCATCGAGCCTTTGGAGCGGTCATCCGGATGCTAGATCGAAGAATTTCCGGTTGTACTATGGAGCCTCCGCACCACGCTGAATAGGTCAACCGGCTTCACCCCGTTCTTCCTCATCTACGGCTTGGAAGTTGTCCTCTGCATGGACATTGAGTTCGACTCGCCTCACAAGCTCATCTACGACGAGAAGGCCAACCAAGAGGCAAGGGAGGATGGTGTGGACCTCCTCAAGCAGGCCCGCAAGCTGGCATTGTCCAGATCGGCGCTATACCAGCAACGCATGCGTCACTACCATTCGAGCCAGATCTGACCCGTCGCGTTCCGTGAGGGTGATCTGGTTCTCCGGCTGGTGCAAGATAGGAAGGGCATGCACAAATTTTTGCCACCTTGGGAGGGCCCCTTCATCATCAGCCAAGCGTTGTACAACAATTCCTACTACCTCATCGATGTGCAACAGCGGCGCAAGAACATGATGGACAAGTCGGACGAGGAGACAGAATGCCCCTGGAATGCGGCCCTGCTCCATCCGATTTACACTTAGTCGTCTAACTGTGTATGTATCCCGCGAACTCTATGAATGAAAAATGCGGAACCCCGTGAGACACCCGGGGGCTCCTTGCCAGAAATTCGCATATGTTCTTTTCTGGTTCAGTTTTTCCGGTTCCAACAACCCCTACTAAGGGGCTCGCCGGTTGGCTAGGCTTGATAATTCTATAAACCGACTGAGTAGTGTGTGATGGTGTCAGAAGCCCACTCTTCGTCTCAGCTACAGACCGCAACCCGGCTATCCGGCTAGCAAGAGCAAAAGCCCGAGGCATCCCACATGAAAAACGGCGAAAAGATGCGACATATCAAATGGTCCGGCCTTGCGCCTAGTTTGAGATTATCCGGCTACTAAGCCTCCAGTACCGTGCACAATGTATTGTCAACTCCCTTCGATTCCGGCTGCAGACCACAACTCAGCTGCCCGGCAAAGACACGGCGTAAACAACAGAGCGCACGGGAAAGCGACTAAGTGTCTAGAGAAGCGCAAGCTAATTTTCGAAAAAAACCAAAGCTATTATCCGGATAATAAGCAACACATTAACTGACTAACATATTAACAACGAACCTATATATGTGTTTGTTTTGCTTGACTACAACGAGTCGATCATGAAAAGGAGAGAAGATTCGAAGTCCTTTCCTTCACCAAGCGCTCCGAATGTCGGGGGCTACACCCACTAGGTGCGCTCACGCGCCCCCATTGGAATCATATAGTTCTGGTCGGCTAAAAGAGTTTAGCCTGATATTCGGGCCTAGGTGAGGGCAAGGGAAGGAAAAGAAGAGAAGATTCGAAGCACTTGTCTTTGCCAACCACTCCGAATCTCGGGGGCTACACCCAGTGGGTGCGCTGACGCGCCCCCATTGTTGGTTGTGGCTGACCGGTTGGTCCAAGCAAGGTCAGGCTGGCCAACTAGGGGCGTCTAGCCGGAAGAAACTAAGAGTTTAAAGGAAAGAAAGAAGAAGAAGATCCTAAGTCCTTGTCTTCACCAAGAACTCCGAACCTCGGGGCTACACCTAGTGGGTGCGCTGATGCGCCCCCACTGGGGTCGGTAGTCATCCGACTAAGGGAGTTTAGCTGGCTAAAGATAATCGAACGAGCATAATCGGCCAAAGAGAAAAGCTTCAAAGTGCAAGAGATCACAAGGAAAAATGGAAACAATCAAGCAGCATATTAAGATAAAGGGAGTCGAAGCTCCGACAAGTTCACTAACACAAATGACAGTTGGCACACACGACAGGTTCTGTAGAAAGAAACTATTAAAAAATTCACCTGACATCCTGGGGATCAAATCTAGGCGGCAGGGCCCTTGCCGTGTGGATGATCCTGGCTGCTTGTGGCTTCTAGCGGAGGAGGAGGCACGCTAGATGCTCTGGCTCCTGCATCTCCACCTTCCGGCTGTGGCGTCGGCTCGACCTCCGTATTCGGTGTCCCGGCGGACTCCGAGTCGGTGAGGACTTCGTTCATGTCAATGTAGCCGGTAATCTTGATGGCAGAGGCGCGGAGTTCGAGGTGAGCCCGGCGGATGGTGGCAAGGTTGGCGCCAGCACGGAAGCCTCCGTCGATCTTCTTGACGTGTGTGTCCTTGTACCAGGACAGCATCAATGTTAAGGCCATCTCTGCTCCGGCTCGCGCCGCCAAGTCCCTCAGCCGGTCGACAGCGGCCGGCACCTCCGCGACCTTCGCCGCCAGCTCGGCAATCGTCTCCGGCGCAGCCGCATCCGGCCATAGGAAGTCGAAAACCGCGTGAGCTGCCTTCAGCAGCTCAGTGGCCTCCTTGCCAACAAGGGGAACCAGCTCCTGGGAGGTAGGCTGCTCCCCCGGCCAGTTCTCCTAGAGCCGGTTGTAGTCTAGCAGGTCTATGCCCAGATAAAAAGCTATCAGAAAAGCAAGTCAGGTCCGGCTACCAGATCCGGATAGAAAAAATCAAGTTGGTAGGAGGATTTATCTTTGGTGGTGCGGCCAATCTGCATCAGCTCATCCAAGAGAGTCTTCTCCTGCTCCCTGATACATTGCAAATGTATCTATAATTTTTGATGTTCCATGCTTGGTTTTATCCACTTTCTTATGTTTTGTTCCAACTTCGGAGTACTTTTCATATGATTTCTTGGACTAACCTATTAACAAGAGCCATAGTGCCAGCTGCCTGTTTTCTGTTGTTTTTGGTTCCAGGAAAGTCAGAAAATGAATATTCTCAGAATTGGATGGGACAAAAGCCAAAGTGCCTATTTTTCTCGATGTCATCAAGTGCCAGAATATGAGACGGAGAGGGGCCAGGGGGCCACCACACCACCTGGCCACACGGCCAGGCCTGGCCCGCGCCAGGAGGTGGTGTGGCCGCTCCCGGCACCCCCTGGGCCTCTCCTTCCGCCTATATATTTCCCTCGGGACGAAAACCCTAAGTGCCTGATCAAAAATCCACGAAAGAGTCTGTAGCCGCCATCGTCTCCATCCCTAGATCGGGAGGGATCTGAAGCTCTTCTTGGCACCCTGCCGGAGAAGGGAATTCACCCTAGAGGCCTTCTTCATCACCATGCAAGCCTTCGGTGTGATGCGTGAGTAGTTCATCCTTGGACTACGGATCCATGTAGTAGCTAGATGGCTGGTTCTCCTCCTTTGTGCTTTCATGTTTAGATCTTGTGAGCTCCGTTCATGATCAAGATCATCTATTTGTAATTCTGCATGTTGTGTTTGCGGGGATCCGATGGATATTGAGATGCTATTTCAGATTGATTATTGATTCAATCATGTCTTTGTTATTTGTGATCTTGCATGCTTTCCGTTGTTAGTAGCTATCTTGGCCAAGTAGATGCTAGCAACTCCGAGAGTTAGTATTTATGCTCGATAGTGGGTTCATGCCTCTAGTAATCTGGGGAAGTGACAGAAATCTCTAAGGTACTAGATGTGTTGTTGCTACTAGGGAGAAAACAACAATCCTTTGTTCACAGAACAATCGTATTGTTTATTTTACATGCAGTTCATAAAGCAATAATCTATTGCTTGCAATTTAATACTGGAGGGGGTTCGGATGATAACCTGAAGGTGGATTATTAGTCATAGATGCAGTTGGATGGCGGTCTATGTATAATGTTGTAATGCCCAATCAAGTCTCAAAGGAGTCAAGATGATTAGTATATGCATGTATTGCTTTCTCGGTGTTTGTCAATTGCCCGCTGTAATTTGTTCACCTAGCATGTTATCTATCTTAAGGAGATCCACCTCTAGTGAACTATGGATCCTGGTCCTTGTCTTTTACATTCCATCTACAATCTTTTACTACTTTGTGTTTACTTTCTGCAAACTTTTACTTCTTTCCATTCGATACGTTTAATCCTTTGTTTTCCACAAAACACGGTGAGATTGACAACCTCATCGCAAGTTGGGGACAAAGTTCTGTGGTTGTGTTGTGCAGGTCTCCACGTTGCTACTAGCACCGGTAGTGCGCCCTGCCAAAGCTCAGCTAGTAACACCTTTGGGGTGTTTCCTTGCTCCTACTGTTTTGATTAAACCTTGGTTTCATAACTGAGGGAAACTTGTTGCTGTGCTCATCATATCTTCCTCTTGGGGTTCCCAACGAGCTCTACATCAACCACGCACCAGCATTTTTCTAGGCGCCGTGCATTGAGCCATCAAGCATTTTTCTGGCGCCGTTGCTGGGGAGTCAAGGACATTGTCACAAGGGGAGTCCCTCATAACTAATCTCTTTACTTTGTTGTTTTTGTTTTGCTTAGTTTTCTTTTTGCTTTGTTTGCTTCTTTTGTTATTCAAAAACACACAAAAATTAGTTCCTATCTTGAGTGCCAGTATGTCTAGCCTTGCTCCAATCACTATGTCACCCGAGGAAATGATTTTCACTTTTAAACAAGGAATTGAGGAAAGCTTTAAGGAAGCTTGGTCTAGAATCTCCGATCTACATGAAAAAAATGAGCCTAAAATGACTCAAAGCTTGTTCCTTAGCAGTTTTTACCTTGGAATTGCTCTTTGCTATAGATATGCTTTAGATGCTGTTATGGGAGGAGATTTCCTCCAATGTAATGAGGATGATGCTATTAATGCTATAAACAAATTGATCCTCACTTACAACTTGCCTAGCCAAACTGATATTTCTTTCGCAAAAATATTTGCTAGGTTGAACACTCTTGAGACTAGCACTACTAGCTTAGAAAATTGCTATAATATGCTTAGGGTGCATCACAATTATGTTCCAATAAATTCTGAACAATCAAAGTGTCTCCCTACAGTAAAGATCGAGATAAACACTGAAACTTTTCAAGCTCGATGTGATATCATGTCTGAATTTTGCCTTATGCCCAAAGATATTTATGAATCTCTGAATACTTGGAGGCTTACGGAAGGAGGAAAAGAAATATCTCTTGCTAATAATACTACCATATTACCTCTTGGAATAGCTGAAGGAGTGTTTACAAATATCCTTGGGAAAATAATTTCTACTGATTATCTTGTTATTGAATGTGCAGGAAAAGGACAAATATCACTTGGAAGGTCCCTATTAGAACTCCTTGGAGCAATAATAGATGTGGGAAAAGGGCCCATGTACCTTTCTTCTCCACCAAAAAATCATATTTTCCCCAAGGTTAAGAATAAAAGTAAGAGAGGTAAGGGCAAGAAATTTGGTCTTAATGCTTCTTCATTTGAGAACACTTGATTCTTTCTTTGCTTCTTATGCCTAACTTAAAGGTGTTAAAGAAAAAGTACTTACTGGGAGATAACCCAAAAGTTTTCGATGAGTCTTGGAAGTTATTATCTCTGTAATAACCTCTCCTTATCCTTTTTATTTGCTTTTTGTGCCAATATTAACCTCTAATGAGAGTGAAGTAATGATTGGGAAAGTTGTTGTCCCGAAACAGATTTCTGTGCTTCACCGTAAAAATTCGTGTAAACCCTTTGTATGTCTTTTTGAGGCGAGAATTTTTGTGCTTCTGCCCCAGGTTGTTATCTAACTTTAGTTAGTTCAACACTTTTTGATTTGAGCAACATAAGGTCTTCGAAAAAAATCTTCTTTACCTGCTGGTCTGTTTTGACAGATTTCTGCCATTTTCTGCATTTGCTTCTTGTTGGTTCCTTTTTGAGTTCTTTTGGGGAATTGAGCTTTTTGAGAGAAGTGCTACAGTAGCTAGTGTTCTAATGGAAGTTTATTTGGTGTTAGAACTGAACCTTAAGACCTTTTATCTTGAGTGCACTAATGTTGCTAATAAAGATTGTGTGAAGTTTTATATGAAGGAAAAATTTCAGGTGTATGGAAGGAATGAGTAATGAGATGAAGAATGGACTAAAGCTCAAGCTTAGGAATGCCACGTGTATCACCCCAAGAAATATCCAAGAAGTACAAGCGTCAAAGCTTGGGGATTCCCAAGGCATCCCCTTCTTCATCAATAAAAATCCCAGATTTCTTCCAAACGCTTCATTTTTATTGTTTCATGCACATTTGTGTTTTTCTTGGAGTGTCTTCTTTTTCGTTTTCATTTTGGTTTTTGTTTGCTTTTGTTTTCTTAATTTTCTAAATAAATTGGGTGGACCCCCTCTTTCATACATTGGTTTGCAAATAGTTTGGTTTGGTTTGGAAAAGAGTAGGAAAGTTCATGCTTATGTGGTAAAAAGAGCTCGTTTTTTACTGTGGCCTATGCTTCGTCATGCCATGCTTGATATTGTTTTGGATTTATGCTTAGTATTATTTGTTGTAGCATGAATTGTTATAAACTATTGAAATTTCTTAATGTGCCTTGGATGAATCTTGCGTTGTTTTAGCATATTAAAGCATAGTATAGTGGTATTCTCCTTTAATGCTTTATTTGGGTTGACTTGGCACATGCTCACACCATGTTATGACTATCTCAAGTCACCATATCCTTTATGATCCTTTAGTTTTCAACTTGTAGTATCACTTTATGCTTTGATCAATTATGTTTTGTCGCTCTGCATGATTATGGCCATTATTGCTCTCTTAGTTTGTCACTCCCGGTCTTTTGCTAGCCTCCACAACAAAGTATGAGTTCCACTCATGCATCCAACTCCCTAAACCAAGTTATTCCAAATAGTCCACCATACCTACCTACTAGCTTATGCTATTCCAAGTATATTCATGCTTTTTTTTACCTTCCAAATTAAACTTGTTATGAGAAAACTAGTGATTAAAGCTCTCACGAACTTGATGGCACACTTTACTTTTTTGCATCCTATAAACTTGAACCACTGGGTCCTTCTTTGTTGCGTATATGCTTGCGCTTTGTAAGTTGAAATGAGCAGAACCATGTACCATGGGGAACGCTTTCAACATTGCACTTGTACTTTGTACCCCGTTGATATCATGTTCTTTTGCTTACGGATCCCGGCGGTGTGAAATCAAAGTGGAACTTGTAAGATCATGGAGTTTGTATGTGTGTTAGAGAAACGCCTGGGCTACTAGCCTAAGCCATGCCTAATCATGGTGGAAACTTGCAGCATCACCATAATGAGCACTCTATGAAGCATCCTTAATAAAAACCTATGCAAATAGCAAATAAAAAGATCGCTGAGATGCTCATTGTCTGCTTGCCTTATCATTTTGATTATGGGAAAGCTCTCGTATCATGTGCAAGGGGTACCCTGTTGGCGGTTCTTAATGATACACATGTAATTACAATGACAAGAGCTTACTCGTGACTGAAGTTGAGTAGCATGAGGATCGGTCTTCGTAAGTAAGGGGCATGAGATTTCGGTTTATAACTTGTCAAGCATATTGTCTTAGTTGTGTCACTTTAACCTTAACCACTTCAAGATGCTTATGATAGGGGCAATGAGAGCTGAAAGCTATAAGTACCATAATTTTTGGAAACTCTTTATGAGACTTAAATCCCTACTTCCTTTTACAAAGGCCTTTCTTCCACCATAATATTGAGTCTCCACCTTCTATCTTTATGCACCTACTTTGAGAGCATAGTAGCCATTCTTAGTTCTATGTGCATTGTCCCAAGACTAGTTGATTGATGCATACTTTGATATTGCTTGTTTTAACCTATTGTATCTAGTCACTCTTATGAACTTTGAAGGTGTCCTATGCATTTATATTTGCTACTCTATTGAGGGACAAGCTGAATACTATTATGCTATGTTTTCTTTATGTGAACCAAACAAACGTCTTGCAAAGCATTATTATTCATGAATCTTTTTTTTGTGCCTTTTCATGTTGCATCATAGTTTCTTTGTCTTATTGCTAGAATTTTTTCTTTCATGCTATTATTGAAGTACTATGATCCCAGCTTTGAATGTTTTGCAAATACTTTGATCAAGTCTTTGATGGAGCATGTCACCTCAAAAATTATTCTTTCTTTTTATCACTTACCTACTCGAGGACGAGCAGGAGTTAAGCTTGGAGATGTTGATACATTGCAAATGTATCTATAATTTTTGATGTTCCATGCTTGGTTTTATCCACTTTCTTGTGTTTTGTTCCAACTTCAGAGTACTTTTCATATGATTTCTTGGACTAACCTATTAACAAGAGCCATAGTGCCAGCTGCCTGTTTTCTGTTGTTTTTGGTTCCAGGAAAGTCACAAAATGAATATTCTCGGAATTGGACGGGACAAAAGCCAAAGTGCCTATTTTTCCGGATGTCATCAAGTGCCAGAATATGAGACGGAGAGGGGCCAGGGGGCCACCACACCACCTGGCCGCGCGGCCAGGCCTGGCCCGCGCCAGGAGGTGGTGTGGCCGCTCCCGGCACCCCCTGGGCCTCTCCTTCCGCCTATATATTGCCCTCGGGACGAAAACCCTAAGTGCCCGATCAAAAATCCACGAAAGAGTCTGTAGCCGCCATCGTCTCCATCCCTAGATCGGGAGGGATCTTAAGCTCTTCTTGGCACCCTGCCGGAGAGGGGAATTCACCCTAGAGGCCTTCTTCATCACCATGCAAGCCTTCGGTGTGATGCGTGAGTAGTTCATCCTTGGACTACGGATCCATGTAGTAGCTAGATGGCTGGTTCTCCTCCTTTGTGCTTTCATGTTTAGATCTTGTGAGCTCCGTTCATGATCAAGATCATCTATTTGTAATTCTGCATGTTGTGTTTGCGGGGATCCGATGGATATTGAGATGCTATTTCAGATTGATTATTGATTCTATCATGTCTTTGTTATTTGTGATCTTGCATGCTTTCCGTTGTTAGTAGATATCTTGGCCAAGTAGATGCTAGCAACTCCAAGAGTTAGTATTTATGCTCGATAGTGGGTTCATGCCTCTAGTAATCTGGGGAAGTGACAGAAATCTCTAAGGTACTAGATGTGCTGCTGCTACTAGGGAGAAAACAACAATCCTTTGTTCATAGAACAATCGTATTGTTTACTTTACACGCAGTTCGTAAAGCAATAATCTGTTGCTTGCAAGTTAATACTGGAGGGGGTTCGGATGATAACCTGAAGGTGGATTATTAGTCATAGATGCAGTTGGATGTAGGTCTATGTATAATGTTGTAATTCCCAATCAAGTCTCAAAGGAGTCAAGATGATTAGTATATGCATGTATTGCTTTCTCGGTGTTTGTCAATTGCCCCGCTGTAATTTGTTCACCCAGCATGTTATCTATCTTAAGGAGAGCCACCTCTAGTGAACTATGGATCCTGGTCCTTGTCTTTTACATTCAATCTACAATGTTTTACTACTTTGTGTTTACTTTCTGCAAACTTTTACTTCTTTCCATTCGATACGTTTAATCCTTTGTTTTGTGCAAAATACGGTGAGATTGACAACCTCATCGCAAGTTGGGGACGAAGTTCTGTGGTTGTGTTGTGCAGGTCTCCACGTTGCTACTAGCACCGGTAGTGTGCCCTGCCAAAGCTCAGGTAGTAACACCTTTGGGGTGTTTCCTTGCTCCTACTGGTTCGATTAAACCTTGGTTTCATAACAGAGGGAAACTTGCTGCGGTGCTCATCATACCTTCCTCTTGGGGTTCCCAACGAGCTCTACATCAACCACGCACCAGCATTTTTCTGGGTACCGTGCATTGAGCCATCACTCCCCCAGCCGTTTGATCTCCTTCTCCTGGTCCTTGCTCTAGGCATCGAGGTGATCAAAGGCCTGGGCCCGGCTGGCGAGGGAGGTGTCACGCTCCTATATGGTGGCCTCTAGCCAATCCGTCTTGGAGTGCCACTCCTTGTTCTGGAGTCGGAGGGAGGAGTTGGACTTGGTCAGGCGATCGTTCGCCTTGGTCAGGCGGTTCATCTCCCGCTGAGTGCAGACCATGATGGCTACAAGAAACCGGCTATCAGCAAAAAAAAGAGAATGAAAACCCGAGTAAAAGGACTTACTCTGATAAGTGTCGTTCGCAGCGGCAAGCTTCTTGTCCAGTTTCCGGTTGCTCCCGCCGAAGCATCGAGTAGCCAAATCTCCTTCACCGCCAACTCCAGGGTGGTGGCCACCTAATAATTAAACATCACGTGTGTATACATGGTATTCTTGTCTTATTTTGACTCCATTTAAATTTGTGTAGCTCGAATATGTCATGTGTTGTTATGCTATAGAAGATTTAATTTGTCGGGGTAAATAAATAACTTAAACCGCCTAAATAATTTTCGGAACTCTGATTTGGCCTAATATTGCTAAGTTGCATCGCACCTTGCCATGTCATGCATCATACCATGAACATGCCGGATCTTTTGCCGTAGTATTGAATATTGTACCCGGAGTTTCTTTCTAGTGTTTTGCTTCTTCCCGGATAGGCCGTTGAGTCGATGTGAGATTTGACAAGTTCTTCAGATGCATCTTCGGCAATGTTCCCAATCGAGCATCCTCCCCTAGCTATCTATTTTCACTTTATGGCTTTACTTCTCTCTATTTCTATCCATGTTGTGATGCTTTAGTTTTTGTACCATTTATATTCCCTACAACCTATATTTCCTTGGTCACCTCCCATTGCCCATTGTTTTGGTATATAGTTGGCCTTGTGAGTCATAGTTGCTTGCTCAACTGTTGTTTCGAATCGTCAAGTTCCACAATTGTTGGAAGGTTGTCACATGCTTAATCATGGAGATAATTATGGTTCTACTTACATATTGATAATTAAAATGATGGGTATAGATATAACTAATAAAGAGGCACATGTGGGTAATAGTTGAGATTTGACTTTTATCCCGTCCATTTGTGTCTACCTAGGACCCGAGTACTTGATGCATGTTCGTTGACAATTGCACTACCCACATGTGGGCCCATGGAACCCCTTGATATGATCTTGATTCACATATTATTTTGGGAGGGCACAATTAGTTTGGGGCATTACTACTATCTCGTAATTATGCCATGTTTTACTCTTTATATACTTTTGTTTCTCGGGGAGCGTTTACTACTATACTGTTCTGGAACCAAGTGCCACGTTTACCCTATTTTGACAACCCCAATCACACATTCATGTTCCCAGTCTTTCTTAGCCATCGCTGTAAACCCACGGGTGCATTGTGGAGCGCGATCGACTTTGTTGTGGGTAGCATAGTTCGGGTGGCCCCCTGAAATCATTTTTGAATTTTGAGAATGCTTTGTCGTGATGCCTCTTTGCTTCATTTGGTTTTTTCCCTGAGGTTGATCATGCTTGTGTTGCTATTTGTGAACCCCTCATGGGTAAATATTTTTGAAAATCCATGGCCATGGTTATGGACTACTTAGAGCATAGTGTCTCGACCGTAGACAACTCAAACTAAAGTAGTGCTATAAATTAGACTTTGGTATGACTAGTAATCATCTCCACTACAATGGAGTGGTTAATTAAAACTGCCAGCGACTGGTGATATTGTGATGTCTTTTGCTATCTATAACTCACTAGTAAGTACTTCAACTTCAATGGAATGATTAATAAAACTACCAACTGTGTGGGTTCCTCAAAAGGACTTCGTGGTTTGGTATAGAGGGAGGAAAATCCGGGATGGGTTATGATTAGGTGTTCATATCAGGTTGGTTCTGAATAGGTCTCCCTAACCCCTCTCAAATAGCCAACAGTTGTATCTTGTCTCTATAGGTTATTTTAGTGCATGCTTTTCTGCCGCTAATCCCACCATACCTATGTAGGCGAGAGCCGCCGAATTTTAAGACTTGTTGTGTACTGGCCTCAGCATGATTTCTCCCTTTTTCATTTGCCCTTTGTTGGAACCCCTTTTCTATGACAGGTATGATTTTGACAATGTTAGCACGGTTATCCTTCCGGCTTGGCCTGGGAAGGTTTATGGACGTCATTGGTTATTTTCAAGACTCTAAGTCCAATTAGCATCTTATCCATACTTGGATATTGCCTTGTTTTCAATGTGATTTAGATCTTTGCAATGTATATTTGTATTCTTGATTCGAGGAGTCCTTGTTATATATATATATATATATATATATGTTTTTGTGGGTTCAATCGTGAACAATTGTGTAATGATATTACTTTGTTTTCCACCATCACGCAAGTTCTTGGTGGGCGTCATCGGATCATTTCCATGCAGGTTTAGTGGGAATTGCTAAAATTTGCATGGGTCTGATTCGAGGGCGTTACAAGTGGTATCAGAGCCAAGTCTTCGATACTCCACTAGTACATCCTTAAGGACAACCTAGCTAACCGAAGATATAGAGTGTAAAAACTATTTTGCAAAATTTGTTGGATATATCTGATTAGCTCTAATTTTACTCCTTACCCTCTCACTACAACAAAAGTTGGCCGTTACAATAGACAGTTTTTGCGGTTGAAGGACCGTTTTTCATGGTTAAAAAGTCCTCTGGTGATGGATGGGTCCCGTGGTAAAAGCCCGGTCACAAAAGAATCTACCATGGTTTTTTCGTGACCATGGAGGATCGCACCCTTGATCCACGAAAATTCATGCCATCATAGATCTGTTTCGCCAACCCCGTTGACTGCTGACGTCATGAAAACTGTCATGTGGAAAACGTCGTTAACGGCTAGTTACTACCGTTAACGGTCATAAAACCATGGTAGAACACAAGCCTAGCCAAGATATGATAATTATTAAGTGAGTTGGTCCATGAGAGAAGCAAAATAAGAACATGGCCCGTGTAACACCCTCAAATTGGCCCTATGCAGATTTCAACGATTCCCGCCAAACCCGCATCAAAACAATTTGATGATGCCCACCAAGCACCTGCGTGCGGGTGGAAATGAAGTAATACCATTACATAATAGTCCACATTGGAACCCACAAGAACATATATATACATAGATATATATATAACAACAACTCGGTTAGTCAAGAATACAGATATACATTACAAAGTTTCAAAACAATACAACATCCGAGTACGAACAATATATAAATGGGACTAAGAGTCCTAAATAATAACCAATGTTGTCCATAACCCTGCCTAGACCAATCCAGAAGGGTAACCCTTGTAACGTCGCTGAACTCATACATGTCAAAGCAAAAGGGATGCCGACAAAGGGCAAAGGAAAGATGGAGCAGTCAGTACTGAGTCCAACACATGGCGAGACATATAATTCGGCTTCTCTTTCCTACATGGGTATGGTGGACTGAATCGGCAACAAAGCATGCATTAAACATATAGAGACTTGATCCAATTGTCGGCTATTAGAGAGGGATAGGAGACCTATTCGGAACTAACCGAATACTAACACCATTCATAAGCCATCCTGGAGTTTCCCTCTCGCGACCAAACGATGAAGTCCCTCCGAGGAACTCACACAGTTGGCAGTTTTATTTAAGAATTCCATTGAAGTTGCAGTACTTACTAGTCAGATATAGATAGCATAAGACAACCCAATATCACTAGCTGTTGGCACTTTTAATTAACCATTTCATTGTAATGGAGCTGATTACTAGTCAAGCCAAAGTCAAGCACTACTTTAGTTTGAGTTGTCTATGGTCGAGACATTGTGCTTCAAGTAGTCCATAACCATGAACACGGATTTTTGAAAAGATTTACCCTGCTGGGTGCACAAATAGCAACACATGCCTGATCAACTCAGGGAAAACCAAATAAAAGGCAATGAGACAAAGCATTTACAAGATTCAAAACTGATTTCAGTGGGCCACCCCACTAAGCTACCCACAACTAAATTGGCCGACTCCGAGACGGACCCATGGTTTGTGGCGATGGCTATAAATGACTAGAAACCTGAAACTATGACTGGACTTATCGATACCGTATAAATGTGGCACAAGTCCTAAACAGTACAGTATTAAACTGCTCCTCGAGCAATAGTACTAAATAAAGCAGTAAAGAATGGCATAAGTACAAGATTGTAGTAAAGCCCCAAACTAGTTTATGGCCCCAAGATATAAGATGTGAATCAAACTCATACCAAGGGGATCCATGGTCCCACATGTGGATACTGTGATAGTCAAGGAACGGGCGTCCAGTACTCAGGTCCTAGGTGGACACAAGTGGGTGGGATAAAACCCAAATCTCAACTATTGCCCACCGGTGCCGCTTTTTGAATTATATCTATCCCCATCATTTAATTATCAAGTTGTAAGTAGAACCATGATTATCTCCAACATCAAACATGTCCCAACCTTCCAACACATGTGGAACTCGACGACTTGAACCAACACCTAAGAAAGCAACTCTTGTCGGACTATTGGCACCGGGGGTACCCCGTCCCACTAGGTCACTGGGCCCGGAAGGAGCACCCTCCCGAGAGCTCCCGAAGAGAGCAAGCCTCTAGAGGAGGGGAGATTCCTAGACTCTCCACGGGCACTCGATACTATAATAGCAGGGCGATATGGCCCCCTGGTAAGATCTCTAGAGGGAAACCTCGCAAGGCCCATGCATGCCTAGTAGGGTGACGTCCCAATGGTCGGTCCAAGCAATGACCGGTCCACCCGGGGAAAGCAAGGCGTGCAGGGGTAGTGGGATGACGCAAGATGAAGGCAACCCCTAACATAGCCGTTTTGGTGCAAGGAGACCAGGATGGCAACGTAAAGTGGTGGAGCAGCCGACCACCCCCTGACATGGCAACCACTCGGCGGTCGCAAGAAGACAAGATGAGACCAAGTTCCTTGGCGGGAATGTCATGACCCTTCCCACCCAAGAGATGGCGGAAAGGCCCGATGTTGCCCTATATAAGGGGACGGATCCTAGAGATCCAAAACCCTAGACTTTCATCCACCATTGTAACCTCGCGAGGTGAGCGAGTAATACAACCAAGAAGGAGTAGGGGCTTTACCTCCTCACGAGGGTCCCAAACCTGGGTAAAAAAACCCAGTGTCAACTCTCTATCGTGCATCCGCTTCACCGCCGCAGCCATCACCAGACCCTTTCGAAATCACGCGTTCAGCCCCCTCACAAACCAAGGGATGGTTGGACCCTAGTTCCTTCGCGGGACAAATCTCCGACATTTGGCACGCCGGGTAGGGGGCTGAGGTGCGACCAGAGAGGTTTTAGTCGGAGGCGCCAAAATGGTCACTCATAGTAAGCCTCGTGACAGCCGCTCCTGACAGGAACAAGCGGGGAGACTCGGGGGCTCATGTCAGACTCCCCTGCCCTGCTCCGGGGCCGGCAACAGTCTCCGCCCATGCCCCTCCGCGAGGACAGGTGGGGAATTCTCTTCGTTGAGAACTTCATCGAACCGGGCATCTCGTACTCCCCTCACCCCAGAGACGGCCTGCCTCATGGTGACAGAGCTCCTCCGCTACTCGGCAACGAAGGACGCTAGGGAAGAGTGGAAAGCGCTCCTTGTAGCCTTGATGGATGTCACCTGGGACATCCCCGCGGCATGCGAGGCACGGCCGAGCGACATAGCGTACGACACACCTCCTCCTCCTCCTCTCCACGGCAGACCAGGGGGCCCGGGCAAGGAGAAGTTGCCCGGTGCAACATGCCGCGTGAGGGTCAAAGCCCGGAGAAGGGTCGCTCGATCAACGGAGGATGCGCAGGTCACCTTGGCCAGGCGTCGGGGTCATGAGACCCGGACCCGCCAGGCCATGTCAGCTGCGGGTTTGAAGAACTAAGCAAAACTCGCGGGCGGCATGGAGACCTGTAGCTCCAGCTGCCCCCCCCCTTACCGAACACCTCCGCCGAGTGGTATGGCCACCTAAGTTCATGCCGGAGATGCCTCGGTACGACGGCGTCGCCAACCTCGTGGAATTCTTGCAGCTCTACACCACGGGCATAGAAGAAGCCGGGGGAGACAACCACGTCCTCGCCAACTGATTCCCTATGGGCTTGGGGCTGGAGGCGTGCGTCTGGCTCCTCAACCTTCTCGGGAAATCTATCAGCTCGTGGTCCGAGCTCTGCGGCCACTTCGTCACGAAATTTGGGGATGTGGATGAGCCCGCATACACTTATGAGGACTTCCAAAAAGTGCGCCAAGGGCCTGGAGAATCCCTACACAAGTACATGCAGCATTTCGACCAGAGCCTCGTCAAGGTCAGTAGCGTCACCAACGCAGAAGTCATCACGGCTTTCACGGGCGGCGTCTCCGACATGCGAGTACTCGACAAGATCGGCCGCCAGGGGGAAAACCTATCCACGATGGATGAGGTCTTCATGATAGCCGGTCACTGTGCCAAGGAAGAGGCTGAGGATATGTTCGACCGCGGCAGGGCCGGGGCCACGGACCCAGTCGTGGAGGGCGAGTCAAGCCCTGCCAGGCGCCTGGGAAAAGTCAGCAAGTGGCACCTCCTCAAGAGAGAAGCGGGCGGCTCTACCGGCCCACACTTGTACTACGCTTTCCACCTGAGGTAGGGCCATGATACCAACGAGTCCGTCAAGCTCTGGGAGGTAAGGGACGAATAAGACAGCAAGAGTAGGGGCTTTACCTCCTCACTAGGGTCCCGAACCTGGGTCAAAAACCCCGGTGTCAACTCTCTACCATGTATCTGCTTCGCCGCCTCAGCCATCGCCAGACCCTTTCGGAATCGCGCGTTCATCCCCCTCATGAACCAATGGATCGTTGGACCCTAGTTCCTTCACGGGACAAATCTCCGACATTTGGCATGCCAGGTAGGAGGCTGAGGCACGGTATCAAGACCTTCGACGACCTCGATAGAATGTTGTCCGGCAACGTGACGCGTGCCGAGCAGGCCCTCCGTCGTGCAGCTAGGAAGGCCCAGACGGAGCCAGCCCGGCCACCGCCACCAAGCAAGCCCCATGGACGGAGGACGAGGGGGCTCTTCCTACCGCCCGTCGTGGCAGCCGGCCCCCTCCTCGTACGGTGTCACGCTGCTTTCCTGCACCATGTCTTCTCGTGGCCACCTCGAGCAGCTCACACCGGAGGCCGCCAAATGCATGGTGTGTGAGCTCCTGGACCACCCATCGGCTGAGCAGGGCCAGGAGAAGTGGCGCGACCAGATCGTCGACCACCTCAATGCCGCCACCCTCTCCTAGGAGGGCCCGGGGGCTTGGACAGCTAGGGGAGAGCTAGGGGCTGGGGGCTCGCTCCCGTCCCCTCCACACGGGGGCGCAGCAACAGGCAGGAGGAGGCGCGAACTGAGCGCCAAGCGCAACAGGCCCCGACGCCCCAAGACCCCGGACCCGTAGCTCCAGTCGAGCGCCTGGGGGTTAGGTGGATGGTGGTGCCAGAAGGCCCGATCCTTCCAAGGAGCTCCGGGAATCAGAATACCCTGCGCCCCCGTGCACACGCACCTCCGCAAGGCTCAAACCCTCTAGGTGATCCACCGCCCTCACACCTCCTCCACTAGGTGACACTTTTTGCGCCCCTCACCAAGGCAGGGCACTGGGGAAGGGAGACAACTACTGTCGATAGCGATTTCTGCCTATTTTTTGGATGAGTTCTTTCGCTCTTCGGTTTTTTCTCCACCCACGTTCCGACCTCGTTCCCGTATATCCACCATAAGATTGGGGGCTGGGATGGTGCCACTCGCCTGATCGCCCCTGTCGATGTCGGGGACTGAAGGAGGGAGCTCTAAACTTATGTACTAGTTTTGGTAACGAGTCACCTCGCTCGCAGATCCCTAGCGCACGAGACTCTCGTATGGTGCATTAACGAGGCAGGGCTGTACTGGGAACGCGGCTTGTCCAGGACATGCACATCCCCAACCAAGCCAGCCACAACATGTGACACCCATGATCTTCTACTCGAGAAGGTCACGGGCTAGCACGGGCCCTATGGTGCTCTCCTCGAGAGGCTTATGGAGTGTCTCGTGAGGCACTTCCCTCCGGCGGCCCAAAATCTCCAGGACCTAAAGTGCCGAGCTCTGAACTTACGGCTCGTTCCTCGGCCACAAGTTACCTCACCCACTGTTCCTGTCGGCTCATGAGGCACTTCCCTTCGGCGGCCTTTAATTGCCAAAGACTAAAGCGTCGAGCTCTGAACTTACAGCATGTTCTTCGGCCATAAGTTACCTCACCCATGGTCCCTGGCACAAGTAAAACACCTCTATAATGGCTCGCGAGGCCCTCTCCATCCGCGGCTCAATCTCCCAAGGGCGTAAAGAGTCGAGCTCTGAACTTGTGACCCGTTCCTCGCTTGCAAGTCACCTCACCCACGGTTCCTAACTAAAATAAATGCATACTCACCCTTCAATGACAGCTCATGAGGTACGATCCCTCCGCGGCCTAACTTCTCTAGGACCTAAAGAGTTGAGGTCTGAACCCATGGCCCGTTCCTAGGTCGTAAGTTACCTCACCCATGGTTCCTGGCCCTCAAAAGATTAAACTCCCCCACGGCAACAGGGCAGCCCCCTCCTCGAGAGGATGGCAGAATGGCTCACGAGACACTGACCCCTCTGCCAAGGAGCTTGGCAGGACAGGCTCTGAACTTGCCGCTCGACTGCAGCCACAAGTCACCCCGCCTGAAGATTCTAACGCCTCGACAAGATAGTTCACTGTAGGCATTCCTCGGAGGATACAAACCCTTGATGAGAGCGCGAATGAATACGCGCCTCAAAATAATGTCAAGTTAGATACATGGCTACTACGCCAGTACACATTAAACAGATCACAATCAAAAGGGTCCTTCAGGCCAATGGCTCTAAAGCGATGTCTCCCAAAGATGGCCCGTCACTCCCCCTGTCTCTGGGTAAGCCAGACGGGTAACCTCCATCTTCATCAGAGGACTCAGCAACCTCAGAATGCTCCCCCTCTTCGACTAACCAAAATATTGGGAGGAATTAGTCGACGCGTTCCTCCACAATCTGGTTGAACCATGCGATCTCGCCAAGCAGGGTGCCCGCAGGGTGCATCACCTTGTCTAGGAGAACTCTCCAAGGGAAGTCGGCATCATACTGATAGAGGATGGAAAGAACATGGGTCACCATGACCCGCATCATCTTGCGGCATTCCTCTAGGTGGAACACGTGGTAAAGCATGGCCCTCCCTTCCAACGCCACCATGATCCAGTTGAAGAGCATCAGGAAACCACCATCTATGCTGGCATTGGAGAGGGGCCCGATGTAGAAATCGGTCACCCTGAAGTCCTACAGGGTGGCGGCCATGCGCTTGGAGAGTGCCCGGTACATCTTGCACCGCTCTACCTCCAGCACTTGGAGGTCTCGATCCACCTGGTCGTGAAGATTCCAACATTTCTGGATCTCCTAGTGAGCAGCTTGCAGCTCCTCCACGACGTCCTAGTCAATGAGAGACTAGGCCAGGCGCTCCACCCTTGAACGAAGAGAATCTTGCATCTCCTCTCGCCTCTTCACGAAGCAGGACTCCTAGAATTCAGCCTTCTCGTCCCATTCCTCCTGATAGTCCTAACGAATCTGCGAGAGCACCACCTCATTGTCCTTCATCTACTACCACTCTACAGCAACCTTGGCGTAGCACCGCTGAACGCGGTCTTCGGTGTTCGCACTATGACGATCAACATCAAGCATGCACTCCTCGAGCCTCTGCTGGGTTGTACCTAGCTGGGCCTCAAACACCTCCAGATGGCTCCTCTTGAGCTAAGATTCGTCCTCGTGAAGCTGGACTACCTCTTCGCGGAGGGCCACGTCTCGCTCCCTCTGGGTAACTCTCTGGCGATCCTCTTCGGCCTCCTGCTCATAGAAGGCAAGCGCGCGTTCGCATACATAGAAGTCATGGGCGATGCCAGCCAGGTCCACAGGGTAGGCCTCGGGAGGCGGAGCGCGACCCCTGACCGGCGCGTGGGTCACCACAGCCTCACAAGGCGGCTCCGCAAGGTCCTGGCCGCCCCCGGAGCTCGTGGCCTCGTCGCGGTTTCTCCATTGCTCCTGGGCTCGTTCGAGAGCAGCCCTCTCCAGGTGAAGGCGATGCCATGCCCCGGCCAGACGATTCTCCTCTAAAGTGATATCAACAAGGAACTAGTCGAGGCACGGGCAGTTGTGACAATGCCTCGCAGGCACCCCGACCAACCCAAGGAGCTTCCCTTGGGAGGTAGAAGGACCAGCAGACTTCTCCCCTCTACCTCGGGGGCTTGGGGGCTACCTCCCGCAAACTCCTCTCGGCCATCGCGGGCTGGCGACGAGGTCATGCCTTATGCTCCTACCTTGTCATCGGGAAAGGGGGCCTCACCATGTCCTAAGGCCACCGCCAGGTCTGGAAGTCTCTCGTCAGCCAAGCTCTCCCCCACCACGGTGAGTTCCTGGGTGGGCATGGAGGCAGAGCTGTCCACAACACGCCCTCCCGCTGCACCCAAATTGGTCCTCGTTACTGCAACTTTCCTATTCCCTTCGAGCCTATAGCGATAGAGCGAGGTGGCATCATGAGGAAAGAGGCAAGGGAAGAAGGGAACTTTCGTGAAGGTGTCTTACCTCTTTACTCCTTCCCCTGCCAAGGACCAATTGGCCCTCCTCCGGCCGGGAGAAAGGAAGGAGTTGTTGCCACCCCGCCTCAGGTGCTTCTCGACCGACAGCACCGACAGCGGGGCGGCTGACGACACGGTGTTGATCATCCTTCCATGTTGGGGGGTCCTCGATGTCCTCCTTCTCGGAAGACGACACGGTGTTGATCATCCTTCTGCGCCACGTGCGTCAAAGCGGCTCAGGGGCTTGGTTCGGTCCCCCGTCCTCGTCATCCAGGTCGACCAAGGACATACCCCCCTGGCATCAAAGGTGGGGGGAGGCCCGCACGGGCGATATTCACGCCACCCACTGAGTAAAGGGGACGCGCGCCTAGCAGGAACTCCGCCACTCTGTCCACGCCAAGTAGCAGCAGCATAAGCATGGACACGGTGTCCTCAGTGCGAGGCCCCTCGGAGAGCCAGACCGCGTCATGATCGGATGACATGGGCCACACGAGCCTCCTATGCTCCTGAAGGGGGCAAACTGTTGCCACAGGAACTCCCCCACCACCATCGTGTCGGACAGGCTCCAACCTCCTTGACCTAGCGATGCCGCCCGCCGCCACACAAAAGCGAGCACGCGATGACCTAGCCCCGACGCCCGTCGCCGGACCAACGCCACACAAAAGCCAGCCCGCGACCCAAGTGCATCTCTGTTGTCCCCACTACATCTCCAACCCCGAGGTGATGCACCGCGACCACATCTCCAGGCTCTAGCACCCCGCCCACGGTTGCTGCTTCTAGTATGTTCCGCAGCGCATCTCCAACCTCGGGGCGCCGCCTGCCACCACATCTCCGACCCTGTGCATCTCTGCCGACATCGCCGCATCTCAGTCGTCCCCACCGCATATCCGACCATGGGGCGGTGCGCCATGGCCGCATCTCGACCCCCCGCTGGCGGCTGCCGCTTCAAGTCTGTTCCCGCACATGTCCAACACCGGGGCGCCGCCGACAGCCACATCTTCGACCCCCAACGCCAAGGTAAAATCATTCCACTACCTCAGCTATTGTTTGTATTTTCTTACTCTACTAGAACACTCGAATTGTTAACAATACTTAGAGAGCAGAAAGGGAATCAGTAACACTAGAGCATGTGCTTCAATACCGTTTTAGAATTTCAGTTTTTAGACTCTTATATGTGTATTCCCTGGAGAGAATTTGTTGGAGCCTCATAGAACACTAGTAGACTGGGGATTTGGGGCAAACGTTTGATTTGCTAGTTGTAACTTGTAAATACAGGTGATTTGGGGCAAATGTTTGATCTGCTATACTTATATTTGGATAATGTATATGTTAGTTGTAACGGCGGTAAATATTTGATCTACTGGGCTATAAATAAGGGTGATATGGGTGTTGTAATATGTTGCTTTGCTAGATTTTGTTTCTAGAGATGACATATACTTGTCCAGTGATGAATGGCTATTGATTAAGATTTTTTTGTGCTGTTTCTGTAGATGGCATCAGAATTTCAGGATGGGCAGGAACTGTATGTTCTTGAGGATAAGTTGAACACATATGTACTTGCACTTGCGGATGCAGAAGTAGATGAAGCAATAGCTACAGCAGTGGAACTGAAAACTACAGTGAAAAGGGAAGATGCAGGGATGATTCAAATTGACAAAGATGAGGACCATTGCAAACGATTGTCGGCGACACATATTGTCAACCTTATTGTACGATGGAATAAAAGAAATGGATTTTTCATTCAAGTGTGTGGTTGTGCGCTTGTGTGTCTGGCCAAACTTGTATGCTTATTATTTGTCAAGTTGTTATTTGGTTCAGTTGGATGTGCCGCATGTGCATGTCCAGCTAGCTGTTATCTGTAAGTTGTCATTTGCTTTGAACTATCAACTATGAAAATGCTGCCATATTTTTTCTATTTGGGTAATATGGTCATGACCAAAGACCGGACCGAAAAGACCAAAGACCGAATACAGAAAGACCGAAAAGACCGAAGGTAATTCGGGTAGCATTTCTGGATGACCGGAATTTTTAATGACTGAACAATAGACCGAACGCCCAGGCCTACCCATCGTGGGGCTAGCGGTGCTAGCAGGGGTAAGAATCTGGACAGGAAACATCATCGGCGTCGATGAACGCATCGTCTCCAGGCTCATTCAGCGCTTTGGAGCACTAGACTATGTCAGTGACAACGTTGGGAGCTTCAGCAGGCATCCTCCTCCACGCAACGACCTCTTCATCAAGCTTGGCTCCCACAAGATCTATGTCAGCGTCGATGAGTCCTGCGTTCACCCGCAGCATGTCGTTGAGGGAGGCGAACCACCCCTTAGCGCTTCTCGCGGCTCGCGTATCACTCGCCCCGCTAGCTAGGCTGAGGTCATGATGACGGCGCCTGATGCAGGGGCAAGCAAGGACCCGGTGCCAGAGCCGGAGGCTATGCCAAAGTAGGCAAGATCCATATTCCCTCTGCTGGAGAGGCCAGAAAATGGACTACAACAAGCAAAAGATAGCTTAGCAACACATATAGCACCAGTGGTAGATCCGGCTCAGGCACAGGCCGAGCTAGAAGAGACTAGGCAGAAAATGTTAGCTGGGCGAAAAGGGTAGCTGAGTTACAATAGTCACTGAACATTACTTTGCGGGAGTATGCAAAGGCAAACTGTATAGATGGAGTAAAATCCGAGGTAGGAACCTGATCACTGAGATAGACAAGGAGTATGTGCCTAAGCCGAGGCAGACAGGTACTATAGTGATGGTAGGGCTGGAGAGGTATAGCACCCCGGCGAAAAACCTCAGGGCTACCAATGCAGCTGCATCCGAGTTGGAAGGTTTGGCCAGAGAATCAAGAGAAAGGCAACATGAGAGAGTTAACCATTTTCTAAGGGTAGCATGTCAGCAGAATGAGAAAATGAATAGGGCAAACCCGGCGCAACCCGGAGCGTCGCATGTAGTTCATTCGACAAGGAATAACTCGGCAAAGTTCATTGATGTTGCATCGTCACCACATGATGGCCCTAGACGAGAGGAGGTGGTAACCTCGGGGACAAAAAGACAAACAGATGGTCCTATATGACCCGGTTAGGGCAGGGAAAGGAAAAGTAGTGCAAGCTGAAGAGGACCATCACAGTGCCGACCGGGGTGTAGCTGGTCGGGGTAACCACGACCATGGCAATGCCGGTCGAGGAAACACTACCAACGGCAATGCCGGACAGCGTAATCCGGCAGGAGCAGAACAAAATATACCTCGGCAACAGTAGCAGCAATATGCGCCTCGACAGGAGAGAAGTGTCGGCCGAGCAATGCAGTAGCAAAATGCTCGTCCGGGTCAAGATAGATACAATGATGGTTATTCGGCGATGGCCGATGCCGGATTTCCTAGGCCGAAGCACCATGTGGTTGGATCAAGATTGGGAAACAGGAACTTGCAGCCGGATGATGCAAGGCTGAAGTTGGACCAGATCTATAGGTTGGAGATGATTGAGGTGCAAGGTCCTCTAGGTCCAGCATGTTTCGGACCGCGGATCATGAGGGAGCCACCCGTGCAAAACTTTCAGTTGGCCCGGGGAACAAAGACGTATGATGGTAGCACTAAGCCAGATGATTAGCTCATTGATTATGTAATTGCATTGAACATAGCCATAGGTAATTTGAGATGGGCAGTGAGATATGTGCCCCAGATGTTAGAAGGACCAGCAAGGGTCAGGTTGAACAACCTACCACCGGGAATCATCAACTATTGGTTAGATTTTGAGGAGCTATTCACCAGCAACTTTTCGAGCACCTACAAGAGGCCGAATAGGTCGCAAAGTCTAGCGTTATGCAAGCAAAGACTAAATGAGACAGACCGGGAGTTCTTGACTCGCTGGTGCAATGTGCGAAATTCCTGTGAAGGGGTAATTGAATCACAAGATATTGCATGGTTTGCCTAGGGGTGCAGATATGCAAGTATGTTATGGCAAAGATTGCAGAGAGATATGCCAACCACGTTGGCTAAAATGATTCGGATTATAGATTCGTACGCCCTGGGTGATCCAACCCAGCCTCGGATGATGTCAAGTGGGTTCAATGATGAGTATTACCCTCGAGAGGGTGCCGGATTATCACGGCGCAATGACTTTCGGGGTAAGAGAAGGGACGATTGGCCAGATTACTAGTACAGCTCGCAACAAGTGGTAGTTGTGGATCAGGATCAGCACAATGCCGGCGCTAGCCAGCGTTAGAAAACTAGAGGGTAACAGTGGCAACAAAAGGGTGAAGGCAAGAAACCTTGGACGCCAGAGCAGAAGAAATAGTGGCAGAAATAAAGGACAGGCCAAGACACACATTCGAGTCTATGTTGGATCAGCCGTGCAAGTGCCACACGCCAATTCCAAATAACCTGGCGAATCATACGACCCGACAATGTGAGTGGATGAGGAAGCTAGAGAAAAGTGGCTCGGGGAATGCTCAGGCACCTCGGCACGATGCGGCTCGGCACGATGGACCTCGGCACGATGCAGCTCGGCACGATGGACCTCGGCATGAAGCACCTCGGAACGATGCACCTCGGCAGCAACATCTCATTGGGGGGAATGGAAATCAACTAATCTTGTCTCCACCTCCACTAAGGTATGAGGACCATGAGAGAAGGGATGCAGTGCATCAAGTGAATAATCAGCAGCAACAAGACCAAAGATATCATGAAAATGAAGGTAGGAATGAGTACAGAGAACATCACCAAAGTTGCTGCGTGTTCACCACAAAGGAAACTGATAGAAAGAGCTTGCAACACCGACATATGGAGGTGAACGCGGTAATGCCGGCTACGGCGAGGTATATGCCTTGGGCGGAACAAGAGATTACCTGGAGCATCAAGGACCATCCTAGGCTCATGTCGAGTCCTGGAACATATGCGCTAGTGTTGGATCCGATGTTCATTGGGCCGAATATCAACGTTAGGTTTTCCAAAGTGCTGATAGACAACGGTAGTAGCATTAACATCATGTACAAGGATACCATGCACAAGTTGGGAATATCAAAAAATATGCCCCAAGCGACAAGGACCACTTTCCATGGCATTGTGCCGGGTATCTTATGCGAGCCCATTGGTAAGGTCCGAGTTGATGAATTATTCAGCACAAGGGACAACTGTCGGACGGAGAACTTGGAGTTTGAGGTTGTAAACTTGGAAAGCGCATATCATGCGTTACTCGATAGGACAAGTTTGAACAAGTTTATGGCAAGTACTCACATTAGTTACTTAAAGATGAAGTTGCTAGGGCCAAGGGGAGTGATCACCATAGCTGGAGATTTCAGGCATTCCATTGAGTGTGCGTCAGCCGAATCTAACCTGGCCGAGTCACTTGTGATTTCTCAAGAGAAGAGGAAAATTCAGGAGGTGGCTGCATTGGCTCAGTCCGCGCAGCAGCATATGTCGGCTCTGACTAACCCGCATGGGAATGTTTCATTTCAAGCGACAAAAGATACAAAGAAGGTGCCTGTTGATGACCAGTTCCCACAGTACACCATAACTATTGGCACCGGGTTAAGTGTCAAATAGGAAAGCGAGATTGTCAACTTCCTCTATGAGAATCGGGATATCTTTGCTTGGTCTACACAGGACCTGCAAGGTGTGCCGAGGGAGTTGGCCGAGCACTCTTTGAATGTGAGACCCGGAGCAAAGCCGGTGAAGCAACCTCTCCACCGCTTCATCAAATATAGGAGAAAAGTCATTGCAGATGAGATAGCTCTGCTCCTTGCACCCGGATTTATCATGGAAGTACTTTACCCGGATTGGCTCTCTAATCCGGTGCTCGTGGAGAAGAAGAAGGATGATCTGAATGTGGCTGTGGTGTGGCGTATGTGTATCGATCACACGAACCTGAATAAGGCATGTCCAAAAGATCTATTTCCACTGCCAAGGATAGACTAGGTCATAGATTCAACTGTTGGGTGTGAGTTGTTATCATTCATAGATGCTTATTCTGGCTTTCACCAGATACCTTTGAACACGGATGATCAAATAAAGACTACATTTATCACCCCGTATGGGGCTTATTTCTATCGCACTATGCTGTTTGGTTTACATAATGCAGGAGCAATGTATCAACGATGCATGCAAAAATATCTACATGACCAAATTGGTCGAAATGTGAAAGTTTATGTGGATGATGTTGTGATAAAATGAAGGAAATCAAAATGCTCCTTGATGATATCCAGCAAACATTTGCGAACCTAAGGAGGTTCCGGATGAAGCTTAACCCGGAGAAGTGTACCTTTGGTGTGTCGGCAGGGAAGTTACTTGGTTTTCTTGTATCTAGCCGAGGTATTGAGGCTAACCCCACAAAAATCCGAGCTATAGAAAGAATGGAACTGCCGAAGTGTCTTAACGATGTGCAGAAGTTCACAGGTTGCCTGGCATCGTTAATTTGGTTTGTAAGTCGGCTGGGAGAGAAGGCACTGCCCCTCTACCAGTTAATTAAAAAGGCAGATAAATTTACATGGACACCGCAAGCTAATAGCGTGTTTCATGAGTTAAAAAAGATGTTATCTTCTGCACCGGTCTTAGATCGAGTCGTAAGTGCAGTAATAGTAGTTGAGCGTGATGAGGAAGGTAAGTCAGTGTAGAGGCTAGTGTACTACCTAAGCGAGGTATTGTCCGCTTCGAAGCAGGATTACCCTCACTACCAGAAGATGGCAGATGGCATGTATATGGCGGCAAAGAAACTAAAGCACTACTTTGAAGAACACCCCATCAAAGTGATATGCGAAGCACCCATATTCGAGATAATGAGCAACAAAGATGCTAGTGGCCGAATTGCAAAATGGGCAATAGAGTTAGCCCCATACGCACCACAGTTTGATAGGAGAGATGCGATTAAATCTCAAGAAGTGGCAGATTTCTTCATGGATTGGGCTGAAATGCAATACGAACCACCTTTGTCGGACTCAAACTATTGGAGGATGCACTTTGATGGGTCAAAGCTGAAGGAAGGACTGGGGATCGAGGTAGTGTTTACCTTGCCCAAGAAAGATCAACTGAAATATGTCCTCCAGATCCATTTTAGCGCATCGAATAATGCTGTCGAGTATGAGGCGCTCGTTCATGGGCTTAAGGTAGCAAATGAAGTGGGGATACGTCGGATACAATGCTTTGGAGATTCGGATTTTGTTGTACAGCAAGTGTTTGGCAATTGGGATGCTCTGGATTCAAACATGGCACTTTACAGATTCTATGTCCAAAAGATAAGTGGGTTCTTTGAAGGATGTGAGTTCCACCATGTACCTCGGCTTGAAAATGAGGAAGCCGACATATTATCTAAATTGGGATCATCTCGGCAGCCAATCCCACTAGGTGTTGTTTTGGAGCACTTGAGAAAACCATCTATCACACCTTCACCGGAATCCGACTCAATTTATATCCCGGCTCACTCCAGATCAGAGGCTATCCCTATGTATGTAGATGGAGGCAGCACATCAGCAAACTCAGGGACTGTTTTGGCAGACCCGGGGACTGCCTCACGAAACCTGGGAACTGTTTAGCTAGATCCGGCTAGAGTTATGTCAGTGGAAGCAATGGAAGTCGATGAGGAGCTCTTTCCTGTTCGAGTTATACCTGCATGGGCAAAGCCAATATTTGATTTCTTGAAAGAAGGAACTTTGCCGAATGACAAGATACTTTCGAGGCAAATCCAAAGAAGAGCAAAGGCATATACTATTATCAATGCCAAACTATACAAGAGAAGAGTCGTAAGTGTTATGCAACGATGTGTTGACCCAAAAGAAGGGCTTGACATCCTCCGAGATATCCATCAGGGGGAATGTGGGCATCATGTGTCATCCAGAGCATTAGTGGCAAAAGCTTTACGACATGGATTTTACTGGCCAAGTGCCTTGGAGCAAGCCGGGTATCTTGTAAGAAAGTGCAGTGGTTGTCAGAGGTACGCCACCAAGACACACATGCCTATGCCGGAACTGAAGACTATACCTATCACTTGGCCATTTGCGGTGTGGTGCTTAGATATGGTCGGCCCATTTAAGCCCGCAAAAGGAAACATGACTCATATCTTGGTTATGGTAGACAAATTTACTAAGTGGATTGAAGTAAAGACAATTAGGAAATGTGATGGGGCAACAGCTGTGACATTCCCCAAAGATATAATCTTGAGATACGGCTATCCCCACAGTATCATAATTGATAATGGCACAAATTTTGCTGAAGGAGCATTTGCGAGGTTCTGCCGAGAAAAGAAGATCCGGCTAGATGTTGCGTTAGTGGCCCACCCCGCTTCGAACGAGCAAGTGGAAAGATCCAACGAGGCTCGTTTTGTCTAGGATAAAACCCCGGCTCATTGAGCCGCTACAAAGATCAGCGGGGTGCTAGATAGATGAACTACCAACGGTACTGTGGAGTTTAAGAACAACTCTAAATCGATCAATAGTCTATACGCCATTTTTTGGGTATATGGGGCAGAATCTATACTACCAACCGACATAGAGTATGATTCTCCCAGGATCACCCAATACACAGAAGCCGAAGTGCGGGAAGCCCAGCAAAATGATGTTGATCTGCTGGAAGAAGCAAGAGAACTGGCCTTGTCCAAATCCACCATATATCAGCAAAATCTCCGAAGCTACCATAGCCAGAAAGTAAACCCCCCGAGTCTTCCGGGAAGGTGACCTCGTACTTCGGCTGGTACAACGCACTGCTGGCATGCATAAGTTATCCCGCCATGGAAGGACCATTCATTGTAAACAAATCATTACACAATGATTCCTATTACCTCATTGATGCATAGCCACAGGAAAAAATCAAGGAGGATAAGTCCGATGAGGAATCTAAGCGTCCATGGAATGTAGCTCTACTTCGTCCATTTTACACCTAGCAGAAATGTATGTATCTGTGTCTCTCATATGTCGGTATGTATGTCGGCAATGAGTTTATTAATGAAACCTTGGCACCCCAAGCAGAAACTCAGGGACTGCCTTAATAATTGTCTTTTCTGTATTTACTTTTTATATGTCGGCTGGCTTAAATTACTTACACCTTAGTCGGATTAGTAATGTGTAGGCACCAAAAAACGAACTCTTCGACTTGCTGCTGTCCAATAAGAATTGGCTTCATGGAAAGGAAGAGAACAAGTTTGGAATTGCAAGGCACATGAAAAACGACTAAGGAAAGGAGTGCAATCAAGCCAACACTTGCTATTCAGACTAACCCTGTATTTATCTTACTTATGTTGAATTATTTTGAGCTAATCCCATTCAAGTATTGTTAAGTCAATTTTTTTGACCTCAGACTCGTAAGTCGAAAAACGAATCAAGGTAGATGCGAGCCGAATCATAAAGTTGAGGGAACAAGAAAAGGAAACTCAGGGAATCCGCCCAAGTTAATCCGACGTTAAAAACTTAGTAGCAAAACACAATCATTGTACTTGATACATTTGCACCCGGCATACCGGGGGATCTGATGAATGTCAAAGTGTTTTTTTAGCTCATGGAGCAGTAGTAGGAGTCGGATCATCAGTCGAAGGTGGAGGTAATTCAGCATCTGTAGGGGGAGCACTAGTCTCTGCCTTGTCTTCCGGGTTAGCACCTGCACTCTCCGGATCTTTAGTGTCCTCGCCGAGTTCAGAGGCTTCTTCTTCTTTCATGTCTGCTCCATCCGAGACGTAAGCATCATCGACGGCATCAAGGAAGCTTGGACCTTCATTCCAGTTGTGGCAGAGGGCGTACTGGATGAGGTTGTAGGCGCAAGCCTTGCATCAAGCGATGCACTCCAAATCATTAGTCCATTTTGATCCAGTGCGCATGCGTTCGAGCACCCTAAAATCTAAACTCTCATACCACGAGAGTACAAAGCTCAATACGTATCAGCCCAGGCGCGCGCATCAGATTCCCTCCAAAGGTTTAGCTGGGTCTCACACTCCATCAGCTTTGCAATAAAGGTTGTACTGCCTTTGGGAATGGGGTTAGTGGGCCAAAGAGCATTGAATATCCAGACAGCTGCAGGCATAATGTCCGCACCATAATTCTTCATGACATCAACTCGAGCAGCGAGGCTCACTAGCATTTCCTTCGTGTCATAAGGAATAGACTCGGATCCAGGACCAACTAGGGTACCTCGCTGCAGGCGAAACTTGGTGACAGTGGCAGAAGCAAGTGCATCGCTCTCTAGGAATTCATCTGTGAACAAAACAAGTAGTATCAATAAGTAAGGGCACCTGACCCGGAGAAACAAGTGTCGATGAGAGGAAGGAAACTGACAGGCGATGTGGCTGAGGATCCAGGTCAGCTCCTTGAGACCATCAGCTATCCTCATCTTGAGCTTCTCATATTCGGTGGTCACCGACTCAAATTCGATGTTGGCTTCCTTCAGCATGTCTTGATCTTTCTCAAGCTGAGTATTCAAGCGCTCTTTTTCCTCAGAGAATTCTTGATCGCCCTTGTCCAGCTCAACCTTGTGAGAGTCCTCTAATTTCTTAATTTTGGCTTTCAGCCGAGTAATCTCCTCACTTTTGAGCCGTAGTTCGGCGATCTCATCATCCTTTTTCTTTAGTTCGGCCTCGTGCTACCCTGCTTGTTCGAGAAAGTGAAGCATCATATCAGGCAATGGCACGCTATCTCCAAGTAACACTTCGAATAATTTATTGACCAGGCAGAGTTGAGGTATAATTATCTACCGAGTCAGGATGGAAAAGGATAAGGAAAGGTTAACTGAGATGAATCACCTCTGATCTCAGCCATGTTCTTCCTCATAAGGATGTTCTCAGCTTGAACTTCGGCTATGCAGGTCGGATAGCAAGTTAGTTCGGATAACAATTGAGGTAGAGGAAGCAAGAGCACAAGATACGGAGTAAGATAACCTACATTTCTTATTCAGCTCAGCGACCCATTTGCTAGCCTTGGAGCGAAGATGCTTGTGTGTGTCCAAAACACGCCGAAACTCAGTAGTTCGAAGGTTTGTAGTAATCTATAAAGAGGCAGGTGTTAGTTCAGAAATAAGGAGAAATATTTGAAGTTCACAAGATCCGGGCAAAGTGGAACTTAACCCAACCCTAGGTGTGTGAATATTCGAGGTTTGCAAGATCCGGGCTAAGTGGAACTTAACCCGGTCCTAGGTGTGTAAATATTTGAAGTTTACAAGATCCAGGTCAAGTGGAACTTAACATGGCTCTAGGTGTGTGAATATTCGAAGTTTACATGATCTGGGGCAAGTGGAACTTAACCCGGCTCTAGGTGTGTGAATATTTGAAGTTTACACGATTCGGGTCAAGTGGAACTTAACCCGGCCCTAGGTGTGTGAATATTCGAAGTTTGCAAGATCCGGGCCAAGTGGAACTTAACCCGTCTCTAGGTGTGTGAATATCTGAAGCTATTAAGGATCTATGGTAGTTTTATAGGAGCATCCGGCCGAGTAACAAGTTACTCCCCCGAGCTCGGGGACTAGTGGATATATCTCTAAGTACTCACACATATTAAAGGCATGGTAGAAAGGGATTTACCTCCATCATTCGGCAGCGAAAGAAATGGCCTTGGTAGTAGTGTTCATCTAGGCGTTGAACTCAGACGGACCAAATTTCTCCGGGAGATCATCTTTGGGGTTAATAAACTCGGCATCATTCCAATTATTGACATATTCAATGAGCATCGGACTATAACTCTCCCCGCTGAGCACTTGGGTCGCCACTAGGCCTTTAGCATGGGCCTCTTTCCTGGTGATCTGAGCAGCAACTGGACTGGAATGAAGAGTGAGCTGTTTGTCGCCAGAAGACCCGGAAGCAGCTTGGGTCAGACATATCACTCACTGAAACCATCATTGCTGTAATAAGACATAAGTACATTGTAGTTAACATGATTATGTTTCTTGAGATGATGCAATATACTTGTTTTTGTGATTCTGTTTGTTGAGAGATTGTACTGTAACGTTTTGTGAAACCATGGTTGAACAAGTGATGCATAAGTACCTTGTAGTTGACATGATTTTGTTTCTTGAGATGATGTAATATACTGATATGTTACTATTAGTCAAAGAAATTGGGATGAAGTAATATTTGAAATAAGAATGTAGGATGAGAAAACCTATGAGGTAGGAGACATTAATCCAATGAAAGGGCATGGTATCCATTAAACTATTCTAACATGCCAATTTAGTCAATGTTGCAGCATGGTGTACTTCACTTTCCCCACTATTTCGCTCTCTCTCTCTAGCACTCACCTCATCTCTCTCCCCTCACCGTCGTCGATCCCGACGCATTTTCCATGCCATCCTAGAACGACAAGGACGACTAGTCGAGCAGTGACAACCTTCTCTCCGACATCGAGTCTTCCTTCCCCTATGTGAGTTCCTCAATTTTCTCGGCTAGGGTTAGGCATTGTAATTCCCTTGATCTGAGCTCCATTTTTACATGCAATCATGTTCAATTCTAGCTTTGTGTTTCCTTTTAGGTACCATGGACGATCTACAACCCTGAATTGGAGGGCCTAGATCTCGATGGAGAAGTACCATGTGACCATGGGCTAAAATTGAGGAGATATGTTGCATTCGAAGGCAGTAACAATGGAAGAAGGTTTTTGGGTTGTACAAATCAGGTTTGTTTACATTATGTGCAATGGTTACATGAACAAAAATGCATCGTTGTATGTTCATAACATGATAGTGTGTGTTTTTTAGGTTGGCCCCGTGTGTAAAGCAGTAGAGTGAGTGGATCTTGAGTGGACAGATGCACTTAAGAAATGTTTGGCCCAGTTATGGGAGATGTATGAGTTGGAAAGGTCAGAGAGCTTTACTGATGCTTATGATGTAGCTAAAAAAATTAAAAGTTGTTGATACATTGCAAATGTATCTATAATTTTTGATGTTCCATGCTTGGTTTTATCTACTTTCTTATGTTTTGTCCACACTTTGGAGTACTTTTCATATGATTTCTTGGACTAACCTATTAACAAGATGCCACAGTACCAGTTGCCTGTTTTCTGCTGTTTTTGGTTCCAGAAAGTCATAAAATCAATATTCTCGGAATTGGACCGGACAAAAGACAAAGTTGATATTTTCCTAGAAGACTCACGGAGCCAGAAGGAGAGTTGGAGAGGGACCACAGGGTGGCCACACCACCCCATGGCGCGGGTCCCCCCAGGCCGCGCTAGGGCATGGTGTGGGCCCCCTGGCCGCCCACCGACCTTGCCTCCTTCGCCTATATATTCCTCCCGAGGCAAAAACCCTAAATAGTCCAGCCTCCAGCCACGAAAAGTTCCGCAGCGTCGCCGTCACCGAAGGGGAGATTCGGGGGACAGAAAGTCTCTGTTCCGGCACCCTACCAGGACGGGGAAGTGCCCCCGGAGCCATCTCCATCGATCTCCACCACCATCTCCATCACCATTGCTGATTCCCAAGATGAGGAGGGAGTAGTTCTCTATAGCATCCCAATTGTCTAACAATGGTAATGCTACTTGGTCTAGTAATATAATGGCTAGTTCCTATATATATTTGTTGCATCATAATTATATCATGCTCATGTCATCATGCCACCTTGCATTTGAGCATCATATAAAACCCTTTCCTTTTTGGTTCTTCTCTCATATGCATTATTAATTGTATTTGGCTCTTGATATATTGTATTTGGTTCTTGATAAATGCTTGATGCCCAAGTTGAGTTGGGGGCATGTCTTTTCTTCCACTCCACCACCTTTCTTTGTCACCACCTTATAACTCCACCATCCTTTTTACTCATGAGCTATTCTTTTTCTTTTGGGCTTTTAATCTAGCTCTTGTGGGTTGGGATGGATCCAATTATCTTTTCCTATAGCTTGGCCTTACACCATATTTGGGAATGCATATGTATAAATGCCATGGATATTTATTTTGTTTTCACAAGATAAAAGCTAGCATTTAATTAATATGCATGGGTCATGCAAAAGTACCACCACCTTTAGCCATTTGCTTTTCTTTTGGTTTAAATGGTTCTTTCTTTATGGGATTATCTCCATCTCTCTCCACCATCCCATGATCTCATCAACACCATTATTTCTCTTCATGCATGATCATATGAGAAACTATCCACATTACTTTTATTTTCTCCTTTACACTTGATCAAGTCATGATCCTGCATCTTTTAATCCCTACACACTCCCTCACCCCTTCATCTTGACTTGATCTTATAAGCATGTGTTAAAACCTAAAAATTCTAAACAAAACCCTAACCCTAGCTTCCTTTCTTATCCTCTCTTTCTAAACCCTAACCCTAACTACCACCTCTCCATGCCGAGCACCTAGCTCCCTCCCTCTCTCATTCTTCCTCTCTCTCTCTACCAACCTGGCCCTAGTCCCTCTCTACCACACGATCTACCCCACCCCTTCTAACCCTAGCCTAAGCTACACCCGAGCCTCTCTCCTCTCTCTTTCTCTCTCACTGTCGGGCCTGTCCCACCTGAGGCCCCAGCCCGAGCCTCCCTCCTGCCTGTCCTCTTCTCCCTGCTGGCCCACCGGCAGCCCCAGCCCTCTCCTTCCACGGCGTGCACGTGAGAGCAAGGAAAAAAGGTGGCAGAAGCCACCTTTCCCTTCCCAAGCCCCCACGGCAACCCTCTCCCTCTCTTCCACTTTATCCAACCCCTCACGCCTCCTCTACCTAGCCAGATCCACCCCAGAGCCCTGCCCTCTCCCCTCTTCCTCTCCACCGACGCCGTCTACCTCCCGCCGGTCCCCACCAGTACCACCGGCATCTCTTCGTTCCGGTCAGCACGCGCGTCGTGGAGGTGGTCGAGGAGACCAAGGCCGGTCCTCTGCTTCGCCCCGTACGCGTCAGCAAGGAGGAGGAGCACCAGAACTGCCAGTACCCTCGCCGCTCCGTCGAAACCCTAGATCTCCGGCCGCCAGCTCCGTCGACGATCCGCCGCACCTCTCTCCGTTCCACCACCACCGACACCCCCACGGTGAGCGCCCGACCCTCCCAGACATCCTCACCGTTGAAGCCATGCCCTGGTCGCACCGGACGTTCCATCGAACGCTCTGTGCACGCCGGCGTCTGTGCTCGTTCTAGACCGTGGCGACGCCTAGGAAGATCTAGCCGCCTAGCTACTCCCTGTCAGCAACCCCACCCCTACCGCAGTGGCTGCCGCCTCCGCGCGCGAGCCCCAGGTCCCCGGTTCGACCCCCGCGCCGCGCGCTCTGTCGCCGCGCGCTGTTTTCCGTCAGACACCCGCGCGACAGAGAAGATCCACAGTGCCGCCACGCACTTTGCTAAAAACCCCCAGCCTTTTTGTTTCCTAAACCCGCGATCCAACCGAGCCCACCAGTCAGCCTCCCCGTCCAGTTTACAAAAACGCCCCTGCAGTTTTGAACACCCAACCCGCGCTCCAGCACGCTCCCCACCTGTCAGCCTCTGCGGGTTACCCACTGGCACATGGGCCCTAGCCTCGCTGGCCCACCTGTCACACGCAGTGGCTGGGTAGTCCCAGGGTGAGAAAAGCCCGCAGCTATGCAACCTTATCCGCTGGGCCCAGTTGCGCCGGCCCCATCTGTCTGAGTCTGGGGTTGAGTTCGATTGGGTGCAAAAAGTCCTGGCAGATTTTCTGTTTTAATTAAACTTTTTAAGAAAATGTTAAATACAAATTCAAATCAGATTTTAAATAACTTTTAAATGACAAATCCAAATAATACAAATGATATATGTTTTTGAATCAGAAAAATGTGAGGAATTCAAATATGCTATTCAAAATAATGTTTGACCACTTTAAATTTTCGAGATGATTAAAATTACAAATAAATGCCCTTTTCCTTAATAAATTAATAACTTTAAATCTATAACTCCAAATTGGGCAAATAATATGTCTAAATTGATCAGCGCGACGAGACCGTTCTATATATGCATTCTTTGTTCTGAATTGAAGCATGCATCATGCCATATTTATAAATCAGAACTGTCTATGACAACAAAATTCGACTAAATAAATAATAAAATGCTTTATTCTTGTACCCCACACCTCACCATGCCATGCTACTTTAATGCCATGCAATTTGTGCTTCATTCATCATGGCATGCTTGTTTGCTTGTCGCATTTTAATTCATCTGCTTGTGCACTTTATTTATGTTGGCCCTTGTTTGTTTGGTTCTTCTTCGAATAGACGCCCAGCAGGAGAATTACCAGGAATCACAGGAGTACTACCCAGATCCATCTCTCGCTTCAACTGAGCTGCCAGGCAAGCACTACCTCATGCTTGCATACATATAGTACCTATTGCCTCTATCTTATTCTTGCATCATTGAGTCGCGAATGCATTAAATTGAATCCCAAGTACTGCATAGCCTTTACTTTTAAACCCCACCAAAGCTTGTTCCTCCATCCCATGAGCCATTACTATAGGAGTTGTTTGAGCCATGCGAGTCGTAGAAAAGCATGTGTAGGGTATGTGAGTGTCTGATGGATAATGAGGTACCTAAACAACTTAACCTGTGTAGTAATGGGATAACTAATGAAAGAGGCACCGGTGATCAATATCTGCTATTTGGTTTTTCATGCTCACTTGTGTCCCGTAGGACCCCGAGTACTTGATTCCTGTTCCTTGACTATTCGCACTATCCACATCCGGGAGGCCTTATGGACCCCCTGAGCTAGAGCTTGATTCATTCTTATTTCTTGGGGACACAACTAGTTTGGGGTTTTATTACTATCCTGTACTTATGCCATGTTACTGCTTTATTTAAGATTGTGCGAGGAGCACCTGTACTGTTTTGGATCGTGACACGTTTTCGCTGTATCGACAAGCCCAGTCACATTTTCGGGTTCCTAGTTGTTTACCGCCGTCCACACAAACCTTGGGTCTGTCTCGGAGCCGGCCAACTTCGTTGCGGGTAGCTTAATGGGGTGGCCCCCTGAAATATTTATGAATCATGTGAGCGCTTTGTCGTGAATGCCTCGTTGGGTTTTGTTTTGGTTTTTCCGAGGTTGATCGAGTGTGTGTTGCTATTCGGTACCCCTGCAGGGTAAATCTTTCTGAAAGCCGTGTCCACGGTTATGGACGACTTGGAGCACAGTTTCTCGATCATAGACAAGTATAACTAAAGTACCGCTTTTAATTTGACTAAGTACTTGACTAGTAAATAGTGCAATACTCATGGAATGGTTGATAAAACTGCCAACGGATGATGGGGGTTGTTCGTCCGCTTCCTCATTCGTAAGCGAGGATGAGGATGGATCTGTTAATTATACGGTTATAACTGTTGTTCTTAATTCACGGACATCCGTCTATCATTGGTTAGGCGGATGGTTAGCGAGTATCTATAGAATTGTTAGCTATTATCTTTTGCTGCAATTGCGTAACCCCAGGTTGTGTCCCCTTTAGTGGCATAAAGACTTGCTGAGTACCCCTAGGGTCTCACACGATAAATTGTTTGATTCAGATGAACAGGTGTACCCGCAAGATGGATACTAGGTGGAGGAGACAGATGATGTTGGCAACGATCATTCAGTGTAGAGATTTCGGGAACGGGGATCCGTGAGATCTGTGAGCGGGATGTGTTTATTTATGTGGCATCTTATGCCGATTTGCTTCTTATCTGTACTCGGATCTTGTCTTCCGCTTCCGCTTGATACTTTGATGTTTGATGTATGAGGAGCTATCCTAAAATATTATCTCTATTCAGGATATTTGAATCTTGCCGTATGGCGTTGCAATATTTATATTTCTTTTAGATGGAATGGCTCTGAGGACTGTTGTATGTGGCTTGCATACATACTCATTTGTGTATGTAGTTGATCCCTTCGCCTGCCGATTACGCCGCTCGTTCTTGTCCCGATGTTCTGAAAGTGGTTAGGACGGCCGAAAGGTCTACCGTGAGTGGCCTCGGGCCCCACCGTACTATTTTAACCACTTTCGCTCATCCAGGCATGCAACTAAGAGCGTAATTCACCGAGGTAGTTACATTCTCTCTCGAGGCTGAGGGTTCTACCGGTAGCTATGTGTTCATCTCTCTCTCTATGCATGATCTTGTTGTGGTCATGGGCTATGTAATCAAGTAGATCTACCTTGCTACTCAAGTGCTTTACTAGATCTCTACTCTCCCCATGTGTGTGAAAGTGACAATGTGCACACCATGGTGGCACTTAGGCTAGAGATTACAAATACTTGTTATGAGTTATATTTGGAGTTGGATGTCTTTATGAAATTGTGGTGTTTGTTGGAACCATCTAGAGCTCAAGGTGACAGTGTGGGGTTATCTAGATGGGAAAGACTTACTTTGAGGTGTGCTGTTATAGCCCTACTATTGATTAGAGTGTCCAACCGAAGAGTAGTTCAGCGTAGTATCATAAATAAGAATATATTTATATGAGAGTGTTCACTAGTGAAAGTATGGTCCCTAGGCCTTGTTTCTAAGCACTGAAACACCATTTTCTATTAGATCTATTACATGTTTGCTTGCTTCTTTCTTTATTTCAGTTTGCCTTTAGTCTTTTCCACGCCATCAAGCTATTTTCTATCACAGTTACCACTTATAATTATCCATACCACTTGTATTTCACTATCTCTTCGCCGAACTAGTGCACCTATACACCTGACAAGTGTATTAGGTGTGTTGGGGACACAAGAGACTTCTTGTATCTTGATTGCAGGGTTGCTTGAGAGGGGATACCTTTGACCACTTCCTCCCTGAGTTCGATAAACCTTGGGTGATCCACTTAAGGGAAAACTTGCTGCTGTTCTACAAACCTCTGCACTTAGAGGCCTAACAACTGTCTACACTTAGAGGCTCACGTACTGCATGGATGACGCTGGGCTAAAGTGACCCGGTCGGCTTACTATTTCGGTAAGAGGCATATTCCCTGGAATATGCCTCCACGTATGCCCTAAGTGGAGACCTAGCCACCCCTATATAAGGAGGGCTAGGGCCTCTGTAGAAGGGGTTGGTTGGTCTTGGCTGGATTGATCTCTAGTGAGTAGCGGTTTTACTAGTGTTTTCCTGAGGGCTAGCTAGTGGTGAGAGTAAGAGAGTTCCTCTTCCTCCTCTCCACAATACAGCTCAAGGAGCACTTGTAAACTATGGAAGTGAATCGAATACAAAGCAACTGTGTGTGGAATCACCACACTATCCCTCCCTGGATTCCCCTAGTGCATTTAGTCCCCACCTTTAGCCTATCCATGGCATCTGTCGTGACACCACCACGACAGTTGGCGCCTACCGTGGGGCTAGCAGCGCTAGCAGGGGTGAAGATCCGGACGGGAAACTTCATCGGCACCGGCGAACGCATCGTCTCCGGGCTCGTTCAGTGCTTTGGAGCGCTGGATTTCATCAGCGACAACGCTGGTTGCTTCGGCAAGCGTCCTCTCCCGCGCAATGGACTCTTCGCCAAGCTCGGCGCACACAAGATATACGTTGCTGTCGATGTGTCGTGCGTTCATCCGCGGCATTTCGTCGAAGGAGGCGAGCCACCCCTTAGTGCGGCTCGCGGGGCGCGTATAACTCGCTCCCCGGACCACGCTGAGGTAATGATGACCGCGCCTGGTGCTGGCGCAAGCAAGGATCCGGCACCAGATCCGGAGGTAACACCTAAGGCACCAAGGAAAAGTAGAGGTCATCCGCTAGAGAGACCAGAGAATGTGCTGCAGTAGGCAATGGATAGCCTGGCAAACCCAGTAGCAGCAGCAGTAGATCCGGCTCAGGCACAGGCCGAGCTAGAGGAGACTAGGCAAAAAATACTAGAGGGTGCAAAAAAGATAGCCGCAGCTCAGCAGTCGTTGAACATGACACTGCGTGAGTACGCAAAGGCAAATAAGGTAGATATTGTAAAAGTGAAGGGGAGAAACCTCATGAGTGAAATGAACAAAGAGGGTGATACTAGGATTGAGGAGTCAGAGAACTGTCTGTCCATGGGGCTGCCGAAGTATAGTACCCCAACAAAGAACCTCAGAGCAGCAGATGCAGCCGCCTCCAAGTTAGAAGGCTTGACGGGTGAAGCGCGTCAAAGACAGCAGGATAGAGTCAATGAGTTGGTTTGGATCGCGAACAGGCAAACCGAGGAGTTGCTCAGGGCTAACCCGGAGAGAGCTGGGGCCTCCAAGATTGTTTATTCGGCGGTGGGTAACCCGGAAAAATTTGCTAGAGCCACATCGTCTCCTCATGGTGGTCCTAGGAGAGAAGAGGTAGTAACTTCAGCCAGGAGGAATAAGCAGATAGTCCCATATGACCCGGCAAGGGCAGGGAAAGGAAAAGAAGTGCAGAGAAATGAGGATCGAAGGAGTGTGAGCCGAGGTGAAGCTGGCCAAGGTAACCATGACCAAGGCAATGCCGGTAAAGGGAATGCTGTAAACGGCAATGCCAGGCAGCTTAATTTGGTAGGTGCAGGTCAACCGTAGCAGCGGAATATACCACGGCAAGAGCGTAGTGCCGGCCAAGGTATGCAACAGAGAGCAGCTCCACAGGAGCAAGATAGATACAATGATGGCGATTTAGAGATGGTGAACGCTGGCTATCCCAGGTCGGACTATCACGTGACAGGGTCAAGATTGGGAGGCAGGAACTTGATGCCTGATGACGCCAGGTTAAAACTGGATCGGCTGTATAGTTCGGAGCAAATTGAGTGTCAAGGTCCTCCAGGTCCAGCATGTTTTAGGCCCCAGATCATGAAGGAACCTCTGGTACCTAACTTCCAGTTACCTAGAGGCACAAAGACGTATGACAACAGCACTAAGCCGGAGGATTGGTTGATTAACTATGCAACTGCTGTGAAAATTGCCACAGACAACTTGAGATGGGCCGTGAGATATGTACCCCAGATGCTGGAGGGGCCTGCGAGGGTATGGCTAAACAACTTGCCACCTAGAAGTATTAACTGTTGGATCAATTTTGAGGAGATGTTTGTTAGCAATTTCTCAAGTACGTATCAGAGGCCCAACATGCCACAGACCCTAGCAATGTGTAGGCAGAGACCGAATGAGACAGACCGGGAGTTCCTGACCTGCTGGTGCACAGTGCGAAACTCATGTGAGGGTGTAATTGAGTCACATGCCATAGCTTGGTTTGCGCAAGGATGCAGATATGCAAGCATGCTATGCCAAAGGTTGCAAAGAGATATGCCAACCACGTTGGCAGAAACAATTCAGATTGCTGATTCATATGCCTTGGGTGATCCGACGCAACCTAGGCTCACGTCAAACGAGTCAAGCGAGGAGTATTGTCAGCGAGATGGGGTCGGGTCATCCCGGAGAAATGATTACCGAGGTAAAAGAAGGGATGACATACCGAATTATCGGTACAGCTCGCAACAAGTTGCAGATGTGAATCAGGATCAACCTGGAGCAGGAAGCAGTCAATGTCAGAAAACTGGAGGATAGCAATGGACTCCAAGAAATGATGGCAAGAAAACTTGGATGCCAGAGCAGAAGAAATAATGGCAAGAAAAGAAGGACCGTCCGAGGTATACCTATGAGGCAATGCTGGATTAGCTGTGTAAATTTCACACGCCAAATCCGAGTAACCCAGCAGGTCACACAACCAGACAGTGTGAATGGATGCAAAAGATAGAACAAAGTGGTTCGGGGAATGCTCAGGCACCTCGGAATGATCAACCTCGGCAGGAGTTACCCCGGCAGCAATTGCTCTCCGGAGCGAACACGCAACAACTAATGTTGCCTCCCCCTCCGCCGAGGTATGACAACCATGAGAGAAGGGATGCAGTGCATCAGGTGGAGAACCAAAACCAACTGGATTAGAGGTACCCCGGAAACAAGGGGAGGAATGAGTACAGAGAGCATCATCAGAGTTATTGTGTGTTCACTACGGAAGAGACAGATAGAAAGAGCTTGCAGCACCGACATATGGAGGTCAATGCAGTAATGCCGGCCGTGATGAGGTATATGCCTTGGTCAGATCAGGAGATTACCTGGAGCATCAAAGATCATCCGAAGCTTATGCCTAGTCCTGGTTCATATGCACTGGTGTTGGATCCAACATTCATTGGGCCTAACATCAATGTGAGGTTCTCAAAGGTGCTAATTGATAATGGCAGTAGCATCAACATCATGTATGTAGACACGATGCGCAAGTTGGGTATCTCGGAGAACATGCTCCAAGCTACAAGGACAACTTTCCATGGCATTGTGCCAGGAATTTCTTGTGAACCCATTGGCAAGGTCCGGGTTGGCGTGTTGTTCGGTACGAGAGATAACTGCCGGACTGAGAATTTGGAATTCGAAGTTGTCAATTTGGAAAGTGCGTATCACGCGTTGCTCGGCAGGCCTGCCCTGAACAAATTCATGGCAAGTTGTCACATCAGTTACCTGAAGATGAAGTTGCCTGGGCCAAACGGTGTAATTACCATAGCTGGGGATTTCCGACGTTCCATTGAGTGTGCATCTGACGGATCTAACCTGGCCGAGTCACTAGTGATCGCGCAGTAGAAGAGAAATATCCAAGAAGTGGCAGCATTGGCTCAGTCCGCGCAGCAGTATATGCCAGCGCTGAGCAACCCGCATGGTAGTGTCTCATTCCAAGCGACAAAAGATACCAAGAAAGTGCATGTTGATGATATGTTCCCTAAGTGCACCGTGACGATTGGTGCCGGGTTAAATGACAAATAGGAAAGTGAGCTCGTCAACTTCCTCTGTGAGAATCGGGATATTTTTGCTTGGTCCACACAGGCCTTGCAAGGTGTTCCGAGGGAGTTGGCCGAGCACTCTTTGAATGTCAGACCCGGAGCAAAGCCGGTGAAGCAACCTCTCTGCCACTTCGCTGAAGACAGGAGAAAGGTCATAGGAGATGAGATAGCTCGGTTGTTGGCTGCAGGATTTATCATGGAAGTGCTTTACCCAGATTGGCTGTCTAATCCGGTGCTGGTGGAGAATAAGAAGGACGATCCGAACGTGGCAGTGGTTTGGCGTATGTGTATCGATTACATGAACCTGAATAAGGCGTGTCCAAAAGATCCATTCCCACTGCCAAGGATAGACCAAGTCATAGATTCTACCGCTAGGTGTGAGTTGTTGTCGTTCATTGATGCATATTCTGGTTTCCACCAGATACCTCTGAACCCAAGTGATCAAATAAAGACTGCGTTTATCACCCCGTATGGGGCTTATTGCTATCGCACCATGCCTTTTGGTTTATGTAATGCAGGGGCAACGTACCAAAGATGTATGCAAACATGTTTGCATGACCAAATTGGTCAAAATGTGCAGGTGTATGTGGATGATGTTGTGATAAAGACCAATGAAATAAAAATGCTCCTTGACGATATCAGGCAGACATTCGCGAACCTAAGGAGGTTCCGAATGAAGCTTAATCCGGAGAAATGCACCTTCGGTGTCCCGTCTGGAAAATTACTTGGATTTCTTATCTCTAGCCGAGGCATCGAAGTTAATCCAACTAAAATCTGGGCCATAGAGCGAATGGAACTGCCGAAGTGTCTTAACGATGTCCATAAGTTCACTGGTTGCCTGGCATCCTTAAGTCGGTTTGTATGTCGGTTGGGAGAAAAGGCACTGCCTCTCTATCAACTCATGAAAAAGTTGGACAAGTTCATTTGGACGCCGCAGGCCAATGAAGCCTTTATCCAACTAAAGAAGATGTTAGCCACTGCACCAGTGTTAGCCTCTCCACTATCAAAGGAGCCAATGCTGCTCTATATAGCCGCAACCAACTGAGTTGTAAGTGCAGTAATTGTGGTAGAGCGTGATGAAGAGGGTAAGTCAGTGCAAAGGCCAATATATTACCTAAGCGAGGTATTATCTGCATCAAAGCAGAACTATCCTCATTATCAGAAGGTGGCATATGGTGTGTATATGGCAGCTAAGAAGCTGAAGCACTATTTCGAGCAGCACCCAATCAAGGTAATATGTGAAGCCCCCATATCCGAGATAATGAGCAACAAGGATGCAAGTGGCAGGATTGCAAAGTGGGCAATTGAGCTAGCTCCTTATGCACCACAATATGACAGAAGAGAAGCAATCAAATCTCAGGCTGTGGCGGACTTTTTTGTGGATTGGGCCGAGGTGCAATATGAGCCACCATTGCCAGATCCGAACTACTGGAGAATGCACTTTGACGGGTCAAAAACAAAAACCGGGTTAGGAGCCGGAGTTGTGCTTACCTCGCCAAAGAAGGACCAGCTGAAATATGTGCTGCAGATCCACTTCACTGCATCAAACAACGTTGCAGAATATGAGGAACTTGTACATGAGCTCAAAGTGGCAAAAGAGATTGGAATACGTCAGATCCAATGCTTCAGTGACTCGGATCTCGTAGTCTAGCAAGTCTCCGAACAATGGGATGCTTTGGATGCAAACATGGCATTATACAGATTTCATGTGCAGAAGATACCTAGTTACTTTGAGGGATGCGAATTTCACCATATACCCCGGGTGGAAAATGAGGCTGCCGACGTATTGTCGAAGCTCGGATCAACCCGACAAGCAATTCCATCGGGTGTAGCATTAGAGCACCTCAGAAAACCATCTATCAGGCCATTCCCGGAGTCCGACTCAATTTTTATCCCGGCAAATCCGGAATCGGAGGCTGTGCCCATGGACATTGATGTGGGGAGTGGTTCTCTAAACCCAGGGACTGCCTTGGTAAACCCAGGGACTGCCTTGGCAAACCCGAGGACTGCCTTGGCAAACCTGGGGACTACACAGCGTGATCCGGTTGAAGTTATGCCGATGGATCAGATGGAAATTAATGACGATGTGTTCCTAGTGCGAGCTGTACCAGCTTGGGCACTGCCCATATTCCAATTCCTAAAAGATGGAACTTTACCCGCTGAGGAGGTGCTTTCTAGGCAAACTCAGAGGAGAGCAAAAGCATACACGATCATCAATTCTGAGCTATACAAAAGGAGTGTGACTAATGTCCTCCAGCGATGTGTTGACCCGGAGGAAGGACTTGACATCCTCCGAGATATACATCAAGGGGAATGTGGGCATCATGCCTCGTCTAGAGCCTTGGTAGCAAAAGCTTTCCGCCATGGGTTTTACTAGCCAAGTGCCTTGGAACAAGTAGAAGATCTAGTAAGAAAATGCAATGGCTGTCAGAGATATTTGACAAAGGCACACATGCCAATGTTGGAGCTCAAGACCATACCAATTACATGGCCAATTGCCGTATGGTGCTTGGATATGGTGGGCCCGTTTAAACCAGCAAGAGGGAACATGACCCACATCTTGGTCGTGGTTGAAAAATTTATGAAATGGATTGAAGTGAAGCTAATAAGAAAATGTGATGGAGCTACTGCCGTAACATTCCTCAAAGAAATCATCTTGAGATACGGTTATCCTCACAGTATCATAACAGATAATGGCACAAATTTTGCTGAAGGAGAATTTGCGTGTTTTTGCCGAGATAAGAAGATCCGGCTGGACGTTGCCTCGGTAGCCCACCCCGCATCGAACATGCAAGTGGAGAGATCCAACGGATTAGTGCTATCCGGGATAAAACCCCGACTCATTGAGCCGCTGCAAAGATCAGCGGGGTGCTGGATAGAAGAACTACCAGCGGTACTGTGGAGTTTAAGAACAACTCCGAATCGATCAACGGGCTATACGCCATTCTTTCTGGTATATGGGGCAGAAGCTGTATTACCAGCCGACATAGAGCATGACTCGCCTAGGGTCACCCAATACACAGAAGCCGAAGTGCAAGAATCCCAGAAAAATGATGTTGATCTACTAGAAGAAGCGAGCGAATTGGCATTGTCTAGATCCGCCATATATCAGCAAAATCTCCGACGCTATCATAGCCAGAAAGTAAACCCCCGAATTTTCCGGGAAGGTGATATGGTACTCTGGTTGGTACAACGTACTGCTGGCATGCATAAATTATCCCCCCATGGGAAGGGCCATTCATTGTGAGCAAAGCATTGCACAATGATTCTTATTATCTTATCGATGCAAAACCGCAGGAGAAGAACAAGGCGGACAGATCCGGCGAGGAATCCAAGCGTCCATGGAATGTAGCTCTACTTTGTCCTTTCTACACTTAGCAGAGAAGTGTATGTATCCGAGTCTATCATATGTCGGTATGAATGCCGGCAATGAGCTTATCAATGAAATCTTGGCACCTCGAGCAGTAACTCAGGGACTGCCTTAATAATATTGGTTGTCTTCTGTATCTATTATTTGTATGTCGGCTGGCGTAAGTTGCTTCTACTTAAGCCTGATTAGTAGTATGTGAGCACCAAAAACCTAACTCTTTGACTTGCTGTTGTCCAACACGATTTGGCTTCATGGCAAGCAAGAGAACAAGTTTGGAATTGTGTAGCACATGAAAAACGACTAAGGAAAGAAACTTAATCGAGCCGACGTTTGTTTTTCAGACTAACCTTGTGCTTACTTTAAATTTATTACGCTGAATTATTTTGAGCTAATCCTAAAGTTTCCAAGTATTGTTAAGTCAGTTTTTGAAACTCGGACTCGTAAGTCATAAAACCAAACCAAGGTGGACACGAGCCGAGCCAAGAAATTGGAGAAACAAGAAAAGGAAACTCGGGGACTATGCCCAAGTTAATCCGGCATAAAAACTTAGTAGCAAAACATAACTGATGTGCTTAATACAATTGCACCCGGTATACTGGGTATCTGATAAACTTTAAAGTGTTTTCGCTCAACGAGCAGCAGGGGGAGGAAATTCGGCGCCAGCAGGTGCAGCTCCAGCTTCGGCTTCAGCGCCATCTTCACTTTCCTCGACGTTAGAGGCGTCGTCTCCTTTGTCCTCACCGGAACCATCTTCGGCATTCTCGTCGTCGTCGGCTGCCAAGGAAGCTTGGACCCTCATTCCATTGATGAATGGGGGCATACTCAATGAGGCTATGGGCGCAAGCCTTGCGCCGAGCAATCCACTCTGGGTCGCTGGACCATCTGGATCCGGTGCGCATGCGCGTAAGGAGGTTGAGGTCGATCTTCTCATACCACGTAAGAACGTAGTGGAGAAGGATTTCAGCCCCAGTGCGTCTAGTAGATTCCCTCCAAAGGTCAAGCTGGGTTTCGCATTCCATTAGCTTGGCAATGAGAGCTTCGGTCCCTTCTGGGGTATCTTCATCAGGCCAAAAGGCATTGAAGATCCGGATTGCTACATCAAGAATGTCCTTGCCATAATTCTTCATAATTTCGACGTGAGAAGACAAGCTGACCAGCAGGTCCTCAATGTCATAAGGAATGTCTCTAGCGTCAGGAGCAATTGGGGTACCCCTCTGCTGGCATAACTTGGTTACAGCAGTGGTTGCAATGGCATTGCCCTCTGGAAATTTGCCTGAAAACAAAACAAGTGAAACAAGTAAGGATAAGACAAGTAAAGAAACCCGGAGAGACCAATGCCGGCTGAAGGAAAAGAACTTACGAGAAATGTGGCTATGGATCTGGGTCAGCTCCTTGGTACAGTCATCACGCCTTTTGCGGAGTTGCGCAAGTTCAGTGTTCGCCGACTCAAGCTTGACGTCGGCCTCCTTAAGAAGTTCTTGGTCCTTGGTGATCTGGAGGCTGAGGCGCTCTCATTCTTCAGTAAAGTCTTGGCCTGCTTTCTCCAATTCGGATTTGTGCTGCGCCTTGAGCTTCTTCATGTCTGCCTTAAGCCTAACAATTTCTTCATCTTTGGTCCGGAGGAGGGCAAGCTCGGCGTCCTTCTTCTCGAGTTCAGCTTGGTGCTGCCCTGCTTGTTCGAGAAAATGCAGAATCATGTCAGGCACGGGCACACTATCTTCAAGAGAGGCTGAAATAGTTTGTTGACCCGGCAAAGTCGAGGTATGAATATTTGCCAAGCCAAGGAGAAAAGGAGATAGAAAGCACAACAAGGTGGAGCAAGATTAACTTATCCTTTATCTGGTCCAAATTTTTCCTCATGAGGATATTCTCAGCCTCCACTCTAGCTGCGAAATCCGAATGAGGGATTAGTTCGGCGGAAAAAGACGAAGGGAAATAGAAAATTGCCAAGGAGAAAACTTACCCCTTTTATCGTGTTCGGCGAGAAGCGCAGTATGCTTTGCACGCAACATCTTGTGAGTATCCAAGAGACGCTGAAACTCAGCGCTCTGACGATTGGTGGTCACCTGAAAGAGCAAAAATGGACAGTTTAGTCTTGTGCATATTCGAAGTGTACAAAATCCGGGCCAAGTGGAACTTAACCCGGCTCTAGGTGTGTGCATATTCGAAGTGTACAATGATCCGGGCTAAGTGGAACTTAACCTGGCTCTAGGTTTGTGCATATTTGAAGTGTACAAAATCCGGGCCAAGTGGAACTTAACCCGGCTCTAGGTGTGTGCATATTCGAAGTGTACAAAATCCGGGCCAAGTGGAACTTAACCCGGCTCTAGGTGTGTGCATATTCGAAGTGTACAAAATACGGGCCAAGTGGAACTTAACCCGGCTCTAGGTGTGTGCATATTCGAAGTGTACAAAATCCGGGCCAAGTGGAACTTAACCCGGCTCTAGGTGTGTGCATATTCGAAGTGTACAATGATCCGGGCTAAGTGGAACTTAACCCGGCTCTAGGTTTGTGCATATTTGAAGTGTACAAAATCCGGGCCAAGTGGAACTTAACCCGGCTCTAGGTGTGTGCATATTCGAAGTGTACAAAATCCGGGCCAAGTGGAACTTAACCCGGCTCTAGGTGTGTGCATATTCGAAGTGTACAAAATACGGGCCAAGTGGAACTTAACCCGGCTCTAGGTGTGTGCATATTCGAAGTGTACAAAATCCAGGCCAAGTGGAACTTAACCCGGCTCTAGGTGTGTGCATATTCGAAGTGTAAAAAATCCGGGCCAAGTGGAACTTAACCCGGCTCTAGGTGTGTGCATATTCGAAGTGTACAAAATCCGGGCCAAGTGGAACTTAACCCGGCTCTAGGCGTGTGCATATTCGAAGTGTACAAGATCCGGGCCAAGTGGAACTTAACCCGGCTCTAGGTGTGTGCATATTCGAAGTTATTAAGGAGCTACGTTAGTTCTCTAAGGAGCATCCGGCCGAGTAACAAGTTACTCCCCCGGAGGCTTGGGGACTAATGGTTATATCAATAATATCTTCTACATGCTAAGGAAAAGGCGAGGTGACATACCTCCATCATCCGGCCAGCAAGGTTAATTTCCTTAGCAGCAGTGTTCATCTGGGCAGCAAACTCAGTGGGCCCGAATTTCTCTAGGAGATCATCATTGTGGATGACCTCCGCCTTGTTCCAGTTATTTACAAACTCGATTAAGGTCGGAGGATAACATTCGCAGCTGAGCGCGTGGGGTGCAACTAGACCCTTAGCGTGAGCTTCCCTCCTCTCAACCTAGGCAATGGCTGGGCTGGTGTGCAAAACGAGTTGCGCATCAGCTGGCTCGGCAGGCGCGTCCTTTGGCGGTGGACGCTTCATCGGGAGCATGGACGCAAGTGTGCGCTGTCCAGCCTCGATTGACGCTGCCCTGGAAGCGTTAGGAGCCTTTTTACCCTTGGGTGCTGCTGGTGCCTTCTCGCCGATCCTTGGAAGACTCGGACGAGGCGGAGGGGCTTGGCGCTGTTGCTGGTGCCTTTGCTGCTAGTGCTGGAGCTGATGCTGGTACTGATTTTTGTTTTGGCGGAGGTGTTGTGGGTATCTCGGATGAAGCTGGTTGCGGTGAAGCCGAAGTGGTGATTGCCGATGCCTCGGCAAAGCCAATTTCCCCCACTCCGTGGTTGCCCTCCTCTTAACGAGGTGGGATGGAATCCGGAGTAGCCGCTGAACCCTCCTGAATGGGGCTCAACGGGCGTGAATCATCCCCACGAGGGGGAGAAGGGCTGTGTCAAAGCGGTGAAGCAATGCCAGATCCGCTCTGGGGGACCTCCACCGAGGCCCTGCCGAATCAAATCATGAATGATGAGAAAATATAACAAAGGAAGAGCAACTGAATAGCAAAGGGAGAACTGACTTACTCATCCGAAGTTAAGGGCTCCTTGGGCTTGCGAGCTCTCCGGGCCACGGCCTTGGTCGTGGACGGCAGTTTTTCCCCCAGACTTCTTTCGCCTTTTAGCTGGCTGAGAAGGTCCAGAGGAAGAAGCAGATGTGGCTCCTCTCTTCTTCGGCGCGACAGGGACAGGCTCACCCGTGGCAAGGGGAGGATCTTCATGGATCTGCCCACCGGGGTTAGCTGATGCCGGAATAGCATAAGAAAGGGGGACAGCGTCAAATGCCTCCATCACCTCAATGTCCGAATCATCTTCATCCTCGGGCCAATCTCTAATGGAAGAGAGTTGCCGGTGTGTCGCTTGGTCACATCAGCCATTGGCAGGAACATCTCCTGATCCGGTTCCTCCTTGTCCGAGGTATCCCGGTCAGGCGCCCATTTGAGGGAAGGCTCGGTGCCATCCTCAAGGGTTTGCTGAAGAAACATCTAAGGGAAAGAAAAGGCAACAGGTTTAAACCTACAACAAAAATCGACATATGATTTAATTCAGAAAAGGTTTGGGGCACGAGACTTACCGCAGGGGGAAGCCTATCTCGGCAGAAATGTTCAATCCCCCACATCCACTCAGAAGAGAAGTCCTTGTGGGTGGTGAAGAGTGCCTTGACCCGGCGAAAGATCTCGGTGTTTCTCAACTCGAATGAGGAGGTCCGGTTGGGGTCGCGGCCCCAGCTCATGTGACAGAGTTTGTGCGTGCATTTCTGGAGGGGGGAGATCCGGTTGCGAACAAACGTGATCATTGCGTCCTGATTGCGCAATCCAAGATCCTTCAGGTCCTGAAACCTCTTGTTCACTTGGTTCGCCAGGACAGTGGGCTTCTTGGGGATCTTGTCCCACAAATCCGGATTAGGAGGACCCGGAGCGTAGGGGCGCAGCGGGTTCAGATCCTCGGGTGTGCTGTTCCGAACATAAAAGAAAGTTCGGGCCCAACCCTTGCAGGAGTCAAGCCAAGTGACTCGGGGGAAAATAGATTGTTTCCTAGGAGAAATGGAAGTTGCGCCGAATTGCGTGAGCTGCGTGTCCTCCGGATCAAGCTCTATGTTCGGAATCACGTTCCGGCGGAGGCCAAAGAACCGGATCCAGAGTTCCTTCGTGGGCCATAGTCCGGCGTAACCCTCGATGGTGGAAGCAAAGGCGGAGAGAGAGGTGATGGCGTTAGCTAGAAGATGGTGCAGCTGAAGCTCATATGTGTTGAGCCAGTCGTGGAAGATATCACTAAGAAGGAGACCGAACCCCCGTTGGAAGTGGGATAGGAATACCACATACTCACCCGGATTGGGTGAGGGGGCAAGCTCGGCAGCAGCGAGGCGTGCGGTGACGCCCTCCGGGATGCGCCTGGTGCGATACAGCCAGTCCAGGTCATCCTGGCAAACCAAAGATCCAGCCCACACGCCGTGGTCGGCATTCGCCGCATCTTCCTCCATTTCCTGCTCCGCGACGACGAGCTCCTCCTCTGTCATCTCAAGGTCACTATCCTCACTAGCGATAGCAGCGGTGGGAGACAGTGGCCTGGACTGGCGAGGACCCGTGGAGGAAGAGATGCGTGGAGGTGGCGACGACGCTGGTGCGCGTGGAAGCGGTGCGATGGCGGTGCAGCTGCGCAAGTGCGGTGGCGGCGGCGCTGTCGCTGGAGAGGAAGAGGAAGAAGAAGAGGCAGAGGGGTGTGGAAGTGGGGAAAAGACCCAAGGGGCACACCCCTCCCCTATTTAACCACGCCCTTGAGGGGTAGTGGGATCACGATGTGCGGACGGGCCACACGGTGTGGCCGTGTATGACCCGGATTGACCAATCAGCGACAAGCCACAGGTAGGGCCATAGAGCGCAGCGGATCCCACGACACGACGTTATGATACATTTAACGAGGAGGCAGGCACGATGTGACGTGTGCTACAGTAAAATCTGACAATAACTGCGGCGGTTACTGTCGCAGGCCCTTAAAAATGAGGCAAAGTAATGATTAGCTTCCACGTGGGGAAGCGTACAAGAGAAGGAAGGATAACCCGGATGAGTATGTGGTGACCCGGCCAGCGAGTGAAAACTCGGAATGTGCCAAGGGAAAGTAAACCTATTAAATCCAGATTATGTGGTAACTCGGAGAAGGAGCAAGAGGCTCTGTAAAATTGAACCTGTTGTGGCCTTAGCGGCTAAGGCAGCTAAGACCGCACCAGCTTCGGGGACTAATGTTGGGGGGATACCCCTGGGTAGGGTCACGCCGGGGTATAAAGGCCTAGTTAGCCGAGGTACGGCAAGGTCAAAGCAAGTGCTGGCCGAGTCACCTCAAGGCAGGCTGAATCACTGAGTAACCCGGACCAGGGGACGTCCACCTAACTGGGTCTTAACCGACTTATGCCGTATGTCGGTAAGATGTATCTAACTTATATGCAGGAACAGGTCTGGCCGGATCAACTAGGTATGATCCGGGTTATATCAAGCTTGTAAGAGAAGGAAGGTATCTCGCTGGTCAAAGGTGACCACTGTACGCAGAGCGTGAGCGAAGCGGACAGAAGCCAGGACCACCGAGGCGTGGCTGACAAAGGTGACGATGTCTATGTCAGATGACGCAGGCGCCGCAGAGGCTCACGTAGCCTCTGCATGGATGACGCTGGGCTAAAGTGACCCGGTCGGCTTACTATTTTGGGAAGAGGCATATTCCACACGTATGCCCTAAGTGGAGACCTAGCCACCCCTATATAAGGAGGGCTAGGGCCTCTGTGGAAGGGGTTCGTTGTTCTTGGCTAGATCGATCTCTAGTGAGTAGCGGTTTTACTAGTGTTTTCCTGAGGGTTAGCTAGTGGTGAGAGTAAGAGAGTTCCTCTTCCTCCTGTCCCCAATACGGCTCAAGGAGCACTTGTAAACTATGGAAGTGAATCGAATACAAAGCAACTGTGTGTGGAATCACCACACTATCCCTCCCTGGATTCCCCTAGTGCATTTAGTCCCCACCTTTAGCCTATCCATTGAGGAAAAGGAACTGTTTATTAGTAAACAAACTGCTTTCAATAAAACTATTGAGGAAAAACTCTCTAATGCTGAAAGAAATATAGCATCTTTGGCTGAAGCTCAATCTTTGAATAAAATGGCTGCTAAACCTGAAACTGATGATAATCCCTTTGCAGCTACTAATGCTATACAAGTGAGAATTGATGAAAATGTTAGACTATTAGCTGAATTACATGCTAAGTGGGAAAGAGAAGATGAAATTGCTAGAAACATTAGTGTTTCTACTATTACCACCACTAGTGTTGAGGCTAGTAATAGTTCTACTACTTTAGATGACAAATTTGATTTTGATCTTGATGGTTGCAATATCTCTGAAGTTATTAAGTTCCTACAAAAGCTTGCTAAAAGTCCTAATTGCTAGTGCTATGAACATGGCCTTTACAAAACACATTACTGATGCTCTCATAAAGATTAAAGAAGAAAAGATGAAACATAAAGCTTTTATTCCTATAAAACAAGAAGATGGTTGGGAACCCATCATTAATATGAAAGTGAATGACTTTGACTTTAAATCTTTATGTGATCTTGGTAGTAGTGTCTCTATTATGCCTAGAAGGATTTATGATATGCTTGATTTGCCTCCACTTGAAGATTGTTACTTGAATGTCCCACTTGATGATAATGCTAAAAGAAACTCATGGGGAGTCTTAAAGATGTTCTTATTATGGTTAACAATGCCTATGTCCCCGTTGATTTCTATGTTTTGGATGTTGAATCCAATGCTTCTTATCCTATTACTTTGGGAAGGCCTTTTCTTAGAACTGTTGATGCCATTATTGATATGAAAGAAAGCACCATTAAATATCAACTCCCATTCAAGAAAGGTACAGAACACTTCCCTAAGAAGAGAGAGAATATTTATTTTGCTTCTCCTATGAAAACAAAATTTGGTTTTAATGCTTCTTCATTCGAGCACTTGATTTTTCTTGCTTCTTATGCCTAACTTAAAGGCGTTAAAGAAAAGTACTTATTGGGAGATAACTCAAAAGTATTAGATGAGTCTTGGAAGTTATTGCTTCAGTAATAACCGCTCCTTATCCTTTTTATTTGCTTTTTGTACCAAGAGTAACCTCAATGAGAGAGAAGTAATGATTGGGAAAGTTGCTATCCCGAAACAGATTTATGTGCTTCACCTTAAAAATTCGTGTAAAATCTCTGAACGTCTTTTTGAGGCGTGAATTTTTGTGATTCGGCCCCAGGTTGTTATCTAACTTTCTTTAGTTCAACACTTTTTGATTTGAGCAACAGAAGGTCTTCGAAAAAATTTGTCTTTACCTGCTGGTCTGTTTTGACAGATTTCTGCCATTATTTGCATTTGCTTCTTGTTGGTTTCTTTTTGAGTTCTTTTGGGGAATTGAGCTTTTTGAGGGAAGTGCTACAGTAGCTAGTGTATTGATGGAAGTTTGATTGGTTTTAGAACTGAACCTAAAGACTTATTATCTTGAGTGCACTAATGTTGCTAATAAAGATTGTGTGAAGTTTTGTATGAAGGAAAAATTTCAGGTGTATGGAAGGAACGAGTAATGAGATGAATGATGGACTAAAGCTCAAGCTTGGGGATGCCACGCGTGTCACCCCAAGAAATATCGAAGAAGTACAAGCATCAAAGCTTGGGGATGCCCAAGGCATCCCCCTCTTCATAAAAAAAAATCCCAGGTTTCTTCCAAACACTTCATTTTTATTGTTTCATGCACAGTTGTGTGCTTCTTGGAGCGTCTTCTTTTTTGTTTTGGTTTTTCGTTTGATTGGGTTTCTTAGTTTGCTGAATAAATTGGTTGTACCCCCTCTTTCATACATTGGTTTTCAAATAGTTTGGTTTGGTTTGGAAAAGAGTAGGAAAGGTCATGCTTAAGTGGTAAAGAGAGCTTGTTTTTGATTGTGGCATAGGCTTTGTCATGCCAGGCTTGATATTGTTTTGGCTTTATGCTTAGTATTATTTGATGTAGCATGACTTTTTATAAACAATTGAGATTGCTTAATGTGCCTTGGATGAATCATGCGTTGTTTTAGCATATTAAAGCATAGTATAGTGATATTCTCCTTTGATGCTTTATTTGGGTTGACTTGGCACATGCTCACACCATGTTATGACTATATCAAGTCACCATAGCCTTTATGATCCTTTAGTTTTCAATTTGTAGTATCACTTTATGCTTTGATCAATGATGTTTTGCCGCTCTGCATGATTATGGCCATTATTGCTCTCTTAGTTTGTCGCTCCCAGTCTTTTGCTAGCCTCCACAACCAAGTATGAGTTCCACTCATGCATCCAACTCCCTAAACCAAGTTATTCCAAAGATTCCACCATACCTACCTACTAGCATATGCTATTCCAAGTATATTCATGCTTTTGTTTACCTTCCAAATTAAACTTGTTATGAGAAAACTAGTGATTAAAGCTCTCACGAACTTGATGGCACACTTTACTTTTCTTGCCCTTAATAAACTTGAACCATTGTGTCGTCTATGTTGTATATGCTTGCACTTATTTTTTGGGAATTAGCAGAACCATGCTTTCATGGGGAATGCTTTCAACATTGCACTTGGTACATGTACCTAGTTGATATCATGCTCTTTTGTATATTGATGTCGTCGGTGTGAAATGAAAGGGGAGCTTGTAAGTCCATGGAGTTATGTATATGTGTTAGAGAAACGCCTGGGCCGCTGGTCTAATCCATACTGACATGGTGGAAACCTGCAGCGTAACCATAATGAGCTGTCTATGAAGCATTCTTCTTATAAAAAAAGAGTCCTATATTGAGAAAAAAAGAGAAAAGAGAAAAAATGAGAGATATTATGAAAAGAGGAAAGAGAGAAAAAAGCACCATATTCCCATGGTAAATTAGAAGATTGCTGAGATGCTCGTTGTCTGCTTGCCTTGTCATTTTGATATGGGGATTCTTCCGTATCATCGGGCAAGGGGTACCACATTGGTGGTTCTCTATGATACACATATATTTGCGATGACAAGAACTTAACGGTGACTAAACTTGAGTAGCATGAGGAGCGGCCCTCGTATACAAGGGACATGAGATTTCTAACTTATACTTCGTCAAGCATGTACACCATAGTTTGTTCACTTTAACCTTAATCACCTCAAGATTCTTATGATAGGGGCAATGAGAGTTGAAAGCTATAAGTACCATAATTTTTGGAAGCTCTTCATGAGACCATAATCCCTACTTCCTTCAATGAAGGCCTTTCTTCCACCATTATATTGAGTCTCCACCTTCTACCTTTATGCACCTACTTTGAGAGCATAGTGGCCATTCTTAGTTCTATGTGCATTGTCCCAATACTAGTTGATTGATGCATAATGATATTGCTTGTTTTAAACTATTTGTATCTAGTCACTCTTATGAACTTTGAGGGTGTCTTATGCATTTATATTTGCTGCTACTCTATGAGGGACAAGCTGTATACTATTATGCTATGTTTTCTTTATGTGAAACAAATAAACGTCTTGCAAAGCATTGTTATTCATGATTCTTTTGTTTGTGCCTTTTCATGTTGCAACATAGTTTCTTTGTCTTATTGCTACAACTTTGTCTTTCATGTTATGATTGAAGTACTATGTTCCCAGCTTTGAATGTTTTACAAATACTTTGATCAAGTTTATGATGGTGCATGTCACCTCAAAAATTATTCTTTCTTTTTATCACTTACCTATTCTTTTTTTATCACTTACCTACTCGAGGACGAGCAGGAGTTAAGCTTGGGGATGTTGATACATTGCAAATGTATCTATAATTTTTGATGTTCCATGCTTGGTTTTATCTACTTTCTTATGTTTTGTCCACACTTTGGAGTACTTTTCATATGATTTCTTGGACTAACCTATTAACAAGATGCCACAGTGCCAGTTGCCTGTTTTCTGCTGTTTTTGGTTCCGGAAAGTCAGAAAATCAATATTCTCGGAATTGGACCGGACAAAAGCCAAAGTTGATATTTTCCTGGAAGACTCACGGAGCCAGAAGGAGAGTCGGAGAGGGGCCACATGGTGGCCACACCACCCCATGGCGCGGGTCACCCCAGGCCGCGCCAGGGCATGGTGTGGGCCCCCTGGCGCCCACCGACCTTGCCTCCTTCGCCTATATATTCCCCCCGAGGCAAAAACCCTAAATAGTCCAGCCTCTAGCCACGAAAAGTTCCGCAGCACCGCCACCACCGAGGGGGAGATTCGGGGGACATAAAGTCTCTGTTCTGGCACCCTGCCGGGACGGGGAAATGCCCCGGAGCCATCTCCATCGATCTCCACCACCATCTCCATCACCATTGCTGATTCCCATGATGAGGAGGGAGTAGTTCTCTCTCGAGGCTAAGGGTTCTACCGGTAGCTATGTGTTCATCTCTCTCTCTATGCATGATCTTGTTGTGGTCATGGGCTTTGTAATCAAGTAGATCTACCTTGCTACTCAAGTGCTTTAATAGATCTCTGCTCTCCCCATGTGTGTGAAAGTGACAGTGTGCACACCATGGTGGCACTTAGGCTAGAGATTACAAATACTTGTTATGAGTTATATTTGGAGTTGGATGTCTTTATGAAATTGTGGTGTTTGTTGGGACCATCTAGAGCTCAACGTGACAGTGTGGGGTTATCTAGATGGGAAAGGCTTACTTTGAGGTGTGCTGTTATAGCCCTACCATCGATTAGAGTGTCCAAACGGAGAGTAGTTCAACGTAGTATCATAAAGAAGAATATATTTATATGAGAGTGTTCACTAGTGAAAGTATGCTCCCTAGGGCTTGTTTCTAAACACTGAAACACTGTTTTCTATTAGATCTATTACATGTTTGCTTGCTTCTTTCTTTATTTCAGTTTGCCTTTAGTATTTTCCACGCCATCAAGCTATTTTCTATCACTGTTACCACTTATAATTATCCATACCACTTGTATTTCACTATCTCTTCGCCGAACTAGTGCACCTATACACCTGACAAGTGTATTGGGTGTGTTGGGGACACAAGAGACTTCTTGTATCTTGATTGCAGGGTTGCTTGAGAGGGGATACCTTTGAACACTTCCTCCCTGAGTTCGATAAACCTTGGGTGATCCACTTAAGGGAAAACTTGCTGCTGTTCTACAAACCTCTGCACTTGGAGGCCCAACAACTGTCTACAAGAATAGAAGTGCTTAGACATCAGCTGTCAGTACGAAATAAGGAGATGGAACAAGAACTCAAGAATTTGTAGTCAGAACTAAGTGACATAATCAATGGGAGCTTGGTTGTGGGAACTGCACAAAAGCTTCAGGATAGTCATAGGTTGCTGATTCAGCATGCAGAAAAGGAGAGGGATCATCTCAGGGAAGACAAGAAGAAGCTACATTACTACATTGCAGATCTGTAGAAGGAACTGAAGAAGGCACGCGAGGTGAAAAGGGAAAGACTACAAAGGATAAAGGAAATTCTAGATGGATAATTTATGCCGTGTCAATGCCTGAAACTACTTAACTGTAAGACTTGCGATTGCGCTTTCTTAGCTAAGCCAAACTCAATCCTTGAGCAAATTAATTTCAGACGAACACATATTTTGCATAGAGTTAAGTTCACGTTTACAAAATAACCACTACATAGGATAAAACAGGCAATTCAGTACTATATAGACATATGTTGGGTTCAAGCGAGCCTAGCCCAGAGCTGCTCATTTTCCTTCCTAAGATTCTCAAGTATGAGGGTACGTTCGATCAGGTCCGCTTTGGTCTCTGCCTGCTCCCTCAGTACTTGGTCGTGCGCCTCCAGCAGGTTCAAGCGATCCCTCTAGGACTCGAGAAGTTGGTCTGTAAGCATACGATTGTCCTCCATGAGCCCCTTCATGATCTCCGTCTGCTTACTAGTCGAGGTGCGACCTTTCTTGTGAAGTTTTGCTTAGCCGATGTTTTCCACCTTCAGATTGTGGCATTAGTCAAAAAGAACCGCGACTTTAGCTCCCAGGTGGTCAAAGGCCAGCTGCTTAGAATTATGCTCCTCCCTTTGGATGGCTATCTTGTCATTTAGCCAGGTCGCCAAGTACGGGTTGAGCTTTTTCCTCTTTCTCCGCAACAAAAATATTTGGTTTGTTCAGTTCACCAGGCCAAGATGGTTAGTTTCCATAATTAACTGAATCAATTAGTGGCATAGTCATAATTTCAAAGAAGAAGCAATCTAGGACTAATCAAAAATTTATGAATCGATTAGTGGCACTGTCATAATTTCAATTTCAACTTAGGTTTTTTGCAGTTTAGGGTGCTGTGAGTTTTTCCAATGTCACCAAATAGTAGTGGCAGACTCATAATGCAGAAACAAACTTAGATACAAAAATGGAAAGAGCTCATGGTGTCCATTCATGAACTTGAACACCAACCCGTGTCCAGATAGATAAGGAGTTACTCTAGGATTCCTTAAATGGACGATATATATATATTACAAAAAGAGTGGAGCACGAACTGAGATTCATGCCCCCTCTAATGGGAATTAGACTTGGGCATTGCCCGATAGGCCTCTAGATCAGCCCTTAGCTCCTTGTTCTCTTTCTGAACACCCTCGAGTACGATGATCCCTCGGCTCATGTCCTCCTTCATCCCTTTCACTTCATCCAGGCAACGGTTTGTTTCATCGTAGGCTTGGATGTCAGCCGCTGTTTCGTCGATGCGTCCTCTAAGTGCCTTAGCGATTTCCTCCTGCTGGAGGGTGCATCTTATCTAGAGATTCTTCTTGTCGTCCATGAGCTCGTTGATTATATTGATGACATGTTCTTTCTTGTTCAATTTATGGTCGAGTAGCTTCTGTAGCCTCATGATGTCACTTTCAAAATCTAGTGAGATCTCCTTCTGCAGAGATAAACACATATGTAGTCTTTCATTAGCATGGGTGAGGGAGCATGCACGCTCCTATTGGTTGTCAATCTTGGCATTGATCGCGGCCACCTTATCACGGTACTCGGCCTTCACGCGCTGCATCGTTCATGTTATTTGATATAGAAATTTTACGATTCTACTCTAGGTTCCAGGGGAAAACTAATACAAATCACCAAATCCCCATTGAATCTATGAACAGTAGTATTAAAAAAGACTAAGAGATCTAGTCATAAAAATGAAAACTAATCCAAATCACATAATCCCCATTGAATCTATGAATAGCCGTATTAAAAAAGACCAAGAGATCCAGTCATAATCATGAAAACTAATACAACTCACAAAAACTCCAATGCGGGGCGGACACGGTCTAAGAAATCCACACTAATACTCAAAGAAATAAAAGTGTGGAGATTTTCTACCTCGCTGAGACGTGGAACGGGGCCGAATGGGTCCTACAACGCCGTCGTTGTGGTGGATTTTGGGTCCATAGATGGCCTGTAATATGTAGAAGAGGAAGAGGAGAAAGAACAAGAATAACAAGAAGAAGCAGAATAAGATCATGATGGACAAGAAGATGGGGAAGAAGTACAAGAAGAAGACCATATCGGGAGGATCCCTGGCCTACTAGAACATTCGGTGCCATTGTCCGGAGAGATTGGGCCTCTGTGAGAGGGGGATCTTGAGGGGCTAGTAGAGCAAGAACTTCCAGGTGGCGATCTCACTCCATATTCTCCACGCGGATGGTCGACCGACCTCTCCATAGGGGAGCCATTGCTTGCAGGGGGAGGGAGGTGGTGGAAGGAGGAAGAACAAAGTGATTAGTGTGGAAGCAGAGCCAAAGAGTACAAGTTGTGTTCCAGTATTCTACAACACCACCGTCTACCTTCTCAAAGAAGCCAAGGAATCGATGGGACTCGATTGGACTTGTCTTTATTGTGATGGACAATTCAATGGGATTTGGCACTGCCTAAATTCCAGCAGATAATAAAAGTAGTGGGACCTTCCCTTAAAAAAGGATTGGGACCGGGTGGCAATCACGGTCACGGGCAACAGCGTGCACGTCCCGTGTGCGTGCTTGTAGAGCGTGTGTCACGTATTGACAGGGAAATGACGTGTGCAACTGTTGCACGAACACATCGAAACGTCAAACTCCGCGTTGATAGGCACGCATGTTGAACTCCACATAGACAGGAATGCACGAGATATTTAAGAGTCTAGAATACGTTGTGCCACTTTTGTTGTGATCAAATTACATTCAGTATGCAAGATAATATATTTTTTAATAATCGACAACTTTATGCACATACATGACACATGAACTAACGCGTAACCGCTGCTCGCCCCTTGATCAGATTGACACCCAACTCTGTGTACCCGCCATCGCTCATTCCGATCAACTTCCTCAAGCATGATGGCCCCTCGTCGTGGCAATGGCAGATCCAAGCCAGCCGCTGGCCATCCTGCGTCCCCTGCTCTCTACGATATCGTTCGTTCCCATGAGTGGACAACTGAGGTACCACGTCGTGTCCAACCGCGCCAGGATCCATCAACATCGGCACTCGAGGACAGCGCGACGTTGAAGCTCGTACCATCCATGCAGGAGGAGTGTGATGCACCTGCAGCGACGGACGAGCACAAATCAGCTGCCAAGATGGGGGTGCATGATGCATCGGCGAGTACGGACAACAAGAGGAACGAGAGGAATACCTACAAGACCACCTTGAAGAAGAACATGAAGAAGAGAGGAGACATCTATATGGGCGACCCCGACTCGACCAACAAGGAGGCGTGCATAGATCAGTTGGAGGTAGAAGCGGAGTACAGTGACATGGACCCATGGGACTATGAGGAGGACTCCGATGAGGAGATGAAGCGCTTATATGAAGAATGGGTGGTGACGAGTCACCAAAGGAGGACACTAACGTAGAAGATGGCAAGGACCATGACAGTGATCAAGTCGACAATGATCTGGAAGACGACGACTAGGGCTTCTTCAAAATATGACCGCAAAACGCACAGAGCGTGACCAGAGCGTGCACTAGGCATCTGACGAGTCCAAAATTGAAAATTTTACCTTTTGTTTTTGCATAAATAGGTTAGGGATTTTTGTATTTCACTTCGTGTCATGGTGGTGTCAAGGCAGATGTCTGGGGTAGTCTTAAGTTAGGGCCACATGGACACTAGAGGAATATGGGGAGGGATGATGCAGTGAAGGCCTTGTCAGGTATGTCAGTCCCTTGGCTTGTCCTATAGTATTTGCCCTTGGCATCTTGAGTCATCAGCTTTTTCTCTTCAGCATATTCCATAGAATCTCCTAAGATACCCAACATATTCCATAACATCTCCTAGGATACCGAGGGTATATCACATGCAACGATGCTGCACGTGCTAGTATGAGCCAAGGCCATCCCAAGACTAGCATGTGACTGAATGTTTTGACCTGGCTTCATGATACTCGTCCTGGAGGGCTTTCTCCTGGTCAAATTCAGCCTCGTGGACAACAAACTTGGCCTGGGGGTGGCCTATTCTTCCTAGAGGAGAGTAAAGGGCCCAGCCAAGGTGTCCCTCACTCGGCCCAGGCAGGTCAGCAAAGACAAGTCTAGGCAGGGTCACCTTGACTCGGCCCCAAGCGGAAGTAGCTTCGAGGCCCAGCCGGGGTGATGGTGATGGGTCGACCCGAGTCAGCAGGTAAGTGGCCCACCCTGGTCTCCCCGTGTCGGCCTAGGCAAGGTAGTGATCGAGAGAGGGAGGCATGGTGGTATCCCGCGGTGGGTTGGGTGAAGCCTGTGCCGGCCTGGGTGGCGAAGGTGGCGGTGACGCTGACCAGGTTAGGAGGCGAGGAGGTGGCCCGTCGTGGGCTGAATCAAACAGATTCATCCCACCCGGGAGAGTTGGTGGTGATGTGGTGGAGAGTGGTGTCGAGTGAGGAGAGGTGGCGCTGGTGAGGTGCGGGCGTAGTGGTGCTCGGTGGGCTGGCCGAATGATTAAGCCCAGCCAGGTCACTGCTTATCCTCTGCCCTCATTCGGCCTGGGAAGGTGTGGACTGGGCCGAGATCGGCCTAACTTGGCCCAGGAAGATTCCTCCTCCTTTCTTTTACCTTATTTTCTTTATACTTTGCATCTACTCTTATGCTTGACTTTTCTCCACATACATCTCTTAGTGAATTACTTAACACTTCATGAAATCTCTTGATACCTCAACTCTGGGGCTACCCAGGGTCAAATCCCGACATTAGTCCCCGAGTCTATGTGGGACTCATAGAGTCGCGCATAGGCTTCATATTAAAATATCCCCATAGTGGTTAATTGACATAATGTCCTTTCCCTATATGGTAACATCTAACCGGCCTAAATTGCCCCGGTATCAGTCATGTGCCTGAATTGGCTTAATTGATGTCTATATTCTCATGTTCGATATTCAACTCGCTTGGGTTGTACCCATATCATACTTTGCCTGAATAGGCTTAGATTGACATATGGCCTTCATGGGCACTTGTCATACAACCTATTTTGGAAAATTTGACATATGTGTACAAATCCGATGTCCCTATCATAATTTGACATACTTGTCATAATTTGACACACTCGTCCAAAATCCGAGTTATATGATCCAAAATCCGAGTCAGATGGCTCACAATCCGAGTCATATGACCCAAATCCGAGTCATTTGACTCACAATCCGAGTCATGTGATCCAAATCCGAGTCAAATGGCTCACAATACGAGTCATATGACCCCGATCCGAGTCATTTGACTCACAATCCGAGATGTGATCCAGATCCGAGTCATTTGACCAAAATTCAAGTCATATGATCCAAATTCGAGTCATTTAACTCACAATCCAACATATAGCCTTCATTGGGCAAATTGATACATATATCCTTCATGGTCATTAATCATATAGACTTCATTGGGAAAATTGATATATAGCCTTCATGGGCATTCATCATACAACCTTCATTGGATGGATTTGACTCATGACCATCATGGGCACTTGGTCACATAGCCTTCATTGGGCAAATTTGTCTTATGGCCATCATGAGCACTTGGTCATATAGACTTCCTTGGGCAAATTTGACTCATGGCCATCATGGGCACTTGGTCATATAGCCTTTGTTGGGCAAATTTGACTCACGGCCACCATGTGAACTTGGTCATATAGCCTTCCTTCAGCAAATTTGACACACGGCCATCATGGGCACTTGGTCATATAGCCTTCATTGGGCACATTGACGTATAGCCTTCTTTGGCATTTGTCATATAGCCTTCATTGGGAAATTTGACATACAACCTTGATGGGCATTTGTCATATAGACTTCATTGGCCAAATTGACATACTGCCTTCATGGGCATTTGTCATATAGCCTTCATTGGCCAAATTAACATATATGTTTGAATTTGACTTTTCTGTAATAATTCGGACATATATGTCCCAATACAAGTTATATATCAGAGTCGTCCATTCGAGTTACATGACTCGCCATTTGATATATGTTCCAAATTCGAGTTATATAACCCAGTATCTGAGTCATATGACTCAACATCTGACATATGTCTCAAATCCGAGTTATATGACTCCAAATCTGAGTCATATGATTCAACAGCTGACATATGTCTCAAATCCGAGTTATATGACTCCAAATCCGAGTCATATGATTCACCAGCTGACATATGTCTCAAATCCGAGTTATATGACCTGAAATCTTGGTTACTTGTCATAATTTGACATATATGTCCACAAATCGACATGCACATCTGACACATATGTCGATCACACGATATTTGGTGAGTTAGATATAAGGAATTTTAATATAAATGTCGTTGATATTCGTTCATGCTGAAGTAAGTGATGAATTGAGTTAGTTTTATGATAGCCCTTTGATATGTTGGAAAACCGACATAAATAGTGATTTGAGATATAGCTTAATAATATATGATATTGATCATGATTTAGGATATGATATGATACCATGGTATCCTGGCAAACCGACATAATCGGTGCTTTGAGATATTGCATGATATATGCTGGCTAACAGTGATCTGAGATATAATATAACCTGGCAAACTGATACAAATAGTAATCCGAGATATAAATCCAAGATATAAACTAAGGTATAATGTAACCTGGAAAACTAATACAAATAGTAATCTAAGATATAAGATAAGCTGGCAAACTAATACAAATAGTAATCCGAGATATAACTTAAACCTAGAAAGTTGGTACAAATAGTAATCCGAGATATGAAATAACCTGGCAAACTGATAACAATAGTAATTCGAGATAAAATATAATCTGGCAAACTAATATAAATAGTAATCCGAGATATAATCCGAGGTATAATATAACCTGGCAAACTGATGCAAATGGTAATCTGAGATATAAGATAACCTAGCAAACTAATACAAATAGTCATCCATGATATAAGATAACCTGGCAAACTAATTCAACTAGTAATCCAAGATATGAGATAACCTGACAAACTAATTCAAATAGTTATTCGAGATATAAGATAACCTGGCAAACTAATACAAATAGTCATCCGAGATATAAGATAACCTAGCAAACAAATTCAAATAGTAATCCAAGATATGAGATAACCTGACAAACTAATTCAAATAGTTATCCAAGATATGAGATAACCTAGCAAACTGATACCATTAATAATCTGAGATATAATATATGGTGGCAAGCTGTAATCTAAGATACAATATGACCTAGCTAACTGAGTTAAACAGTAATCTGAGATATAATATGATGAATTTATGATGACTTGGGGGTAAGTTTCCTCATCATTGAGCATTTCAAAATGAATTAGTTAGTCAACAAGTGCATATAATCAATGCTATAATGTAGTAGTAGAAGATATAGCTAAAAGAAATATAGCAGTTGACATATGTGAGGACCTAATAGATGGCATATCTTACGTCTATTCTAAGTAACAGTTCTATGCATGGGGATACTAGGTCAAATAATGACCCAAGTCCCCAAGATACTTTTTCTATCTAAAGGTGATTCTATCGATATGGTGGCTAGCCCCCAGGTTGAGTCATCTCCTTCCCGGTGTGAACGACTAAGTGACAGAGGGTGATAGTCCCCGAGTGAAATTCATGGTTATCTCATGTGTGTGTTGGTGGTTGAGTCAGTCGATGCTCATAGTACACTTGGTGATGAGGTTGACGCAGATATATGTCTTGTTGGTTGAGTCAACTGATATTCACAGCACACTTGGTTATGAGGTTGCATCTCAACAAGAAAGGCTTGTATGCCAACTCCCCTAATATCTGTACGTTGGGGAAGAGGATGAAGAAGTTGTTGCTTGATGGTGAAGCATAGGTTGATGAAGATGATCCCATCTAGATAGAAACCCAACTAGCGCCACTAATCAGCCCCATGGTAGGCACCAACCGTCGTGGTGGTTTCATGGCAGATGCGTGGTGTAGGCTTAATTAGGGGCCGCATGGACACTGGAGGAATCCGGGAAGGGACGATGAAGTGAAGTCCGCACACGGAAGAACACAGAGAGACACGATATACCTAGGTTCGAGGCTCTCCTAGTGAGATAAAACCTCTACTTCTGCATCTAGATCTCATATAACCTGGTCATGCACTATGGCTGCAATGGTGCTCCTTGAGTTGTATTCCCTATGCCTCTAATGGCCCTCTCTAGGAGAGCAGAGGAGGAAGAAGAAATACTCCTATCGAGCAGAGAAGTGAGGATCCCTTCGGGGCCTCTCCTGGATCGATCCCTTGGTGCTCCTTATAAAGGGGAGCCTAGGGGACAAGATATGCTCACATTCTTGGACCCGGTCAACTGACAAGGCATGGGCCTTATCAGGTATGTCAGTCCCTTGGCTTGTCCCGTAGTTTTTGTCCTTGGCATGTTGAGTAATCATTGTTATCTCTTCAGCATATTCCAAAGCATCTCTTGAGATACCTAGCATATTCCATAGCATCTCCTGAGATACCGAGGGCATCTCACATGGAACGATGTTGCACGTGCCAGTCTAAGCCAGGAGCATCCCACGACTGGCATGTCACTAAAGGGCTTGACCTGGCTTCATGATACATCGATGTAGAGGTTGGATTCAGAGTTTGTAGTGCAAAACTTAGCCTGGAGGGATGAAACTCGACCTCGAGGGCTTTTTCCTAGGCAGATTTGGCCTGGTAGATAGAAAACTCAGCCTGAGGTGGCCTATTTAGCCTAGAGGAGAGTAAAGGGCCGAGATGAGATGTCCCTCACTCGTCCCAGGTGGTTTAGCAAAGACAAGGCCCAGCTGGGTCACCTTGACTTGGCCCCAGGCGGAAGTAGCTTCGAGGCCCAGCCGGGTGTTTGAAGGAAGCCTAGTCGGGGTGCTGGTGATGGGTCGACCCAAGTCAGCAGGTAAGTGGCCCAGCTGGGTCTCCTCGTGTCGGCCTAGGCAGGGCAGCGACCAGGAGAGGGAGGCATTGTGGTATCCCGTGGTGGGCTGGGTGAAGCCTATGCCGTCCCATCTGGGTGACAAAGGTGGCGGTGACATTGACCAGGTTGGGAGGCAAGGAGGTGGCCCGTGGTGGGCTGAATCGACCAGAGTCGGCCCACCCGGGTGAGTTTGTGGCGATGTGGTGGAGAGTGCCGTCGGGTGAGCAGAGGCGGTGCTGGTGAGGTGTGGGCATAGTGGTGCTTGGTGGGCCGGCTGAATGATTAAGCCCGGCCGGGTCACTTCTTATCCTCTACCCTGATTTGGCCTGGGAAGGTGTGCACTGGGCCGAGATTGGCCTAAGTCAGTGCAGGTAGATTCCCCCTCCTTTCTTTTACCTTATTTTCTTGATACTTCGCATCTACTCTTATGCTTAAATTTTCTCCACATACATCTCTTAGTTAATTACCTAACACTTCATTAAATATCTTCATACCTCAACTCTAGGGTACCCGGGGTCATATCCCCGACACTGCGTTTGCGCCCACCTTTTTGTCCTTGTTTCAACATGATCCCAAACTACTAAGTCTCTTATGAAGATATCAATTGGAACTGTCATATTATGATATAATATGATATTTTTAAGTGATAAAAGTCATTTTATTGATTTACCTTCACACCTGGGAGAATACCAAGCGATAGGAAACCATTTGCCGCGATAATGACCAGTTGTACGGGCGGATCTTGCCCGTACCACCCGCTCGTACCATGCGGCATCGCGTCCCCCTCGTCAAATACTTTCTCCTGGCGAAGATGGCAATGAGATCCGACATTCACAACCACCAAAAATCAAGAAAAACCACATTAGAAAGGGATTTGAAGGAGGAACTTGGAGAAGGGAACATCACTGCTTCCTCATGGATCATTGGAGGACATCACATCATCCCCTTCATCATCAACCGCTGCACCTTCATCACCATCACAACCCCCATCTCACATATATTAGATCTTGTTGTAATTCCAGATTCAATTGTGGTTTGCACTAGATTCATCCCTTATCCATCCATTTGATTATGATGACATCGTTGATTTCTTCCATGTGTGAGTAGTTCCTTTGTTCTTGGGGAGATGGAGAAACCCTAGCACTATTATGAATTGAAATAAAGATGATCTATTCTTGCCTCCATATGACTAGCCGGTCTATGATAGATTGATGATTTGTGTTTGATCTCTCTCTTTAGATGGTATGTGTAGTCGGCCATGTATTGCCTTCAGGAATAAATTGAGGGAGAAATCCTTTGGACGTGTTTGGAAGTGTGCCCGGAGAGCTTTGTGACAACTGGCATCGGCTAGCAACCTACATGGTCAAAGGAGGATAAAGTGAGACTTCCTAAGCTAGTTATGATATCCACGGGGAGACCCTTAATAGCGGTGGTTTGTATGGGTGATTTCTCTCAGACATCACAGTGGTTATTTAGAGGTGACCTCACTCTTGGCTCAACAAAGTGGCTTCCTACGATCCTTGTAGTGAACATCTTATTATGGAGCTCTCTCCACACATATCATGACACAAGAACTATGTTATCTTAATTAATAATAATAATATCATGCTAGTGGTGTATCCTACATCCCTGAGAACATTTTATCCCTATTGAGTTTAACCACATTTTCACACAACCTTTTTACTTGCTTTCTTTTACTTTTTTTACTTACTTTTCTACACTCAATCAAAAACCTTTCAAACACCCTATACTTCAGATCAAAGGCAGCTTACAAGTATCCTTTGGTGGAAAGTGATGAGGGGCATAAATACCTTAACCAAATAGCTCTCTGTGTGTACGATACTCTTATTTCGAAACTAGCTACAATTGATATGCGCACTTGCAGCCATCAAGGTATTTTCTGGCACCATTGTTGGGAGCTAAGAGTTCTTGGTCTTTTTTCTTAGTTGCTTATTCTACTAATTGATTTACTAAAGTTGTTTAGTAGTTTTAGGTAAGCACCATGACTACACTCGGATTGATGAATCAGCTCGATGCAACTAAACACCTCGAGAAGTTCAATAGAGGACTCGCCAAAGAATTCCCGAGTGGGAGTGAACCAGAATACGAGGTTAGACCTCGCTTTAATGCTATTATTAAAGAGAAAACTTTTGTAGGAGATGATCCCTATGAGGATCCTTACACTCATTTAATGCATTTTACCGAGTTATGTTGGACACTTAATTGAAGGGGTTACTCTGATGATGAATTGAAACGTAAATTGTTTAGCCAGTCTCTAACCAACACTGCTTTAGCTTGGTATAGAATTTTTCCTGCAAACATAATAGATACCTAGGAAAAACTCAAAGGAGAATTTGTATTTCGATTCTTTCCCAAGGTAAAAACTGCTGAAGGAAGAAGGGTGATCACAAACTTCAAGAACCACCCAGATGAAGGCTTGGTATGGCCCTTCAAAAGCTATAAGTCCCTTCTTAATAAATCTCCCATCATGATTTACCTGAATGGTATGTTTTACATATTTTCTATGGGGGACCTAATCAAGAAATTAAACATCAACTTGACACAAACTCTATAGGATCCTTTATGGAGCTAATTATAACTAAAGCTTGGGAACTTCTAGGATAAATTATCCATAATATAGAAACATGGGGATTTGATTTAGGCGGCGAAGGAGGTATAGAGATTGTCTCAGTGCTTATAAAGAATCTGGTAAAGTAAAATAAAGTACTAGTTAACTTCAACTTGATGATGATATCATTCTGCAAATCCTTCAGTATTTTACAGAACACATTGAAGCCCCTAAGAAAGATTGGCTTCATTATACTCTTCCACCCGAGCTAGTTGAAGGAGAAGATCCAATAACTATGGCTCATGTTGAGCCATTAGGGGAGATACCCCCATATGTTGAACCCCTTCCTTTTCCAAGGATAGCGAGACAGCATATGATGGCCCAGTAGCTCTAAGATCAACGTGAGTAGGAAAGGATGTTCCTCATGATGCTAGAAGAGGAGGAACAAACAAGAAAAACTGACAAAGTAAGTATATAGGAGACATGGGAACCAACTAAGGAGGATATTCTAACCATGTTTTCACATTGCAATGTTATAGAGCTAGACACCAAAGCTTCACAGTTTGTTGAAGGAAAGGTAAAGGCTAAAGAAGTTGGTAAACCTATTCTTCCTTGTACTTTCGATGGAACTTCTTATTATGGCTTCTATGACATTGGGATAGCTGTTAACTTAATTCCCTTTAATTTTTATTTGAAATCCAAAAAGAACTAACCCCAGCTGAATTACAGGATACTAGCATGTAACATCCCAGCATTAGAGCTTAGAAATAAGCTGAGATGAGGTGTGTGCATTGCATTCATGCATAGAAAATCTGGACAATTTTCACGCTTTTATATAAAACTTGTCAAAGTGATTGAAGCTTCTCTTAACTTGGTGGAACTGAAGTAGATCATCAAGTTGATTGTGATAAGTGTCAATATGACCTTTTCTAAAGCCTTATCTCTAGGTAATATAATTTGATCTATGGGTAGATCAAATAGAACTAAGCTAAACCCACCATATATTTATGAAGGATCTTATAGAGATCATATAGGGTATTCATTATAACAACTCTTGAACACTCAATTAAGTTTATAACTTAAGAAAAGAAACTTCTAAACCTCGGTACACATGTTTACTATAGTTATTCCTACCATGAGAATCATGGTAGTTCCTAAACACTCACTCTTATCGCAAATAGAGTAGAAAGGAAGTTAAGCCAAGACCATTTATGTTTGTTGCCATATTAGTAGGTGACATCCCTATTTAACCAAGTCCTAGTGTAAAGTGATCATCAATGTTGGATGATCAATTCTTCACCTAGTACTTATTAACTCGTAGCTTTAACCTATCATATTGACCTTCCAAAGCCTTAAGTGAATTAATAAGAAGAAGGAACTAGATATGGTAGAGTGTGCCATCATCAATGGAATGTGATCTTTAGTAGTGATCAAACCATTTGATGTTGGAGGAGTTAATTCACTCTTGAGTTAACAGGAAGAGGTGTCTAAACCTAATGTTTAAGCTAGAAATTATGAATCTATGAGAAAGCTAGTAGTACTAGAGTATAAAGTGATAATATTGTTAAGCCAAGTAGGTATAAACATAAAGTAAGCTTCCTTAACAAGATAAGCTTATAGAGAGACTAGTACAAGGCTACTGCTTAGTGTTAATAGATCCTAATCAAAAAATTAGAAGCCTAAGCTTTGTATGATAAAAGGATGGTGGTCATTATTCTCATGTCACTTGAGAATAAATGACTAGGCGTTGAAGAAGTGTTGTGCGAATACCAAATTTGGCAAAACCTTAGTAAGCTGAATCATCTAGCTTGATCATGAGAAGTCAAGCCAGAGTATGATGAAGTATATAACATAAGTTGTATGGAGTAGTTGGAGGCATAGTAGTTTAACCAAGCTAATACAAGAAAAAAACTTGTATTATGGGAGTAACACCCTACCCATTTCAGAGGATTGATATCACATGTGACATAGAGAGGATTGTAATCTTGCAAGCCTTGGAAGTAGTTGCAAGGTTAATATAAAGGAGTTAATGGATGGAGTTAGAAGTATCTACATTGATGGATTTATCAATGGTAGTTAAGTAAGAGAAGTTATATACTAGAGAAGAATGAAGGACGAATATTGTTGAAGTGGCATGACCATGTCATCATATGATGATGGATATGGTGGAGCCAGATGACTAGATCAATTAGACAGAAGAGATCTTAGTGAAGTAGATGAGAGATTCAAATAAAGTATATCTAGGAATGGAATTCCTTAATTAAAGATAGGTTTAGTGAGGTATTATGGTAGGGATGCTTTAGAAGCCTTAACCAAGATCATATCAAGTCATTACAAGATCCATGCCTACCTCTTTGTTTAAAACCCAAGAATCAAGAGGGTACTTAAACCAATCCCTATTTTTAGCCAATCAATGAATAGTATCTCTTAGTCAAATGAAGTGTCTAAGAGATAATTAGAATACCAGTTGAAAGAATGTATTGATGAGAGTCTTGCCCATTTTATTCTCTTAAACACTAATAGAAACCTAGTCTTGTAGAACTATCAATATCACATTGGGAAAGTCATCCCAAATAGCTCACTCTAAGTAGAGTTATTATCCATGATCACAAAACATGAGGGTAATATATCCTAGCTCATATTATTCATCCATAGCCATAATGGAATGTGAGTCTATTGAATATTCTCAAAACCCATAATAACTACTTGTAAATGAATATCTTCATTTCTTTACCAATGATTGTTACTAATGCATAATGACTTAACCAAGATTGTTTTATTGTAATTCTAAACACTACAAGAAAAGTAGAATCTGAATAGGAGAAACCATCCAGTTTTGAGAACCATAAAATTTAAATCATCAAATTGGAAACCATAAAACATTTGAGGTATTATAATGCATGTGCATATTTATTCCTTTATGAGGTCAAGTATGAATCAGATTCTATATATAGCATTAACCATCTCAAATATTGATTGATACCTTCGATCCGGATTACGGATGTAGTATAGCTTTTCCCCCCTTGTAGACCTAGGTTTATCATATCCTCGGGAAGCAAAGCATAGTGAAGTTACTTTAACGGACCTTCGGGAGTTTTAGAATTCTTTTTGTGTTTTTACCGGACCAAGAGTTTGTGTCTTTTTGTTGTTATCGATGATGGAGAGAGAGGGCCTAGGGTGTTCGGTTTCACTTGTAGCTGTGCAAAACATCTGATGTGAATAAAAGATAGAAATAAAGTATGCATGTAATTGTTAGAGCAAGATAAATTATATGTGGGCAGTGCATCCATAATTTCTATTGCCTCCGCAATCGCTTATAGCAATAACCTACTAGTATCATCCATAGAAGAAAGAGAACTAATGATATGCATAGTGATGTCACTGTTGATCCCAAGTAAATCCCTCGCTCACAATCATACTACCCTTTCTGTCACCGGGGTTCCCACCCTGTAGATTAGTCATTACTCATACTCCCTATACCTGGCTCAATCCTCGGGCTCTTAGGTACCTAACAAGTCCTTAGATTGAGGCAAGGGAGGATACAATAATCATCATGTCATACAAACTAATACATGATCCCATCTATGATAAATAACATGCACAAAAAGCTACATGGCTAGGCCGAAGCCCTTAGCCTAAGGAGAATTAGTCACACATAGAGATGAGATCAAAGATCATAAACATTGTAGTAGAATTCATGAGATTGATAGAAAATGGTCTTACAATGTTGCCAATCCAAGAAGAGATCTACTATTAGAAGTGGTGGAATATGGCTATGGTGGTGGAGAGATTAGATCTAAGTTTATTCCTCCGGTGGCTCAATCGGTGTTGTGGATGGAGATCTGGGGGTGGCTGTTGGTTTCTACGAGCCTTTGTTTCTCGTTGCCCAAGGCCTCTTTATATAGGGGTCCCTTCACGAAAGTAGTTTTGTTTGACCTAGCGGTGCAGATGGCAACTATACGGCCGGAACTATATGGCCGAATTTTTTCCAAAATAAGACCAGAAATCTTTCCAAAATAAAATGGAAGTGCTGTCAGCAACTCGGCATTTGGATATGCTTCTATATTTATGTACTAGACTGAATATATCTTTCCACCAGAAAGAGCCTCTACGAGACTGAGTATGTGGTATGCTATCGCCATAGAGTGACCAGACTAGCTTTACCCATGGGACATTAGCTTTGGAGTAAAATTTGTGGACTTGCTTCATAAGAAGTGCTTTATTTTGCAGTTCCAGATTCAGTACCCCAACCCTCCATGTTGTCTAAGTTTGCAGACAAGAGACCAAGCTGCTAGTGCATTCACAGATGAAGAGTCTTCCTCCTTTGCCCATAGATAGTGCCTTTGAGCATGATTACATATGTTGATGACAGTTTTCTGAATTTTTAGAGAGCACATGAAGAAGGTAGGCAAGGTAGATAACACTGATCGAACCAACTCTAATCGGCCCCCATAACCAGAAAAGTGAGCACTGGCATTTAGCCGTCTCTCAACTAGACCCACAAGAGTTGACATGTCTTGGATCATGGGTTTAGTAATACCCAAGGGCGGCCTAAGTTAGGGAAACGGAAGTGTACCGGTAGCACAACCAAACGTTGATGCCAACTGCTCCAATAGTTCCTCTGTCATGTTAATCGACATTTGAGAGGAGTTGGCATAATTCACCTGTAGGCCAGTTGCTTGGGCAAAGATTTCAAGCAGCTCCTTAAGTGCAGCGAGTTGAACAGGGTAGGCTTGCAGGATGAGAAGTGTGTCGTCTGCGTACTGTACAATCGGAAAGTCTGTATTTGAAATATTCAGTGGAGCCGACAAGATACCAGACATAACTAAATTATTAACCATCAGCTGAAGAAGCTCCGACACGCTCACAAATAAAAGGGCGAGAGAGGGTCGCCTTGACGTACTCCTCGCTTGCAAAAGAACTTCTTCCTTGGTACCCCATTCAAAAGTACTGCCGAGGTACCAGTTGACATTATCATCTTAAGCCAATTCAACAAACGAGCATCAAATCCCAAACACTCAATTTTTTTAGTATTGCCTCATGCTCCACCGTATCAAAAGCTTTCACAAAATCTAGTTTGAGAATTACCGACGCCGATCGAGTTTGCTTGCATTGGCGGATATACTCATAAGCCCAACTAACACAGTCCTGTATATTTCTTGATTTGAGGAACCCATATTGATTAATATGCACCATCTCAAGAATCCTTTCTTGTAACCGGTCAGCAAGCAGTTTAGTGATCAGCTTTAAACAAATGTTAAGAAGTGAAATCAGTCTATAGTCACTTGGGCCTTCGGGAGAAAGGGTTTTAGGGATCAAAGTAATGAAGGAATCGTTGATACTTTGTAGATTCACATTCCCTTCCCAAAACTCATGGCAAAGATCATAAAAATCATACTTAATCACCCGGGACCGGGGCTTTATCACCGGGCATTGGGCAGCTACAGCTGCATCAATTTCCTCGTGCGTGAATGGAGCTGACAGCATGCTCAATCCTTCGAATACAGGAAAATAATGGGCAAAGTTAAATGTGTCGTCAATTGAATGTGCCACACCTAGTCTGTTACGAAAAGACTCCCAGAGCAAACCAGCTTTCTGGGAATGTTCCGTAGCTTATGAACCATCCTCCCTTATTAGAGTAGATATTAGAATTTTCCTATAACGAATAGTTGCCATTGAGTGGAAAAAGGCCAAGTTCTCGTCTCCTAATCGAGCCCATCTCGCAGTGCAGCGCTTACACCAATAGTCTTGTTTACATAACAAAAGATGTTGTAATTTGTTTTTAACAATATTTCTAAAATTCCATTCAGTGATGTGAAGCTGACGTTGTTCTTCAAAACAGTACAAATCAAAGATGACTTTATTGCAGTTGGAAATCAGTATATTTAGTACCTGAAAGTTAGAACTCTACTGCTTTAATCCTTTTCTCAAGCGTTTGAATTTGGCAGAGATACGTTTAGCACTATCGCCCGAGGCAACAAGTTTCCCAAAGCGATTTAACTTTGTCAAGGAAACCTGAAAGCCTCACCCAAAAACTTTCAAAACGGAATACCTTTGCTTTAGGAATTTTGGTACCAATCGAGACAACGCAAGGAACGTGATTAGATGAAGGGCGAGCCAGAGGATACACCAAAGTGTTTGGAAATTTCAAGGTCCAAGCCGAAGACGTAAAGAACCAGTCAAGTTGAACAAGCAAAGGATCATGTTGCATGTTGCTCCACGTGAATGATCTTCTCTTGATGGGCAGTTCAATAAGGCCAAGATAGCTGATTATCTCGTTAAAAGTTGCAATGTCAGTCATGTTGGCCCCCTCACGATTTCTATTTTCTGTGAAACGGTAGAAATTGAAGTCGTCAAGTAATAACCAGAGCGCATCATCCACAATGTCAAGAGAGAAAAGCCAGACCACAAAGTTCTGACGAGCAACACCAGTGCATGGCCCATATACATTAACCAGTGTGAATTGATCATCAGAAATGCAGGAAGTGAATTTCACAGCTAAGCCAAAGCTCTCCTCTAAGATGATCTATCCCTCAAATAATTTACTAATCCAGAGAATCAATAGACCTCCTAAAACATCCTCGGATGAAATATAGGCAAATTTATCAAATTTGGGAGGTGCAAAACCCCGGATGAAACTCGAATCAAACCCACTGCGTTTAGTTTCTTGAAGGCAGACAATCGAAGCACTGCTTTCTTCTATTTAATTACGTAGGGTCGGCCATTTATCAGGATCATTTACCCCATGAATATTCCAACAAAGGATTTTCCACAGCCGATTACGATCCATTACTGATCGTCACGTCCCTGGTAAAGGCGAGCATCAGTGAGCTCATCAGGGTTGATCTGACATTCTTCAATGCCAATTCGCTTCATTTCTTCCACCTGCAGGACCTCCGGTGGAGAGGCCTTCGGCAGCTTGGAGACTTTGCGACAAGATTGCTGGTTGGGAAATGCCATGGCACAATACCCATCCTTGTTGCTATGAGTTGGGTAGCGCTTCACTGGTTCAATGGGTTTGGATGCATCCGTCTTCTCCTGCTTACGACGGCCTCGACGACGGTCACAAACAGTACTAGACTGAGTCTCATCAGAGATAGGGAGTTCGGTAGCAGCCTCAATCATGCAAAGATCTTCAGAAGTACAAATGTCTATGGTATCCATCTGCATCCATGTAAGAGACTGCAAATCCTCCTCGTGCACGAAACCCAGTTCACACAAACTCTGTTCTACTTCCAAAAGGCAAATATCAGGCTTGTTTTGCACGATCAGAACACCCTTGTCAGATAAAACCAAGCCCTCAAAGGCCTCTGCCTAGGAACGTTTCCGTGGGGCAACAATCCAGTTGACTGCAGAAGAAATAGCCAGATCAATAACTGAAGTTCCCAACAGAATCTGCCTAAGAACTGCAGCAAAGTAGTTACGCTGAAACTGAAGACCAAAAACCAAGGATTCATTCATCCACTCCAACGAAGGAGGGTGCAGCTCCAGTTTGTGAGACATCTCAACCATGCTCAAGTTGTGGAGATTAGAAGTAACGCCAGCTAAACGCTCAAGTTGGTTATATTGTTTGTGCTAAGGAAAAGAACAAAACCTTGGAATTTGCGGACCGATAATTCAACTCCCTCCACCTTGACTAATAGTACTATCTGCACAGTTGAGCCAGCTACAGTTTCCTGCATCACTACATCTTCAGTGCTTACTGCAGCAATTTAAGCCAACACCACACCTTCAGCATCAATCTCTAGTTCCTGGTCCTCCCCTCCAGCACGAGTAAAAGACAGTATACCGCCTATCTCAGGCGGTGGTGGTGGGGGCGAAGGGGACGAGGAAAAGTGTTCACGCAACGAAGCCGAGGACACATGGGGTAGGGAATCAGGCAAAACAGAGGAAGTAGTGGGAGGCGAAACAATATCATTAAATAGTTGTCTAGTCAGATCATTAGCTCCCTTCTTAGCCCAAATTTGCTTCCTGGAACAGGTTCGTCCAATATGACCCAAATCTTTGCAGATGAAGCACCGAGCTTTGGGGCATTTCGCAGTTGTATGGCTCAATTCATAGCATCGCCCACACAAAGAATTAACAAGACAATCCTTAACCCGATGACCCCATTCGTAGCAGACGAGACATTTTATTTTATTTTTGCATGCACGCCATACGTGATTGAGCTCTAGGCACTTAACAACAGCCTTTAGGCCACAGTAGAGATGAGTCCAGAAGAAGTCCAATAGGTCCTGACCCACTAGCTGGAGGAATTTCAGTTGACCTTTTTTGAATATTGTCCTTTGCCGACACATTCTCATTCCCATTAAGAGACGCAATATTCGGGCAATTAAGCATAGTGCGATCAGGGGGTGCAGATCGGGTAGTCATCACTCAAAAAGGAAGAAAGTAGAGCTGGCGGTGGTAAACCAAAAAGATTCAAAGCAGACTCAATCTCCGGGTCCTCATAAGATGCTAGCCTGTGATCAAGGACATGCTGAAGCAGAATTTTCGGTACAAGTAGCTCCTTGCCTTTCCAACACTGCCAGAACTGAGAACCCACAAATTTCGGCTTAAAAATAGGATCTTCAAAAATGTGTGAGAAATTACACAGGAACTCCCCACAACGAAAAGCATCTTCCATAGACTTGGACTGAACCGAATCTGAAACCTTCACAGAGGCACAATTACCCAATTGATCAGAAAAAGCAGGCTTGTTGACTATCGATAAATTAGGAAGAGCAATATGCAGTGAATAATTCTGGTTGTGCTGTTATCTGCAAGGAGTTGGCAAGCTAGAAGGTAATCAAAAGACGAACGAATGGCCATAGATTTACGCACAGGTGAACAACCATCAGTCAAAACACCAGATAACCAAGCAGTAGCAGTGTCATCCATCCTCGAACTCATTGCCATAGTGTCTTCTCGATAGACAGAGAAATAACAGACAAAATCTGGCCAAACTCTGTCCTTCAAACCATAGACGAAATGGCCAACACGATTAGAGGCAACTGAAAAGCGAAATCTCTTGTCACTGAGTTGAAACACTCTAAATCCCAGATGATCACCACCAAGGCAGCATTGCAGAACCACCCCCACCGATTCTTCCGATAGAGGGAAGCAAGAAGACGAAAAGGCGACAACCAGAAAGAACTCCTTGGAACCAAGAAAAGGATAGAAGGTCATGGGGGAGTTGAACCGTCGACGCACCTAAGCCTCGACTGCCAGGCCGGGCGAAAAGTGCCAATGGAGTAGGCCTTCCATTGGAGAGTCACCTTAGGCGCCATGGATCACGAGGAGGGAGGGGTGGGAGAGGAGGGAGGAGGATGGAGGCGCCATTCTGCCAGTACCAAGCTTTTCTTCTTTTCATCCTCAACTCCACGTTCCCTTCATGGAGGTTAATTAAATCCTTTATAGTTCTTAAGAAAGGATGGCCTAGTATGATAGGAGCAATAGAATCTTCAGACATATCAACAATAACAAAGTCAATTAGAGCAGGACAACCTTTAATGTAAACTAAAGTGTTCTCCTTAATTCCTATAGCTTGTTTATAAGTAGAATCTGGAAGATACAGTTTTAGTTCAGTGATTTCGAAAGAGCCAAGATTTAGCTTGTTAAAAAGGCTCTTTGGGACACCTAGATCAAAAGGTGTAGCTATCTCATTGGTCTCAATCTTAATTTTAATCGTGGGCTCAAATATATCATCTAGTTTAACATGTAATTTTTCAGCGATTTTCTTGTATTCCTCTTCAAGATCGCGTACCTTAATCGCTCCTTGATCAACAAAGTGTTGATACATAGATTCATCGTTACCTTTACTCACCGGAATTTTGACGTTGATCCTCTTTACGAGGTCTTCAATGGTGTATCTTGGTGAAGGGGCGTTACTATAATCAAACTCTTTAGGCTCCTCTCTTTGGATACTCATCATTTTGAGTTCTTCAACAGGATTGGGCTCAGCTTTACCTGCAAATTTAGCTAGAATGAGAGTTTGACTCTCGGTTAGCTTACCTAGCTATGCCTCAACAATTTTCGTCCTTTCTTGGAGGCCCTGCAAATCATTCCTCAAACTTACAGCTTGGTTAGATAATTTACCAAGCATAGCATCATGGTTCTCCATTATTTTAACAAGAATATTGTTTTGTTCATTTTGTGAGTCTATAAAATACTTAAGTTTTTCTTAGAGACTACCATTACTAGTTCCCATATTATTATTAGAGTTACATGTAGGATTAGAATAATGTTTCTAAAAATTAGGATTGTAATTTTTCTTCCAAGCAGGGTTATAATCATTACGAGCTATGAAGTCTATTTCTTGAATATTAGTTTCGGGAATAGCTCTTACCTTGGTTTCCTTACCTTTCACAGCTAATATGAGCTCATCCAACTTAGCATTAAGTTCTTCACCTTATTGTGGTGAGACGGAGCTCACATTCTTCGTGTTTGATCTTTCTACATGCCATTGGGCATGGTTGTCTTGCATATTGTCTAGATGCTGCTTTGCTTCGGTAATATGTTTACCCATAAATGTTCCTCCAGCTGCATTATCAAGCATAGACTTAGACACGGGATTAAGAGCATTATAAAATAAATGAAGGATTAACCAATCTTCCATCCCATGGCTGGGACAGTTTCTTAAACATTCTTTCATCCTCTCCCATGCAAGCTCTAGTGGCTCACGCTCTTCCTATCTAAAACCAGTAATATTAAATCTTAGTTGATAGTCTTTGCAGATGAGAAAAATTTAATCATAAATAAATAAGTACATCCCACCATGGGGTAATAGTATTTTTAGGCAAAGTTAGCAACCATTCTTTTGCTCTTCCTCTAAGAGAGAAAGGAAATAAATGCAATGTGATCGCATCGGGGTAACATCTTTTATGCGGATCATGTCATATATTTCAGTGAAAGTATTCAAGTGCATACCTGCGTCCTCAATAGCAGAGCCTCAAAATTGATTCTATTGAACCAAACTTAAGTAATGGGGCTTAATTTCCATTCATCAGCAGCAATTGCTGGCTGAGTAATAGGAGTATGTAAATAATCATTATTGGGAGTGGTAAATTCCCCAAGCTTCTTTTGAGCATATAACCTATGTTTTTGGCTTTTCTTAAACAGAAACTTATGATAATAATAAAAACAAGGATTTAAAGACTAACTATTTTTTTGGTTTTTCAAATAAAGACTTAAAGAAAACTAACAAAATTAAAAACAACAATTAAAACTACGAAGGTTCCTACTAACCTCACCAGGGTAGCTATTGCTTCCTCGGCAACGTCGCCAGGAAAAGAGTTGGTACCTTCGATCCGGATTACATATGTAGTATAACTTCTTTTTCCTAGTATACCTAGGTTTATCGAATTCTCGGGAAGCAAAGCGTAGTGAAGTTACTTTAACAGACCTTGGGAGTTTTAGAATTCCTTTTGTGTTTTGACTGGACCAAGAGTTTGCGTCTTTTTGTTGTTGTCCATGATGGCGAGAGAGGGCCTAGGGCGTTCGGTTTCACCTGTAGTTGTGCAAAACATCTGATGGGAATAAAAGATAGAAATAAAGCATGCATGTAATTGTTAGAGCAAGATAAATTATATGTGGGTAGTGCATCCATAATTGCTATTGCCTCCGCAACCGCTTATAGCAATAACCTACTAGTCTCATCCATAGAAGAAAGAGAACTAATGATATGCATAGTGATGTCACCGTTGGTCCCAAGTAAATCTCTCACATACAGTTGTACTACCCTTTCTGTCACTGGGGTTCCCAACCTGCAGATTAGTCATTACTCATACTCCCTATACCTAGCTCAATCCTCGGGGTCTTGGGTACCTGACAAGTCCTTATATTGAGGCAGGAGAGGATACAATAATCATCATGTCATACAAACTAATACATGATCCCATATATGACAAATAACATGCACAAAAAGCTACATGGCTAGGCCGAAGCCCATAGCCCAAGGAGAATTACTCACACATAGAGATGACATCAAAGATCATAAATATTGTTGTAGAAATCATGACATTGATAGCAAATAGTCTTATAATGTCACCAATCGAAGAAGAGATATACTATACAAGTGGTGGAATATGGCTATGGTGCTAGAGAGATTAGATCTAAGTCTATTCCTCCTGCGGCTCGTCGGTGTTGTGGATGGAGATCTAGGGGTGGCCGATGGTTTTGCGAGTGTCCGTTTCTCGTCGCCCGAGACCTCTTTATATAAGGGTCCCTTCACGAAAGTTGTTCTGGTTGACCTAGCGGAGCTGATGGCAACTATACGGCTATAACTATAAGACCGAAATTTTATTTTGGTCGTATAATTGGTCGTTAGAGCGTCTGCCTTCGACCCACGACTCCAGGTTTCTTCTGGTTGTTGGAAATCTCGAATCTTTGACTTTAATGTAGTGATTTCCATCATCAAACGTCATTATCTGCGCAGAAAAAATTGAAAGAAAGGATTGCATACCCCGTTGAATACTAGGCATTAGTGGCAGGGTTTAGAGAGATATTTTATCAAAATTATGAATAATATCTAGTTTAAATGTGGACGTAGATGGCTATATTTCAGAGCCATCATTGACCATAACCATTATCGTGGGAAAATGGAAATCATTTTCTATATAAGGGAATAAATCTCTAAAACCCTAATCCTTAATTATTTTATTTAATAAACAATTTCCTATATAATAGTAGATGTTGGAATGCACCAAAAGATTAGGTCAACTAACCAATATCAGGACCTCTGAAATATTTGAATTATTATACAAAGGTTTTGGTGTTTAAAAGTTTTGAGATTTGAATTCAAAATGAATTATAAAAACAGAAAAACAAAAAAGAAAAGGAAAAAGTAGTGCAGTAGCTTCGTCCCACAGCCCAACAACCCTCTGCAGTTGTTTGCCGCTCACGAGCAACAGCATCAAACGCTTCGCAAGCTTTGCTGCAGCCCACGCTGGCCCATGCGTAGACCACCTAAGGCCCGTACCGATTCGTCGATCTTTTTGTTTTCTTCTTCCTCTCGCCAGAAAGCAGTGGCGGCAAAGCATCTCGGTGGAGCTCTAGCGACCGCTCGATCGGCGACCTCGGCGCTGCGATGCGTGCCACTGCTTAACACTGCCAATAAATAGCCCTGCACCGCCGGAGGAACCTCGTCGTGACCCATTTCTCTTCTTCGTACAGGAGACGCCGAAACCCTAGCTCTGGCTCTCTTCCTCCCTGTGCCATTCTAGAGCTTCTCTAGCCACCCTAAGCACACCGCCAAACTCGTCCAGTCGTCCTCGTTCTTTCTATATAGGTCGCGAGAGCCAGGGAGATCTCAGTCGAACCAATTGACGCTTCATCCCCACCGCCAGAGAACACCGGTCATCGTCGATTGTCGTAGTTACAGTGCTCCTACGACCTCGCCAGCACGCGTTTCAGCTTTGTGGTGAGCTATTGGTGCTTGCACCCCTCTCTGGTTTCTCTCTCGCTTCCTGGTCCGCCCTGCCGCCGTAATCTGTCGTCGGCCGCCATGGTTCATCGTTGCTGGAGCCACTCCGTGGACCATTTTTTGGTGGCGTGCCCATGGATCGACTCGCCCTGCTCTCCTCTAGCGAATGCGGCTATCACCTTGTGCTCATGCGCTCTCAATCCACAGGTTGAGCCTCGACCCGAGGAGATCACCCTCGGGTGATGTGAGCATGACATCATGTTGATGTCATAATACAGTTTTGTTTATTAGTTTCTATTTTCGGTAATAGATAAATCCCCGGGTATGACGTGGCATAAGCCCCAGTAGTCAGCGGCTCTGGGGTAGAATAGGTTGGGTACCACAGGTGCTGTGTCATGCTGAGGTCATCATGATGCAATAAAACATTTAATAAATTTCAGAAATTGACTAAGTTTTATAAAAATCATATTTTTTTCTTCTATAATTCATAAAAATCTATATTATATATCAAAATGCTCAGAAACATAAATTCTATAATTTACACTTATTATCATAATTTATTTTCCAACTTAGATAAAATAATAATTATTAATTACTAAATACCCTATTAAGGTTAAATATTTTAAAAGGCATATTCTATTATTCAAAATTCATCAAATTTAGTATAATATAGCTAAGTTCTTAGAAACACAAAATATACATTTATAAACCTATTTCATACATTTTTGTGTCACCTAACGAAATATTATTATTTATTAAGTCTTTATAAAGTGATAAAACTTATAAAAGTCATATCTTATGATTTAAAAATGACAATAATAGATATAATATACCAAGATGATCAAAAAAATAAAATCTACACATTAAAAATATAACCCTTCACATTTGAAGTAAAATAAATGAAAATGTTTACTAAGTCTTATTAAAACCATTTTCTTCTATTCTAATGAATTAAAAATATATAAATCTTTACTATTGCCTTTATCTTTATTTCTTTAGAGTCTAAAAGTGTAACAAAAAGTTAAATTGATGTTTAAGTGAAGTCAAAAAAAGTCTAACCAATTTAAGTTGTATATACCAAAACTACCATTTAAAACCATGTGCATCTTAATTTTCCTAAAAAGATTTTATTAATTATAAAATCAATAAAAAATATTATATTGTTTATCACAAGGACCCTATTCACTTATAAAATAATGAAGCTCATATCCACCAATTTTTTTACAAGTTTGGTAATCCACCTAAAAACCTAAATCAAGTTTCTAAGTAACTAAAGTAATGCTTGTTCTAAGTTCAATAATGATTCCCTCTACTTCAAAAGATTCAGGAACCCTACTTAACCAATAGAAATAATACCCTTGTTTCACCTTCATGAGGTGTTATGTGTTAAACAACATGTAGTGTTCTCTCATATTCAAAATATATAAGTCTCCACTTGCTAGTGGCATAGCTATTCAAAAATACTAATTATTTTCTTCGTGAATAATTATAGTTAATAAGAAATCCTAAAAGTGTAACTCCAAGTTTAAATGCTTTTATTTTGTCAAGTAACATTTTCCTCAGAAGTTATTCTTTTAAGAAACATTAAAAGTAATCCCTAAGTATTTCTGTAGGAACTCTAATGAAGTGACAATTCTATTAAGAAGTAATGTGTACCATTCCACACTTGAGTTCTTTACTATTGAATGCTACTTGTTGCTTTTACATATTCTTTCACACACTCTCACAAGCCTTAATAAGAAGCACCAGTGTGAAAATTGACATAAAAGTGCAACACATTCCAAAGAAATCATTCCAAGTTCCAAACCCTAGAATAGATACGATTACTCTAGAGATTCACGTTGGCCGAATTGCATTACATTACTTATGCATAATTGCATATTGATTCTTTAAACATTCGTTCTTACCAGACCAATGATGTTGTTTACATAATTTGGATATTCTATTGTCTTGAAGATCGTGAGTGCATAATCTTGCAATCACAAAAGGCAAGTTCACACTTGCTCATGTCCTTTGGTTATTTTCTATCAAATACTTGTAACTCAAATATTGTCATCACCTGCATTTCAAAAAGGTCAGAAAATATTATTTTCATAATAATATGATTATGGATTATTTACCAAGTGGTAATAATCTACGAATACAGTTCCAGTGGTAAAGGAACATAATATTTGGGACTTAATCAACCAATGTCATCAATGATTCTAGCGTTGTATATTGCGCGTTAACCATGAGATTTAGAATGGGACGGCGAATTCAGCTGGATCTTCTTCCTTTCGCATGGACAGATGACCTTATTATGAAGCTGCAGATTTCTCGTGGAGAATCCAGCACATAGGATGGAACCCTTATGTCCCCGTGATATTGGTGTCTAGATTATTTGTGCATACCTGTCTTGGTGGAGGTTCACCATACCAGATGGTGGCTGCTAGGTAGAGCTTCTTACAGAGTCTTCGAGAGGCTACCAGGGTTGTACCTGTGCTAAAGCTTCTTAGGGGATCGTGTCTTCATGTTGGGTCATGGAGAAGGGCAGTGATTGGCTTGGATCTTAGGTTGGGCCCCAAACCAACGAAGTTTGTGTCTATAGAGATAGTGCATCATACACTCCTTTTTAGTGAACTTGCTGAGTACGCTCGTACTCAACCATACCTTCTTAACCCTTCCCAAATTCTGAAGTCGTTGAAGGCGATGTCAACACCAACTCATCCTCAACAAATCATCATCGACAACTCATGTTATTCAATAAAGTCAATGAAGTCAACATATACATTAACCGAAGTGAAGATGAAGTTTATGGTTAGATAGGAGTAGATACTCTAGCCATAAAACCTACTTCTGTAGAGCATTGCATTAGTAGAATTGTAAGACATAGTTTAGATGCTAGTCTTATTACCCAGATAGTTCTGACTTATTATTTCTGGTTCTTCTTTGTAAGAAGTTTCTTTCTTCCTCTTTAACCTAGAGTGTTCTCTAGATCTTTTGTAAAGAGTCGAGTTGTAATCTATAGTCATGTCTTGGACCTGCTGTGTTTCTATTGTACCACCCTGAGGGATGTAATACTAGTGAACGATATTTTATTGGTGTTATGTCAATGACTATAGTGTACTACATCATGCAGTGGTATGCAGGGTCACCGCATGACATGACTATAATGCTTGCAGATAAGACACTCAGAGTTCCTATGGGAATAATTAGAGATGTTCCAATCTATCTTGGACCATATAAATATCCCCTTGATTTTGTGCTTATTGATATGCCTACTGATCTTTATTGTTCCATTATCTTCGGAAGAACATTCTTAAACACTGCAGGAGCAAACATTGATTTCAAGAGACAAATTGTATATCTCAAGTTTGGTGAAGAGAAAATGAACTTTCACCTCTCTAAATTTGACCGTAAGCCGGCTATTGAAGATTTAGACGATTATGAGTATGAAAAAGAAGAGGAAGGTAATATAATTAATCTAGCTTCAGTAGTCATTGAGACCCCTGATGATGATTTAGCAAGGAGTTTAGTCAACAATAATAATATTTTTCAAGATGCAGGAAAATTGGAAATAGACGATTATCTTGACTCCACACCTAAGGTGGACCCCGGGATGAATCAAAAATATGAAGAACCTATAAGAAAAGGAGATGAGGCACCTCCACCTCCTACTCTCAAAACTTTACCCCAGGAGTTAAAATATAGGTTTCTTCATGAAACTAATAATTTCCCTATTATTATAAGTTCTAACCTTGCAAAAAAAAGAGTTGGAAAATTTAATGATGGTTCTCTGGATGCATCAGAATGCTCTTGGGTATTCGATGAGTGACTTGAAGGGGATTAGTCCATCGATAGCCACCCATAGAATATTTATGGAATACAGAGCCTAGTCGGTTGTAGACTTTCAGAGGCGACTCAAACCTCACATGAAAGAAGAGGTAAGGAAGGAAATAATACATTTGTTAGATGCAAGGATCATCTTTCATGTGGAAGAAAGTGAATGGGTAAGTCTTGTTTATTGTGTTACAAAGAAAGGTGGATTTACTATTGTTGAAAATGAACATAATGGGATGATACCTACTAAAACCTTTGTTGGTCATAGGATGTGTATTGAATATACAAAACTTAATAAAGAAACTAGAAATGATCATTATCCTTTGCCGTTTATAGATAAAACTTTAGAAAGGCTAGCTATGCACTCTCATTATTGCTAACGGTTATTCTGGTTTTCCTCAAATTATTGTTCACCCTATTAACCAACTTAAAACAACCTTTATTTGACCTTACGGTTTATACGCCTATCGTCGTATGCGTTTAGGTCTTTACAATGCCCCTACCACCTTCCAAAGGTGTATGATTGCTATATTTTCCGATTATGCTGAAAGTATTATGGAAGTATTCATGGATGACTTCTTTGTTTATGGAACTTCCTTTATTCATTGAATCCATAACCGTTATAAAGTTTTGCAGAGATCTAAGGACACTAACTTAGTCTTGAATTGGTAAAAGTGTCATTTTATGGTTCAAGAAGGTATAGTGCTTGGTCACAAAATTCAGGCAAGGGTATAGAAGTTGATAAAGCAAAGATTGAAGCAATAGAAAGGCTTCCCCTCCTCGAGATGTAAAATATATAAGGAGCTTCTTAGGCCATGGTCAATTTTATAGAATATTTATTAAGAACTTCTCAAAAACTACTAGACCTTTAACTAACCTTCTTCAAAAGGATGTTGTTTTTAATTTTAATGAGAACTATCTCACCGCTTTCAACATATTAAAACAAGCCCTTCCTGAAGCTCCCATATAAAACCATCTAATTGGAAGAAACCTTTTGATCTATTATATGAGGCTAGCCATGAATATGTGGGAGAAATTCTTTGCTAGTATGGTGGCGATGAGCTTAATATGATTCATCATGCTAGTAGCACCTTAAACAATGCTCAAAAGAATTACCCTATGGCAGAAAAAGATTTTTTCACTGTGGTTTTCTCCTGTGACAAGTTTATATATTATATTATTGACTCTAAGGTAAGAGTGCATACTGGTCATGTTGGCTTAATAGAGATTCTTGAAAGGACTGATGTTAAGCTAAGAATGATCCGTTGGAATTTACTTTTGGAAGAATTTGATTTACAAATTTTCCAAAGAAAAGAGGAACAGGAGGAGGCATCCATGGATATTGAGGAGGTTGATCCACCTAGGGTAGTGTCATCCATCTGCATACCTTTCAGAACCACAATTCCTAAAAGGAAATTTTCAATTTCTCTATGCAATGGTTTTGGTGATTTTCTGCAACCAACCTTGTTCAAAGGGAAAAAGAAAAAGTTGATCCAAGAATTAAAAGAAGAAGAAGGTACCCGAATAAACTCATTCCCCCTCGATGAGTAAGAGATTTGAAATATTGAAAACATCTTTGTACTGGATGATTTTCTGTTATTTATTTTTGCATATTTGTATTCCTTTTATTTTTCTGAGTTCATGTCAGTCTTGCAAAGTCGGTACGGGCGGGCAGTACGGGCGGCTCCGCCCGTACCACTACTCATTAAGGCGGCAGTAACCTTCGACGCAATTTTTAGATATCAGTACGACAGTATAGTATGGGCACGGCTGCTCGTACGTCTGGTGGTTACCGACTCTATGTGTCTTTGTTCATTTTGTGTCCAAAAGAATCGAAGTCGATAAAACTCAATACGAATTGGCAGTACTGGCAGGGCCCGCCGGTACCACTTTGTTAGTTGACTATTTACCGACTTTATACCATCGATTTTTTGGAAACGACCTGGTATGGGTTCGTCGTACGGGTGTCCTCCCATACCAAGTGGTTGTTATGATCATGAATTTCTTCCTTTTGCACTAATTTCTTTCCATATTTGTTGGGATTCTTTTCTTGGTCGGCCCTTTTTCTTCTGGTATGATTGTTTTCATGTTTCTAACCCTTAATAAGCCTCCCTAAAGGTCTTCTTCCCTCTCATACCAAACAGATCTTCCCCATGTTTCTCGTCCTTCTCGAGAACCTTGCAACCATGTCTTATCCATGGGACATCGTTCAAGACGAGGAGGATCGCCACGGATCTTCCTCAAGGATCACAAAAGATGCCAAAGTGGTAGCCGCTACGCAGAAGAAAGAGGAGGAAGCAATATGTGATCAATTAGGAGCCGAGGATGGACTCAAGATGATGGAGATGGTCAAGGATGGGCCTAAGGTGTTTAGTATCGGTACAGGTAAAGAAGGAGATTTCGAGGAGGTCCAACTTGATCTAGAGGAAGATGGGGAGTCTTACTTTAAGAGGATCAAGAAGCAAGGGGAATACATCCAAGCTTCTCTAGACAAACTTGATCGTTTCATCAAGAAAGTTGAGGTAAAGTCTCTAGGGCCTTCTAAACATATTGAATTATTGTGTCGCTATCTGGACTAGATGGATCTGAAGATAATGAAGGGGCTAGAAGCCAACCTCGACATTAGCCTCTAGTTCATCAATGCACAGAAGCAGACGATTGAGATGTATAAGGCTCTTGTGGAGCAATTGGAGACAATTAGCAAGCAATGCCAAATTTTCATCTTGATCCTAGAAGCAATAAATAAGATGCTTCGTGCAAGCCTACACAGTTTCAGGACTTCATCTCCCGCGAACTTAGGATGCACCACGGTATCAAATAATTGCAAGGGATTATTTGATCCATCCGGCTTGATTCCAAGCTTGGGGGGTCTATGAGAACCTTGTAATCTATCTTACAGTTTTAGCATGTTTATTTTCCCGCACGCATGTTAGGTTTTAATTCTAGAACTTGCATTAGTTGCATCAACTTTGAGCTCCCTTTTTGTTCAAGATAAGATTGATATCTGTTAAGTTTCAAGACTTCATAATATTTGAAGTTATCTTTTGATTCATGATTACTATATTAAATTGTTGAAATAGGTTTAGTGTTATGATACTTATATAGCTGTCATGATTTTACGGACTTCCACACCAATAAAAGTATTGATTAAATTATGAGAAGAAGAATTTTGGTAGCATATTATAGTCATGAGTTTTAAGAAGACATAAAGGTAGTGGGCATGATCAAGTGGTTGTTCTAAAAAAGAGAGAGAAATAAAAAATAAAAAAAGGCAGAAGAGAAGAGAAAGAAAAGAACAACAATTAAAAGAATTCCAAGAAAAAAGAGAAAGATACAAGAAAAAGAATGATCATGAATCTTCATTACTGAAATCAAAGTGCTCAGTTAGTTTAACTTTATGATTATATGATGTGTTGAATCATTGAAAGCTTCTTAAAACTTCATTGGTACTAAAAAGGTTAGGAAGCCTCTAAGTCATGTGATGTGTAAGGGTATGATAATACCCCTGAAGTAACTTTACATCTGATATTGTATTCCCATTTCAATTTCTGCCTCATTTATTGTAACGACTCGTGCGTCATGAACATCATGATCTTGTCCACAAGACACCATCTTTATTGGGGATGAGCAAGAGTCTAGCTTGGGGGAGCTGATGAGTCCAAAATTTAAGCATATTTACCTTTTGTTTTTGCAAAAATAGGATTGGGATTTTTGTATTTCACTATGTTTGTGCGCACCTTTTTGTCCTTGTTTCAACAGGATCCCAAATTACTAAGTCTCTTATGAACATATCAATTGCAGGTGTCATATTATGATATAATATGATATTTTTAAGTGATAAAAATCATTTTATTGATTTACCTTAGCACCTAGGAGAATACTAAGCGAGAGGAAAGCATCTACCACGATAACGACCAGTGGTACGGGCGGATCCCGCCCACACCATCCGCCCGTACCACGCGACATCATGTCCGCCTTGTCAAATACTTTCTCCGGGCAAAGACGTCAGTGAGATCCGACATTCACAGCCACCAGAAACCACGAAAAACCACATCAGAAAGGGATCTGAAGGAGGAACTTGGAGAACGGCAAGTCCTTGTTGCCTCATGGATCATTGGGGGACATTGCATCACCCCCTTCATCATCAGCCGATGCACCTTCATCACCATCACTACCCCCATCTCACATCTATTAGATCTTGTTGTAATTCTAGATTCAATTGTGGTTTGCGCTAGATTCATCCCGTACTTTTATCCATCCATTTGATTATGATGGTGTTGTTGATTGCTTCCATGTGTGAGTAGTTCCTTTGTTCTTAGGGAGATGCAGAAACCCTAGCACTATTATGAATTGAAATAAAGATGATATATTCTTGTGTCCGTATGACTGGTCGGTTTATAATAGATTTATGATTTGTGTTTGATCTCTCTCTTTAGATGGTATGTGTAGTCGTCCACATATCATTTGCCTTCAGGACTAAAGTGAGGGAGAAATTCTTTGGACGTGTTTGGAAGTATGCCTAGAGAGCTTCGTGATACTTGGTGCCAGCTAGCAACCTACACGATCAAATGAGGATAAAGAGGGACTCCCTAAGCTAATTACGATATCCACAGGGAGACCCTTAATTGTGGTGGTTTGTATGGGTGATTTCTCTCAGACATTGCAGTGGTTATTTAGAGGTGACCTCACTCTTGGCTCAACAAAGTGGCTTCCTACGAGCCTTGTAGTGAACATCTTATTATGGAGCTCTCTCCACACATATCATGACAAAAGAAGTATGTTATCTTAATTAATAATAATACTATCATCCTAGTGGTATATCCTACATCCCCGAGAACGTTTTATTCCTATTGAGTTCAACCACGTTTTCACACAACCTTTTTACTTGTTTTAATTACTTTTCTACACTCAATCAAAAACCTTTCAAACACCCTTTACTTGAGATCAAAGGCATCTAACAAGTATCCTTTGGTGGATACGATACTCTTATTTGTAAAATATCTACAATTGATCTATCCACTTGCAGCCATCAGCATCGTCGGCACCGGATGGAGTGCGCACTCCGGATTGGCTGGAAACGCACGTAGCAGGAAAACCATGCACCGCTCCATCGATTAAGGCCAAAACTGGCAAGCTCCCTCTAGGCATTCCAAGCCACTTCTCCAAAATTGGGTACAACTCTTGAACACTTTCAAATTGCACTCTGGACATGATAATGTTGTTTTTGAACACGTTCCCTTCATTTTCATTTTTTATATGGTTTTATTTTTTTATGGAGGTAAAGTATCAGTGGAACAGATAGAGAGGTGTCCCAAATGGAGAGGGGTTACCCATCCCGGTGGATCACAGAGCATCCACGGTTGGTGGGCATGATCCGCGTGACATCTGTGTCAGCCAATCAAGGCGTAGCAGCTAGAGTGAGCATAGGTTTGGAATTTTGTGAGAGAGGAAAAAACACACTAAGGGGTTAAGACAGAAAATATAACATATTTAAAAATGGAAATGCATGTTTGATACTACCTCCATCCCAAAGCTTAAGGCCTATATTTTTTGAAAAGTAAAACTATGTAAAGTTTGAGCAAGTTTTTAGAAACAAATATTCCGTGATGCAACTTATGTCACACTGGTGCAACATGGATCCACTAGTGTCATTGCATCTTCTCTCTTCAAAACCACACTGATCCACATGAACACACATCACTCCATTGGATTCTGTGAAGCAACTTGTGTCACACTGGTGCAACATGCAATGTGGAAGATGCTTCCCTATGTGTTTTTGCTCTCTGTGTCCATGGCCTGACACATAGATCCCTAGAGTCAATGATAGTTGTTCTTTTTCCAAACCACATAGATCCACTAGTGTCATTGCATGTGCTCTATTCCAGAACCACACTGATCCACATGACCACACATCACTCCAGTGGATTCCGTGATGTGGAACTTCTGTCACACTAGTGCAATAGGCAATGTGGAAGCTGCTTCCCTATGTGTTTTTGGTCTCTATGACCATGGCCTGACACATCGACTCCTTAGAGTCAATGACAGATGTTTTTTCCCAAACCACATGGATCCACTAGTGTCATTGCATGTGCTCTCTTCCAAAACCACACTGATCCACATGACCACACATCACTACAGTGGATTCTGTGATGCAACTTCTATCACACTAGTGCAACATGCAATGTGGAAGCTGCTTCCCTGTGTGTTTTTGGTCTCTATGACCACGGCCTGACACATGGAGTCCCTAGAGAATATGAAATTTGTTCTTTTCCCAAACCACATGGACCCACTGGTGTCATTGCATGTGCTCTCTTCCAAAACCACACTGATCCACATGACCACACATCACTCCAGTGGATTCTATGATACAACTTCTATCACACTGGTGCAACATGCAATGTGGAAGCTGCTTCCCTATGTGTTTTTGGTCTCTGACATATGGAGTCCCTAGAGGCAATGACAGTTGTTCTTTTCCCAAACCATGTGGATCCACTTGTGTCATTGCATGTGCTCTCTTCCAAAACCACACTGATCCGCATGACCACACATCACTCTAGTGGATTCTGTGATGCAACTTTTGTCACAGTGCTGTAACATGCAATATGGAAGCACCTTCCCTATGTGTTTTTTGTCCCTGTGACCATGGCCTGACACATGGAGTCCCTAGAGTCAATGAAAGTTTTTCTATTCCCAAACCACATGAATTCACTAGTGTCATTACATGTGCTCTATTCCAAAACCACACTGATCCACATGACCACACATCACACCAGTGGAGTCTATGATGCAACTTCAGTCACACTATTGAAACATGTAATGAGAAAGCTGCTTCCCTATGTGTTTTTGGTCTGTGTGACCATGGCCTAACACATGGAGCCCTAGAGTCAATGATAGTTGTTCTTTTCTGAAACCACATGGATCCACTGGTGTGATTGCATGTGCTCTATTCCAAAACCACACTGATCCACATGACCACACATCACTCAAGTGGATTATGTGATGCAACTTCTGTCACACTAGTGCAATAGGAAAAGTGGAAGCCGCTTCCCTATGTGTTTTTGGTATCTATGACCATGGCCTGACACATGGAGTCAGTAGAGTCAATGGCAGATGTTTTTTCGCAAACCACATGGATCCACTTGTGTCATTGCATGTGCTCTCTTCCGAAACCACACTGATCCACATGACCACACATCACTCTAGTGGATTCTATGATGCAAATTCGATCACATTGGTGCAACATGCAATGTGGAAGCTGCTTCCTTGTGTGTTTTTTGGTCTCTGACATATGGAGTCCCTAGAGGCAATGACAGTTGTTCTTTTCCCAAACCATGTGGATCCACTTGTGTCATTGCATGTGCTCTCTTCCAAAACCACACTGATCCGCATGACCACACATCACTCCAGTGGATTCTGTGATGCAACTTTTGTCACACTGGTGTAACATGCAATATGGAAGCGCCTTCCCTATGTGTTTTTTGTCCCTGTGACCATGGCCTGACACATGGAGTCCCTAGAGTCAATGAAAGTTGTTCTTTTCCCAAACCACATAAATCCACTAGTTTCATTGCATGTGCTCTATTCCAGAACCACACTGATCCACATGACCACACTGATGGGTTCGTAGAATGGAAAAGAAAAAAATTCTACCGCAAGAACGAACAAAACCCAGATCTAATCTAGATAAAAGCCAAGATCTAATCTATTAGACATGTGCAACGAGATAGATAGGAACTAACCCTCGTAGATCCGAAAGCGTTAACGAGATTAGATCTCGTGGTTGATGTAGTCGATCACTTGCCGATCTCAAGATCGTGTGGACGATCCTTCCGGCATCGCGTTCCGGCAGCGCTTCAGCAGTCAGTCAAGTTGACGATCCTTCCGGCGCCCCGTTTCGGCAGCGCTTCCGCAGTCGGTCACACGTGCGGAGTCGAAGCAGACCTTCCTCTCCTCGTTCCAGCGAGCAGCAAAGGTAGTAGATCTTCTCCACGGAATCCCAGCAGCACGACGGCGTGGTGGTGGTGGCGGAGTAGAGAATTCTGCAGGGCTTCACCTATGCCTGTGCAGAAGAAAGGAGGAGGAGAGAGGCGGCGGAGATTGGGTGTTGTGTTGGAGGGGCAAGGGGTGGCGCCTCCCCCTTCTATTTAAAGGAGGGAGGGCGCCTGGGGAGGGGGGGGTCCTAGTAGGACTCCCCACCTCCTTGGGCCGGCGGATTGGGGAGGGGGGAAGGAGTCCTCCTCCCCCACGACTCCTTGTCTTGACCCACCAGGACTCCTTGATCCCTTCCTTGATTTTCAAGAAAACTCCAAGAAATCTTCTAGAACCTTCCGGAACATTCCGAAACCTTCTAGAATCCTCATACAAACACTCCGGAAAATTTCCTAACTCAGAAAGTGATCCCCAATATATGAATCTTATTCTCCGGACAATTCAGGATCTCCTCGTGATGTCCCGGATCCATTCCGAGACTCCGAACAACATTCGGTTCTCCAACGCACATTCCATATCTACTTAAAACAACTTTGAACCTTAAGTGTGTCACCCTACGGTTCGTGAATATGTAGACATGACAGAGACACATCTCCTATCAATAACCATCAGCGGGACCTGGAGATCCATAATGGCTCCCACATACTCAACGATGACTTCGTGATCGATTGAACCATTTACATACGAAACCAATTCTCTTTGTCACGCGATACTATACTTATCCGAGGTTTGATCGTCGGTATCTCCATACCTAGTTCTACCTCGTTACTGATAAGTACTCTTTACTCATTCCATGTTATGTCATCCCTTGTGACCCAGTCACATGCTTGCAAGCTAATTAGATGACATTCCACCGAGAGGGCCCAGAGCATATCTATCCGTCATATGGATAGACAAATCCCAATCTTGGTCCATGCGCTTCAACACATACTTTCAGAATACCCAATGACACCTTTATGACCACCCAGTTACGAAGCGGTGTTTGATGTCATCAAAGTACCCATCCGGTGATGGTGATTAACATAACCTCATGGTCTAAGGATTAGGTTACTATGTATTTTAAAGCTTATAACAAACGAACTTAATGACTTGATCTTATGCTATGCTTACTACGGGTGTGTGTCCATCATATCATTCTCCTAATGATATGATCTTGTCATTAACGACATCCAATGTCCATGATCAGGAAACCGTGATCATCCATTAAATCAACAAGCTAGTTTAACAAGAGGCTGACTAGGGACTCTTTTATGTTTACAAAACACACAAGTATTAATGTTTCCGGTTAAGACAATTATAGCATGGGATGTAAACATTTATCATAAACATAAAGATATAATAATAACCACTTTATTATTGCCTCTTGGGCATATCTCCAACACACACACATCACTCTAGTGGATTCTATTATGCAACTTCCGTCACACTGTTGAAACATGCAATGAGGAAGCTGTTTCCCTATATGTTTTTGGTCTCTGTAACTATGGCCTAACACATGGAGCCCTAGAGTCAATGACAGTTGTTCTTTTTAAAAACCACATGGATCCACTGGTGTCATTGCATGTGCTCTCTTCCAAAACCACACTGATTCACATGGCCACACATCACTCAAGTGGATTATGTGATGCAACTTCTGTCACACTAGTGTAATAGGCAAAGTGGAAGCTGCTTCCCTTTGTGTTTTTGGTCTCTATGACCATGGCCTGACACATGGAGCCAATAGAGTCAATGACAGATGTTCTTTCCCAAACCACATGGATCCACTCGTGTCATTCCATGTGCTCTCTTCCAAAACCACACTGATCCACATGACCACACATCACTATAGTGGATTCAGTGATGCAACTTCTGTCACACTGGTGCAACATGCAATGTGTAAGCTGCTTCCCTGTGTGTTTTTGGTCTCTGTGACCATGGCCTGACACATCGAGTCCCTAGAGTCAATGAAAGTTGTTCTTTTCCCAAACCACATGGATCCACTAGTTTCATTTCATGTGCTCTCTTCCAAAACCATAGTGATCCACATAACCACACACTACAAGAAATCTGCTAACTAGTGACCTTTTGTTAACGACCATGGGTTTTTTGGTCATAGATCTATGACCATTCTAAACCAATTGGTTGTAGGGAATTTGGGAGGGTCCAAACCTCAAAAAATAATGACCAATTTTGTCAAAAAGGATAGGACTGGTTTGGAGCCTTTTATTTAGGAGCCTACGACCAATTTAAATGGTCATGACCGCTGATTTGTGATGCCTTAAAATAACTAGTCAGCCACATCATCAATATCGTCTATGTGTCTGTATATGTGGTGTGTACATGTGTCATTGTGACGTGTGAGACCCACCTGTCATACATACAGACAAGCTAGATATGTTGACCAAGTTCACCTGACATCTAGGCTCCACCGAACTGGCAAGCGGGACCGCCAAACTGACAGGCGGAAAATATGCAAAAATGGGGCGTAAGCTAAGCTCGAACCAGCGACCTCTCCCTTCGAACCAAACATCACAACCACCGGACTACAAAGTCCTTCGTGCTAAACTTCATGCGCGCGGCCTATTTAATATTTGATTCGTTTGCTGGGCCTGGCCCATGGTGCGTGAAGGCATTAGCTTTTTTTCCCTGAGATTTCTCAACCGGCTGGGCCAACCCATAAGACATTATAAGGTAGAGTTTTAGTCTGAATTCGTGGGTTTTATAAGTTTGAGCCCAGATAAGTAGACAAAGCTCAATATCTATCAAAATAAAGTGAATCTATCAAAACATGGTCAAAACAGAGGGGTGACCGTCCTCATCTAGGGGTTGGGTCATGCAAAACTTTTAGTGGATCTCTGATACAATAGCATATTTTGAGTCTAAAAATAATTTTTCTCAAAAAATCATGAGCATTAGATCATGTACATGTAGTTCAAACCGGACCCACTTCCTACCGATTCGGCAGACATTTGTATTTTTCACCAGGGAAGGATGGAAAGGTTTTATATACCCCGGTTGAGACATTGTTCACGTAAGGTGGTTTAGTATTTATTAAAAATATGGTGGTACTATTTTGAAACTATCATTTGGTGGTTGCTTCACAAAACGCCATGTTTTTGGTACTCAGAAAATGGAAAATGCTTTTTCTGTATGACAAAATGAAAAAACTTCCTCCTGCAGCATTGTTTGCCATCCCAAAATGCACGTGGGTGCACAATATGGGCATATTATCACAAAATATGCCATGATTCTGGCCATTACATTGGTCGTTTGGCCTGAAATCCATGAAACATTAGACATGATAGGTCATTTCTATGAAGGTTTTTTCGAGATGCAACTAATATACCAAGTTTGGTATTTTTCCTCTCAACTATGTCACATTATATGACACCCCGCGAAGGATTTACGTTGTTCAGGCTCTTTTTGAATTTCTTGTGTCCGTTTCAAAATTTTCCTATTTCAAACTATGATCAAAACGGCGGGCATGAAGATAGGGGATGAGACTCTCTAGACTTGCATCGGATCTCCGAAGAAACATCATATTGCGAGTCTAAAAATATTATTTTCAAAAAATAATGAGCATTACAACATGTACATGTAGTTCAAACCGGACCCACTTCCTACCGATTCGGCAGACATTTGTCTTTTTCGCTAGGGACGGATGTAAAGGTTTTAGATACCCTGGTTGGGACATTATTCATGTAAGGTGGTGTAGTATTTCTTAAAAATATGGTGGTACCATTTTGAAACTATCATTTGGTGGTTGCTTCATAAAATGCCCTATTTTTGGTACTCGGAAAATGGAAAATGCTTTTTCTGTATGACGAAATGGAAAACTTCCTCCTGCAACATTGTTCGCCATCCCAATATGCACGCGGGTGCACAATATGGGCATATTATCACAAAGTATGCCGTGATTCTGGCCACAACATTGGTCGTTTGGTCTGGAAGCCATGAAACCTCGGACATGATAAGTCATTTCTGTGAAGGTTTTTACGAGATGCAACTAATATACAGAGTTTGATATTTTTCCTCGCAACTATGTCACATTATATGACACCACGCGAAGAATTTACGTTGTTCAGACTCTTTTTGAATTTCTTGTGCCCGTTTCAAAATTTTCCTATTTCAAACTATGATCAAAATGGCGGGCATGAAGATAGGGGATGAGACTCTCTAAACTTGCATCGTATCTCTGAAGAAACATCATATTGCGAGTCTAAAAATGATTTTTTTCAAAAAAATAATGAGCATTACATCATGTACATGTAGTTCAAACCGGACCCAATTCCTACCTATTCGGCAGACATTTGTGTTTTTTGCTAGGGACGGATGGAAAGGTTTTAGATACCCCAGTTGGGTCATTGTTCATGTAAGGTGGTGTGGTATTTCTTAAAAATATGGTGGTACCATTTTGAAACAATCATTTGGTGGTTGCTTCACAAAACACCCTGTTTTTGGTACTCGGAAAATAGAAAATGCTTTTTCTGTACGACGAAATGGAAAGTTACCTCCTGCAAAATTGTTCGCCATCCCAATATGCACGCGGGTGCACAATATGGGCATATTATCACAAACTATGCCGTGATTCTGGCAATAACATTGGTCGTTTGGCCTGAAAGCCATGAAACCTCAGACATGAAAGGTCATTTCTGTGAAGGTTTTTTTGAGATGCAACTAATATACCAAGTTTGGTAATTTTCCTTGTAACTAAATTACATTATATGACACCATGCGAAGGATTTAAGTTGTTCGGACCCTTTTTGAATTTCTTGTGCCCGTTTCAAAATTTTCCTATTTCAAACTATGATCAAAACGGCGGGCATGATGATAGGGGATGAGAGTCTCTAAACCTGCATCGGATCTCTGAAGAAACATCATATTCCGAGTCTAAAAATGATTTTTTCAAAAAATAATGAGCATTACATCATGTAGATGTAGTTCAAACCGGACCCACTTCCTACCGATTCGGCAGACATTTGTATTTTTCGTTAGGGACGGATGGAAAGGTTTTAGATACCCCGGTTGGGACATTGTTCATGTAAGGTTTTGTGGTATTTCTTAAAAATATGGCGATACCATTTTGAAACTATCATTTGGTGGCTGCTTCACAAAACGCCCTGTTTTTGGTACTCAGAAAATGGAAAATTTCATCCTGCAACATTGTTCACCATCCCAATATGTACGCGGGTGCACAATATGAGCATATTATCACAAACTATGCCGTGATTCTGGCCATAACATTGGTCGTTTGGCCTGAAAGCCATGAAACCTCGGATATGATATGTCATTTCTGTGAAGGTTTTTTCGAGATGCAACTAATATACCAAGTTTTCTAATTTCCTCATAACTATGTCACATTATATGACACCATGCGAAGGATTTACGTTGTTCGGACCCTTTTTGAATTTCTTATGCCCGTTTCAAAATTTTCCTATTACAAACTATGATCAAAATGGCGGGCATGAAGATAGGGGATGAGACTCTCTAAACTGGCATCAGATCTCTGAATAAACATCATATTGTGAGTCTAAAAATTATTTTTTCAAAAAATCATGAGCATTAGATCATGTACATGTATTTCAAACCGGACCCACTTCCTACTGATTTGGCAGACATTTGTCTTTTTCTCTAGGGACGGATCGAAAGGTTTTAGATACCCCCGTTGGGACATTGTTCATGTAAGGTGGTGTGGTATTTATTAAAAATATGGTGGTACCATTTTGAAAATATCATTTGGTGGTTGCTTCACAAAACGCCTTGTTTTTGGTACTCGGAAAATAGAAAATGCTTTTTCTGTATGACGAAATGGAAAACTTCCTCCTGCAACATTTTTCGCCATCCCAATATGCATGCGGGTGCACAATATAGGCATATTATCACGAACTATGCCATGGTTTTGGCCATAATATTGGTCGTTTGGCCTGAAAGCCATGAAACCTCGGACATGATAGGTCATTTATGTGAAGGTTTTTTCGAGATGCAACTAATATACCAAGTTTGGTATTTTTCCTCACAACTATGTCACATTATATGACACCACACGAAGGATTTACGTTGTTCAGACTCTTTTTGAATTGCTTGTGCCCGTTTCAAAATTTTCCTATTTCAAACTATGATCACAACGGCGGGCATGAAGATAGGGGATGAGAATCTCTAAACTTGCATCGGATCTCTGAAGAAACATCATATTGAGAAATGATTTCTTTAAAAAATAATGAGCATTAGATCATGTTCATGTAGTTGAAACCGGACCCACTTCCTACCGATTCGGCAGACATTTGTCTTTTTCACCAGGGACGGATAGAAAGGTTTTAGATATCCCGGTTGGGACATTGTTCATGTAAGGTGGTGTAGTATTTCTTAAAAATATGGTGGTACCATTTTGAAACTATCATTTGGTGGTTGCTTCACAAAACGCCATGTTTTTAGTACTCGGAAAATGCTAAATGCTTTTTTCGTACGACGAAATGGAAAACTACCTCCTGCAATATTGTTCACTGTCCCAATATGCATGCGGGTGCACAATATGGGCACATTATCACAAACTATGTTGTGGTTCTAGCCATAACATTGGTCGTTTGGCCTGAAAGCCATGAAACCTCGGACATGATAGGTCATTTCTATGAAGGTTTTTTCGAGATGCAACTAATATACCAAGTATTGGTATTTTCCCTCGTAACCATGTCACATAATATGACACCATGCAACATATTCTTAATAGATGCTTCAAAAATTCTCCTTTTGATATTTAGAATAGTGCCAGCCAATCAGAAAAGAGAATGAGAGTACCCACGGAGCACCCCACGAAGCAAATCTCGGTCGTCTATCTAGCCTCATCCAACGACTGAAATTTCATTCGAGGTTCTCCCGCCTCCCCATCGTTCCACCCAATTTGTACCTGAAATGACTAAAATGCACTATGGTTTGCATTGTCGAGTACCCCTAGTGTGCAGGGATAGTTTCGTTAAATCACGCCACCTATCTAGATCATGGTCGAGACGGACACCGAACCCTAATCCCCTCACGCCTCTGGCGTAGACCCGCCACCACCTTCCTTCGCTCTCCCCTTCCTTCCCTCCTCCACTGTTGACCTCGAGCGCCACCGCTTGTGGTAATCCCTGGAAAGCGTCTTACCCTGAGAGCTCTATGCCTCCCAAGCTGCTCGTCCCCGATCTCCTATCGTGTTGCGCATGCCTAGCGGCAGCAGGCCTACGATTTCATCAGGTCAGAGCTCTCTCTCCTGATTCCCTTTTTTCTGCTAATTCCTCTACACCAGATCCAGTACTCAAACTCAATTCCAATGGATCTCATCATAGGCACGGAGATCTGGGGGAAAATATGTTGTTGATTTTCTGGTTCGGTGTTCTCATGTGTGTCGTGTTTGTTTGTGTAGATGGTGGACTGCTTGTCCTGGACCCTGCGGCGTCCCTGTTTGGCGGCGTGCGGCAGCGGAAGCGCGCGCACATCATGACTATGCCCCCTTGGTCTTCGCTTCTGTGGGAGCCGAGGAGGCGGCGGTGGCATCCAAGAAGCATAAGCTGAGGGAGGTGCCATCCGTCGACGTGCTCCCCGACGAGTGCCTCTTCGAGATCCTGCGTCGCGTGTAGGGTGCCCGTGCGCGCGGTGCGTCCTCGTGCGCCGCTGCTGTCTCTTGCTATTCGTTAGCAACCGCGCCTTGGAGATTAAGTGGGTCTCCGTGGACTCGGTCGTGTCGGACCTCAACCAGGTTAAATAGACGAATGTACTTGTAAGATTTACTTCTCAAGCCTATTGTAAGCCTCTTTGTAGACTTGCAGGCTACATCTGGTTTCTAGATGAAGGTTGGAGTACTAGTCGTTAAATATAAATGGTTGCATCCTAAGTCAATTTTTTCAGTCAAATTTAGCTACTGCCCTATTTCTGAAAGCGAACTGAGGTTTCAATACATTTTGCTACTGCCCCTGCCATTTTCTTACTGGTCAGTGCACGGAATTACTACAGATTTGCTAATGAGTTTACTTGAATCAACATGGATTGTATGCCCGAAAACACTTGATGGATTTTATCAATCTACACATGCACATGGTGAGTGCCAAGTTGAAATTTTGCAATCTGGAGAATCTTGATGCAAAACTAGTGTTGGCTTGTTAGATTTCCAGCATTATTTCTTATGTATAGTGAGTTTTACACCACTGATGATTGCCCTGTTTGTTTTTAGACTCCACCATATAGTTCATTGGTTGATTTCTTGTGTATAAAGGACATTCTAGTTGGGGACCTATAGGAATGAATATGCAAACTTGTTTCCTAGTGTGGACATATACTGTAATGTATAGAAATGTGTTGATGAGAATGGTGTACTACCATCAACCTTTTTGAAAAGTAATTCATTGAAAATCTTATGTTGTGTCTCTAGACCATTTGCTGGCTTGCACGTTATACATGCTTATGTTTCTTTACCAAGGTTCATTATCACGGCTAACTGGGGCTTCTCCTTATACTATCAACACTAGTTGATCACTAGACCCAGTCTTAGTTTAAGTAGGAACCCAACTGATTATATCAACTGTTTACATGTTCCAGATTCAATACAAGGCATATATTTCACTTCATTTCATGTCAGGTCCATGTATGCTAGACTCACTTGTTCTTTTGTTGTTACTAGATAGTTAGCGGTCTTCCTTTGAAGAAACCTGTAGGAGAAAACAGCGGCTGGACGGCAAGGAGAGGAGCCACCGAAGAATGGAACCGAAAGCCGATGATGCCCTGCGTCGCTGAGGTGTTATGCTTGCTTTGTGCGATACTTGTTGTAGTTTGTGCTTCTATGTGTGTTTTTTGTTGGGGCTTGCGCTTAGCTTTTGCTGCCTTACTGTGTTGGTTGGTAACCCAGATGATGGGGTCTTGTAATAACATTTTTTCTTCTTCATCTAGTGGCCTTTTGTAATCACATTAATGTTGTGAGCTTGGCTAATTTTCTTGCTTAAACTATTATTTATTCTCAAATTTTTGAAACTTTCCAAACCTAATTGGTGGGCCAGTGGTAAAAGGACTGACAAGTGCGGCCTAGAACATTTTGGGCTCTAAATAGTCTAAGGCCCAAATAGTAATGTCAGAAAAAATAGACCGTATAAAGGGCAAGGCCCAAACAAAAAATAAAACATAAAAGGCCAAGGCCCAAATAAAAATGGACTGAAAATAGCGAGCATGCCATGTAAAAATACCATAATTATTGGGCTTGGCCCATATAAAACACCTAACTAAACCGGGCTAAATCTGATCGACGACCTTTTCAATTGGTCACCGATTTGCCACGTAGGATCAGCCAGGTAGGATCTGACGTGGAAAACCCAGATAGTCCGTGACCAAAACAATTGGTCGTAGAATCTACGACCATCCATATTGGTCATAGACGTCTATGACCAAATCAGGAAAAAGGTCATGGTGTTTAACTAGTGACGCTCAACCTTTGACCAACTGTATTTGGTCACAAAAAGGTCACTAATTAAAAACTATGACCTTTCAGTGACCAGTATAGAGGGTCATGTATCACCAGATTTATTGTAGTGACACATCACTCCAGTGGATTATATGATGCAACTTCTATCACACTAGTGCAACATGCAATGTGGAAGCTGCTTCCCTATGTGTTTTTGGTCTCTGTAACCATGGACTAACACATGGAGCCCTAGAGTCATTGGCAGTTGTTCTTTTCCGAAACCACATGGATCTACTGGTGTCATTTCATGTGCTCTCTTCCAAAACCACACTGATCCACATGACCACACATCACTCAAGTGGATTATGTGATGCAACTTCTATCACACTGGAGCAACATGCAATGTGTAAGCTAATTCCCTGTGTGTTTTTGGTCTTTGTGACCATGACCTGACACATGGACTCCCTAGAGTCAATGACAGTTGTTCTTTTCCCAAACCACATGGATCCACTAGTGTCATTGCATGTGATCTCTTCCAAAAACCACATTTATCCACATAACCACACATTACTCTAGTGGATTCTTTGATGCAACTTCTCCCACACTGGTGCAACATTCAATGTGGAAGTTGCTTCCCTCTGTGTTTTTGGTCTCTATGACCATGGCTTGACACATGGAGTCCCTAGAGTCAATGACCGTTATTCTTTTCCAAAACCACATGGATCCATTAGTGTCATTGCATGTTCTCTCTTCCAAAACCACACTGGTCCACATGACCACACATCACTCTAGTGGTTATGTGATGCAACTTGTCACACTAGTGCAACATGCATTCTGGAAGTCGCTTCCCTATGTGTTTTTGGTCTCTGTGACCATGGCCTGAAACATAGAGTCCCTAGAGGCGATGACAGTTGTGCTTTTCCCAAACCATATGGATCCACTGGTGTCATTGCATGTGCTCTCTTCCAAAATCACACTGATCCACATGACCACGCATCACTCCAGTGGATTATGTGATGCAAGTTCTGTCACACTGATGCAACATGCAATGTGGAAGCTGCTTCCCTATGTGTTTTTGGTGTTTGTGACCATGGCCTGACACATGGAGTCTCTAGAGTCAATGACAACCATTGGATCTTAACCCTAGCATCCAATGGCAGCCATCGGATCAGGTCTTCTAGAAGCCCCGAGCGGTTGTAGGTTAGTTCTGCATCCCGATTGTTACGCATCGTTGGATCAGGCAGCGTGGACGATAAAGATGTCCTTCGTAAGGGCATTCCATGAGTAGTATGTTCTTCGACCTAATTGGCAATGGCAGCACGAGTGGGCCTACCTCCTTTCCCTTATCCCTGTAACCATGGGGATGAATCTCATATCGTGTTCCTTCCTCCCCATGGAGAGGCCCAAACTCAGCTTGTACAAGGCTCAGATGTTTGCCACTATGCCATACTCATGCCGCTGCTTGCGAGGCTTCCAGCCGGATTCGAGCTCAACTAGGCCAGGGTGCCTGTCGCGCTGCTCTTGCATGACAATGCATTGGCGAGGCAGATCGAGGAGCACCTCCGCTAGCTGCCGGAGCAGAGGAGGGAAATGGCTCGATACTTGCCAAAGCGGTTAAAGAAGGAGTGGTTGGCATTTCTTTCGTTGTTCGGATCCCACTGGTGGGAGATCCACCTAGATCTGCGCAACCCTGAAAGGAGGCAGCGCTTCTGGGCAATGCATGGGCGTACGACCTCCATAGTTATCAAGGCGGCAGGCCATGAAGAATTCATGAGGAGGAGGAACACGGCGGGGAACGTTGGCATCGATTCCAACAAGGAGGAGGAAGACGGTGATGCGGACGACGTCGTCGATGATGAAGACAGCGGGAGCGTCATAATCGATTAGGGTCACTTGAGCAAAAAATTAATATATGTACGGTAGCTTAATGGACACTTTGGAGTGGAAGTTTTTCAAAGGAATTTTGTGAGGAATTTAATCCATAGAATATTGTAGGGCATATATTGGCCATGTTTTAGGTGTCTTTGTCTTTCAAACTAATCAAAAGTCGTCTGATTTTTAAAAACAAAGTTCGTGTGTTCCTGGCACATCTGATGGGACAATAAGCAGACTCTGCTCTGAGCACTTGATGGCACATCCATAATTTTGGAGTGTGCCAGAGGAGAAGGGGACGAGCGTGTTGTTCCAGATGGGAATCCAAGGGAGATGGAAACTAATGTCCGCGTCCATGTATAGGTAAAAAATTAATGTAATAATATTTAAATAGTTGTAATCTGGTCCACATGACCCCATCACAGACATGTTGCACGTGCTAGATATAAATAAAGATGACATGACTAATTCAGTTTCAATGTTAATTCAAGAAACAATGTTACTGTGCCCACTTCTTTCTGCTCCTCTTATTAGTCTGTGAGCCCGCGCTACATTAAACAATAATTGATTAGGATGGAAACAAAAATGATCAAATGGCAAATAAAACAATTTTTATGCTTACCTTTCATCTGGAGAATCATACAGAGATGAAATTGGCAGGGATTTATTATCTCTCCTACAGTTAGCCGAAATATTCTCAAGAACATCCTCAATCACCCCGACAACTTCTTAATATTCTAATACACCTCCATTATTTACCTTTTCCTTCATGTTCCGCTTACCCTTTTGTTTCTTTTCACCCTATCCTCGCCGGCACCTCCACTTCTTCATAAATTTGTTGCTTATTGATGTTTTCCTCCGAATGCTCATCACCGTTTTCCTCCACCTGCTGCACTTCCTCAGGTTCTTCGTCTTCTTGTTGCTCTTCCTCTAGTTCTGGATGGGAAGCCTCATTTTCAACCTCCGGGGTGTGAACAGGGACAAGATCGTATGGAACTGGGTTTTTGCACAACCTCTTGATATGGCTGAATCCTCCACATCGTTTGCATTTCCGTTTCCTTGATCCTAGCCTTGAGCCTTTATTAGTGGAGGCTTCGATCCTTAGCTCTCTAGGCCTCCCAAGTGGCCTTGTAAGAATTGGTGGTTGAAGTTTGAACCCTGGAATTACAATCTCCCAATCATTTTCATCATCCATAGGTGGTATGTTTTCTACATAAGTTGCAGCAAACTTGTCCACGGAGAAATAGTTATGAACATAGTTCTCTATTTCAGCTCTACTACCTCTCATCTTTAAGATGAAGTATAATGCATGGTGACATGGCAGACCAGTAATCTGCCACTTCCTGCATGAACAAGTCTTGTTTCCAATGTCTACAGTATACCTCCGTTCAGTTCCATGCTTGTTTTCTGCATAAACCTCAGCCAATGTACTAGAATTTTTGACCATCCTCATATTTATCGTTCTCATTGCCTTGGTTCTTGCATTCACTAACATAACCACTTTTGGAACTCTTTTATGGCCTAAAAAAATTCTTGCACAAATTCTTTGCCTTAAATCTATCTTCACCATTATGCACTGTCTTATTGCATCCAAAAAATAACAATTGCAAGTGTCTTCATTTGAAACTCTCTGCCAAATTATTGCAAACATAATCCACCTTACTTAACTACCAAACTTTCTTCTGGCTCATACCTTGTTGTGATGTTCTTCAAGGTATTTTTGCACCTTTGGCACTATATACATGTTCTACATGTAAGTAGCATGCATGCTTGTGGTGTATGTGTATGCTGATCACCACAAGTTCTCTTCAAAGATCTTTTCTTTTAACTTCTTTGTGAAGTTAGTAGAGAGGTGCTGCATGCATTCCCTATGCTCAACCCCAGGAAACACAACATCAACAACATTCTCAAGCCCCTTGCATGCACTAGTGTGTATCACCAAGCTTTCAGGGTGACCAATTACTGCTCGTAGTCTCTACATGAACCATGTCCAGCTTTCATTTGACTCACCCTTAAGAAAAACATAAGCTACGGTAAGAATCCAATTATGCGATGATGGCCTGCAAGTGCACAGGTTCGTTAGAGCATGTTTTCGTGGAAGTATTAATTCCAGTTTATATATCGATCCCAATAAGGAGCCTAGGTAAGTGATTTTATGCGGCATTTCTATCGCACTCAAGATGTCACCAGTCTTGAGTGAATTGACTACAATTGTTGAAGGTGGAAGGTGGTGAGTGAATAATAGAGGAAACTTGCGTAAGGAAAAACAAGAATTAAATAACATAAAAGTAAAGACGAGAAAGGTGTTCGAGGTTCCTGTAGATGAGAAGTTAGGCGCGGAGAGAAACGGTTCATGGTAATAGTGAAAGTTCTAGATGAATAAAATGGAATAAGTGATTGTGATATTTCTTATTTGGAAGTGAGTAGGCAAGCAACCCATATACCGACTAGAAGTCCTCATGGCCAATTCTTCCCAGTCTCAATGATCTGTTTGCCTATTACCACGACAATGGTCAGCACATTAATTAAGGTCTTCTAACCGGATCAAGGCCTTAATCTTGATGGGTCCTTGTTGTCCTCGAGTACTAATAGCTCCTCATTGATGTCGGCCGTGTCACTCAGGGGTCACTGATTTGCTACCATACAAGTTCATATCTATGAGATCTCTAAATCATGTTACCTGGGCCCTTAAATTAGATAACAAGCATTAGACGTACATAGATAATCATTCTCACAATTTAATAAACAATACAACAATCACAAATGGATGGAACTAAAGAAGGAACAACACATCTCACCAATCCCCTGCATCTCCAAATCCTATGGGGGTTTACTAAGACATGAGAGGAAGATAAATCAAAGGCATAGTTGTATTGCAAATGGAAATCATCTCAGTGTCATCATAGCAAGCCACAATACTAGTTGAATATCGAATCAAATACAAACAAAATGTAGATCAAAGTATCAAACCCTAAACTTACAAGTGTCAATCTCTCTCTCTAAGTAACAATGGAGATGATGGTGTGGAGGCTTGAGATCGTCGAAGAATTTTACGGTGTTCTTCTTCTTCTCTATATCTGATCTCTTCGTTCTAGATGAGTTTGCGGTGGCTGTATTCTGTTTTTCGTCCTCTCCACTTCATGAAAGTTGCTTGTATTGATATAATAGAGCCGGCGGCAGATAGTATGGGCAGACGGTACAGGGGCACCCCAACCATACTAGTGGTCGTTATGCATTCGGAACGCCTCCAATGGAAGGGGCTCCAATTGGGGATTCGCTTCTTTAGGTGTAATTAACCCATAAATGCTATTAGATCTTCCATAAATGTTCAATGCCTGAAAACCATCACAAGAAACCAAGGATTCTCTAATTGCGATGTTAACATTAGTAGAGAGGGTAATCTTTAGTGAAATCCAGCAATAAACAAGAGGAAAACAATGATAAAAAGTGTTGAAATTTGGAACTATCAACTTCCCCAAGCTTAGCTGTTACTCGCCCTCGAGTGACAAAGCTATAATGAGTAATATCAAGAAACTGAATCAAGAGGGAAGAGTCACAAGTTTGAGGTTGTATCATATTCCATCATATCAAATCCTGCAACCTTTAACATGAGCATAATATATCTGAACAATTGCACTTAAGCTTGATTCCTAGATGCAAATAATTTGCTAGCTAATAATTCTTGAAACTCAAAAGAGACTGTCAAAAAGTGGACTAGGCTTGTGAATCAATTCTTTCTAGCGCCCCTCTTTATGAGAGTAAAAATATTTTAAAGCAAGGACGCTTTCAGTCAAAATTAAAGGTGCACAAGTAAATGTCAAAAGAACGATAAAATTAGAGTCTTTCATTAACACCCACTTTGATAATTGCAGCTATCAAACACTTCTTGTTGTCCTTGTTTTTCAAGAACTCTAATTTATTCATTTTAGGTGGTGAGGTGATACCAATGCTCTTGTAAGTATTGACTATTTCCAGCTCATATCTTGATGGTAGTTCCTCTCTTTTTTCTTCCTCTTTCAAGGATCAATGATTGTTTCTTTTACATGTGCTTGCACAACCTTTGAGAGTACCAATAATTTTTCCCATATATTGACATGTATGCCACTCATGTTATCAACTCATAGCCAAAATCCAGGGTTATACCATAGATTATTCAAAAGCTAGTGGAGTTGTTGGCATCCCAAAGGTGCGCATGACAAACATAGAACGTTTTCTCTCTTTTTTAATAATAGTATAGCTGATCAAAATAGGTTTTGCATCTCCCTCTCCCACTATAAAAAGTTCGTTCCATCAAACACTTCTTTTTCAGAAGGTATCAGCAAGTCAACGATTAGTATGTGGGGTTGAGTACTACTAAGATTAAGCCCTTAAGATAAAAACATGGCACTAAAGTTGTTAATAGACACTTTCTCTTGTTCTTAAAAATTTGGAATTTAATCCAAGGAGTTTTTTTCTAACCAATAGTAATTGTCATAAGTCTCAACCAAGGTAGTGACAATAACCTTTGAACTCAAGTCCCAAAACATAACGAGCTATGCATGGAGTAGAACTCAAGTGCAACCGAACAAACATAAAATGTTCATGAATAAACTTACATGAAGAGGGAAAATACGGATGTGATATGTTCTCTTGCTTGCTCATCTGCCACTTGGGTCAACTCCTCGCGTCTGACTTCATAGTTAGATCCCTAGAGGTGAATAACCTGCGGAAAAATCAACGAGAATCGAGAGAACTTTGCACAAGTCAAGATAAAAGCTAGTATAATATTTTTGAGTTATATTTTATCAATGCAAACTGAAAATAAATATGCACTTAGAATGAAAACAAAATAAATCAAAAGAAGAACGAAAAATATGAATGCAAAAGGTGGGGAGGAGTTAACCTCCCCAAGCTTAGGCCCTCGGCCCAACTCGAATCAATTGTTGTTGCCAACTTCGGGCGGCGGCTGATGGTATGGGATGTTCTGGTAGTGGTTTGGAAAGTCGGTCATGAAGGAGGTGAAGTCTTGGGTGAGGTTAACTATGTTGGCGTTCACATCATGCAACATATACTCTATGTTGTCAATGAGATGTACCACCTAGTCAAACTCACTCCTCGGGGCATAGTTGAATCCCGGCTGTGGTGGAGGCATCCCGTGTTACTGGTGCTAAGGGAAAGGTTGTTGGTGATGATGCTGACCATAGTCATCCCAGCCTGCTACGTTCCAGTCCCCTTCACCTTGATCCTGTTGTTGTTGCCCATCGCTGTGTTTTCCTAGTTGGGATATCCTTCCAGTGGTGCAATCCTACCTGAGGTGATCAATGCCTGCTGGAATTCTTCCTCGGTGAGGACCCAACTCTATTTACCTGGAAAACCAAAAGCTTGGACAAAAGGAAGCAAAACTTGGTGGAGATCGCCATTAGGCTCAAAATAAAATTGATAAGCATGGAGGGCGCATTGGGGCTTATAGATACCCATGAATTTGGTGCTAGCCATGTGGATATCATCCAGAATCTTACCTCTGGCCACAGATCTTTCCTGGGGCATGACAAACTCGCTTGTGTAGGTGATCTGTGTGACCAAGCCCCGCAGTGAATGTCACCCAAGGAAGCCGACCTTTGGCGCCGAAAGTGATGGATGAGCAAAGCACCCAAGTGTACCTTATGCTCCATCTCAGGATGCAGATCCATGTCAATTACTCTCATCTCGGGGCTGCCATTGTCCTGACATCTCCCTTCTCAAAAATAAAATTAACCAAAAAGGTGAGAAAATAAAAGATAGTGGGATTTTGGATAGTGGTACTCTTCTTACGCAAATAATCGATATTCCCATGGACAGAAATCTGCTCCCAAGAATGCATTTCCTCTATGTGGACATTGCCATTAATATCGAGTTCCCCCTCATGATACAACCCGAAACAATCCCAAAATTCATAAAAATAAAGGCTATTGGGTTACCCATTGAGCACAAAGCTTATAGTGCAATTGCGCTCTTGGGCTTCAAGATCATCGTCGAATGATGACAGAAACTCGTGTGTGGCGAGCTGGTAGGTGTCGATGGAGAAGTGGGATAACGGGACCATGCCAGCTCGCACGGCCATATTCTTGAAGTCCTCCGACATACGTTGGTGGGAGAGGAACTCACGACTTACCCACTTAGTGGGTTAAACCCTGCGTTGGTTCACCCTCTCGTAGTCCTTGTTCATGGTGGATCTCAAGTTGTCTTCCTCCGAACGCCTCTTCTTTTATCCCGGTGGCCTAGTAGAGCCCGAGGCCCCTGCCATTCCCGATCCCTTGCCCGAGCGGAAAATCCTTCCAATAGTATGCATTATGCTGCGAAATTTTCAAGCAAAACTATAGGCATCAAGTTTCTAGCATACAAACAAACAATTATAGGCAGAAATTACAAATCCTAACGTGAGGAATCAAAAATAATCTCAAAATATGATGAACTCATCTAAGTAGTCATTGTGAGGAATTCAACCATGGATTTTAGAAAATAAAGCATGGAATGAATGAGAAACTTACTGATGTGAAGATTCCCCCACTCAAAAACACTAAATCAATCAAGAATCAAAGGTTCTAGGAGATTAGAGTTTAAGGTAGAGAGAGAAAGAGAATGCAAGAATGATGAATAAGAAGAAAGGGGTTGGCTCGGAGCCAGCCCCCGTCGGCCTTTACCTGGCGATGTAGTCGGTACAAGCGGGCGATACAGGCGCATCCTGCTCGTACTGGTGGTCGTTACCGTTGGATCAAGGTTAGGGTTCGAGATCAAATCTGGAGGGTCTAGTATGGGTGGATGGTATGGGCACGTCCTGACCGTACCAGTGCTTGTTATTGGCGAACTGAGCTTTGAAGAAAATCGTTGAAGTTTAGTACGGATGGGAGGTACAGGTACCTCCGGCCATACCGATGCTCATTATGAGTACTTATTAATTCATATTTTCTGACTGGATTTTCTTCGACGGTACGGGGCGGATGGTATGGGCACGTCCGGCTGTACCACTACTCGTTACACACTCTAAACCATGTTTAACACTTCTGTTCGCTTTTCTTTCACTTTTCTTTAAACTTCACTAAGGTAAAAATTCTCTGCAAGTCTCAAATCTTGAACTAATTTATTAAGACACACACAAAATAAATAAAACAAATTTAAACTTATTTAAGAATGGGTTGACTCCCATTAAGCATTTTATTAAGGAGAGTTATCTTATCAACCAATCTCCATGTTGTTAGCATTTACCTCAAGCTTCTCTTCATCAATTGTTTTCCCTCTTGGATATGCTTCAGTGCTGGAACATATTTGCAATTATGCCCCTGTTTCTTTGGAAAATAACGAACAATCTGATCATCATAGATATTGAAAACTATCTTACCATTAGAACAATCAACATTAGATCCAATAGTTCTAAGAAAAGGCCTTCCAATGATGATTGAAAGTTTGTCATATTCTAGAACATCAAGTATAATAAAGTCAGTGGGTATAACATGTTGGTCAATCGTAAGTAAGAAATCTTTGATCATACCGACGAGTTGTTTAGTTGTCTTATTAGCCATTTGCAAAGTGATTTAAGTGGGAGAATACTCTCCAAGCTTCAATTTCTTAAACAAGGAATAAGGCATGACACTAACACCTGCCCCTAAATCACAAAGAGCATTGACTATATTACTTTTTCTAATTGCGCAAGAGATGGTATACCTGGGTCCCCAAGCTTAGCAGGAAGCTTATCACCAAATCTTGTCATTACTGCTATAGTCTGAGTTACCTTCTTTTTTCCATTAATAATATATCACATAAACTTTTTGTAAGTAGGAACTTGAATAGCATCAATTAAAGGGACTTCTAAACGAAGGCTTCCCATTGCTTCGACAAAATAATCATAAATGGCTTTATCCGATTCATATTGAACTCGATTAGGATAAGGGATTTTTGTTTTAGTAGGTATTACCTTCTCCTTTACCTTTGCCGCTGGTTCAGCATCCTTTTTAGTTTTCTTCTTTGCTGATGATTTTTGCTTACCAACACATTCTTCAAGTGAAGTGATAACCTTCTCTTCTTGTTCCTTTCTGAGATCGGCCTCTTCCCTTGATTTGATCATCTCAGCATCCGAGTCATATTGTTTATGTTTATCTCCTGCTTATTCTTCTTCTCTAGCTTTGGAAGCCTCAAGTTTCTCTTTTTTGAGCTTCATAATCAATATCATCTTGAGGATCAACTAAGTCCTCTTCTTCTTGACACATCTCTTGAGTCTCTCTTACTTTGTGGACTTGTTCTTCTTGATAACAAGGTGGCCCTTGTGGTTCTTTCATTTCTTTTCGTGGTTTAACATCCTTAACTGGATTGTATTGTTCATCTTTGAAGGATATTACCTCGAAAAGCTTTAGACATTCTGGCAGTGTTAAATTGCAAATAGCTCCCCCTTTGTCTTCAACAGAGATCATGGATGGTGTCAACAATTATATATGTCAAGAAACAACACTTAGCGCTTAGCTCCCTGGCAACGATGCTAGAAAATAGGTTGATGGCCTACAAGTGCATAGGGTCATCAGAGCATGTTTTCGTGGATGTATTAATTCCAGTTTTTATATCAACCCAATAAGGAGCCTAGGTAAGTGTTTTTATGTGGCGTTTCTATCGCACTCAAGGTTTTATCGATCTTGAGTGAACTTCAAATGATGAAGGTGGAAGGTGGTGAGTGAATAATAGAGGAAACTTGCGTAAGGAAAAAAACAAGAATTAAATAACATAAAAGTAAAGACGAGAAAGGTGTTCGAGGTTCCGGTATATGAGAAGTTAGGCACAGAGAGAAATGGTTCATTGTAATAGTGAAAGCGCTAGATGAATAAAATGGAATAAGTGATTGTGATATTTCTTATTTGTAAGTGAGTAGGCAAGCAACCCATATACCGACTGGAAGTCCTCATGACCAATTCTTCCCAGTCTCAATGATCCATTTGCATGTTACCACGAAAATGGTTAACACATTAATTAAGGTCTTCCGAGTGGATCAAGGCGTTAATCTTGATGGTTCCTTGTTGTCCTCGAGTAGTACTAGCTCCTCATTGATATTGGTTGTGTCACTCGGGGGCCACCAATTCTCTAGCATATATGTTCATACCTATGAGTTCTCTGGATCATGTTACCTGGGACCTTAAATTAGATAACAAGCATTAGGAGAACATAGATAATCATTCTCACAATTTAATAAACACTACAACAATCACGAATGAATGGAATTAAAGAAGGCACAACACATTTCACCAATCCCCTACATCTCCCACGCCTATGGGGATTTACTCAGACATGAGAGGAAGATAAATCAAAGGCATGGTTGTATTCCAAATCGAAATCATCTCAGAGTTATGGTAGCAAGCCACAATACCAGTTGAAGATCAAATCAAATACAAACCAATGGTATATCAAAGTATCAATCCCTGAACTTACAAGTGCCAATATCTCTCTCTCTAAGTAAAAATGGAGATGATGGTGGAGTGGATGGTGTGGATGCTAGAGATCGTCGAAGAATGAGACAGTGTTCTTATCCTTCTCCAGATCTGATATCTTCCTTCTAGATCAGTTTGCGGCAGCTGTGTTCTATTTTCTTCCTCTCCCCTTCACGAAAGTTGCTTGTATTGATATAATGGAGTTGGCGGCGGGTAGTACGGGCAGACGGTACAGGAGCACCCTGACCGTACTAGTGGTTGTTATGCACTCTAAACTCCTCTAATGAAAGAGGCTCCAATTGGGATTCGCTTCTTTAAGTGTAAATATCCCATTAATGCTATTAGATATTCCATAAATGTTCATTGCCTAAAAACCATCACAAGAAACCAAGGATTCGCTAATTGTGATGTTAACATCAGTAGAAAGGGTAATCTTCACAGAAATCCAGCAATAAAAAGGAGGAAAAACAATGATAAAAAATGTTGAAATTTGGAGCTATCATGCGCGTCCACAGCACAAGCAGAAGCAACATGTCCCTTGAACTTCCCTATTAAAGAAGTTGCGTCTATTTCCATGTATGGCCTGTAGCCATCTAGGAACCCCTTCCAACATGCCTTTAGGTAGACAAAATATCTCCTAAAGCATTTCTTATCTCCCTGCTTATACTTGACCCCCCTTGAGACATTTTCTCTTCCTTTCACAACCTTGTAATCAATGTCAACAACACTAACAGGTGATTTTTTATCTACCTCATATTTGAAACTATACAACATGTGAAAACTCTCATTCCACTTTCCTTGAATAAAGTCTAGAGCCATCTCCTTCCCATGAAAGACTCGATGGTACGGAATCATAATGTTAAACTTTTTTGCTAATCCACTTAGTTGCCGCTGGTCTAATTTTATCACTTAAAGAAGTATTAGGGAAGTTGTGTTTCTTCGTGTTTACCTTGATTTGCATTCGATAAGAATCCAAATAAATCAGAGGACATATCAGTAGAATAAATATGAGAAAGACTGAAACTAAATGTAGCTATTGCAACCTGAAATGGGTGTCCACCCCGCATTGGAAATGCATGCAATCTCCATTTACACACATTACTTTTCCCTACAATGCACCCTAAATCTCTTTTGGTATCTCTTTTCAATGATAAATTCGAACCCAACTCTTATTGCATAGGTGGCAACAACATATCTGCAGTCCTCCACAGTCTCAAAGATAGTCCCATCATCATTTGTAGGATTTTACCTGTCAAAGTGTACCACTGTCCTATCCTCGTCTTCGTCATCATATCTGCATCTCATTTCCACATCTTCACATTCCTCTTCCTCGTCAGCCCAATAGTCAGGGTCAAAGTTTGAATCAACCAAATATTCCTACTCTCCATCCTATCAGGGTCAGCAGCCACGTCTGGATATGCTTTCTCACCACATCAACATCTTCGAGCACAAAATCATCCGCACCGCCACCCCATTAGATGTCTTCATGCTCGCTTGACAAAGCATCATGCTCAAGGACAAGATGGGCAGACATCCTGCTGTTATCAACACATATCCTCGTCATCACCACGGGACTAGAAACGCTAATAGGGGTACACAAAGAAGGAATTACAGTTCTTACCCTTCAAGGAGGATGTACGACACATTCACCGGGCTCCATACCTCCAAAGCATTGCACCCTGCTTCATCTTCCCATGTTTTGTTCTCCTCTATGCTCTCCAAACTTGAAGGAGATTCTATGCTCTCTAGCCACGCAAGACCCATCTCTGTGTCCTTTGGCCGCGCAGGATCCATCTCCGAGCAGGATCCAAATCACCAGCATTGTTGGATGCCTCACCCAACACCCGACTCTTGGTTTTCGTTTCCAGACGCGCCTAGGCGGTGACGGCGGCAAGGAGACAAGGCAAGGAGGGGAGGGGAGGGCGGGAGGACAATGTCCCAAGGGGAGGACGAGAGTGTGCACGATAGAGCGGAGTGGCAGCGGGAGGACCAGAGGAGCGGAGCTGGGAGAGACGAAATATGTAAAATTGCACAAGAATGGGGGGTGCACTAGTGCTCGAACCTGGGATGCACGCTGTCGATAGTGGAGTGATGTCTACGCACTTGTATTCTTGTAGACAGTTGTTGGGCCTCCAAGTGCAGAGGTTTGTAGAACAACAACAAGTTTCCCTTAAGTGGATCACCCAAGGTTTATCGAACTTAGGGAGGAAGTGGTCAAAGGTATCCCTCTCAAGCAACCATGCAATCAAGATACGAGAAGTCTCTTGTGTCCCCAACACACCCAATACACTTGTTAGGTGTATAGGTGCACTAGTTCGGCGAAGATATAGTAAACTACAAGTGGTATGGATATAAGACAACGGTGCCAGAAAATAGCTTGATGGGAGGAAAATAATAAACGCAAAAAGATGGAAGCAAGTAAATATGTAATAGATCTAGTTGCAAATGGTGTTTCAATGTTTAGAAACAAGGCCTAGGGATCATACTTTCACTAGTGAACACTCTCATATAAATATCTTCTCTTTATGATACTACTCTTAACTACTCTCCGGTTGGACACTCTAATCCATGGTAGGGCTATAACAGGACACCTCAAAGTTCGCTTTCCCCATCTAGATAACCCCACACTATCACCTTGAGCGCTAGATGGTTCCAACAAACACCACAATTTTATAGAGACATCCAACTCCAAATATAACTCATAATAAGTATTTGTAATCTCTAGCCTAAGTGCCACCATGGTGTGCACGCTATCACTTTCACACACATGGGGAGAGTAGAGATCTATTAAAGCACTTGAGTAGCAAGGTATATCTACTTGATTACAAAGCTCATGATCACAATATGATCATGCATAGAGAGAGAGATGAACACATAGCTACCGGTAGAACCCTTAGCCTTGAGGAGGAACTACTCCCTCCTTATCATGGGAGTCAGAAACAGCGATGGAGATGGTGGCGGAGTCGATGGAGATGGCGGTGAAGATGGTGAAGAGGCGGCAGCAGCGGTGCCGGCGGCAACGTGGAGGACTCCTTCCCCGCCGCCGGTATCATAGGGGAGCACCGCCCCTTAGCACCCTTCCTTCATGGTTTCTTGGGAGCCCTTTCCCATGGAGATGGGATCCATGGGGAGGCAAAAACGTGACTTTGGTGGCTGCAAATTCGTGGGTGGAGGTATCTCCCACAAATTAGGTTTCCTCCCTTTATATAGCTTCTCGGATTCCCGTCACCCCATCTTGGGCTGCAGTAAATCGGGTCTATCGGGCCCGTCCAGACTCGGAATCAGCTAAATTTTATGTCCAGAACGTTTGACGCAAAATTTCCAACAACTTTATAGTTAAAGAGTTTTCCATTTGATGCCGTCTTCGACCTGAAACGTGACCATCTTCAAAAAGAGTTCCGAGACAGATTTCTAGAAAATCCCAATTTGACTCCAACAAGGTTTCCACTTGTATTCTTGGTAATTCCTACACATCAAAGTGTAAAACAAGAACATTGTGCACTTTTGCAACTCTTAGTAGGTTAGTCGAAATAAATCATAAACTTTATATAAAAGAAGTATCAAAAGGATATTATTAGCATAAAACCATAAAAAATTATAGATACGTTATAGACATATCAACATCCCCAAGCTTAGTTCCTGCTCGTCCTCGAGTAGGTAAATGATAAAAACAATATAATTTTTGAGGTGACACGTAGCCAACACAATCTTGATCATCATTATTGTAAAAGCATTGATAGCTGGGATCAAAGAACTTTAACATAGCATGAAAGATATAGTTCTAACAGTAAGGCATAACAACTATGTTATAACATGAAAAGGCACAAACAAAAGATTTATGAATAACAATGCTTTGCAAGACGTTTGTTTTTTTCACATAAAAAAACATAGCATAAGGGCATTCAGCTTGTCCTTCATAGAGTAGCAAACATAAATGCATAGGACACCTTCAAAGTTCATAAGGGTGACTAGATACAAATAGTTTAAGTACAAGCAATATCAAAATTATGCATCAATCAACATGTCTTGGGACAATGCACATTAAACTAAGAAGGGCCACTATGCTCTCTCAATAGGTGCATAAAGATAGAAGAATGAGACTCAACATAAAAGTAAAAGAAAGGCTTTCATGGAAGGAAGCAGGGATTCAAGTCTCACAAAGAGCTTCCAAAAATTATGGTACTTATTAGCTTTCAGCTCTCATTGCCCCTATCATAAGTATCTTGAAGGTGATTAAGGTTAAAGTGACACAACTAAGAGGATATGCTTGACAAGTTATAAGCCGAAATCTCATGCCCCTTACTTACGAAGACCGAACCTCATTCTACTCAACTTTAGTCACAAGTAAACTATTGTCATTGTAAGTACATATGTATCATAGAGAACTGCCAACGGGGGTACCACTTGCACATAATACAGGAGCTATCCCATAATAAAAATGACAAGGCAAGAAGACAATGAGCATCTCAGTGATCTTTTTATTTGGTATTTGCATAGTTTTTTATTGAGGATGCTTCATAGAGTGTTCATTATGGTTATGCTGCAAGTTTCCACCATGATTAGGCATGGCTTAGGCTAGCGGCCCAGGCGTTTCTCTAACACATATACAAGCTCCATGATCTTACAAGTTCCCCTTTTATTTCACACCGCCGGGATCCATAAGCAAAAGAACATGATATCAACGGGGTACAATGTACAAATGCAATGTTGAAAGCGTTCCCCATGATACATGGTTCTGCTAATTTCAACTTATAAAGCGCAAGCATATACGCTACAAAGATGGACACAATGGTTCAAGTTTATTAAGTGCAAGAAAAGTAATGTGTGCCATCAAGTTCGTGAGAGGTTTAATCACTAATTTTCACATAACAAGTTTAATTTGGAAGGTAGATAAAAACATGAATATACTTGGAATAGCAATTGCTAATAGGTAGGTATGGTGGACTCTTTGGAATAACTTGGTTTAAGGAGTTGGATGCATGAGTGGAACTCATACTTGGTTACGGAGGCTAGCAAAAGACTGGGAGCGACAAACTAAGAGAGCAATAATGGCCATAATCATGCAGAGCGACAAAACATCATTGATCAAAGCATAAAGTGATATTACAAGTTGAAAACTAAAGGATCATCAAGGCTATGGTAACTTGGGATAGTCATAACATGGTGTGAGCATGTGCCAAGTCAACCCAAATAAAGCATCAAAGGAGAATACCACAATACTATGCTTAAATATGCTAAAACAACACATGATTCTTTCAATGCACATTAAGCAATCTCAATTGTTTATAACATGTCATGCTACAGCAAAGAATACTAAGCATAAAGCCAAAACAATATCAAGCATGGCATGACAAAGCATAGGCCACAGTCAGAAACAAGCTCTTTTTACCACTTAAGCATGAACTTTCCTACTCTTTTCCAATCCAAACCAAACTATTTGAAAACCAATCTATGAAAGAGGAGGTCCAACCAATTTATCCAGCAAACTAAGAAAACCAAGCAAACGAAAAACCAAAACGAAAACGAAAAAGAAGACGCTCCAAGAACAACGCAACTATGCATGAAACAATAAAAATGAAGTGTTTGGAAGAAACCTGGGATTTTTATTGATGAAGAAGGCAATGCATTGGGCATCCCCAAGCTTTGACGCTTGTACTTGTTGGATATTTCTTGGCGTGACATGCGTGGAATCCCCAAGCTTGAGCTTTTGTCCATCCTTCATCTCATTACTCATTCCTTCCATACACCTGAAATTTTTCCTTGATACAAAACTTCACACAATCTTTATTAGCAACATTAGTGCACTCAAGATAATAAGTCTTTTGGTTCAGTTTCAACACCAATAAAAATTCCATCAAAACAAAAGCTACTGTAGCACTTCCCCCAAAAAGCTCAATTCCCTAAAATAATTCAAAAAGGAACCAACAAGAAGCAAATGCAAATAATGGCAGAAATCTATCAAAACGGACCAGTAGGTAAAAACCAATTTTTCGAAGACCTTCTCTTGCTCATATCGAAAAGTGTTGAACGAAAAAAAGTTAGATAACAACCTGGGGCAGAAGCACAAAAATTCACACCTCAAAAGGACGTACAGAGATTTTACATGAATTTTTACGGTGAAGCACAGAAATCTGTTTTGGGACAGCAACTTTCCCAATCATTACTTCTCTCTCATTAGAGGTTACTCTTGGCACAAAAAGCAAATAAAAATGATAAGGAGCGGTTATTACAGAGGTAATAACTTCCAAGACTCAACTAAAACTTTTGGGTTATCTCCCAATAAGTACTTTTCTTTAACGCCTTTAAGTTAGGCATGATAGTTTGAGAAGATGCTCACATAAGAAATATGAATTGAAGTAAAAGAGAGCATCAAGAAGCAAATTCAAAGCACATTTAAGTCTAACCCACTTCCTATGCATAGGAATCTTATAAATAAACAAGTCATGAAAGAACAAAGCAACAAGCATAGGAAAGCAAAACAAGTGCAACTTCAAGACTTTTAACATAAAGAGGGGAAACTTAATATTGTTGAGATGCATAAAACCATGTTTCCCTCTCTCATAATAACTTTTAGTAGCATCATGAATAAAATTAACAATATAACTATCACATAAAACATTCTTATCATGAGCCACATGCTTAAAAGAATTAATACTCTCCACATAAACATACTCATTCTTATTAATTGTAGTGGGAGCAAATTCAACAAAATAGCTATCATTATTATTCTCATCACCATAATCATCAAATATAGGAGGCATATTGTAATCATAATTAATTTTCTCCTCAATAGTAGGTGGACTGAAAATATCATATTCATCATTGTAATCATCATATATTGGAGGTTTTGTATCATCATAAGCAATAGAATAGCTATCTTCCAAAGCTGGGGAACTAAAAAGATCATTTTCATAAGAACTAGCTTCCCCAAGCTTAGAATTTTCCATAGCATTAGCAATAATGGTGTCCAAAGAATTCATACTAACAACATTGCTATTAGCATGCAAATAAAGTTCCATAGGTTTTTTAATTTTCTCTTCAAACACTTCATGTCCTAACTCAAGATAAATACTATAAAGCTCTCTAATTTTGTTGTTGTTTTCTATTAAGCCTAACTAGTGAAAATAAAAACAAGAAACAAAAATACAAAATTGCAGAATCTAAAGGAAATAACTTCGAGCACTCACACTAGAGGATGTGAGTACCTTTTACCTTACCTCCCCGGCAACGGCGCCAGAAAATAGCTTGATGTCTACGCACTTCTATTCTTGTAGACAGTTGTTGGGCCTCCAAGTGCAGAGATTTGTAGAACAGCAGCAAGTTTCCCTTAAGTGGATCACCCAAGGTTTATCGAACTCAGGGAGGAAGTGGTCAAAGGTATCCCTCTCAAGCAACCCTGCAATCAAGATACAAGAAGTCTCTTGTGTCCCCAACACACCCAACACACTTGTCAGGTGTATAGGTGCACTAGTTCGGCGAAGAGATAGTAAAATACAAGTGGTATGGATATAAGACAACGGTGCCAGAAAATAGCTTGACGGGAGGAAAATACTAAAGGCAAAAAGATGGAAGCAAGAAAATATGTAACATATCTAGTTGCAAATGGTGTTTCAATGTTTAGAAACAAGGCCTAGGGATCATACTTTCACTAGTGAACACTCTCATATAAATATCTTCTCTTTATGATACCACTCTTAACTACTCTCTGGTTGGACACTCTAATCCATGGTAGGGCTATAACAGCACACCTCATAGTTCGCTTTCCCCATCTAGATAACCCCACATTGTCACCTTGAGCGCTAGATGGTTCCAACAAACACCACAATTTCATAGAGACATCCAACTCCAAATTTGTGAGGTTATTTATGAATCCGTGTTGCTTTCTTGAACTAGAAACTTGTGAGGCTATTTCAAAATTTATGATGCTTTTTATAATTTTAAATATGCGGGAGTTTTGTTAGACTATTTACAAGTACGCGATGCTTTTATAATTTGAAATTTGTTAGACTCACGAATATAACTTTGAATATTGACCGTTGGATCAAGACTCACAAATCCCAATATTTCCAGCTGTTGGATCTTCTTTTCCATTCTAGAATCTAGAAGATTCTATTGATAGTCTTCATCACAATGAATGCTATGCACAAAACTCAAAACATACTTCTCCATCACTCTAGAATCTTCTCCCTCGTTTCTCTAGACCATGTTACCAAAACTTGCAACTTTTAGATAGCTAACAATCGTTGACTTCTACATGATATATAAAGTACGAGAACCAAATATACTCCCATACTTTATAGATGTTGATCAAATTTATAATTTTTCCTGTTTTACCTATTATAATTTATACAGTGATGATATGTCAACGTCTATTATCTGAGTCTCACGTGCACGGAACATGCAACTTACTAGTAATCTTACCACTATATAGTACTAGTAAGTTGCACGTGCCCTGCATGTGAGGCTCAGATAATAGACATCTGACATATCATCACTATATAAAATTATAATAGGTAAACCAGAAAAAATATAAATTTGATCAACATCTATAAAGTATGGGTGTATATTTGGTTCTTCTACTTTGTATCATCATGTGTAGAAGTGAAATATTATTAGCTACCTAACACATGAAATTTTTGGTAACATGGTCTAGAGAAACGAGGGAGAAAATTCTAGTATGATGGAGAAGTGTGTTTTCAGAGATTTGTGCATATCATTCAATGTGTTGAAGACTATCAATAGAATCTTCTAGATGCTAGAATGGAAAACAAGATCCAATGGGTGGAAATGTTCGGATCCGCGAGTCTTGATCCAACGGACAATATTCAAAGTTATTTGTACACTATATAGTGGTAAGATACGAATAACTTTGAATATTGACCATTGGATCGAGACTCGCGAATCCAAACACTTCCAGCCATTGGATCTTCTTTTCCATTCTAGCATCTAGAAGATTCTATTGATAGCCTTCAGCACAATGAATGCTATGCACAAACCTCAACACACGGTTATCCATTATACTAGAATCTTCCCTCATTTCTGTAACAAGACTGTTGGTTAACAACAACTTAATGTTTGTTAATAAATCACATTTCATACAGTATATATACATGTGTAGCACATGCCTTTACTAGTATTCTCTAAGCTCATAGTCTCTTTGATCAAAACACGGTCAAATTCCTAGGCATGCATATTCTTAGCAAGAAGTTGAATCTTTCTAAACTCTCACTCATGCTTGATACATTGACGTCCTGGTGGGTCCATTGAACAAATTATCGTAAGGAGTTAATTTCTAAACACACAGCTAAAACTTCAAAACACGATGAGTCACAGTCTCTTTGATTTTTCAAAACACGGTCAAATTTCTAGGCATGCATATTCTTAGGAATAAGTGTGAATATTTCCAAACTATCACTCGTTCTCGATACACTGACTACCTAGTGGGTCCATTAAATAGATTATCGCAAGGTGTGAAGTTAATTTCAAAACACAACCAAAATTTCAAAACACGGTGAGTCATAGTCTCAACCAAAATTTCCAGGTATGCATATTCTTAGCAATAACTTGAATATGTACAAACTCTCACTCGTTCTCGATACATTCACTACTTAGTGGGTCCATTGAATAGATTATCGCAATGTGTGAAGTTAATTTAGAAACACAGCCAAAATTTCAAAACACAGTGAGTCATAGTCTCTTTGATTGTTTTCAAAACATTGTCAAATTTCAAGGCAAGCATATTATTCGCAAGAAGTTTAATCTTTCCAAACTCTCACTGGTTCTTGGTACATTGACTGCTTGGTGGGTCCACTGAACAGATTATCGCGAGGTGTGGAATTAATTTCGAAACTGGACAAGTTTGAATGTTTGATTTGCTACTACTAGTACAGATTGGGTATTTTTTGACAAATGTGCCCAGATTCGAGAACTAATTCTGGGTCTAACCCCTGCGAGGAACTAATTCGGAATCTGACCCTGGGGTCGGCGCCATTTTAAATGGAGCCAAGTTGTACAGATCGGCACCAACACATCAAAAAATTGAACCAAAGGAGGACGGCTCCATTTATAACGGCGCCGCGTCGGCTCCATGTGAAACGGCGCCAACCTCCCTAGGTTGCTCCCCTGTTGTCACGTGTTGGCGCCGACTTGTATAACTTCGGCTCCGTTTAAAATGGCACTGGCTCGACGGGTCAGATTCCGAATTAGTTCCTCACAGTGGTCAGACTCATAATTAGTTCTTGAATCTGGGAAAATTTGTCAAAAGATACACCGATTGGTGAGTATGTTGGGCCACCCGCAGAGATAAACAAACATTTTTCCCTACATGGTACTCCCAAGATACAGCTCAGGTAATAGGCCACGAGATTACTGCTAGACGTGCAGATGCGGAAGTTGATGTTGCGCGTCGAAGCAGTGACGAACGATCCCATAAACAGCCCTCAGAATCCCACGGACAGCTGCACCAGATCCCACGAACTCCTTCGCCAGATCCCCACGAGATTCCCTGTCTCTAGCGCCGCACGTGCAACGCCTCTACCGGTATCCACACATACAGGAATGAGCTTCAGATAGAGGATTGCTAGATCCTGTCTAGCCCAAAATGGAAGTGGAGAAAGTGACAGCTAGGTCAGGGACTATCTTTGTCACTCCACTTATATACACTCCTAGTTGGGCTCAACGCTTGAGGCTCATCTAGGCTATTCTCCAATCTCCACATGGATCTAATCCACATGGGCTCCTTACCCTTAAGTGTGTGACCCTATAGGCTCACGTACACCTGAAAACGACATGAGCTACTCCTCCAAGTATCCCGTCATGGCTTTGAGTCCAACTCACTCCCATGAACACTCGGTATCAAGTCGATAGATGGTAGCGGCCTCTAGCAAGACGTGCCAACTCCCAAGTGCCGTAAAGTCAGAAGACGAACCTTCAATGTGACTTTCGTCCAAGTCCCTTTGCCTCATGATATATCTGTTAAGCTATAGGTGAGTAGTTTCCATCCCTTTAATAGCTTAACTCTCTTCTCGTACCATGATATGTGATTCACTGTACTAACTCTTAGTTCGACTCCTTAGTTAACACTTAACCGAGTAGCGCATAGCCATGCTTCTGAATCATATCATACGAGAGGGCCTAGAGAATATCTCTCCATTACGGAGGGGCAAATCCCATCTTGGTAATCCACATCATGCAGCTTACTTCACAACCTACCCAAAATCTACCTTTATAACTGCCTAGTTAGGGAACAACGTTTGATAGAACCTAAGTTGGCGATCCACAAATCGGATCATGCAATCACCTCAGGTCAAAGGATTCCATTGCTTGAGACTGAAAATGACAACATGCTTGTTGCATCTCAACTGTGGGTTAGTCCGATTCGCTAAACTCTTTAGCCGAATCAGTGTAAGTCGGAATAGCATCACCATGCCCATGACAAGTGGAACCGTGTCATCAACTGACCTGCACATTGGTCTAAGTTGTGTGTCCATCACAACCTCAACGACCAAGGACAATATCGTATGAACAATCATGAATATATAGTTCCACAACTGAATCACGTGTTTAGTGATATATATTTGATGTTCATACAAGGACTACTTTACATTCTGAATACTTTGGGAAATATCATCAACAATGATTGCCTCTAGGGCATATTCCCAGCAGTCTCCTACTTGCACTAGAGTCAATCATCCCGACATCATAAGTCTAGGCATCTAATGCCCATGGATCTTACGTGCGCCTCATGCTTAGGTTGTGGAAGTGACTTTGTCAACGGATCTGCAACGTTTGCATCCGTGTGTACCTTGCATAACTTGATATCACCATGATCCACGAACTGGCAAATCAGGTGGTATCGCATGAGTATATGTTCGTTCTTCTGGTGTTTTGTAGGTTTCTTGGCTTGTGCAATAGCACCATTGTTGTCACAATACACGTCTAACAAATTGGACGAGCCGTGAACCACACCAAGATCAATCAGGAAGTTCCTGATCCAAACAACTTCCTTTGCCGCCTCCGAGGCAGCAATATACTCAACTTCTGTTCTAGATGCAGACACAGTCTCTTGCTTGGAACTCTTCCAGCTCAGAGCCCCTCCATTCATTATGAACACATATCTAGATTGCGAACGAGAATCATCTAAGTTAGTAAGGTAACTCACATCTGTGTAACCCCTTACACTGTGTTCAACCTCACCTCCATAAACTAGGAACACATCCTTAGTCCTTCTCAAGTACTTAAGAATGTTCTTAACTGCTGCCTAGTGGATTTCTCCAGGGTCAGCCTGGTATCAGCTCACAACACTTAGAGCATAGGAAACATCCGGCCTAGTACAAATCATGGCATACATGATGGACCCTATTGCGGAAGCATACAGAATCGCACTCATCCTACTTCACTCATCAGTTGTCAAGGGACACTGAGTCTTGCTAAGTCTTATGCCATGGGACATCGGTAAGAACCCCTTCTTAGACGATTCCATGTTGAATTTCTTCAACACTTTGTCCAAATATGTACTTTGACTCAATCCAATGAGCCTCCTAGATCTATTTCTATAGATCATGATTCCTAGTATATAGGTTGCCTCACCCAAGTCCTTCATTGAGAAACTCCTTTCCAATGACTTCTTGGTTTCTTGCAACATCTGGGCATCATTTCCAATCAATAATATGTCATCCACATATAAGATCAAAAAGTTTACTTTGCTCCCACTAAACTACTTGTATAAACAAGAATCATGATCACTCTTGATGAAGCCAAATGATTTGAGTACCGCATCAAAGCGAATATTCCAACTCCGAGACGCTTGATTCAATCCATAAATGGATTTCTAAAGTTTGCTTACCTTGTCAGCATTAGCCAGATCGACAAAACCCTCAGGCTGTATCATATACACGTCCTCGGTTCATTTCCCATTAAGGAAAGCCATTTTGATATCCATCTACCATATCTCATAGTCAAAATAGGCTGCTATAGCTAACATGATCCGAACTGATTTAAGCATCGCTACGGGTGAGAAAGTCTCATCGTAGTCAATTCCTTGAACCTGTTGGAACCCCTTCGCGACAAGTCATGCTTTATAGATAGAAACGTTTCCATCCATATCAGTTTTCTTCTTAAAGACCCATTTGCACTCGACGAGAGTTGCACGGGTTGGCAGATCAACCAAGTTCCAAACTTGATTATCATCCATGGACTTTAACTCGGATCTCATGGCTCCAAGTCATGACTCAGAATCAGAACCCATCATCGGTTCCGAATAAGTTGCCGGCTCATCACTGTCTAACAATAATACATCGCGAACACTTCGCAATCTTGCCGATCTTCGCAGTGTCGGTGCAGCTGCCGGCTCAGGTAGCACAACTAGCTCAACCTCCAAGGCTTTCACAAAATCGCTACTGACCGGTTCCTCTCGAACATCTTCGAGCCACACCATACTCCCACTGACTTCCCGACTAAGAAACTCTTTCTCAAGGAAGACACCGTTCCGAGCGACAAACACTTTGCCCTCTTCCCGGTTGTAGAAGTAGTAACCCAAGGTTTCCCTTGGATACCCAACGAAAATGCACTTATCCGACTTGGCTGCAAGCTTGTACGACTGAAGTCACTTTACAAATGCTTCACAACCCCAAATCTTAAGAAAATACAAACTCGGCTTCTTGCCTGTCCACATCTCATGTGGTGTCTTCTCTACCGATTTTGATGGTACTCTGTTTAGTGTGAACGCTGCCGTTTCTAGACAATAACCCCAAAATGATAAAGGTAGATCTGCCCGACTCATCATTGATCGTACCATGTCCAACAAGGTCCGATTTCGCTGTTCCAACACATCGTTCCTCTACGGTGTACCTGGCGGAGTGAGCTGAGGAACTATTCCACGACTCTTTAGATGGTCATCAAACTCGTGGGTCATGTACTCGCCTTCTCTGTCCGACCGAAGAAACTTTATTTTCTTGCCGAGTTGATTTTGTACTTCATTCTGGAATTCTTTGAACTTTTCAAAGGCTTCCAACTTATGTTTAATCAAGTAGACATATCCATATCTACTCAAATCATCAGTGAAGGTAATGAAGTACTCATAACCACCCCTGGCTATCGCCCTCATTGGACCATATACATCACTATCTACTAGTCCCAACAAGTCAGACGCCCTTTCACAACTGCTTGCAAAAGGTGTCTTGGTCATCTTTCCTAGAAGGCAGGATTCGCATGTCTCGAACGACTCCAAGTCGAACGAAGTTAGAAGTCCATCATCATGGAGCTTCTTCATGCGTTTCCAACTTATATGACCAAGTCGACAGTGTCAAAAGTAAATCATATTCAGATCATTTGGTTTCAACCTTTTCACATTTACGTTATAGACCGACCCACCATCAAGATTCAAAATAAATAACCCGTTATGAACGGGTGCAAAGCCGTGAAACATATCATTTAAATATAAAGAACAACCATTGTTCTTAATATTAGACTCATAGCCTTGTCTCATCAAACATGAGGCAGAAATGATGTTTCGACTAAGCACTGGAACGTAATAACAATTATTTAGTTCCATTAAGAATCCTGAAGGTAAATGAAGTTGCATCATGCCGACTTCCAACGCAGCAACTCTTGCTTTGTTGCCGACCCGAATGTCAACCTCGCCACTTGCTACACACCTAGTTCTTACCAGTCCCTACAACGAGTTGCAGATATGAAGGACTAATCCAGTATCATATACCCAAGAACTACCGGGTGCATCAGAAAGATAAAGGTCTATAACATTGCAAACAAGTGTACCTGAGTTGGAAGTCACACCTCCACTCTTGGCTTTATCTGCAAAATACTTGCTGCAATTCCTCTTCCAGTGGCCATCCGTCTTGCAATAGAAGTAAGCGGATCCGGATGAAGGAGATGACTTAATCCCTGAGGAAATGCTTGGGATCTCATCCTGAGCATTACCTCCTGACTTAGCCTCCTTCTTAGTCCAAGAACTCTTCTTAAACTTAGCCTTATTCTATACCACCAACACTTGGCTATTACCTTTCTTGAGATGAACCTCTGCCTACTTAAGCATCTCATGCAATTCAGTGAGCTTCTTATCCACACCATGCATGTGGTAGTTCGATATGAACTGACCATACACACTAGGAAGAGAGTTCAAAATTATATCCGTAGCGAACTCTTCGCTAATGGGGTAGCCATGCCTTTCCAGAGACTGCACGTAACCAACCATCTTGATTACATGCGGACTCATTGGATCACCATCCTTAAGCTTACAACTCAGCAAATCTTGAGAGACTTCATACCTCTCGGTCTTTGCCTGAGCCTGGAACATACTTTTGAGGCTTTCGATCATATCGTAGGCCTCAACATTCTCGAACTGCTGCTGCAAGTCCGGTTCCATGTGAGTAAGCATAAGATAGCTAATTTCTGTAGACTCATCACATGTTCTATGATAGGCATTGGTTGTTGCGACACTCGCATTCTCATCTGGCACATCTAGAAGTGGGTTGTCTAGAACATGGTCCCTCTTTTCTTGTTTGAGAACAATTCTCAGATTACGATACCAGTTGGTGAAGTTTGTTCCATTAAGTTTATCTTTCTCTGGAATGGTCCTCAAAGCAAAACTGGATAACTGAGGGAGACTGCTACTAGGTGTTATTATCTACAACAGAAATATGCAAAACACTTATGTAACACCCCCCGGATCAGGGTTAAACAAATCCAGACCTTAGACTGGCATAAGCTTAACCTATACCTCGAGGATATCTAGTGAGAAATCGGTAACACAACAGTAAACCTGGGACACAAAAATTATTATAGCAAGCTTATAACTGAGTGAAGAACCAAAATATTACAAGCAGAGGTCAGTGACCACAAACATAAAACAACGGAAGGCAAATTATGCTATTAAGTATAGCAAACTTAACAAATGGCCTAAGAGGCCTGAAGCATAACGATGACGTCCCAACCCATAGATTCTAGGATGCCGACTGGGAACCCCAAGCTACTCGTCGGTGTCGATGTCGTATGGAACTCGTCTTCAGGGGAACACTTATTCTACTACAAAAGTATCAAAAAAGAAAGGGTGAGTACAAGGTGTACTCTGGACTTATAGCTGGTGGGGTTATTTTGCATAAAGCCATCTTTGTTGTGTAAAACAAGAGGGAGAAGAAGCTCGTCTAATCAGAATATTTTAAAAGAGGATAAGAGAGCGGCATCTCCGAAGAATTCATCATCATCTTGATATCCACCAAAGTAATCCTCATCTCACAACTAGGATCACCCCCTCGTACCCATGAGGAAGCATCCTTAAGCACACGTTGAACTGCCAAGTTTTACGATTAGGTTAACGTTCTCTATGATCTTATAATTCGGTCACCAAGCGTTCATAACCGTGAACACTGCTTTTCGAAAAGATTTAACCCTGAAGGGGTGTACAACTTTACCCACACGTACCAACCGACTCTTAATGCCACAATGATTAGCCCTCTTCCTTGGAAGGCCGACAGAGGGTGGTTGGACATGACCTTTACCTTGCTTTCACCGAGACCATGAGTCACGCCCTAAGGAGGGTTCCACCGTAACGGGTCAAATCCCGAAGTCGTTCCCTAGAGATGTGGGGAGGGTTGGTTTACCAGGGGCTCCATCCACCCCAAGCAACCTCGGCCATGCTTACCTACCTATATGAATGCACCTCCTTCACCCCCTCTTTCGAAAACATTTTCAATGTGTATGTCGAATGGAACGCCGAACTATGTGACTCATGGAATCTAATAGGCAAGTTAGTTACTCGTGAGGTTTTCAGGCTCCGTGTGGCTGTACGCTCATCTCGGTTCCAAAGGCAAGAACTCGGTTCCTAGTAGTGGCGAGCATGGGACTGCAAAAACCAAATCCCACTATGGCCTCCCATAGAAGCCTTAGCATGTTTAACCTTTACCACTGATCTTACCTCATCAGTATACCTCAATCTCCTATAATACTAGATTCTCTGCATCTGATACATCATCTGGATGAACCAGAACTAACAGCTATGCATGGCTAAGCAAGACACAAATAAGCTCTAGCAGTGCACACAAGCCAAACCTAGTTATGCTAGGCGTAGTGGATCAGGTAATATAAGCTCAAGGGAGTAATGCAACAAATATGATACTCTATCTATCGATAAAAGACCACAGTAGAATCGTATGCATCATGGCAAGAATGAAATACTTTCGAAATCATAGGATTGTATCATGGTGGGGATATGCTTGTCTTGTTTGTTGATACCCAAATATAGATCTTCGGAAGCCTTGTACTTGACTTGATTATAGTTGATCAAGTATTGTTCGTCGATCTTCGATGGTGTTGATCTCGGTCTTCGATCTCGATCTCGTATTCTACCAGGAAGAAGCAAACCCCGGAAAGAAAGGGAAACAATCAACACATGACATCGATGCAATTCTGAAGCAAGGATGAGGATATGACAAGTTAATTAGTATTGTAAAGGAACCCTATAGCATGCTTGACAATTTAAACGGGGTTCCGAGGGGTCCAAACCCTAATTCGGAGAAACCCCGGAATCACCTACGGGGTTTCATTTAGTTCTCTAATTAAACTTGCAATGAAAGTTGTTGAATAATGCATGATATTGAGCTAGTGTAGATTTTGTTTTTCTGAACATTTTGATATATTATTTGTATTTTTCTGAATTACAGATTAAAATATCTTGAATTTCTAGTATTTATTCAATTTCTAGAATTATTAAACTAGTTATTAAACTTTACTGCGTCAGCACAGACCTAGGCTGACATCAGCACACAGACGAGGACGTTTTACACTGCGGTTGGATCTAGCCATTGAGGCTGACTGGTGGGGCCTGGGCCATGTCAGTCCCACACGGCGGCCACGCGGACTCCACACGGGAGCCACGTCGGCTCGCCGGAGCGCGCACCAGACGGCGGCGCGGGTCGGCGATAGAGGGTGTGCGGGGCTGCGTGAAGTGGCGGACACGAAGCTGGTGGCGCCACTGCTCTATGGCCACTAGAGGGGCTTCTACGGTGGCCTACAGCGACGACCAGTGGCGGAGCACAACGAGCTATGGTGGCGACAGGCTACAAAGCAGGAGGGAGGAAGGGGAAGGGTCCACAGGGACCACGGTCTCACCGTGATTCTAACGGAGGCGATGACGGGGCCGGAGGAGGTCGGACGGTGCTGGAATCGATGGTGGAGACGGTGGTCGGAGTCGGGCACGGAGGCCTCAATTGCAGCGACTGGGACCTCGCCTTCTTGCAATGGCTGGGGCAAACGATGGAGGAGATCATGGCGGTCATCGGGGTGGCCTCAGAACGGCGAGGAGAGGCGGGGTACGGCGGCACGATACGGAGGCCAGGGATAGGGTTCGGGAGCTCGTACGAACTCGCGATGGAGAGCAAGAGGAGAAGGGATAAGGGTATGGGGAGAGAGAGGGGAGCGTCGGCGTTCTTATCCTCGGCTCCAAGGCGGCGGCGGGCATCGCACCGCGCATGGGATCGCCGACGAGCGGCGGGACACGCAGTAGCTTCACTGCATCCTTCTGGCGGAGGAAGAAAAAAGGGAAAAAGAACTAAGGGGTACAGGCTGGTTGGGCTACAGTTGGGCCGACTGCAGGTGCCCGGGCGGCAGGGAGAGAAGGAGAGGAAGATGGGCTTCGGCCTATTTGCTAGACTGGCTAAATTTTTTAACATAAACTTTTTCCAAAACCTTTTCTCTCTTTTGTCTTTTGTAAAACCAATTTCAAATCTGTTTGAACAGTTTCAAAAATACCAGAGGTTTAGGAAACTATAGAAAATATTGAAGTGGCCCTTTTATTCACATTAGGCTCCACACTTTCTACACTTTTCAAATGTTTCCAAAACCCTTTTGAATTGATTTTAGAGAGAGAAGGAAATAGGTTTTAGGGTTTAACTTTATTTCTTTGCATGCAATTCAAAAGTATGATGCTCATGCAATGCACACACAAAAGCCTAATTTAAGATTAGCTAAAACTGGGACGTTACAGCTCTATCCCCCTTACGAGAATCTCGACTCGAGATTCCAAAGGTAGGAAGAAGGAAGAGAATAAGGGTAAATTATAAGGATAATAGGAAAACGCACTAATAACACACCAAGTATCTCATGGTTAACTCATGAAAGAGTCACTACAAGGATTCCAGTCTATTGCAATAAAATTTATTGCTACAGCTGAATTTTGTTGCAATAAAATGCAATATTACCACAAAATTGTTGTTCATGGCAATAGGTCATACTTATTGCCAAGCTTTGTCGCACTACGTGCCTTTTTTGTTGCAATAAAGGCCATGTCTTGCAAAAAACTTCATTGTCGCGGTAATAAGGTAGGGATATTGCGACAACCATGGTTTGTTGCACAAATTAGTTACTTTGTTGCAATAGATACTAGGTATTGCAATAAAACAAACCGCTATGGTAATATTCGGCAAGATATTGCAACAACTTTTTCATGTCGCGTTAAGACCAAACATTGTTGCAAAAAAAGGCTTCTTATTGCAACAAAACATGAATTGGTTGTAATAGCATGTTTTTGCCTCAATTTTGTTGCGATGTAATAACTATTATATATTGTGACAAGTTATCAATCCATGGTAATATGTATAACATATTGAAACAATTCTCTATTGTTGCGAAAAATAAGCTGTTACAACTATGTTCTCTACATTCAACGGGGGATCTTCACCAGACCACCTGGGCCTTACCCACCCCTGCAAAATTGCAATTTTTCTAATACCCCTAATGCAAGCATATCATGTAGCCTATCGGTCCATGAACTGCTTCCTTTAGCCCATTGACCACTTGACATAATAACTCGAGAAAAAAAATAGAACTACCGGGAGGAATAACTTTTCACCTTCTTTCTCGTCTCCTCCGTCCCGGACTGAAACGATCGAGAAGCGGGTGAATCGGTTGGTAGGTGGAGTTGGACTGGGCCGTGGATGGGTGGTTGATGGGAGGCGGAGGGTGTCCTGTCTCATTACAAGTAGTGTTATAGGTCGGGCGGGAAGCGGACGGCCGCTATAGAGATGAGCGGGACAACATGCGAGTTGCGGTGCGGTCAACCACAACACACCACTAGAATCAAAGCAGGAAGCCCGCATCAAGCCGCCACATTCAGAGAATCATTACAAACTTTTTTCTGCTAGCTGAATATATTTCAGTTGGTCTCACGGAGTTTCAGTCAGTGCACTACACACGTGCAAATTCAGTATAGGATTTGCATAACTACACTACAACAAAATGATCATATAAAGACGTTGTTTATTAGATGCAATTTATCTTCGTTTTTACGTGAATAATGAACGATGTATAGGAACGTTTCACGAGACGCTGCATAAGAGCATCTCCACTAGCATTTTCAGGAAACCACTTTTTGGCGAGTTTTACATCCGGATAGGCGAAATTCTCCCCAGTCGCATTCCCAGGACGCTGATTTTATCCGAATTTAGACCTTTTTTATCCGGCGTTTCTAGGCTGATCACAACGCCTTGGGAATCGTCTGGAAACGCCAGATGTAGCAAATCTCGCTGAGTGGCCCACATGCTAATGAGAAAAACGTTCTCTCTCCTCCCACATGCCAATCTTCTCTCTCTCCCTTCCCCCACACGTGGGCCTAGCCGGCAGAGCTCGGCGCGGGACTGGCTGGTGGATCTCAGCACGGAGGCCTGGCCGATGGAGCTCGATGTGGCATTGGTCGGATGACCGGCGGCACGCAGGCCTGACCGATGGAGCACGGAGTGGGCTTGGCCGGCGCGCATCGTCGCCATCTCGTCGCCAACCTTGACGCCGTCCCCAAGCTCACTGTCTCGTCGCCTAGATCACCGTCTCATCGCCTAGCTCGCCGTCTTATCACCAAGCTCGTCGCCGTCTCACGCCGAAATGTGATCAAAATTATGTTTGTGTGAATTTGAGACGAATTGTGATGAAATATCCCAAATTTGCCGAAAAATTGCCTGTCTAGGAACATCATCTGGGAACGCGAGTGGGAATTCGGCTATTCCCAAGCCGAAAATTACATCCATCCGGCGTTTTTTTCTCTGGATTTCGGTCTGAAAATGCAGAAGGAGTGGAGATGCTATAAGTCGTCCCAAAATAAAAATACACGTCCACAAATCCTCACGATGGACATCTGATTAGCTCTCCCACTCCCCGTGATAAAACAAAACCGTGCAAACCCTACGGCCGTCGCCACATCATCCTCCGTCGAATCAGAGTAGACGCACGGTGTGACGGTGGTCGTACACTTCTCACGCTCTCCACCCCTTCTTCGTTCCCCTCTCCCCTCTCCTCTCTCAGTCTCCATCTCCCTCCGATTACCCCGTGGCGATGATGTGCCCTTTGCCGCTCGTAGGCAGCACGTTGCCAACATCCTCGATCAAGCGCGACACCGAGGGCACCCTATCGTACCTCAACAATGAGATCTGCATCAGCCACCTCTAGATGGCCAGCGAGCGTTGCCCTCTCGTCGCCTTCCTCAAGACAACCACCCCATTATCCGTGTGATGCAAGCTCCAGGTCCAGGCCAAGCCCCTCCTTCTCCAGCCCAGCCTTCACCGGCTCTACTTGATTTGGTTCAAAGAGTACAAGGTTTGCCCCAAAGATGTCGTTCCTCATTCTCTGTTACTTAAAAATTAGAGGTAGTGTGAATGATTGGTGTTGATTTACATTCCACTCTGATATCACAGTTTTGGATAATCAGTAGCCTTTTATGTAAGGTTCCAGACTAGAATCTTGTTTTATCTGGTTTCATTCTAGTACTCCCTCCGATCCAAATAGCTTGACTCAGATTTGGCTAGATTCAAATGTATCTAGACTTGTTTTAGTGTTAGATACATCCGAATTTGGACAAAACCAAGTCAACTAATTTGGATCGAAGGAAGTAATGAAATTTGGGGTTGTGCCGCTCAACTTGAAAAGAAAAGCAGTGCATCATTTTAGGTTGGAAGTAGAGTCTATGATCGAACGGAGAGGGGTGAGGTTGGCATCATCTATTATGTTCCGTCAGTACAGCCAACATATGGTATTTTACATGGATGCAGTACCTAAGAGCTATATCAGAGAACCTACAACTTATGATATGTATCCAAGTTTTCTGCATACAAGCTTGAACGAAACAAATCTGTGAAAGAAGTTACATACCTATTAGACCGAGGACAGCTCAATTGGTTGTGGATTCTTTCTATGGCCCAGTAATGTGATTCTTCCATTGTGCAGTTTCTACACTGGCCTCGTTCTCCTTACCATGTCCATTTAAGTTACTCGATGTGATATTTGTAGTTGAAATTTGATGTTCTCTTTTTTGGATTCATTTACAAACACGAGCGCAAGGTAAAGTCTGGGGCTACTAATGGCATGGATCGATCTTTATTGAGTGAAGTAAAACATTTTCCATCTACTTAATGTTTTATGGGAAATATCCGAAGAGCCATTATTGTTATGGGATTATTGGTATATTCCGTAAAAGATGAAACTTGTCCGACATTTGAATACACTTTTACGCTGAATGTTTCAACTGATTCTCATACCACCATTGTTTTTCTTGTAGAATTCTTGGAGCGGAATCAGTAGAATTGACTCTCGAAGCAGCAAGCAAATCTTCATGTATGTAAAGTACGATCAGTAGATTTTTTCAAATCCTCGCATTTGCCATGCCTGACCGCCGGTGCTGCAACCAACGTGGACATAGGCGGGATCCGCGGTCAACAGCCGCCTCCCATGGACAGCCTCGTCCTCCCATTAGGACATACAATACATGTTACTACGCATTTGCATATTTGAGATCATTTTTCATGAAAATCCGTGCTTGGTTGGCTTAATAATGCACTTTCTATAATAATTAATTATTTTATCAAATGTGATTAACAAGATGAAGGACTAGAAATCATTGTCTAGGGAGAGGATGAACAAGGATGGATTTACTCTGACATTTCTTTGCGGAAACCATTTCCGAATGTAAGCTTTATCTATCATTTTATCTTACATTCTGTGGTGTTTCCCTAAGCTAGCAATTAAAATGTCGTATGATTGATGTCTACACACTTCTATTTCTGTAGACAGTTGTTGGGCCTCCAAGTGCAGAGGTTTGTAGAACATCAGCAAGTTTTCCCTTAAGTGGATCACCCAAGGTTTATCGAACTCAGGGATGAAGTGGTCAAAGGTATCCCCCCTCAAGCAACCCTGCAATCAAGATACAAGAAGTCTCTTGTGTCCCCAGCATACCCAATACACTTGTCAGGTGTATAGGTGCACTAGTTCGGCGAAGAGATAGTGAAATACAAGTGGTATAGATAATTATAAGTGATAACGGTGATAGAAAATAGCTTGATGGCGTGGAAGAGACTAAAGGCAAACTGAAATAAAGATGAAAGCAAGCAGACATATACCAGATCTAATTTGCAAACGGTGTTTCACTTAGAAACAAGGCCTAGGGATCATACTTTCACTAGTGAACACTCTCATATAAATATATTCTTCTTGATGATACTACTCTTAACTACTCTCCGGTTGGATATTTAATCCATGGTAGGGCTATAACAACACACCTCAAAGTAAGCGTTTCCCATCTAGAAAACCCCACACTGCCACCTTGAGCACTAGATGGTTCAAACAAATACCACAATTTCATAGAAACATCCAACTCCATAACAAGTATTTGTAATCTCTAGCCTAAGTGCCAGCATGGTGCGCACGCTGTCACTTTCACACACATGGAGAGAGCAGAGATCTATTAAAGCACATGAGTAGCAAGGTAGATCTACTTGATTACAAAGCTCATGATCACAATATGATCATGTATAGAGAGAGAGATGAACACATAGCTACCGGTAGAACCCTTAGCCTCGAGGAAGAACTACTCCCTCCTCATCATGGGAATCAGCAACAACAATAGAGATGGTGGTGGAGATCGATGGAGATGGCTCAGGTGGCACTTTCCCGTCCCGACAGGGTATCGGAACAGAGACTTTCTGTCCCCCGAATCTACCCTTCGGTGGTGGCGGCGCTGCGGAACTTTTCGTGGCTGGAGGCTTGATGATTTAGGGTTTTTGCATCGGGAGGTATCTTATAGGCGAAGAGGCAAGGTCGGTGGGCGGCAAGGGGGTCCACACCACCTGGTGGCGCGGCCAGGGCTAACCCGTGCCACCACATGGTGTGGCCGCCCTGTGGCCCCTCTCCGTCTCCTCTTCTGGATCCGTGAATCTTCCGGTAAAATATCGACTTTGGCTTTTGTCCGGTCCAATTCCGAGAATATTGACTTTCTGACTTTCCTGGAACCAAAAACAGAGAAAACAGGCAACTGGCACTATGTCATCTTGTTAATAGGTTAGTCCAAGAAAGTGTATAGAAATACTCCAAAGTGTGTACAAAACATAAGAAAGTAGATAAAACCAAGCATGGAACATCAAAAATTATGGATACGTTAGCAACGTATCAACACCCCCAAGCTTAACTCCTGCTCGTCCTCGAGTAGGTAGGTGATAAAAAGAAAGAATAATTTTTGAGGTGACATGCACCATCATAAACTTGATCAAAGTATTTGTAAAACATTGATAACTGGGATCATAGTACTTCAATCATAACATGAAAGACAAAGTTCTAGCAATAAGACAAAGCAACTATGTTGCAACATGAATAGGTACAAACAAAAGATTCATGAATAACAATGCTTTGCAAGACGTTTGTTTGTTTCACATAAAGAAAAATAGCATAGTAGCATTCAGCTTGTCTCTCATAGAGTAGCAAACATAAATGCATATGACACCTTCATAAGAGTGACTAGATATAAATAGTTTAAAACAAGAAATATCAAAGTTATGCATCAATCAAGAAGTCTTGGGACAACGCACATAGAACTAAGGGTGGCCACTATGCTCCCAAAGTAGGTGCATAAAGGTAGAAGGTGGAGACTCAATATAATGGTGGAAGAAAGGCATTCTTAGAAGGAAGTAGGGATTCAAGTCTCATAAAGAGCTTCCAAAAATTATGGTACTTATAGCTTTCAGCTCTCATTGACCCTATCATAAGCATCTTGAAGTGATTAAGGTTAAAGTGAACAAACTATGGTGTACATGCTTGACGAAGTATAAGTTAGAAATCTCATGTCCCTTGTATACGAGGGCCACTCCTCATTCTACTCAATTTTAGTCACCGGTAAGTTCTTGTCATCGTAAGTACATGTGTATCATAGAGAACCGCCAATGGGGTACCCCTTGCCCGATGATACGGAAGAACCCCCATATCAAAATGACAAGGCAAGCAGACAACGAGCATCTCAACAATCTTCTTATTTACCATGGGAATATGGTGCTTTTTTCTCTCTTTCCTCTTTTCTCATATCTCTTTTTTATTTTTTCTTTTTTTTCTCAATATATGACTCTTTTTTTATAAGAAGAATGCTTCATAGACAGCTCATTATGGTTACGCTACAGGTTTCCACCATGACAGCATGGATTAGACCGGCGGCCCAAGCGTTTCTCTAACACATATACATAACTCCATGGCCTTACAAGCTCCCCTTTCATTTCACACCGAAGACATCCATATACAAAAGAGCATGATATCAACTAGGTACAAAGTACAAGTGCAATGTTGAAAGCGTTCCTGTAAAGACCCGAACCTGGCTTGGTTCGAATCCCTGTGATTACAGTGCTAATCCCTGGATCGAATAGCTAGCACCCACAGTATAAGATGTAATATCAAGATATAAAGGTCATATTACATCGCATGATCCAAAATATGAATACTTATTACAAACTCATAGCCATAGGCTATCTTATTACAAAGCAGCAGAATACAAGTAAAGCATGGAGTCCTTCATCTTTATGTGCCACAGGCAAACATGTTGGGTGCAGACTCGTAATCCTATCATCGTTCCTTACTCATCAATAGAATAACCTGCAACATGATAGGTTGCAGCCACAAAGGGTCAATACTTTGAATGTATTGGCAAGTGTCACAAGTCTGTTGTAACTACCTCGGTGAATTACGCTCTTAGTTGCATGCCTGGATGAGCGAAAGTGGTTAAAATAGTACGGTGGGGCCCAGGGGCCACTCACAGGTAGACCTTTCGACCGTCCTAACCACTTTCAGAATATCAGGACAAGAACGAGCAGTGTAATCGGCAGGCGAAGGGATCAACTACATACACAAGTGAGTATGTATGCAAGCCACATACAACAGTCCTCAGAGCCATTCCATCTAAAAGAAATAGAAATATTGCAACGCCATACGGCAAGATCCAAATATCCTAGATAGATATAATAGTTTCGGATAGCTCCTCATACATCAAACATCAGAGTATCAGGTGGAAGCAGAAAACAAGATCTGAGTACGGATAAGAAGCAAATCGGCATAGGATGCCACATAAATAAACACATCCCGCCCACAGATCTCACGGATCCCCGTTCCCAGAATCTCTACACCGAGTGATCGTTGCCAACATCATCCGTCTCCTCTACCCAGTATCCATCTTGCGTGTACACCTGTTCATCTAAATCAAACAATTTATCGTGTTAGACCCTAGGGGTACTTAGCAAGTCTTTATGCCTCTAAAGGGGACATAACCTGGGGTGACGCAATTGTAGCAAAAGATAATAACTAACAAGTCTATAGATACTCGCTAACCATCCGCCTAACCAATGATAGACGGATGTCCGTTAATTAGAAACAACAGTTATAACAGAATAATTAACAGATCCATCCTCCTTCTCGCTTACCAACGAGAAAGCGGACGAACAACCCATCCGTTGGCAGTTTTATTAACTATTCCATGAGTATTGCACTATTTACTAATCAGGTACTTAGTTAGATTAAAATCGGTACTTTAGTTATACTTGTCTATGATCGAGAAACTGTGCTCCAAGTCATCCATAACCGCGGACACGGCTTTCAGAAAGATTTACCCTGCAGGGGTGCACAAATAGCAACACACACTCGATCAACCTCGGAAAAACCAACTCAAAACCCAACGAGGCATTCACGATAAAGCGATCACAGGATTCAGAAATATTTCAGGGGGCCACCCCATTAAGCTACCCGCAACGAAGTTGGCCGGCTCCGAGACGGACCCAAGGTTTGTGGCAATGGCTGTAAACGACTGGGAACCCGAAAGTGTGACTGGGCTTGTCGATACCGCAAAAACATTCCACGATCCAAAACAGTGCAGGTGCTCCATGCACAATCTTAAATAAAGCAGTAACATGGCATAAGTACAAGATAGTAATAAAGCCCCAAACTACTTTGTGGCCCCAAGAAATAAGAATGAATCAAGCTCTGGCTCAGGGGGGTCCTTAAGGCCTCCCGGATGTGGATAGTGCGAATAGTCAAGGAACAGGAATCATGTACTCGGGGTCCTACGGGACACAAGTGAGCATGAAAAACCAAATAGCAGATATTGCTCACCGGTGCCTCTTTCATTAGTTAGCCCATTACTACTCAGGTTAAGTTGTTTAGGTACCTCGTTATCCATCAGACACTCACATACCCTACACATGCTTTTCTACGACTCGCATGGCTTAAACAACTGCTGTAGTAATGGCTCATGGGATGGAGGAACAAGCTTCCGTGGGGTTTAAAAGTAAAGGCTATGTTATACTTGGGATTCAATTTAGTGCAATCGCGACTCGATGATGCAAGAATAAGATAGAGGCAGTAGGTACTATATGTATGCAAGCATGTGGTAGTGCTTGCCTGGCAGCTCAGTTGAAGCGAGAGATGGATCTGGGTAGAACTCCTGTGATTCCTGATAATTCTCCTGCTGGGCGTCTATTCGAAGAAGAACCAAACAAACAAGGGCCAACATAAATAAAGTGCACGAGCATATGAATTAAAATGCGACAAGCAAACAAGCATGCCATGATGAATGATGCACGATTTACATGGCAATAAAGTAGCATGGCATGGGTGAGGTGCGGCGACAAGAATAATTCATTCGATTATTTATTTAGTTAAGTTTTATTGCCATAAACAGTTCTGATTTTTAATAATGACATGATGCATGTTTCAATTCAGAACAAGGAATGCATAGATAGAACGGGCTCGTCGCGCTGATCGATTTAAACATATTATTTATCGAATTTGGAGTTGTAGAATTAAAGTTATTAATTTATTAAGAAGAGGGCATTTTATTGTAATTTTTAATCATCTCGAAAATTTAAAGTGTTCAAACATTATTTTGAATGGCGTATTTGAATTCCTCACATTTTTTTGATTCCAAAATATATATCATTTGTATTATTTGGATTTAGAATTTAAAAGTTATTAAATACAGATTTAAATTTGAATTTAAACATTTTCGGGAATTGTTTTATTAAAACAGATAAACAGAACAAACTTTTTATACTCGACCTCTCCTAGCCACAGTCACAGACAGGTGGGGTCACTGCTGACTGGGCAGATTCGGCGCGCAGGACCTTTTCTTACCGCCCACTCAGCCAGCTGCAGAGACTGACGGGCGGGACCGGCCAATCCGCGGGGCCACACACGGGCGCGCCAGCGGGGGCCTGCCACGTATGGGATCCGTGGGAGCGCGGGTTGAGAAACTCAAAACCACGGGGGCCTTCTTGCAAAACCACGCAGGGGCTGACTGACGTTGGGGCTGCGGAGGACTTGGGCGTGATCGGCAAAAGGTGCGGGGGGAGGGGGGGGGGGGCTTTCTGCAAAACTGCTACGGCTGTTTACCGAACGCTACGCGTACTGAACCGCGACGATCCCGGCGGCGGCGAGGTTTTCCGGCGAGGTTTGCGGCGGAACGGTGGCATATCTCGCGTTGCCTCCAAAACGAAACGAAGAGAGGGGTCTACCAGCTACGGATCTCGTTCAGGAAGGAACGTCGGAGATGGACTGTACCGGACGGAGCGCCTCGGGGAACAGCGGGGGAGCGCACGGTCTAGACTGCTCGTCGGCGGGGCACTTCACGGGCAGGGCCAAAATCGGGCGGCGCTCGGCACGCGGAGGGGAGGTAAAGGGGAAGGGAAAAGAGGGTAACACTCACCTCGTCTGATTCCCCAGGGAATCAGAGGATGGGACGGCCGGAGATGAGGGGGACGACGCGGTCGCGGCGGTGGTGCACGGTTCACTGGCGAGGGGTAGCTCCGAGCGAGTCCGGCTCCTCCTAGCAAGCTAGAACGACGCCAAGGTCCACGACGGTGCTTCCTGGCGAGTCCTCGCTGTCCAGCTAGTACGGGAGCGGCGTCGCGGCGCTTTGACCAGCGGCGGCCATGGTACGGAGGAGAAGAGGGCGAGGGGAGAACGAAGAAAAGGGGCTAGGGTTCGACAGCGAAGCGCGAGAGGATAAGGGCGGGGAGGGTCGTGCGTGCGGCGTACTTGCTGACGCGGATGACGGCGGGCATGACCACCTGCCCGCTGCCGTCTGTCGCAGAGCAAAGAGGGGAGGCGACGGAGAAGAGGAACTGAGGGAGATGGTGGTAAATGGCGAAGGGGTAACGGGCCAGGGGAAAGAAAAGGGCCGGCCCAGGAGGAAAAGAAGGGGCGGGCCGGAGCTGCTGCTGGGCTGCGACCAGGTAGGGGTGGGCTGCTGCTGGGGCTCTCTCTTGTTATTTTCTTTTTATTTATTTAATTGTTTTTTTGGTTTTGTTGCAGATTCAAGCAAGCCCATAAAATAAACCTTTTTGGAATTTTTGGCAAATTTTGATTAAAGGGAAAAGGAGATGGATATGGAGTGAGGTGAGAGTCTTTGTGCACATGGCAAGAAAACAAGATCAATCAAAGAGATGAAAAGGGATGGGGAGGTGGTTTTGTTGATGCATAACCAAGTGCATGCTCAAGATGATGAGGGTTTAGCAAGAGCAATAAGGAAAGAGCCAACAAGAGTGGTTTCACAAAGAACCATGCTCCATTTCCAAAAATACAAACAAAACCAAAGAATAGGATGGTGGTGATTTGCATGGCCCATGCATGGGCATTAAATGCCATGTTTTATATTGTGAAAACAAAATAATGACCATGGCATTTATACACATGCATCCCAAAATATGGAGTAAATCCAAGCTAAAGGAAATAGAATTGGATCCATCCCAACCCACATGAGCTAGATTAAATGTCTGAAGAAAGTAAAAGCTCATGGGTACATAGGATGGTGGAATTATAAGGGGGTGACAGAGAAAGGTGATGGAGTTGAATAAAAGATATGTCCCCAACTCAACTTGGGCATCAAGCTTTTATCAAGAACCAAATACAATATATCAAGGGCCCAAATACAATTACTAATGCATATGAGAGAAGGACCAAATGAAAAGGGTTTTATATGATGCTCAAATGCAAGGTGGCATGATGACATGAGCATGATATAATTATGATGCAACAATTATATGTAGGAAGTAGCCATTATATTAATAGACCAAGTAGCATTACATATGTTAGACAAATGGGATGCTACAACTCTCCCCCACTAAACAGGAATCTCCCCCCTAGATTCTAGGAAGAAGAAGAAGACAAGAAGAGGGTAGGATACTTGGCACGGAGCTCATCTTCACGTTCCCAAGTGGCTTCATCAACGGAATGGTGCGACCACTGCACCTTGCAGAACTTGATGGACTTGTTGCGAGTCCTTTTTTCTGCGACTTCAAGGATTTTTATGGGGTGTTCTTGATAAGACAGATCTTCTTGGAGATTGATGAGGTCATGGTCCACGGTCCTGCTGGGATACTTGAAGCACTTCTTGAGTTGAGAGATATGGAAAACATCATGGACCTTGAGTTTTTCAGGGAGCTCAAGAGCATAAGCAACTTCTCCTCTTCTTCCACAAATTTTGAAAGGACCAATGTATCTAGGAGCCATCTTTCCTTTGATACCAAAGCGGTGCGTGCCTCTCATGGGAGTGACGCGAAGGTAAACGAGATCACCAGGGACATACTCCATGTCCGTGTGCTTTCTGTCATAGTTGCTCTTCTGGCGACTTTGAGCCATCTTCAGGTTTTCAAGAATGATGTGAACCTTCTCCTCCGCTTGAGTTAGAATGTCGGGGCCAAACAATGTTCTTTCCCTGGCGCCCGACCAACCAATCGGAGTTCTGCATTTGCGACCATAGAGAACCTCAAATGGTGACATCTTTAGACTTTTCTGGAAGCTGTTGTTGTAAGAGAATTCAGCATAAGGAAGGCATTCTTCCCACTTCATGCCGAAAGAGATAACGCAAGCACGAAGCATATCTTCCATAATATGATTGATCCTTTCAACTTGTCCTTGCGACTGAGGGTGGTAAGCTGTGCTGAAGTTCAATTTTGTCCCCAAAGCATTTTGGAAACTTCCCCAGAACTTGGAAGTGAAGATGCTTCCACGGTCAGAACTGATCTCAAGAGGAACTCCATACAGAGAGACAATTCTGTTGATATAGAGCTCAGCCAACTGAATTGCAGAAATTGTTTCCTTGACAGGAAAGAAGTGAGATACTTTAGAAAGCCTGTCAATGACAACAAAGATTGCATTGTTGCCCTTCTGCAACCTTGGAAAACCAGTTATGAAGTCCATCTCTACTTTCTCCCATTTCCATTCCGGAGGCTTCAATGGCTGTAGAAGACCGGAAGGTTTCTGATGGACAACTTTAACTCTGCGACAGACATCACACTCCGAGACATACTTGGCACAATATCGTTTCAACCCTGGCCACCAATATTGTGTTTTCAAGTCCACGTATATCTTAGTGCTGCCAGGGTGGATAGAAAGAACATAATCATGCGCCTCCTTGAGAACTTGCTTTCTTAAACCCGGGTAGTTCAGAACAAACATCCGGTGTTCAAAGAAAAGAGTGCCTTGGTCATCGACGTGGAAAGACTCGTACTTCGGAAGCTGAATGTTGGAGATGATCTTTTTAGTGTAAGGATCACCAAGTTGAACTGAGCGGACTTTTTCAAGGTTGAGCTTGCGGAATTCCTCGCACAAGAGAGGCTGTTGTTCTTCCACCATGAGATTGTTGAAATACGCTTTTCGGCTGAGAGCATCGGCCATGACATTGGCTTTACCCAGAGTGTAGTTGATGGTCAAATTGAAATCATTGAATGTTTCAATCCACCTCCTCTGACGAAGGTTGAGATCAGGCTGTGTCAATATATACTTCAGACTCTTGTGATCAGAAAAGATCTCACAACGGTTGCCAAGCAGTAATGCCTCCATACTTTCAAAGCAAAGACAACTGCTGCGAGTTCGAGGTCATGTGTAGGATATTTGATCTCATGCGTCTTCAACTGTCGAGAGGCATAAGCAACAACTTGTTTTTCTTGCATAAGGACCGCACCCAATCCTTGCAATGAGGCGTCACGGAATATCTGGAAAGGCTTTGATGTATCTGGAGGAACTAAGACTGGTGTGGAAGTGAGCTTCTCTTTGAGTGTTTCAAAGCTTGCTTGACATGCAGGAGTCCAAAGGTATTTCTTGCCTTTCTTGAGGAGATCAGTAAGAGGCTTCGCAATCTTTGAGAAGTTTTGAACAAAGCGACGGCAGTAACAGGCCAAACCAAGGAAACTCCGGACTTCTTTGACATTTATGGGTGGAAGCCAGTCAATAATTGTCTTAATAGTTTCTGGGTTGACGACAATGCCCTTGGTAGAGATGACGTGACCAAGGTAGGTGACTTGGGGCAGCCAGAACTCCTTGGAGAGCTTTGCATACAGACGGTTCTCACGAAGTTTGTTTAGGACACACCGAAGGTGTTCTTCATGTTCTTCCTTTGACTTAGAATAGACTAGAATATCATCCAGATAGACCACAACGAACTTATCAAGATACTCCATGAAAACCGAGTTCATAAGCCTCGAGAAGGTGGCAGGTGCATTGGTGAGACCGAAAGACATGACCGTGTACTCGTACATGCCATAACGGGTGGTGAAAGCTGTTTTAGGAACATCTTCCTTGCGAATCTTGATTTGATGATAACCACTTCTCAAATCAAGCTTAGAGAATATCACAGCTCCAGCTAGCTGATCGAAGAGATCATTAATCCGCGGAAGGGGATATTTATTCTTGATGGTTTTAGCATTGAGAGCCCGATAGTCAACACAAAGTCTATCAGTCTTGTGTCGCTTCTTCACAAAGATGGTTGGGCTACCCCAAGAAGAAGTACTGTGTTGAATGAAACCCAACTTCTCTTGTTCGTCAAGCTGACGCTTGAGTTCAGCCAATTCAGCAGGACCCATTTTATAAAGCCGCTTGGAGATAGGAGCGGTACCAGGTTCAAGTTCAATCACAAACTCAACCTCACGATCCGGAGGCATACCTGGCGACTCTTTAGGAAAGACATCTGGGAACTCACAGACCACCGTAACACTCTAAATAGCTTCCATAGCATCATCATTCAGAGCCGCCAAAGAGAAGAGCTGAATAGTAGGAGTCAGACTTGGAGAATAGACTATATGGCCTTCAGGAATTTTCAGAGAAACCGAGCGTTCAACACAATCAGTCACAGTTGCATTTGCTGTTAACCAATCCATGCCCAAGATAACATCAATGTCAGAATTGCCCAGAATAATTAAGGAAGCCGGAAACGAAGAGCCACCAATCTCAATTTGATTGCCATGGCTGATCTTGGTAGATAACAATCTTGCCCCGGGAGAAAGAACCATTAACTTTTTATCCAGCTGGTCTATAGCAAGCTCATGCTCATTTGCAAATTTGTGAGACACAAAAGAATGCGATGCACCAGAATCAAACAAAACTCGTGCAGGAACTGAGTTAACAGGAATCATACCCATCATAACTCCAGATGCATGCTCAGTTTGAGCGACGTTGACACAGTTGGCATGAGCAACCATAGACCCGGGCTTGGTGTTGATGCAGAGAGCCCGAGGTGGAGGTGCACGAACCATACAAGAACTTGCCGCGGGTCTTGGAGGTGGAGGTGGAAGAGCTTTGTTGTTCATTGGACAATTCCAGTGCTGATGCCCAGTGTTTCCACAAGTGTAGCAAGCACCAGGTGGACGTGGAGCAACGTAGCCAGGGACTCCGCCAGGCGCTCTAGGGTAGTTGTGGTTGTAGCCCCTAGGAGCCGCAGTGAAGGGTTTTGGTGGCCTTGCTGCGTAGCTTGACGGTCTTGGTGGAGCCGGGAGCGACGGTGGGGTGTTAGGAACCCAGACACGGCGCTTAGAAGGAGCTGTCATAGCTGAAGAGCTTGCTGCATCGCGGCTGTGTTTCTTTAACTCCTCAAACACCTGCCTACTTGCTTCTTCCTGCAGAGCTATGTGTTGGAGTTCCAGAAAAGACCCCGGCCTTGCATGAGTGATTGCATATTTGATTGAAGCATTGAGCCCTTGCCTGAACCTCTTTTGCTTCTTCTTGTCATCAGAGATCTCATCGCCACCATACCGAGAAAGGTGCATGAAGTTTTTGATATAGGTATTGACATTGTCATTGCCTTGCTTAAGGTTGAGAAACACTTCCTTCATCCTTTCCATGACAATTTCTGACAGATATTGCTCTTTGAAAGCCGCAGTGAATTGCTCCCAAGTAGGCTGAAAACCAGAGTGGTCTGCCTTGAGGTAATTTTTCCACCACAGAGCTGCATCTCCCTTCAGAAGGTGCGTTGCACATTTTACCCATTCTTGCTCAGGAACATCCGTAGTCATCAGCAACCTTGACATTTCACGCAGCCAATCATCCACATCAAGTGGCTGATCAGACACCTCAAATTGGCGTGGGTTGAACTTGAGAAAACTCTTGATGTCTCCTCGCTTGGGAGGTGGAGGTAGCGGAACAAACTCATTCCTCCTCACGCTTTCCTCGAAGCGCTGCTGGTTCTGCTGCATTGTTCCCAAGGCATTAGCAATACTTGCCAAAGCAGCCCCCAATTCAGGTGGTATGTCCTCCTCTGAACGGCGTGGTGGTGCCATCCCGTGATTGATATAAAACACAAGCCAGTACCATGATGGAGAATGATAATAATCCAAAATAGCACCAAAATGGAATTAACCCAGATTAAAGGTTACAATTCACTGAGATGATATTAAAATATCAACAAAGTTTAAGGCACCTAGAAGATATTAAGCATAACGCACACGACTGAACAAGGAGTGTGGTACACAAGCTAACAAAGAAAATTTTTCCGCAAATTTCAGCATTAAAATACCACTATATGCGCAAAACCACTTAACAAATCAAGATTAGTAACTCTACTAATTCAATATACAAGGGCGAATGATAAAAGTAGTGGTATGGTCGCGACTCCATCCCGCACTCAAATCATTACCCCGCACATGAATCAGTAAAACACATATCCCAACACCTTCTTCTTAAGATGAACCTAAAGATTAGTAACTACGGAAACGAACACCCCAAACAATATAACGTCGGATAACAAAGAGTAAGACAGATCGCACCGGTATACAACGAATCAGATAGATTGCACCGGTTTACAAAGGCCTGTCGGTATGGAATGTACCAACAGTTGATAACCAAAAGGAAGATAGTGATAACAAGTTGGATGCAACAGATAGACAAGAAATTACACACACACACAACCTATGGTACTACGGAACTCAGAACACGTGAATCCTAGTTTGAATTTTTAGAAGAGGATTGAAAATGTTACACTTCCTTACCAGAAAAGGGTGGGTGGGTGGGTAAGAAGAAAAATGGAAGCAGTCCTACTCTCACGTTTTGTTTTTCCCTAGTATACATAACTACCAAAATATTTGCTAGACTCACAACGACCATTTGGCTGAGACCCTGAAGGGCGGGATGGCTCTGATACCAATTGTAACTACCTCGGTGAATTATACTCTTAGTTCCATGCCTGGATGAGCGAAAGTGGTTAAAATAGTACGGTGGGGCCCAGGGGCCACTAACAGGTAGACCTTTCGGCCGTCCTAACCACTTTCAGAACATCGGGACAAGAACAAGCGGCGTAATCGGCAGGCGAAGGGATCAACTACATACACAAGTGAGTATGCATGCAAGCCACATACAACAGTCCTCAGAGCCATTCCATCTAAAATAAATAGAAATATTGCAACGCCATATGGCAAGATCCAAATATCCTAGATAGATATAATAGTTTCGGATAGCTCCTCATACATCAAACATCAGAGTATCAGGTGGAAGCAGAAAACAAGATCCGAGTACGGATAAGAAGCAAATCGGCATAGGATGCCACATAAATAAACACATCCCGCCCACAGATCTCATGGATCCCCGTTCCCGGAATCTCTACACCGAGTGATCGTTGCCAACATCATCCGTCTCCTCCACCCAGTATCCATCTTGCGTGTACATCTGTTCATCTGAATCAAACAATTTATCATGTGAGACCCTAGGGGTACTCCGCAAGTCTTTATGCCTCTAAAGGGGACATAACCCGGGGTGACGCAATTGCAGCAAAAGATAATAACTAACAAGTCTATAGATACTCGCTAACCATCCGCCTAACCAATGATAGACAGAGGTCCGTTAATTAGAAACAACAGTTAAAACAGAATAATTAACAGATCCATCCTCCTTCTCGCTTACCAACGAGAAAGCGGACGAACAACCCATCCGTTGGCAATTTTATTAACCATTCCATGAGTATTGCACTATTTACTAATCAGGTACTTAGTCAGATTAAAAGCGGTACTTTAGTTATACTTGTCTATGATCGAGAAACTGTGCTCCAAGTCGTCCATAACCGCGGACACGGCTTTCAGAAAGATTTACCCTGTAGGGGTGCACAAATAGCAACACACACTCAATCAACCTCGGAAAAACCAACTCAAAACCCAACGAGGCATTCACGACAAAGCGATCACAGGATTCAGAAATATTTCAGGGGGCCACCCCATTAAGCTACCCACAACGAAGTTGTCCGGCTCCGAGACGGACCCAAGGTTTGTGTCAATGGCTGTAAACGACTGGGAACCCGAAAGTGTGACTGGGCTTGTCGATACCGCGAAAACATTCCATGATCCAAAACAGTGCAGGTGCTCCACGCACAATCTTAAATAAAGCAGTAACATGGCATAAGTACAAGATAGTAATAAAGCCCCAAACTACTTTGTGACCCCAATAAATAAGAATGAATCAAGCTCTGGCTCAGGGGGGGTCCATAAGGCCTCCCGGATGTGGATAGTGCGAATAGTCAAGGAACAGGAATCATGTACTCGGGGTCCTACGGGACACAAGTGAGCATGAAAAACCAAATAGCAGATATTGCTCACCGGTGCCTCTTTCATTAGTTAGCCCATTACTACTCAGGTTAAGTTGTTTAGGTACCTCGTTATCCATCAGACACTCACATACCCTACACATGCTTTTCTACGACTCGCATGGCTCAAACAACTCCTGTAGTAATGGCTCATGGGATGGAGGAACAAGCTTTAGTGGGGTTTAAAAGTAAAGGCTATGCAATACTTGGGATTCAATTTAGTGCAATCGCGACTCGATGATGCAAGAATAAGATAGAGGCAATAGGTACTATATGTATGCAAGCATGTGGTAGTGCTTGCCTGGCAGCTCAGTTGAAGCGAGAGATGGATCTGGGTAGAACTCCTGTGATTCCTGATAATTCTCCTGCTGGGCGTCTATTCGAAGAAGAACCAAACAAACAAGGCATACATAAATAAAGTGCACGAGCATATGAATTAAAATGCGACAAGCAAACAAGCATGCCATGATGAATGATGCATGATTTACATGGCAATAAAGTAGCATGGCATGGGTGAGGTGCGGGGACAAGAATAATTCATTTGATTATTTATTTCGTCAAGTTTTATTGCCATAAACAGTTCTGATTTTTAATAATGACATGATGCATGTTTCAATTCAGAACAAGAAATGCATAGATAGAACAGGCTCGTCGCCCTGATCGATTTAAACATATTATTTATCGAATTTGGACGTGTAGAATTAAAGTTATTAATTTATTAAGAAGAGGGCATTTTATTGTAATTTTTAATCATCTCGAAAATTTAAAGTGTTCAAACATTATTTTGAATGGCGTATTTGAATTCCTCACATTTTTCTGATTCCAAAATATATATCATTTGTATTATTTGGATTTAGAATTTAAAAGTTATTAAATACAGATTTAAATTTGAATTTAAACATTTCCGGGAATTGTTTTATTAAAACAGATAAACAGAACAAACTTTTTATACTCGACCTCTCCTAGCCACAGTCACAGACAGGTGGGGTCACTGCTGACTGGGCAGATTCGGCGCGCAGGACCTTTTCTTACTGCCCACTCAGCTAGCTGCAGAGACTGACGGGCGGGACCGGCCGATCCGCGGGGCCACACACGGGCGCGCCAGCGGGGGCCTGCCACGTATGGGATCCGGGGGAGCGTGGGTTGAGAAACTCAAAACCACGGGGGCCTTCTTGCAAAACCACGCAGGGGCTGACTCGTGGGGACGTTGGGGCTGCGGAGGACTTGGGCGTGATCGGCAAAAGGTGCGGGGGGGGGGGGGGGGCTTTCTGCAAAACTGCTACGGCTGTTTACTGAACGCTACGCGTACTGAACCGCGACGATCCCGGCGGCGGCGAGGTTTTCCGGTGAGGTTTGCGGCGGAACGGTGGCGTATCTCGCGTTGCCTCCAAAACGAAACGAAGAGAGGGGTCTACCAGCTACGGATCTCGTTCAGGAAGGAACGTCGGAGATGGACTGTACCGGACGGAGCCCTCGGGGAACAGCGGGGGAGCGCACGGTCTAGACTGCTCGTCGGCGGGGCACTTCACCGGCGGGGCCAAAATCGGCGGCGCTCGGCACGCGGAGGGGAGGAAAAGGGGAAGGGAAAAGAGGGTAACGCTAACCTCGTCTGATTCCCCAGGGAATCAGAGGATGGGACGGCCGGAGCGGAGGGGGACGACGCGGTCGCGGCGGTGGTGCACGGTTCACTGGCGAGTGGCAGCTCCGGGCGAGTCCGGCTCCTCCTAGTAGGCTGGAACGACGCCAAGGTCCGCGGCGGTGCTTCCCGGCGAGTCCTCGCTCTCCAGCTAGTACGGGAGCGGTGTCGCGGCGCTCTGACCAGTGGCGACCATGGTACGGAGGAGAAGAGGGCGAGGGGAGAACGAAGAAAAGGGGCTAGGGTTCGACAGTGAAGCGCGAGAGGATAAGGGCGGGGAGGGTCATGCGTGCGGCGTGCTTGCTGACGCGGATGACGGGGGGGACGGCCACCTGCCCGCTGCCGTCTGTTGCAGAGCAGAGAGGGGAGGCGACGGAGAAGAGGAACAAAGGGAGACGACGGTAAACGATGAAGGGGTAACGGGCCAGGGGAAAGAAAAGGGTCGGCCCAGGAGGAAAAGTAGGGGCGGGCCGGAGTTGCTGCTGGGCTGCGACCAGGTAGGGGTGGGCTGCTGCTGGGGCTCTCTCTTGTTATTTTCTTTTTATTTATTTAATTGTTTTTTTGTTTTGTTGCAGATTCAAGCAAGCCCATAAAATAAACCTTTTTGGAAATTTTTGGCAAATTTTGATTAAAGGGAAAAGGAGATGGATATGGAGTGAGGTGAGAGTCTTTGTGCACATGGCAAGAAAACAAGATCAATCAAAGAGATGAAAAGGGATGGGGAGGTGGTTTTGTTGATGCATAACGAAGTGCATGCTCAAGATGATGAGGGTTTAGCAAGAGCAATAAGGAAAGAGCCAACAAGAGTGGTTTCACAAAGACCCATGCTCCATTTCCAAAAATACAAACAAAACCAAAGAATAGGATGGTGGTGATTTCCATGGCCCATGCATGGGCATTAAATGCCATGTTTTATATTGTGAAAACAAAATAATGACCATGGCATTTATACACATGCATCCCAAAATATGGAGTAAAGCCAAGCTAAAGGAAATAGAATTGGATCCATCCCAACCCACATGAGCTAGATTAAATGCCCAAAGAAAGTAAAAGCTCATGGGTACATAGGATGGTGGAATTATAAGGGGGTGACAGAGAAAGGTGATGGAGTTGAATAAAAGATATGTCCCCAACTCAACTTGGGCATCAAGCATTTATCAAGAACCAAATACAATATATCAAGGGCCCAAATACAATTACTAATGCATATGAGAGAAGGACCAAATGAAAAGGGTTTTATATGATGCTCAAATGCAAGGTGGCATGATGACATGAGCATGATATAATTATGATGCAACAATTATATGTAGGACGTAGCCATTATGTTACTAGACCAAGTAGCATTACATATGCTAGACAAATGGGATTCTACATCTGTGCATATAAGTTGGACTATCACTACATGCATATTTGGCTAAGTAGAGCTTAGGCTTATTTGCAGAAAGCAAAATGGTTTTATCCTATCTTTGCAAAATAATTTTCATCTTTCAATAACTTTCTGAACTCCTTGGCAAACACCAAGTTCTTCTAATCCCTTGTTGTCACCATCAAGTTTTACTTTGAGAAATTAGAATGTCGAGATCTTCCATAGCTTCAGGCCTTAGTTGCTCAGAGTTGTCCATAACCGGGGACATGGCTAAGTACTTAGAATTTGATCTTCTGTAGAAGTTGTACATTTTACCCACAAGACACAATCTCGTCTTGACGCCACCAGTGGCCACTGGATTAGTACTCACCAAGATGGAGTATTGGCAGATCGAGAATGTGACAAAGTCTTTCCATAGAAGTACTCCCAATACATAATTCTAGCACGTCTACCAGGCACCAATGCAATGATATACTTCCAATACATAATTCAAGTTAACTTGAAGAGGTACCAATGCATGGGTCTCCCACTATGTAATTGACTAGGCCAGAGCCCATTTGGCATGTGGCTGTACACAAAAGCCACTGTATGAGAAACATGTTCAATCTCTAAGTTCCTAGGTGGTATTCTTCTAGTGCACACACAAAAGAGATAGCCATAGATATGGTTCCCTTCGTTGGCACCTTATTCTCAACTGAGTATCCACATTCCACCCAGGTGATTCATTTAGTACTTGTTTTATTATATAAAACATATATTTTTCCAACACTTCATATAATCACAATATGGTATATTCCACCCTGAATCTATAGCAGGGCTAAGCATACTACAACTATAGTGTTTTCACTAAGGAAGCTATAAAGGATATCCTAAATAGGACATAGCATAGCATAGTATCATAGTAGTCTTATCATGCATACTAACAAGATCCAGTAAGTGTAATGAAACTAGTAGGACATGGATGATAGTGCCACTTGCCTTAGTAGTTGCTGGTGTTGGTACACTCTTTGCAGTAACACACTTGACAATCCACACAATCTATCAAACAAAACAAGCAAGACAAAACATGCACAATGTCAACACTAGTGGCAATACAAAAATCATGCAAAATATGCAAGCATACAAGATGGCAATTTTTATTGTACAAATTGTTATAACAAAGGTTTTGAACATTACTAAGTATTTTCTAAACATTTTATAATTGCAAGATTACAAATGCAACCATTTGTGCAATTGTAACAATTAGCAATAATTTCTAGTATTTGGAAAGGCTAGACTCACTAAATAATTTCCATGCTATTAGGTATAGTCAACCAAATTTATATTTTGGTCTTACTGGACAGAGGGTTCAATTTGCAATCCAAAGCAAAAAGATTCACCCAAAAATGATTTACAAAACAATTTTTATGGGTAAAATACTCCTAAAAAGGTTCTTCCTAAAACTCTAAATTTTCGGAAGCAAAATGGTGAGATAAGGCCTCAGCGTTGAAGCTCTCATTTTTCTGAATCCATGGACACCAAATTTGTATTTTTCTGAATTTTGGATCAAAAGTTATTGAATTTCTAAATTAAATACAAATTCTGCCTATTTTCTAATTTAAACAGACGCCAGGGCTGACATGGCGTAATCTTATTGGCTGGTACCGATTCGGTTGGATCGACCGCTGCGGGCCATTGGATTCTAAGTGGTAATGGACGAACCAGATCAGCCAATACCTCTTCGGCTAAGGATCTAATCTCAACCGCTGGTGACATATCAGACGATGCTCAGGGCGTTGGCCACGGACTGGCAGCACTGGCGACTGCGCGCGGCGGCGGCGTGTCGGGAGGGTGGTGCTCCGGCGGTCCTAGCGAGGTAGGGGAAGCGGTGATCTTACCGGGGGTTGTGGTGGTCTCGATGGTGGTCGTGGTGGAGGGAGGGGCGCTCGGCTTCGCTGGGGATTCCTCGCCGGAGTACCTGCCAACGGTGGAGCTCGCGTCTCCGAGACGGTGGAGTCACCCTGGGGATCGAGCAGGGAAAACAAGGCATCCGTGAGGTCCGCCAGGTCGTGTAGAAGCTGGCTGTGGCCAAAAGAGGGCGGCAGGAACCTGCGACTCACCGGAACTCGTCGGTGAACGGTGGCGGCAGAAAAAGGTCTGGTGATGACCGTGGCGACGACCTAGGCACAGAAAAATGCATGGGAATTGTCAGTAGGCGTGCCAGAGCATGGTGAAGCTAACAGGACAAGGGGAGGGCGCGGGGCAGTGAGTTCTCACCGGAATCTTTGCCGGAGTGCGTCAGTGTCTGCGGCGGTCCGAGCTCGATTTCGAGCAGCCTAGGGGCTCTCAGATGGTGGGGTGTGAGGAGAAACGGAGAGGAGGGAGTGGCGGTTAAGAGGGCGTCGTCGGAGTGGAGATTAATTCGCGGAAATGCTAGAATTCGAGCCAATTTTAGAAACGGCAGAGGAGGGGACGGACTGCTCGTCGTTTGGTTGAAGACGGTGAGGTGGAGGGTAACGTGGAGTGGGGTCGCGGTGTTAGCGAGAGGGGGTGCGAAGAGGGACGATGAGAAACAGAGGGAGAAGGGGAGAGCCGGGTGGGCTTAGTGGGCTGGAGGTGTGGGCCGACTGCTGCTGCGATTTTTTTCTCTTTGCTTATTCTTTTCAGTTTTTCTTTTTTCTTTTTCTGTTTTCTCCAAAAACTTTTGATTTAGTGATCCAATTTGAAACAAACAATTTTCTAAAAAATTGTAAAACTCAAATTAGGTTTTTAGGGCATTATAGAACACATTTACTTTCCAACTCAAATTTTTCTAATCAAATTTATTCACTTTGGCTTTAATAGCTAATATTGTATTTTCTTAATTCTATTCTCAAATAATTCATATCTTTTTATCCATGGATCCAAATTGGATGAAACCAATCTCTATTATTTTATTATTTTGCCCTTTATCTTTTTATCTCTCATAGGAGTTCTTTTTTTTAATATAAATATGGAGTATATCCATAGTATTGTGTTGTTCTTAGTATTAACAAATAATTAGAGTTTTAGGGTTTGAGATATTTTTCACTTCTCTTAGGTTTTTAAAATGCAACCAAGTCAAGATGCTCATGCATGCTTCATGATTTGGGATTTTAAAACATGCACACCACTTCACAAACAAAATCATCTTGTTTGGCTTGGGTTTTGAGGCATTATATTAAATATTCCAAAAGTTTTTGTTCCTTTTGAATTTCAAAGAACTTAGTTCTTTATTTTGTTTAAAATTTTCAAATTTCAAAATTTGGAAAATTTTGGGATGTGACAGACTACCACCTTTAAAAGGAATCTCGTCCCGAGATTCGAGAAGGCTAGAAAGAATAGGTTGGGTTTTAGGATAACTGGGTGCTACCACCCTTGAAAGGAAACTTTGTTGGGTTTCATTCGATGATTCACTTGGCTAAGGGTCCAATGATTGACATCCAAAGGTTGTTAACATTTCTTCATGTTGAGATTCTTATGCCACTGAATTGAGTTAGCTAAATCTTACCATCCACACCATCTAGTTCTTCAAGAGTTCCATACATGTTGATGTGGTTCACATTTCCTTTCTGGGTCACATTGGAATTGCTCCCATTAGAGTCTCCAATACTCTTATTATTCTTCTTCTCAGGACAGTCTGCTGCAAAGTGTCCAAGTTGCTTACAATTGTAACACTACAACTGGCTAATGTCTTTCTTGGGATCATTATGTTGGTTCTGACCAAGGTTATCTCCATTGTTAGTACCATTCACATTGTTACTACCACTTCCATTATTGATGTGGTGATTCTTGTGATGATGGTGATTATGTCCATTTCCTTCATGCTGATGTGATCCAGAATCCCCATTGTCCTTTCTGAATGAACGCATATTCTTTGATGATCCTGAGTGATATTTGTCAAACCTATGCTTCCTCTTCCTATCCTCAACTTTGTCCTTCTTACTCTCTAAAATTCTAGCTTTCTCACACAGTGATTGATAAGTTGGAACATAAGCAACTGATAATTACATGGAAAGTTCATCATTCAGTCCATCTAGGAACTTTTCCTTCCTCTTAGCATCAGTATCAGTATCATATGGAGCATAACATGATAGATTGTTGAATTCCTCAATATATTCAGAAATGCTGCGGTGACGCTGTTTAAGGTTTCGAAACTCCTTCTTTAGGGTCATCACGCCTGAAGAGATATGATTAGTGCAAAAGCCATCTTCAAATATTTCCCAAGTCACTTCTTCAATGGGGTGAGTGACTTGAAAGTTGTCCCACCATGTAGCCGCAGGGCCTTCAAGCAAGTGCATTGCAAATCTCACTTTCTCAGCATCAGAGCATCCAACAGTCACTAGATCCCTGTTCACCGAACGTAACCAGTCATCAACTACCATTGGATCAGAAGTACCAGAGAACTTTGTAGGTCTCAACCTCAGAAATCTAGTGAGCATATCCAGAGGTGGTGGATTGTTGGTGTTACTGTTGTTGTTCTGATTCTGATTGTTGATGGTTGTCATGAATTGTGTCATCATCTGCATTAGTTGAGTCTGTGCAGTCACCATCTGTTGCATCTCATTTTCATTGTTGTTGTTGTCTCCATTGTTATTGTGGTCGTTGGCGCGTCTTGGAGGCATCTATTGGTTTAATAAGGATAAGTAATGATAGATAGATAGTTCTAAGGGAGTTCTAACACACTCAACCCAAAACAAACCAGTTCATTCAAACATTCATCAAGCAACCAATCACTTAGCAACTTCTGAGTTTAAATCATTAGTTGAAGAAAACAACAAGTTTTCTTGAAACAAGCAACCTAGTATAGTCATACCACATAGGTCGGCATGATCCACACGCTAACATGATATCGATAACTCAAACATGATAATTGGTAGGCAATCTAATTGTAACATCCCAATTTCAGCAACCCTGATTTGTTGTCCAGAATACAAAAAATCAGGGGGAACAAAAACTTTTTCTTGTCCATTGGTGCAGTGTTTGCTTGTTGTTGGTTTGTGCTTATGCATAGGAATGTGTATTAGATGATGTACTCCTCACCTTAACACCAGTTGACAAAAGGTACTTCCCAAAATAGTCTTGGCTTGATTTCCATATTCTCAAATGTTCTGACAATTAAAACCGGAGCCAAGATGCTTATGAAACCAAAACAATTTTAGTAGCTTCTATTGATAAAACTATGGAGAGCTATAACACAATCTCCTTATGTTTGAAGACAGAACCTTCAACTATTCTTATCACTAGGTTTCCCAAAAACTTTTTGTAAACTTTTGAATTCTATTCTTGGTAGAGATACCAAGGACCTTACCTTGTTCAAATTCGAACCTAATTCAAAATACCCATCCTTACCTCAAGCTAAGCTTGGTGATAACCCCTAGTAGTAGTTGATTTGTTTGTAAGATGAGTTGCCTTGTTCTGATGTTTGACTTGATTGCTTAGAAGTAGTATGAGCTACTCTAAGAGCTCATTACTAGGATCAATATGTCTCCAAATCATCCCACCCTAAGTAAGAATACAACCTAGATCTGATCCCTAGCTACTCAGTAGCCATCTAAAACCCTTAGACAGATCAATTCTGAAGTGATCCCTTCTAAGAAGCTTCCAAGTCAATGAAGACCAATCTCAAGCATGGATCCTTACTACTCAACCTACACTTAAACATCATCCACTTGATGATGCTTGGGTACATTGCAACCCATCAAAATCATCTCCACCAACATTCTAGTCAAAAACTCTAAATCTGCCAAATTTGGCTAAGTCTGGAAATCTGTTTCCAACATCCCCTTTTTGGAATGCCTCCTTTTCTCAACCCTTGTGCATTTTTGGAAATGCATCTGAACCATCTTGTTAACCATACTAAGTACTACCAAGGCCCACTCTTGCCCTTGGTTAGATCATCCTCCTACCTACTTGTTCTTGATGGTTTTGCAGGCAAGAAAATAACTTTTCCTGCAAATCTAGTCAGCATGCCTACTTTGGTAGAAGCTCACACCACCATCCAACCTTATTTGGACCAACTCTTTGCATGGTTGTGTTCTACCCATATAGTTCTATCATCAACTACTTCACGTGATCCAATTGGATCCTTGAGCTGTTTACACCTACAAGGTTTTGAAGGCTAGTTGATAATCTGCTTTGGTCGGCTTATTTTATTCAAAGTTTGAAAGCTTGTCTTGGTGAGCTCAAGCAGGATCAAGCTCAAACCTCTGTACCATGTTGATGTACATCACTTGGTCTATCCATCCATCCATCTATCCCATGCCCCAAGGGGAGCCCTGAGCTCCAAGATCCAACAAGGTTTTGGTGGCATGAAAGCCATTTTACCCAAGATCCTTAAATCTCTAGTTTTCACCAAAATCAACTTGGATTCTCCAATCTCAAGGTTGCAAATGCTTTCTCCATAATTATTTTGGCTCCAAATCTATTTAATCTCTTTAATAGTCAAATTCTCCAAAACTCCTCTCATAAAGGAAAGTTTGGTTTTTGCCAAAACACTTCCTCAACTTTTGACTCAATTGAGTCCTATATGTCTTACCATAACTTCCCAACTCAAAAATAAATATTTTTGAGATTCTTTATTATTTCTTTTTGCCCTTTTTCTTAAATGGCAGAAACAAGAAATAATCCTTTAAAAATACCTTCCCACCTCAATAAATCCCAATAAAATTCCTCAAGGTGTGATATGGTATCTAGGACCATCTCACATCAAAATCCAACCAAGTCCAATGTAAAAATATCAAATGAGCTCCAATACATCACTTCTGCAGTTTTTGAACAAATAGATTTAAGTGGACTTTAAGTCCATTGAAAAATCCCAAACAATTCCTTGGTTGATGTATTGACCATATCTACCCATTAGTGCCAGTTTACCATATTGCCAAAGACAACTTTTGAGGCTTCCTTCATAATCATGTAGTTGATCAATTGTGTAGTCTAAGCAAATCCTCCACTCTAAACTCCACCAAACCTGCCTCCAACCTAGTCCAGCAAGCTTGCATAGCACACCATCTCCCCTGGTCGAGTTTCACTGTAGCAATGCACTGTAGCACCCCTTCCCCTTGTCCTTTAGTGCTTGGAGGAAGGAGAGAGGCACCCATTGGTCACACTTTTCTCTTACTTCTTGCAACATCCATCTCCCCTTACCCCTCCTCTTCACACGACCAGAACCACCTCTCCACCGCCCCCAAAAAACTCTCCCCTCGTTTTTACCTGTCCCTCTTGCTCCCATGAACCAAGTGGACCCTAGACCCCTCCCTCTCGGATTAAATGGACCAGGGGCCCTCCACCCCACTCCTGCTCCCTCATTTATCCCCCTCACACTCCACTAAACCTCCTCAGAACCTCCCCATTCTCTCCCTGCTCTACCTCGCACAGGAAAGGAAGTAGAAGCCCTCCCGGCCTTCTACAAGATCTGCCCATGGTGCTTTCATCCCCACTTCACTCCCCCTGCATGCAATGCTTCTGGGATCCTCTCCTCCCCCTGCATCTGACCCTTCCCTCTCTCTATTGCAGGATCGCCGACGGACGACACCCAAGCTCCTGGCCAAGCCGAGCCCTTCCCGCAAACCCCTCGGACTCTCGAGCTCCGTCTCCTCTGCATGCATAGCCCCTGGACGCTCCAGGACCCCCGCATCCGATCCCCCACCTCCCTGCCGCTGTGCATGCCTCCCGGGACCGCCTCCCCGGCCACCTCTAGCGAGCACCGAAGCCTCCATCGGCGCCACTACGGGGAAACGTCTCCGCTCGCCAAGCCCTTCCCTTCCGACCGTCGCTGGAACCGCAACGGACCACCGCGTCGCCCCAGCCTGTCCCCGGCACGCCCCGAACCCTAGGTGAGCTCCCCCGCGTGCCACCCGATGCCCCCTAGGGTTTCCTCACCCCTGCCCCGTCGAGAGCTAGACGATGGTCCTGCACCGTCGATCCGGTTCTAATCGAACGGACGAGGTGGCTGCGTACCCCCTTTGTCGCCCGCTGTGGCTGATAAGCGGGCCCTCCTTGGCTAGTTAAAACCAGGGCTCCTGCTCCTCCCGAAGCCAGCTGGGCCGGGACGTCCCCTGTGCGGCCCATCTCCTCTAGAAAGTCGGCCCAGATCCCTTATTCTTTTAATAATTAAGTATAGTTAAGTATTTTGACACTTTGGTTTAAATACGAATGAAAATGGTAAACAACTCCAGTTGCCCAGATTTAAATTCTACTAAGTACATGGATGATTTCCCTAACACCTAGTACCCCTGGTTAGCTCAGAATGTGTAGAGATTAAATATATTAAATCAATTGCCCCGAAGTGTCTAAAACACTCCTTAAATCCCTCAAGGAGATTTACATCTCTAATTGGAGTAAAACCAACTGCCCCTGGTAGGTATTACCCATACCTATTTGATGGACTTGGTCCCAGACCAAGGTGAACGACAGGTTGTCCTTAGTTAAAATAACAAAAACAGCTCTGATGTAACTTTAGGAATTTCTCTAGGTCAAACCAACAGAGGTATTGACCTAAATCCAACTCCCTGTGATGTGGAACACTATGTCCTATCCAAATCCAGGAGCTCACGATTTATTGAGCCTTGGAGGTTTTTCTGTCAATTAAACTATTCTGTGCATGGTTTATTCACCTCCTATTTCACTACAGTAATTCTGCTAATCCAAAAATATTGATTCCAATTTCTACAGAAAGGTATTCTAAATACCTACCATGTGTCCTTGGAATCAAATCAAATTCTACTATAGATTTAATCTGGTGAAAAAGACAAAGTGCCTATAGAGCTGCCTTTGGGAATTTCCTGAGGGCATTCTGTTAATTATTTTGGAGTGATTCCAACTCTCAGCGAACAAGTACATCAATACCTACCTAACCCTCCAAGGAAATAATTTTTGGAGCTCCAGAACCTTTCTGGTGAATTATTTCCTAAAACTTGAATATTATTCACTATAAAAATCACTATAAATCTTTTGTAAGTGATAAAATAGTGAAACCACTTTTGTTGGTTTCATTTTATCAATACCTATCTGTTGGTATCATGTTTTTACAATGGTATCATACAGAATATGCTCTTGTTCCAAAATCCATCTCTTAGGTAGTTCTAGACTATAAATCCTAAGGTATTTTCTTTCACCTTTCAAGGCAAGGCCATCTCAATCCCCTAATTCCAATCCTCTCAAAACCATCTGAATCTAAATTTGGTATTATTCCATTTGTTTGCTGTATTTTATTGGTGCTTGCATGCGTTGTGTTGATTGTGCCTTTGTTTGTTTGCATGTGTTCCCTATCGACGATAGTTGCGATTATGTCAGAGAGCAGAAGAAGATGGTTTCTATTGGTTATTATGGTTTTCTTAGAAGAAGTCCATGGACATTTATGCCATATTTCTGATCATCAGGCAAGCCACCTTCTTGCTCATAAGCCTTGTCCTACTATTTTACTTATGCATGCTTTATTTTCTATTGATTTAAAACTGCTTTGTTTTACTATATGTTGATTGAATATATAGTAGTGGTTTGGCCCCTCCGAACTACTACTCCTTTGTACTAGTAAGTACAACCCCTTGGTGTTACCTACTTGCCCTAGTAGGATATAGGGTGTATATCACCCTAACCCTTGGAGACCCCGATTTAGCCGAAGCAAAGCTAGAGGATGGGAAGACCCCGAAATTTTTTTACTAAATGTTTTATGATAAAACCTTGGTGAGGTGGGACCTCCCAAGAGGTGTTGAGAAAGAAAAATGTTTTTGTTTTACAAAATGCTGAAGGAAAACCGGAGGAAAAAGGTTTACAAAAACGCACCTAGTTCTTTGCATGTTTTGCTAGAACAATTAACCCTGTGCAACCACATTACTCTGGAATGGGACATGGCTGGCTTTGATGTTTGTCTGTTCTGGTATAAGCTGCCTCGCAACTACTACAGGGGACCGGGGATCCCTGGAGGGTGGGCCTTCTCCGATAAAGGTGGGACCTGGAGAAGGAACGAAGGGTCGATAGACCTCCACGCGTTACTATGGGCCCCTCATTGAAAGCGCACACTCTCGAGGAGTGGAAAAAGCGCTCCGGTTGGTTCTCGCCCGACGTCCCGGTTTTGAGGGGATTAACACCCATAGGGTAGGCACTTATATTGGAGTGGGCATCCGGATAGTCTTGATCGGTTACTCGACGCACGATCGGTGAAGATCAGGGTAGTGTGCCCGGATGGTGTGGATAAAGTGTACAACCTCTGCAGAGCGTAAATCTATTCGAATAGCCACGTCCGCGGTCATGGATGGTTGGGAAGGTTGCTGTAGAGCAGTGCTGGTTTTGTTTTCAAAAAGGATTTCGGAAAAGAAATGTTTTTGGGAATGTTTTGACCATGGGATGGTCGGGAAGGATACCTGTTTTTACCATGGGATGGTCAGAGAGGTATGGAAGGAGTTTGGTCATGGGATGACCTAAAAACGGGAACAATTGGGTGACCCAGTCCTAATGTTTTCCAAAACTTTTCAAAAGGGTTTCCAAAATGTTTTATAAAAAGTTCTCAACAAAGTTATGTAGATGCTATATCTACAAGAGAAACTATTTGAGAAAAGAACCTCTCTTGGAGCCCTCCTACTACCACAGCCATATTGCATATCCCCTTGTTAGTACTATTATCTTAAGGTGGTTTGCGAGTACATTCAAAGTACTCACCGACATTGTCCCTGGCTATTAAGTTGGCCAGATCTCAAGATGAGGATAGCGTTGGCGACTATGCGAGCTAGGACATTCTCCCAGTCAGTTGCCTGTAGGTTAAGGCATGGCTAGGGCTCTACGCTTGAAGAAGTTCCGTTGATGATTATTGATGTAGCCATAAAGGCATTCTTGTAATTATTGTAATTCGGTGTATTCTCGGATGATGTAATGATACTTGTCAGTTATGTGCCACGACTAACTGATCATGGGATCGTGGTTGTATGCAAAACAGGGATTCTCAGAGGATTAATCCGGGGGTCCCACACTAATGTCTCATGGGTCGCACTATGATAACATCAGTGGTTGCTCTCTTTCGAGTTGGGCAATCATCGATGAAGTGTCCTATCTTCCGACAGCGATGGCAAAACACTTTTGTCATGTCTCGAGTCCTTTTCCTTGAAGTGTTGTTGTGGTTTCTTGAACTTCCTTCTCTTGGCATTCATTGATATTGTGTCCTTCTTTCTTGCATTTGGAGCAGGTGATATGGCTAAGGTTTTCTTCTATCTTCCCGAGAGCTTGATACATTCCATCCTTGACTTGTTCTTTCACTTGTTGCACTATGAAGTCGAGATGGCACTTGGCAGGAATGTGGTTGGTTCCTTCACATAGGTAACAAGTTACTTGAGATGTGGGGCATTCTCCAACTGGATGGTTGTGATCACAAAAGGGACATTGATCTTGATGTTCCTTAGAGGTGTGGCCTACTTCTCCACATATTTTGCAAGCTCGAGGACTTGTCACAACTTGTATCTTGATCTCCCTGTTGGCATGATCCATCCTTAAGGTCCTTAGAGAAAGCAAATGCTAGTCCTCTAGATGTTTGAAGGAGAAGAGATTCAGAAAAGAATGATCATTGTATACGAGAAAATCTAATAAGTATAAAAATATAAGTTCATTCCTAACAAGGGGTTTGTCCAATTCCTAGGGTTACGAACCTATAGGCAACACAATGCTCTGATACCATCTGTAAAAACCTGAAACTGGCTTGGTTCGAATCCCTGTGATTACAGTGCTAGTCCCTGGATCGAATAGCTAGCACCAACAGTTGAAGATGTAATATCGATATACAAAGGTCATATTACATCACATGATCCAGAATATGAATACTTATTACAAATCATAGCCATAGGCTATCTTATTACAAAGCAGCAGAATATAAGTAAAGCATGGAGTCCATCATCTTCATGTGCCACAGGCAAACATGTTGGGTGCAGACTCGTAATCCTATCATCGTTCCTTACTCATCAATAGAATAACCTGCAACATGATAGGTTGCAGCCACAAAGGGTCAATACTTTGAATGTATTGGCAAGTGTCACAAGTCTGTGAATATAAGTTGGACTATCACTACATGCATATTTGGCTAAGTAGAGCTTAGGCTTATTTGCAGAAAGCAATATGGTTTTATCCTATCTTTGCAAAATACTTTTCATCTTTCAATAACTTTCTGAACTCCTTGGCAAACTCCAAGTTCTTCTAACCCCTTGTTTTCACCATCAAGTTTTACTTTGAGAAATTAGAATGTCGAGATCTTCCATAGCTTCAGGCCTTAGTTGCTCAGAGTTGTCCATAACCGGGGACACGGCTAGGTACTTAGAATTAGATCTTCTGCAGAAGTTGTACACTTCACCCACAAGATACAATCTCATTTTGACGCCACCAGTGGCCGCTGGATTAGTACTCACCAAGATGGAGTACCGGCATATCGAGAATGTGACAAAGTCTTTCCATAGAAGTCCTCCCAATACATAATGCTAGCACGTCTACCAGGCACCAATGCAAGGATATACTTCCAATACATAATTCTAGTTAACCTGAAGAGGTACCAATGCATGGGTGTCCCACTATGGAACTGACTAGGCCAGAGCCCATTTGGCATGTGGCTGTACACGAAAGCCATTGTACGAGAAACTTGTTCAATCTCTAAGTTCCTGGGTGTATTCTTCTAATGCACACACAAAAGAGATAGCCATAGATATGGTTCCGTTCGTTGCCACCTTATTCTCAACTGAGTATCCACATTCCACCTAGGTGATTCATTCAGTACTTGTTTTATTATATAAAACATATATTTTTCCAACACTTCATATAATCACAATATGGTATATTCCACCCTGAATCTATAGCAAGGCTAAGCATACTACAACTACAGTGTTTTCACTAAGGAAGATATAAAGGATATCCTAAATAGGACATAGCATAGCATAGTATCATAGTAGTCTTATCATGCATACTACAAGATCCACAAAGTGTAATGAAAATAGTAGGACATGGATGATAGTGCCACTTGCCTTAGTAGTTGGTGGTGTTGGTACACTATTTGCAGTAACACACTTGGCAATCCACACAATCTATCAAACAAAACAACCAAGACAAAACATGCACAATGTCAACACTAGTGGCAATACAAAAATCATGCAAAATATGCAAGCATGCAAGATGGCAATTTTTATTGTACAAATTGTTATAACAAAGGTTTTGAACATTACTAAGTGTTTTCTGAACATTTTATAATTGCAAGATTACAAATGCAACCATTTGTGCAATTGTAACAATTAGCAATAATTTCTAGTATTTGGAAAGGCTAGACTCACTAAATAATTTCCATGCTATTAGGTATAGTCAACCAAATTTATATTTTTCTCTTACTGGATAGAGGGTTTAATTTGCAATCCAAAGCAAAAAGATTCACCCAAAAATAATTTACAAAACAATTTTTATGGGTAAAATACTCCTAAAAAGGTTCTGCCTAAAACTCCAAATTTTCGGAAGCAAAAGGGTGAGATAAGGCCTCAGCAGTGAAGCTCTCATTTTTCTGAATCTATGGATACCAAATTTGTATTTTTCTGAATTGTGGATCAAAAGTTATTGAATTTCTAAGTTAAATACAAATTCTGTCTATTTTCTAATTTAAACAGACGCCAGGGCTGACGTGTCGTAATCTTATTGGCTGGTACCGATTCGGTTGGATCGACCACTGCGGGACGTTGGATTCTAAGTGGAAATGGACGAACCAGATCAGCCAATACCTCTTCGGCTAAGGATCTAATCTCAACCGCTGGTGATAGATCGGACGGCGCTCAGCGCGTTGCCCACGGACTAGCGGCGCTGGCGACTGCACGCGGCGGCGGCGCGTCGGGAGGGTGGTGCTCCGGCGGTCCTAGCGAGGTAGGGGAAGCGGCGATCTTACCGGGGGTTGCGGTGGTCTCGGTGGTCTCGATGGTGGTCGTGGTGGAGGGAGGGGCGCTCAGCTTCGCCGGGGATTCCTCGCCGGAGTACCTGCCGACGGTGGAGCTCGCTTCTCCGAGACGGTGGAGTCGCCCTGGGGATCAAGAAGGGAAAACAAGGCATCAGTGAGGTGCGCCAGGTCGTGTAGAAGCTGGCTATTGCCAAAAGAGGGCGGCAGGAACCTGCGACTAGCCGGCACTCGTCGGTAAACGACGGCGGCAGAAAAAGCTCCGGTGACGACCGTGGCGACGACCTAGGCACAAAAAAATGCATGGGAATTGTCAGTAGGTCCGCCAGAGCATGGCGAAGCTAACAGGACAGAGGGGAGGGCGCAGGGCAGTGAGTTCTCGCCAGAATCTTCGCCGGAGTCCGTCGGTGTGTGCGGCGGTCCGAGCTCGATTTCCAGCAGCCTAGGGTCTCTCAGGTGGTGGGGTGTGAGGGGAAACGGAGAGGAGGGAGTGGCGGTTAAGAGGGCATCGTCGGAGTGGAGATTAATTCGCGGAAACGCTCAAATTCGAGCCGATTTTAGAAACGGCAGAGGAGGGGGACGGACTGCTCGTCGTTTGGTTGAAGACGGTGAGGTGGAGCGTTGTAGCATCCCAATTGTCTAACAATGGTAATGCTACTTGGTCTAGTAATATAATGGCTACTTCCTATATACAATTGTTGCATCATAATTATATCATGCTCATGTCATCATGCCACCTTGCATTTGAGCATCATATAAAACCCTTTTTCTTTGGTTCTTCTCTCATATGCATTATTAATTGTATTTTCCTCTTGATATTGTATTTGGTTATTGATATATTGTTTAATGCCCAAGTTGAGTTGGGGGCATATCTGTTATTCAACTCCATCACCGTTCTTTTCACCACCTTATAATTCCACCATCCTAATTACCCATGGGCTTGTATTTTTTTCCTTTGATATTTATTCTAGCTCATGTGGGTGGGATGGATCAAAATATATTTTCTTTAGTTTGGCTCTACTCCATATTTTGGGGAATGCATGTAGATAATGCCATGTTTTATTAGTATAGTTTTCACAAATTAACACATGGCATTTATTGCACATGCATGGGCCATTCAAGCACCACCACATTCTATTCTTTTGGATTTTACTTGGATCTTTGGGTGGTTTATCTCTTTTGGAGCTTCTCTTTTCTCTCAAACTTTTCCACCTTGTTGGGTTGATCTTGCCATGTGCCCATCAAGCCTCTCTAACATGTGGAATGCCATGCATGATCATGTGAGGTATCTTCCTCACCTTTTCTCCTTTCCATATGATCTTGCCACATTAAAGAAAACCCTACACCACCTCTCCTCTCTTCTCAATCTCCATGCCACCCTCTTCTCCCACCCCTTCTCCCAAACCCTAATATGAAACTAAACCCTAACCCCTTTTTCTAACATCTCTCTCTCTAAACCTAGCTCTAGTCTACAACCTACTTTATCCTAACATTCAGCTCTCTCTCTCTTTCTCCCTCTCTCTACCATGCTGGCCCCACCCCACTAGCTATCTCTCTCTCTTCCTTGCCGAGGCTACCCCTCCATGCCATCCTAAAACCCTAACCCAGGCCTCCCTCTCTCCTTTCCGTTCTTTTTCCCTGCCCTGCTGGCCCTAGCCCGCGCCTGTCCCTCCTTGTCCTCGCGCTGGTCCACTTGTCCACCCCTGCCCTGCCCTGGCTGCCCGCGGCAAGCACGTAAGCGAGGAGGAGGAAAAGTGGCCGAAGCCACTTTATCTCTACCCTGAGCCCCACGGCCTCTCCTTCCTCCCTCTCGCTTTTGCCTCCTTTCTCACGCTTCCTGGCCTCGCCCGGATCCATCCCCAGGGCCTTGCCCCTCCCCTCTTCTTCTCTACCGACACCAACCCCTCTTTCGCCGGTCACCGTCAGTACCGCCGCCGCTCCCTCGTTCCAGCGGGTGTGGTTGGCGTGGAGGTGGTCGAGGAGGCCGAGAAGGGTCCCCTGCTTCACCCTGGACGCGCCACCGAGGAGGAGGAGCCCCACTTCTGCCACAGTACCGCGACGCCGCCGAAACCCTAACTCCAGCCGGCTTCCTGCTACGTCGATGATCGAGCGCTCCTCTGCCCGAACCACCACCGCCATCAGCTTCGCGGTAAGCCAAACTCCCTCCCAGACATCCTCACAATCGTCGCCGTTGCCTGGTCGCGCCGTGCGATCCGTCGGGCACTCTTGGTGCATCGCCGAGCGCGGGCGTCTGCACGCCTCCGCGATGCGAACCACTCATCTAGCTGCGCTCCCCCGACCTATCAGCAATCCCCGCCTACCGCAGTGGCCACCACCCCCCAGCGCGAGCCCCAGGTCCCCAGTTCGATCCCCGCCCCGCCACGGCCGCGCGCGGATCTGGCCGCCAGACCGTGGAGAAGATCCACAGTACGTGGCAACCTTTTTGCATTTACCCCCTGCTTCTTTCGTCGCCTCAACCCGCGGTACGCGCGAGCCCACCTGCCAGCCGCTGTGTAAATTTTACAAAAAATGCCCCCGCAGTTTTGCACACTTAACCCACGGTCCGGTACGTCCCTACCTGTCAGCCTCTGCGTGTTCAGCCGCTGTCACATGGGCCTCTAGCCGCTGGCCCACCTGTCAATCGCAGTGGCTAGGTAGCGCCGCGGTGAGAAAGCTTTTTCCTGTGCGCGTGTGCCCAGTCAACAGTGGCCCACCCGTCAGTGGCTTGGGTCAAATTCATCTGGGTGTAAAAAGTTTCCTGGTTATCTGATTTAACAAAACAAATTCTTTTTAAATTCAAATTCAAATCAGATTTTAAATAACTTTTAAATTATAAATCCAAATAATACTTATGATATATGTTTTTGAATCAGGAAAATGTGAGGAATTCAAATATGCCATTCAAAATATTATTTGAGCACCTTAAAATTTCGAGATGATTAAAATTACAAATAAAATGCCCTTTTCTTAATAAATCAATAACTTTAAATCTATAACTCCAAATTTGCCAAATAATATTTCTAAATCGATCAGCGCGACGAGCCCGTTCTATCTATGCATTCCTTGTTCTGTTTTGAAGCATGCATCATGACATTATTACAAATCAGAAATGTTTATGGCAATAGAACTTGGCTAAATAATTAATAAAATGCTTTATTCTGGTTCCACACCTCACCCTTGCCATGCTACTTTAATGCCATGTAAATGGTGCATCATTCATCATGGCATTCTTGTTTGCTTGTCGCATTTTAATTCATATGCTTGTGCACTTTATTTATGTTGGCCCTTGTTTGTTTGGTTCTGCTTCGAATAGACGCCTAGCAGGAGAATTACTAGGAATCACAGGAGTACTACCCAGATCCATCTCTCGCTTCAACTGAGCTGCCAGGCAAGCACTACCGCATGCTTGCATACATATAGTACCTATTGCCTCTATCTTATTCTTGCATCATTGAGTCGCGATTGCATTAAATTGAATCCCAAGTACTGCATAGCCTTTACTTTTAAACCCCACCGAAGCTTGTTCCTCCATCCCATGAGCCATTACTACAGGAGTTGTTTGAGCCATGCGAGTCGTAGAAAAGCATGTGTAGGGTATGTGAGTGTCTGATGAATAATGAGGTACCTAAACAACATAACCTGAGTAGTAATGGGATAACTAATGAAAGAGGCACCGGTGAGCAATATCTGCTATTTGGTTCTTCATGCTCACTTGTGTCCCGTAGGACCCCGAGTACTTGATTCCTGTTCCTTGACTATTCGCATTATCCCGGGAGGCCTTATGGACCCCCCTGAGCCAGAGCTTGATCCATTCTTATTTCTTGGGGCCACAATTAGTTTGGGGCTTTACTACTATCCTGTACTTATGCCATGTTACTGCTTTATTTAAGATTGTGCGAGGAGCACATGTACTATTTTGGATCGCGCCATGTTTTCGCGGTATCGACAAGCCCAGTCACATTTTCGTGTTCCCAGTCGTTTACAGCCGTCGTCGCAAACCCTGGGTCCGTCTCGGAACCGGCCAACTTCGTTGTGGGTATCTTATTGGGGTGGCCCCCTGAAATATCTCTGAATCCTATGATTGCTTTGTCGTGAATGCCTCGTTGGGTTTTGAGTTGGTTTTTTTCCGAGGTTGATCGAGTGTGTGTTGCTATTCGTGCACCCCTGCAGGGTAAATCTTTTTGAAAGCCGTGTCCGTGGTTATGGACGACTTGGAGCACAGTTTCTCGATCATAGACAAGTATAACTTAAGTACCGCTTTTAATTTGACTAAGTACTTGACTAGTAAATAGCGCAATACTCATGGAATGGTTAATAAAACTGCCAACGGATGAGGGTTGTTCGTCCGCTTCCTCGTTGGTAAGCGAGGAGGAGGATGGATCTGTTAATTATACTGTTATAACTGTTGTTCTCAATTCACGTACATCCGTCTATCAATGGTTAGGCGGATGGTTAGCGAGTATCTATAGAATTGTTAGCTGTTATCTTTTGCTGCAATTGCGTCACCCCAGGTTGTGTCCCCTTTAGTGGCATAAAGACTTGCTGAGTACCCCTAGGGTCTCACAGGATAAATTGTTTGATTCAGATGAACAGGTGTACTCACAAGATGGATACTGGGTGGAGGAGACAGATGATGTTGGCAACGACCAGTCGGTGTAGAGATTCCAGGAACAGGGATCCGTGAGATCTGTGGGCGGGATGTGTTTATTTATGTGGCATCTTATGCCGATTTGCTTCTTATCCGTACTCGGACCTTGTTTTCCGCTTCCGCCTGGTACTCTGATGTGTGATGTATGAGGAGCTATCCTAAAATATTATCTCTATCTAGGATATTTGAATCTTGCCGTATGGCGTTGCAATATTTCTATTTCTTTTAGATGGAATGGCTCTGAGGACTGTTGTATGTGGCTTGCATACATACTCACTTGTGTATGTAGTTGATCCCTTCGCCTGCCGATTACGCCGCTCGTTCTTGTCCCAATGTTCTGAAAGTGGTTAGGACGGCCGAAAGGTCTACCGTGAGTGGCCCTGGGCCCCACCGTACTATTTTAACCACTTTAGCTCATCCAGGCATGCAACTAAGAGCGTAATTCACCGAGGTAGTTACAATTGGTATTGGAGCCATCCCGCCCTTCAGGGTCTCAGCCAAAATGGTTGTTGTCAGTCTAGCAAATATTTTTGGTAGTTATGTATACTAGGGAAAAACAAAACGTGAGAGTAAGACTGCTTCCATTTTTCTTCTTACCCACCCACCCACCCTTTTGTGGTAAGGAAGTGTAACGTTTTCAATCCTCTTCTAAAAATTCAAACTAGGATTCACGTGTTCTGGGTTCCGTAGTACCATAGGTTGTGTGTGTCTGTGTGTCTGTGTGAATTCCTTGTCTATCTGTTGCATCCAAATGTTATCACTATCTGCCTTTTGGTTATCAACTGTTGGTACATTCCATACCATCATGCCTTTGTAAACCGACGCGATCTATTCTGATTCGTTGTATACCGATGCGATCTATCTTACTCTTTGTTATCCGACGTATCTTGTTGGGGTGTTCTTTTTCGTAGTTACCAATCTTTAGGTTCATCTTAAGAAGAAGGTGTTGGGATATGTGTTTTACTGATTCATATGCGGAGTAATGATTTGAGTGCGGGATGGAGTCGCGACCATACCACTAGTTTTATCATTTGCTCTTGTATGTTGAACTAGTAGAGTTACTAATCTTGATTCATGAAGTGGTTTTGCGCATATAGTGGTATTTTAATGCTGAAATTTGCGGAATTTTTTTTCTTTGTTAGTTTGTGTACCACACTCCTTGTTCAGTCGTGTGCGTTATGCTTAATATCTTCTAGTTGCCTTGAACTTTTTTGATATTTTAATATCATCTCAGTGAATTGCATCCTTTAATCTTGGTTAATTCCATTTTGGTACTATTTTGAATTATTATTATTCTCCATTATAGTACTGACTTGTGTTTTTATCAATCATAGGATGGCACCACCACGCCGTTCTGAGGAGGACATACCACCTGAACTGGGGGTTGCTTTGGCAAGTATTGCAAATGCTTTGGGCACTATGCAGCAGAACCAGCAGCGCTTCAAGGAAAGCGTGAGGAGGAATGAGTTTGTTCCGCTACCTCCACCTCCCAAGCGAGGAGACATCAAGAGTTTTCTCAAGTTCAACCCACGCCAATTTGAGGTGTCTGATCAGCCACTTGATGCGGATAATTGGCTGCGTGAAGTGTCAAGGTTGCTGATGACTGCGGATGTTCCCGAGCAAGAATGGGTCAAATGTGCCACTCACCTTCTGAAGGGAGATGCAGCTCTGTGGTGGGAAAATTACCTCAAGGCAGACCACTCTAGTTTTCAGCCTACTTGGGAGCAATTCACTGCGGCTTTCAAAGAGCAATATCTGTCAGAAATTGTCATGGAAAGGATGAAGGAAGTGTTTCTCAACCTTAAGTAGGGCAATGACAATGTCAATACCTATATCAAAAACTTCATGAACCTTTCTCGGTATGGTGGCGATGAGATCTCTGATGACAAGAAGAAGCAAAAGAGGTTCAGGCAAGGGCTCAATGCTTGAATCAAATATGCAATCACCCATGCAAGGCCGGGGTCTTTTCTAGAACTCCAACACACAGCTCTGCAGGAAGAAGCAAGTAGGCAGGTGTTTGAGGAGTTAAAGAAACACAGCCGCGATGCAGCAAGCTCTTCATCTATGACAGCTCCTTCTAAGCGCCGTGTCTGGGTTCCTAACACCCCACCGTCGCTACGTGGCAAGGCCACCAAACTCCTTCACTGCGGCTCCTAGGGGCTACAACCACAACTACCCTGGAGCGCCTGGCGGAGTCCCTGGCTACGTTGCTCCACGTCCACCTGGTGCTTGCTACACTTGTGGAAACACTGGGCATCTGCACTGGAATTGTCTAATGAACAACAAAGCTCTTCCACCACCACCTCCAAGACCTGCGGCAAGTTCTTCTATGGTTAGTGCACCTCCACCTCGGGCTCTCAACATCAACACCAAGCCCGGGTCTATGGTTGCTCGTGCCAACTGTGTCAACATCGCTCAACCTGAGCATGCATCTGGAGTTTTGATGGGTATGCTTCCTGTTAACTCAGTTCCTACAGGAGTTTTGTTTGATTCTGGTGCATCGCATTCTTTTGTGTCTCACAAATTTGCGGAGAGTAATGGGTTACCTTCTAATGCTTTACCAACTCGCCTCATGGTGCAATCTCCTGGATCAAACATGAGGGCTTCTAAAATCAGCCATGGCAATCAAATTGAGATTGGTGGCTCTTCGTTTCCGGCTTCCTTAATTATTCTGGGCAATTCTGATATTGATGTTATCTTGGGCATGGATTGGTTAACAGCAAATGCAGCTGTGATTGATTGTGCTGAACGTTCGGTTTCTCTGAAAATTCCTGAAGGCCATATAGTCTATTCTCCAAGTCTGACTCCTGCAATTCAGCTTTACTCTTTGGTGGCTCTGAATGATGATGCTATGGAAGGTATTCAGAGTGTTCCGGTAGTCTGTGAGTTTCTAGATGTTTTTCCTGAAGAGTTACCGGGTATGCCTCCTGACCGTGAGGTCGAGTTTGTCATTGAACTTGAACCTGGTACTGCTCCTATCTCCAAGCGGCCTTATAAAATGGGTCATGCTGAGTTGGCTGAACTCAAACGCCAGCTGGATGAACAAGAGAAGTTGGGTTTCATTCAGCACAATACTTCTTCTTGGGGTAGCCCAACCATCTTTGTGAAGAAGCGAGACAAGACTGATAGACTTTGTGTTGACTATCGGGCACTCAATGCTAAAACAATCAAGAATAAATATCCCCTTCCGCGGATTAATGATCTCTTTGATCAGCTAGCTGGAGCTGTGGTATTCTCTAAGCTTGACTTGAGAAGTGGATACCATCAAATCAAGATCCGCAAGGAAGATGTTCCTAAAACAGCTTTCACCACCCGCTATGGTCTGTATGAGTACACGGTCATGTCTTTCGGCCTCACCAATGCACCTGCCACCTTCTCGAGGCTTATGAACTCGGTTTTCATGGAGTATCTTGATAAGTTCGTTGTGGTCTATCTGAATGACATTCTAGTCTATTCTAAGTCAAAGGAAGAACATGAAGAACACCTTCGGAGTGTCCTAAACAAGCTTCGTGAGAACCGCCTGTATGCAAAGTTCTCCAAGTGTGAGTTTTGGCTGCCTCAAGTCACATACCTTGGTCACGTCATCTCTGCCAAGGGCATTGCCGTCAACCCAGAAACTATTAAGACAATTATGGACTGGCTTCCACCCATAAATGTCAAAGAAGTCCGGAGTTTCCTTGGTTTGGCCAGTTACTGTCGTCGCTTCGTTCAAAACTTCTCAAAGATTGCGAAGCCTCTTACCGATCTCCTCAAGAAAGGCAAGAAATACCTTTGGACTCCTGCATGTCAAGCAAGCTTTGAAACACTCAAAGAGAAGCTCACTTTCACACCAGTATTGGTTCCTCCAGATACATCAAAGCCTTTCCAGATATTATGTGATGCCTCATTGCAAGGATTAGGTGCGGTCCTTATGCAAGAAAAACAAGTTGTTGCTTATGCCTCTCGACAGTTGAAGACGCATGAGATCAACTATCCTACACATGACCTCGAACTCGCAGCAGTTGTCTTTGCTTTGAAAGTATGGAGGCATTACTTGCTTGGCAACCGTTGTGAGATCTTTTCTGATCACAAGAGTCTGAAGTATATATTGACACAGCCTGATCTCAACCTTCGTCAGAGGAGGTGGATTGAAACAATCAATGATTTCGATTTGACCATCAACTACACTCTGGGTAAAGCCAATGTCATGGCCGATGCTCTCAGCCGAAAAGCGTATGTCAACAATCTCATGGTGGAAGAACAACAGCCTCTCTTGTGCGAGGAATTCCGCAAGCTCAACCTTGAAGTTGTGGATCAAGGGTACCTCCTGAACCTTCTGGCAACACCGCTCTTGGAAGAAAAAGTTCGCTCCATTTAGCTTGGGGATCCTTACACTAAAAAGATCATCTCCAACATTCAGCTTCCGAAGTATGAATCTTTCCACGTCGACGACCAAGGCACTCTTTTCTTTGAACACCGGATGTTTGTTCCGAACTACCTGGGTTTAAGAGACCAAGTTCTCAAGGAGGCGCATGATTCTGTTCTTTCTATCCACCCTGGCAGCACTAAGATGTACATGGACTTGAAAACACAATATTGGTGGCCTGGATTGAAACGATATTGTGCCAAGTATGTCTCGGAGTGTGATGTCTGTCGCAGAGTTAAAGCTGTCCATCAGAAACCTTCCGGTCTTCTACAACCATTGAAGCCTCCGGAATGAAAATGGGAGAAAGTAGAGATGGACTTCATCACTGGTTTTCCAAGGTCGTAGAAGGGCAACAATGCAATATTTGTTGTCATCGACATGCTTTCTAAAGTAGCTCACTTCTTTCCAGTCAAGGAAACAATTTCTGCAATTCAGTTGGCTGAGCTCTATATCAACAGAATTGTCTCTCTGTATGGGGTTCCTCTTGAGATCAGTTCAGACCGTGGAAGCATCTTCACTTCCAAGTTCTGGGGAAGTTTCCAAAATGCTTTGGGAACAAAATTGAACTTCAGCACCGCTTACCACCCTTAGTCGCAAGGACAAGTTGAAAGGATCAATCAGATTCTGGAAGATATGCTCCGTGCTTGCGTCATCTCTTTCGGCATGAAGTAGGAAGAATGTCTTCCTTATGCTGAATTCTCTTACAACAACAGCTTCCAGAAAAGTCTAAAGATGGCACCATTTGAGGCTCTCTATGGTCGCAAATGCAGAACTCCGATTGGTTGGTCGGGCGCAGGTGAAAGAATATTGTTTGGCCCCGACATCGTAAGTCAAGCGGAGGAGAAGGTGCACATCATTCTTGAAAACCTGAAGATTGCTCAAAGTCGCCAGAAGAGCAATTATGACAGAAAGCACACGGACATGGAGTATGTCCCTGGTGATCTCGTTTACCTTCATGTCACTCCCATGAGAGGCACGCACCGCTTTGGTATCAAAGGAAAACTGGCTCCTAGATACATCGGTCCTTTCAAAATTCATGGAAGAAGAGGAGAAGTTGCTTATGCTCTTGAGCTCCCTAAAAAAATCAAGGTCCACGATGTTTTCCACATCTCTCAACTCAAGAAGTGCTTCAAGGATCCCGGCAGGACTGTGGACCATGAACTCATCAATCTCCAAGAAGATCTGTCTTATCAAGAACACCCCACAAAAATTCTTGAAGTCGCAGAAAGAAGGACTCGCAACAAGTCCATCAAGTTCTACAAGGTGCAGTGGTCGCACCATTCCGTTGATGAAGCCACTTGGGAACGTGAAGATGAGCTCCGTGCTAAGTATCCTACCCTCTTTGAGTCTTCTTCTTCTTCCTAGAATCTCGGGGCGAGATTCCTGTTTAGTGGGGGAGAGTTGTAGCATCCCAATTGTCTAACAATGGTAATGCTACTTGGTCTAGTAATATAATGGCTACTTCCTATATACAATTGTTGCATCATAATTATATCATGCTCATGTCATCATGCCACCTTGCATTTGAGCATCATATAAAACCCTTTTTCTTTGGTTCTTCTCTCATATGCATTATTAATTGTATTTGCCTCTTGATATTGTATTTGGTTATTGATATATTGTTTAATTCCCAAGTTGAGTTGGGGACATATCTGTTATTCAACTCCATCACCTTTCTTTTCACCACCTTATAATTCCACCATCCTAATTACCCATGGGCTTGTATTTTTTTTTCCTTTGATATTTATTCTAGCTCATGTGGGTGGGATGGATAAAAATATATTTTCTTTAGTTGGCTCTACTCCATATTTTGGGGAATGCATGTAGATAATGCCATGTTGTATTAGTATAGTTTTCACAAATTAACACATGGCATTTATTGCACATGCATGGTCCATGCAAGAACCACCACATTCTATTCTTTTGGATTTTACTTGGATCTTTGGGTGGTTTATCTCTTTTGGAGCTCCTCTTTTCTCTCAAACTTTTCCACCTTGTTGGGTTGATCTTGCCATGTGCCCATCAAGCCTCTCTCACACGTGGAATGCCATGCATGATCATGTGAGGTATCTTCCTCACCTTTTCTCCTTTCCATATGATCTTGCCACATTAAAGAAAACCCTACACTACCTCTCCTCTCTTCTCAATCTCCATGCCACCCTCTTCTTCCACCCCCTCTCCCAAAACCCTAATACGAAACTAAACCCCTTTTTCTAACATCTCTCTCTCTAAACCTAGCTCTAGTCTACAACCTACTTTATCCTAACATTCACCTCTCTCTCTCTTCCTCCCTCTCTCTACCATGCTGGCCCCACCCCACTAGCTCTCTCTCTCTTCCTTGCCGAGGCTACCCCTCCATGCCATCCTAAAACCCTAACCCGAGCCTCCCTCTCTCCTTTCCTTTCTTTTTCCCTGCCGTGCGGACCCCAGCCCGCGCCTGTCCCTCCTTGTCCTCGCGCTGGCCCACCTGTCCACCCCTGCCCTGCCCTGGCTGCCTGCGGCAAGCACGTGAGCGAGGAGGAGGAAAAGTGGCCGAAGCCACTTTATCTCTACCCCGAGCCCCACGGCCTCTCCTTCCTCCCTCTCGCTTTTTCCTCCTTTCTCATGCTTTCTGGCCTCGCCCAGATCCATCCCCAGGGCCTTGCCCCTCCCCTCTTCTTCTCTACCGACACCAACTCCTCTTTCGCCGGTCAGCGTCAGTACCGCCGCCGCTCCCTCGTTCCAGCGGGTGTGGTTGGCGTGGAGGTGGTCGAGGAGGCCGAGAAGGGTCCCCTGCTTCACCCTGGACGCGCCAGCGAGGAGGAGGAGGAGCCCCACTTCTGCCACAGTATCGCGACACCGCCGAAACCCTAACTCCGGCCGGCCGCCTGCTACGTCGACGATCGACCGCTCCTCTGCCCGAACCAACACCGCCATCATCTTCGCGGTAAGCCAAACTCCCTCCTAGACATCCTCGCCGTCGTCGCCGTTGCCTGGTCGCGCCGTGCGTTCCGTCGGGCACTCTCGGTGCGTCGCCGAGCGCGGGCGTCTGCACGCCTCCGCGACGCGAACCACTCATCTAGCTGCGCTCCCCCGACCTGTCAGCAATCCCCGCCTACTGCAGTGGCCACCACCCCCCAGCGTGAGCCCCAGGTCCCCGGTTCGATCCCCGCCCCGCCACGGCCGCGCTCGGATCTGGCCGCCAGACCGTGGAGAAGATCCACAGTACGCGGCCCCCTTTTTGCATTTACCCCCCTGCTTCTTTCGTCGCCTCAACCCGCGGTACGCGCGAGCCCACCTGCCAGCCGCTTAGTAAATTTTACAAAAACGCGCCCGTAGTTTTGCACACTTCACCCGCGGTCCGGTACGTCCCCACCTGTCAGCCTCTGCGTGTTCAGCCGCTGTCACGTGGGCCTCTAGCCGCTGGCCCACCTGTCAATCGCAGTGGCTATGTAGCGCCACGGTGAGAAAGCTTTTTCCTGTGCACGTGTCCCAGTCAACAGTGGCCCACCCGTTAGTGGCTTGGGTCAAATTCATCTGGGTGTAAAAAGTTTCCTGGCTATCTGATTTAACAAAATAAATTCTTTTTAAATTCAAATTCAAATCAGATTTTAAATAACTTTTAAATTATAAATCCAAATAATACTTATGATAAATGTTTTTGATACAGAAAAAATGTGAGGAATTCAAATATGCCATTCAAAATATTATTTGAGCAACTTAAAATTTCGAGATGATTAAAATAACAAATATAATGCCCTTTTCTTAATAAATCAATAACTTTAAATCTATAACTCCAAATTTGCCAAATAATATGTCTAAATCGATCAGCGCGACGAGCCCGTTCTATCTATGCATTCCTTGTTCTGTTTTGAAGCATGCATCATGACATTATTACAAATCAGAAATGTTTATGGCAATAAAACTTGGCTAAATAATTAATAAAATGCTTTATTCTTGTTCCACACCTCACCCTTGCCATGCTACTTTAATGCCATGTAAATGGTGCATCATTCATCATGGCATGCTTGTTTGCTTGTCGCATTTTAATTCATATGCTTGTGCACTTTATTTATGTTGGCCCTTGTTTGTTTGGTTCTGCTTCGAATAGACGCCCAGCAGGAGAATTACCAGGAATCACAGGAGTACTACCCAGATCCATCTCTCGCTTCAACTGAGCTGCCAGGCAAGCACTACCACATGCTTGCATACATATAGTACCTATTGCCTCTATCTTATTCTTGCATCATTGAGTCGCGATTGCATTAAATTGAATCCCAAGTACTGCATAGCCTTTACTTTTAAACCCCACCGAAGCTTGTTCCTCCATCCCATGAGCCATTACTACATGAGTTGTTTGAGCCATGCGAGTCGTAGAAAAGCATGTGTAGGGTAAGTGAGTGTCTGATGAATAATGAGGTACCTAAACAACATAACCTGAGTAGTAATTGGATAACTAATGAAAGAGGCACCGGTGAGCAATATCTGCTATTTGGTTCTTTATGCTCACTTGTGTCCCGTAGGACCCCGAGTACTTGATTCCTGTTCCTTGACTATTCGCACTATCCACATCCGGGAGGCCTTATGGACCCCCCTGAGCTAGAGCTTGATTCATTCTTATTTCTTGGGGCCATAATTAGTTTGGGGCTTTACTACTATCCTGTACTTATGCCATGTTACTGCTTTATTTAAGATTGTGCGAGGAGCACCTGTACTGTTTTGGATCGCGCCACGTTTTCGCGGTATCGACAATCCTAGTCACATTTTCGCGTTCCCAGTCGTTTACAGCCATCGTCGCAAACCCTGGGTCCGTCTCGGAGCCGGCCAACTTTGTTGCGGGTAGCTTATTGGGGTGGCCCCCGAAATATTTCTGAATCCTGTGATTGCTTTTTCGTGAATGCCTCATTGGGTTTTGAGTTGGTTTTTTTCCGAGGTTGATCGAGTGTGTGTTGCTATTCGTGCACCCCTGCAGGGTAAATCTTTCTGAAAGCCGTGTCCGCGGTTATGGACGACTTGGAGCACAGTTTCTCGATCATAGACAAGTATAACTTAAGTACTGCTTTTAATTTGACTAAGAAGTTGACTAGTAAATAGCGCAATACTCATGGAATGGTTAATAAAACTGCCAACGGATGGGGGTTGTTCATCCGCTTCCTCGTTGGTAAGCGAGGAGGAGGATGGATCTTTTAATTATACTGTTATAACTGTTGTTCTCAATTCACGTACATCCGTCTATCAATGGTTAGGCAGATGGTTAGCGAGTATCTATAGAATTGTTAGCTATTATCTTTTGCTGCAATTGCGTCACCCCAGGTTGTGTCCCCTTTAGTGGCATAAAGACTTGCTGAGTACCCCTAGGGTCTCACACGATAAATTGTTTGATTCAGATGAACAGGTGTACTCGCAAGATGGATACTGGGTGGAGGATACAGATGATTGTTGGCAACGACCAGTCGGTGTAGAGATTCCGGGAACAGGGATCCGTGAGATCTGTGGGCGGGATGTGTTTATTTATGTGGCATCTTATGCCGATTTGCTTCTTATCCGTACTCGGACCTTGTTTTCCGCTTCTGCCTGGTACTCTGATGTGTGATGTATGAGGAGCTATCCTAAAATATTATCTCTATCTAGGATATTTGAATCTTGCCGTATGGCGTTGCAATATTTCTATTTATTTTAGATGGAATGGCTCTGAGGACTGTTGTCTGTGGCTTGCATACATACTCACTTGTGTATGTAGTTGATCCCTTTGCCTGCCGATTACGCCGCTCGTTCTTGTCCCGATGTTCTGAAAGTGGTTAGGACGGCCGAAAGGTCTACCGTGAGTGGCCTCGGGCCCCACCGTACTATTTTAACCACTTTCGCTCATCCAGGCATACAACTAAGAGCGTAGTTCACCGAGGTAGTTACAAGCGTGACGTGGAGTGGGGTCGTGGTGTCAGCGAGAGGGGGTGCAAAGAGGGACGGTGAGAAACAGAGGGAGAAGGGCAGAGCCGGTGGGCTTAGTGGCCTGGAGGTGTGGGCCGACTGCTGCTGCGATTTTTTTCTCTTTGCTTATTATTTTTAGTTTTTCTTTTTTCTTTTTCTGTTTTCTCCAAAAACTTTTGATTTAGTGATCCAATTTGAATCAAACAAATTTCTAAAAATTTGTAAAACTCAAATTAGGTTTTTAGGGCATTATAGAACACATTTACTTTCCAACTCAAAATTTTCTAATCAAATTTATTCACTTTGGCTTTAATAGCTAATATTATATTTTCTTAATTCTATTCTCAAATAATTCATATCTTTTTATCCATGGATCCAAATTGGATGAAACCAATCTCTATTGTTTTATTATTTTGCCCTTTATCTTTTTATCTCTCATAGGAGTTCTTTTGTTTAATATAAATATGGAGTATATCCATAGTATTGTGTTGTTCTTAGTATTAAGAAATAATTAGAGTTTTAGGGTTTGAGATATTTTTCACTTCTCTTTGGTTTTTAAAATGCAACCAAGTCAAGATGCTGATGCATGCTTCATGATTTGGAATTTTAAAACATGAACACCACTTCATAAACAAAATCATTTTGTTTGGCTTGCGTTTTTGAGGCATTATATTAAATGTTCCAAAAGTTTTTGTTCCTTTTGTATTTCAAAGAACTTGGTTCTTTATTTTGTTTAAAATTTTCACATTTCAAATTTTGGAAAAATTTGGAATGTGACAGTTCCCCATGATAGCATGGTTTTGCTAATCCCCAACAAATAAGTGCAAGCATATACAACATAGACGACACAATGTTTAAAGTTTATTAAGGGCAAGAAAAGTAAGTGTGCCATCAAGTTCGTGAGAGCTTTAATCACTAGTTTTCTCATAAAAAGTTTAATTTGGAAGGTAAAAAAACATGAATATACGTGGAATAGCATAAGCTAGTAGGTAGGTATGGTGGACTCTTTGGAATAACTTGGTTTAGGGAGTTGGATGCATGAGTGGAACTCATACTTGGTTACGGAGGCTAGCAAAAGACTGGGAGCGACAAACTAAGAGAGCAATAATGGCCATAATCATGCAGAGCGACAAAACATCATTGATCAAAGCATAAAGTGATACTACAAGTTGAAAACTAAAGGATCATAAAGGCTTATGGTGACTTGAGATAGTCATAACATGGTGTGAGCATGCGCCAAGTCAACCCAAATAAAGCATCAAAGGAGAATACCACTATACTATGCTTTAATATGCTAAAATAATGCATGATCCTTCCAAGGCATATTAAGCAATCTCAATTGTTTATAACAAGTCATGCTACAGCAAAGAATTCTAAGCATAAAGCCAAAACAATATCAAGCATGGCATGACAAAGCATAGGCCACAGTAAAAAACAAGCTCTCTTTACCACTTAAGCATGAACTTTCCTACTCTTTCCCAATCCAAACTATTTGAAAACCAATGTATGAAAGAGGGGTCCAACCAATTTATTCAGAAAACTAAGAAAACCAATCAAACGAAAAACAAAAACGAAAACAAAGACACCCCAAGAACAACACAATCGTGCATGAAACAATAAAAATGAAGTGTTTGGAAGAAACCTGGAATTTTTATTGATGAAGAAGGGGATGCCTTGGGCATCCCCAAGCTTTGACGCTTGTACTTCTTGGATATTTCTTGGGGTGACACGCGTGGCATCCCCAAGCTTGAACTTTAGTCCATCCTTCATCTCATTACTCATTCCTTCCATACACCTAAATTTTTTCCTTCATACAAAACTTCACACAATCTTTATTAGCAACATTAGTGCACTCAAGATAATAAGTCTTTAGATTCAGTTCCAACACTAATAAAACTTCCATTAAAACACTAGATACTGTAGCACTTCCCTCAAAAAGCTCAATTCCCTAAAAGATCTCAAAAAGGAACCAACAAGAAGCAAATGCAAATAATGGCAGAAATCTGTCAAAACAGACCAGCAGGTAAAGACGATTTTTTTCGATCACCTTCTGTTGCTCAAATAAAAAAGTGTTGAACTAACGGAAGTTAGATAACAACCTGAGGCAGAAGCACAAAAATTCACGCCTCAGAAGTACATACAGAGATTTTACATGAAATTTTACGGTGAAGAACAGAAATCTGTTTCGGGATAGCAACTTTCCTAAGCATTACTTCTCTCTCATTAGAGGTTACTCTTGACACAAAAAGCAAATAAAAAGGATAAGGAGTGGTTATTACAGTGGTAATAACTTCCAAGACTAATCTAAAACTTTTGGGTTATCTCCCAATAAGTACTTTTCTTTAACGCCTTTAAGTTAGGCATGATAGTTTGAGAAGATGCTCACATAAGAAATATGGATAGAAGTAAAAGAGAGCATCAAGAAGCAAATTCAAAGCACATTTAAGTCTAACCCACTTCCTATGCATAGGAATCTTGTTAAGAAACAAGTCATGAAAGCACAAAGCAACAAGAATAGGAAAGCAAAACAAGTGCAACTTCAAGACTTTCAACATAAAGAGGGGAAACTTAATATTGTTGAAATACATAAAACCATGTTTCCCTCTCTCATAATAACTTTTAGTAGCATCATGAATAAAATTAACAATATAACTATCACATAAAACATTCTTATCATGATCCACATGCATAAAAGAATTAATACTCTTCACATAAACATAGTCATTCTTATCAATTATAGTGGGAGCAAATTTAACAAAATATCTATCATTATTATTCTCATCACCATAATCATCAAATATAGGAGGCATATTGTAATCATAATTAATTTTCTCCTCAATAGTAGGTGGACTGAAATTATCATATTCATCATTGTAATCATCATATATTGGAGGCATAGTATCATCAAAGTAAATTTTCTCCTCTAACGATGGGGGACTAAAAAGATCATTTTCATCAAAACTAGCTTCCCCAAGCTTAGACTTTTCCATAGCTTTAGCAATAATGGTGTCCAAAGAATTCATACTAACAACATTGCTATTAGCATGCAAATAAAGTTCCATAGGTTTTTAAATTTTCTCTTCAAACACTTCATGTCCTAACTCAAGATAAATACTATAAAGCTCTCTAATTTTGTTGTTGTTTTCCATTAAGCCTAACTAGTGAAAACAAGAAACAAAAAGACAAAATTGCAGAATCTAAAGGAAATAACTTCGAGCACTCAAACCGGAGGATGTGAGTACATTTTACCTTACCTCCCCCGCACCAGCGCCAGAAAATAGCTTGATGTCTATGCACTTCTATTCTTGTAGAAAGTTATTGGGCCTCCAAGTGTAGAGGTTTGTAGAATAGCAGCAAGTTTTCCCTTAAGTGGATCACCCAAGGTTTATCGAACTCAAGGAGGAAGTGGTCAAAGGTATCCCCTCTCAAGCAACCCTGCAATCAAGATACAAGAAGTCTCTTGTGTCCCCAACACACCCAATACACTTGTCAGGTGTATAGGTGCACTAGTTCGGCAAAGAGATAGTGAAATACAAGTGGTATAGATAATTATAAGTGATAACGGTGATAGAAAATAGCTTGATGGCGTGGAAAAGACTAAAGGCAAACTGAAATAAATATGGAAGCAAGCAAACGTGTAACAGATCTAATTTGCAAACGGTGTTTCAATGCTTAGAAACAAGGCCTAGGGATCATACTTTCACTAGTGAACACTCTCATATAAATATATTCTTCTTTATGATACTACTCTTAACTACTCTCCGGTTGGACACTCTAATCCATGGTAGGGCTATAACAACACACCTCAAAGTAAGCCTTTCCCATCTAGAAAACCCCACACTGTCACCTTGAGCACTAGATGATTCCAACAAACACCACAATTTCATAGAAACATCCAACTCCAAATATAACTCATAACAAGTATTTGTAATCTCTAGCCTAAGTGCCACCATGGTGCGCACGCTGTCACTTTCACACACATGGGGAGAGAAGAGATCTATTAAAGCACTTGAGTAGCAAGGTAGATCTACTTGATTACAAAGCTCATGATCACAATATGATCATGCATAGAGAGAGAGATGAACACATAGCTACCGGTAGAACCCTTAGCCTCGAGGAAGAACTACTCCCTCCTCATCATGGGAATCAGCAACAACGATGGAGATGGTGGTGGAGATCGATGGTGATGGCTCCGGGGGCACTTCCCCGTCCCGGCAGGGTGCTAGAACAGAGACTTTCTATCCTCCGAATCTCCCCTTCGGTGGCGGCGGCGCTGTGGAACTTTTTGTGGCGAGAGGCTTGATGATTTAGGGTTTTTGCATCGGGAGGCATCTTATAGGCGAAGAGGCAAGGTCGGTGGGCGGCCAGGGGGCCCACACCACCTGGTGGCGCGGCCAGGGCTAGCCCGCGCCACCACATGGTGTGGCCGCCTTGCGGCGCCTCTCCGTCTTGTCTTCTGGATCCGTGAGTATTCCGGTAAAATATCGACTTTGGCTTTTGTTCGGTCCAATTCCGAGAATATTGATTTTCTGACTTTCCTGGAACCAAAAACAGGAGAAAACAGGCAACTAGTTAATATCGACCGTGGCATCTTGTTAATAGGTTAGTCCAAGGAAGTGTATAGAAATACTCCAAAGTGTGGACAAAACATAAGAAAGTAGATAAAACCAAGCATGGAACATCAAAAATTATGGATACATTAGCAATGTATCAATGATCTACGGTGCTAAAAAATGCAAATTAAGGCTTCCCTAGGACAAAAATCAGTTGTGTCAATTATTGATAATGTGCTTTTAGGTCTTTGGTTTGTTTAGCAGAACTAATGCAGGCTTTAGTAGGCCTGTATACAACTTGCTTATCATGGTATATTCCAGTCCTTGCTATCATACTACTTGTTGATCTGGTACGATCTATGGATACAAATACATGAGCAAGGTTCTTGTATCTTTATTATCTTGTTACATGCTGCAGATCAGATGGACTAATGCCATCGTAGACCATTATAAAAACAAAAAATTAAACTTACATATTTATTTCACTTTAGTACTTATAAGTTATGAGCTCTCTTTTGCATATATCTTTCACTGCAAGGATGTTACTTCCCTGGTCCAGTGACTTCAATATTGATTGATATGAGTTTATAGTAACAATGATTCTCTTGTAACTTTAATTGATTCTTTAAGGTAAACAATGCTTAATCGTGTCAGGGATTTGTCCGAGTCCGACCAGTCAAAGTTTGAGAATCAACACATTAGAGGCAGAGCTCATTGCGTGACCAGGAGAAATGTAGAAGAGAACAAAGTGAGTGAGTCAAGAATAGATGCCCGGCAATAGTTTTGAGAGGGTGACTAGGTAAAAACTGCACAAGGTTATGCCCAATGGCAAAGTAAACCCTTTCTCACCCTCTTCAATTTTTTATTCCGCCGCAACGCACATGTTTTTGTGTGGGAGTTAACATTCTATTTACATACTTCTCTAGGTGCAGTTATAAGGTTTTTGAATCTGCTCATACAAATTCTTTGAGGACCAAAGCCCAGCATCATAGAAACATCAATCAGTCGAGGCCAGCTTGCTTCCCAATGGCAGGGTTGGCTTGTTCACAAGCCTCAACACTAGGCCATGATGTGTCCTGATGGAAAGGTCCACTTGTTCTACCAAACAACAAGCTTCACTTGGCCTACAATAACTACCCGCTGAGTTTCAGAGCTAGGGACACGGAGAGGAACTTCTCAGTGGAACCATTGTAGAGCCTATGGCTACATACTTACTGATTGTATTTTATCATCACCATGACAAATAGAGCAATTGCTCAGTTCTCTTACATCTATGCAAAATAAAAGGAGCATAGAGCAGTTCTCTTGCATCTGTACCAAATAAAGGAGTATGAGCCATGGATAGTTGCATAATTACTACTCCTTCCATCTCAAAATAGATGTCGTAGATTTATTAAAATTTATATGAATCTAAACACTATTTAGTATATAGATTCATCTAAATGTTGACAAATATGTGATGTCTATTTTGAGACGGAGAGAGTATGTTGTTTTCTTGATTGTAGGGACCAAAGAAGTAACTGGTACTCTAGACCATAGACATGTCACTTAATTAGGATGGCACATTCAGTATGTTGAATGATTGATAAACAATATTTGAGTTTCATTTGATGGATATTTTCTATGTGAACTAGTAGTTATGAATCATGTATGGTTCGAACCATGAAATTGAATGCATGTATTTTTTTGGGTGGCCATAGGCTATTACCACAAAAATGTACTGTTGCGTTAACTCTTAGTAGCCATGCCCACACGTTTTGTTGCACTAGGGTAATGCCACAATAATAAGAGTTGTTGCCACAAACTAATGCCACGAACATAGTGGTTCGTGGTGAAAGGCTAGTGCCACAAAAATAAGAGTGGTTACCATAAACTAATGCAACAATTGACTATTGCCACAAAAAGTAAATGCCACGAAGCAAGCGTTGTTGCCATAGGGTATTGCCACGAATGCCTATCGCCACAAACTAGTAATCTCCATGATTTCAGTATGTGTTGCATTAGGCTATTGCCACAAACCAAACTGTGGCAGCAAAGGGCATGCGCCCACGGGGGAAAATGTGGCAACTTGTCGCGCGATTGTTGCAATAGCACATTTTACCGCCACATTTGGTTTTTTGTGGTGATAACCTATTACCATGCGTCCTATCACAATGCCTGGCGACGAACGACATGTTGTGGCAATATGTAATTATTGCGAAAATTTGGTACTTATTTCGATAAAATATTTTGTTGCAATAGACCAGGATTCTTGGTGAGGGTTCAGGAACAACTCTGAGGTTACGAATATGAAATACTTCAAGGTAACGGAGGAGACAAAAGGAGATTGGTTTCAAGTTGATAGATAGCTGGTCTTCATAAGGATTGAGACCATGGAGTTTCATAAGAGTTTAAGCTTCTGAAAAGGAAAGCTTACAACGGAAAGAACATGACTACAGACTTGGAGAGTGGTAACTCTACTAGACGGCTTAAGTAGATCTTTCAGGGATACAGAGATAGATTGAGAGAACCAGGCTGTTGAACTACTTTTGATACAGAAGGATCACTCTTCATTCAACAGAAGGCCAAGACAGGAATGTATTTGTGGCGAGGACTCGTAAGTCACAAGGAACATGTAACAAGAGAAACTTCTAATTACCAAAGTCATAGTCACTCTATGAACATTTTAGCGAGATCGAAGGAAACCTTTTATTCATCCAGGTCTATCAAAATATTTGCCATAGATCGTGATATCACTTTACACCACTAGGATGATTAAGTAAGAAGATTCCTGATGACACAAGGAAAAAGAAACTTCATTCTTAGACTTCAATTACTTGGCACAACAAGAAGCTTGCCAACATAAAAGGATCTGGAGGATCGATCGAGAGACATTTATCAACACTACTTTAAATGTTCTCCTTGATGTTCGAGACACCAAACATCAAGGAAATGTTGGACTTCGGAGACAAAGGAAACCATAAGCACAACTCCTATAATTAACTCATAGAAGAAGCCTCATGAAGAGTGGTTGCTATTTACTGATTCAAGAGAATATGGTAATAGGTCTTCTGACTAATTATGTCAACCATTACATCAATCTTGCCAGATTTCAAAGAAACCTATGTCAATTCCTTGAAGAACACCAACCATCGTAGCTGCTTGAGATTCAGCTCTGGTTAGGTGAGATAATGCTTCAGACTCAGCATGTCTGATTAGAAAGTGTGCAACATTTACCGTAAAGGTAGAGTCACTAGATTCTCAAGACATGGACTTCAGTGTTAAGATCCAATAGACTGAGCTGAATTGCTAGACCCATGTATTAAAAACTTGTCAGAAGACAACTACTTATACATCAAGTACTTGCAATGAAATACAAATGTGCCCTTAAGGAACAAAATAACTCTACTGTAATCCACGGCGACATCTTTCAACATTTGCACGTGAATCAGAGAAGGTCACTTCTCACATCCAGAACACATACTTCGAGATATCACGAAGAAGGTTCTTAGAAAGTTTCCAACATCAATGCCAAGGTTTCCATATGAATATAATCTGGCTTGGAGAAGATAAGGATGTTATCGATGGGCTCAATAAAAAACTCATCGAGATACTCTAGGGAGCTGAACTCATATGTTGCATAAAAAGGCATACATATTGGTTAGAACAAAGTACATGAAGATGTACTCAAGTGAAACATCACGAGTAGCAACATCATCAATATAGTCCTTGGAACTAAGTTTGATTTGACGATAACCCAAATCAAATCAAATGCGGGGGAAGATAACATATCCCTGAAGGAAATACTATCTTTCTTCAACACGAATGAAACTAGAAATCCCTTTAAGATGAACTAAGTTAGATATAACTTTTGTCTTACAACTCTCCAAGTTGTTGTTTAAGCTCAACCAATTAGTTCAAGGGTATCCAGCACGGATCCTTGGAGAAAGGAGCAGTTCAGCGAACTAGCTTGCTAAAGAAATTGACAAACACGGTCACGTGGCAACATGGAAATACTTCTAGTAGACATGCAGAATATCACGAACCACCGATATGTCAGTTAGTCGAGAGGAAACTTTCTTGGTAAGGCAAGGAGACAGTCTCAGAGTTTCGACATGAGCCTAACTCCTTGAATGAAGAGAGCGTACCAGAATAGCGGACTTGGTAGCACAATCATCCTTTGCTTAGTGATAGGGTTAACCAACCATGCTAAGAATGACACAAATGTCCTTGAATTTCAAAGCAATAAAAGTTGCTAGGAATCTCAGATGGCCACATTATTACGCACACGCATCATTATCGAGCACAAAAGCTCAGAGGAAGGGTGGGTAAATATGTGTAAGAGCATCACTTTATTAAGGGGTCATGAAACTCAATACAACCTCTTAATATGAAAGAGTGTGATGCGCTAAGGTAGAACAGATAGAAGCTAATCATGCCTCTTATTCTGCGGACTACAACACTTTGACCTGGTCCTAGATATGACAAGGTACTGGAGTTTGTTTCTCCTGACATCCCGGTATGGTTTGTCATGACGGACTACAAGAGTATCTTGCATCGGGAGACACTAATGCAAATTACTACTTGGCTACCAACTGATAGACAGAGGTCGAAAACAACAAGAGGAAAGAGAACATGCTCATGATAGAATCCAAAGATGTGGATGCATAGATTATCGATCTTTCGAGAACCAATGCATAGAAGGAAGGGTGTGGCAGAGTCATGAGTGTAGATGCGAGACTCATGAGGAGTACTCTTGTCGTGATATTTTTGGTTCCATTAAAGAACATCTGCCATAGCTAGTGGTAGGGGAAGTCCTTAATTGTCGAAATTTAATCGCGACAAAGACCACAAGCTCGAAGGCTAGAATAATAGTACCATCCATCCTGAGGTATTGTTTGAACATTAACGATATGGATCAATCGAATGGATCTTGGGTTAAAGATCAGCTTCATGTACTAGATTCAGCACACTAGAATCGAAAACAATCCAGAATCTTTGGTTCAAGTCCAAGGGTTAGAACCCAAGAAATAAGTAACTACTGGTTGAGTGACACAGGGTACACTGCAAGATAGTAATCACGAGGTAGCTTCTAGCAGAAGAAACAACTTTTGGAGTACCTAAACAAACAAAAAGGAGGCACACGAGGCGAAAGGAAACTTCGAGGCCTAGAACAGAACACTATGGATCCTACAATATAATATTGTGGGCCCATAAGATAGAGATATCAGGATGGAAAGGAATCTCTCAGCTGAAGCAGAGCAAAGGGTGCAAGGAATTCACAACACACACAACTCTAGAGAACTCAACACTAGGTCAACTGGTTGAGAAACGACCTGCCCAGAAGGCACCTAAGTTTTGAAAGACTAGAAGAGATATCAAAACTTTTACAAAGTCAACATAAGAGAAGATGACCCAGAGTTAAGAGTGATACCAGATAAGGAGCAAAAGGAGCATACTAGAGTTTTCGCAAATACTTTTCATCTTTGAAATAGTTTTCACAAGCACTAGACTCAACATCGACCAATAGCAAGGTTTTCCTACGGTCAGTACTGCTCTGATACCAAAAACTTTAACACCCCCAGGATCAGGGTTAAACAAATCCAGACCTTAGACTGGCATAAGCTTAACCTAGACCTCGAGGATATCCAGTGAGAAATCTGTAACACAATAGTAACCCTGCGACACAAAAATTATTATAGCAAGCTCATAATTGAGCGAAGAACCAAAATGTTACAACAAGAGGTCACTGAGCACAAACATCAAAAAACGGAAGGCAAATTATGCTATTAAGTATAGCAAACTTAACAAATGGCCTAAGAGGCCTGAAGCATAATGATGACGTCCCAGCCCATAGATTCCAGGCTGCCGGCCGGGAACCCCAAGCTACTCGTCGGTGTCGATGTTGTACACAACTCGTCTTCAGGGGAACACTTATTCTGCTACAAAAGTATCAACAAAGCAAGGGTGAGTACAAGGTGTACTCCACAAGACTTATGGCTGGTGGGGTTATTTTGCATAAAGCCATCTTTGTTTTGTAAAACAAGAGGGAGAAGAAGCTCGTCTAATCAGAATATTTTAAAAGGGGATAAGAGAGCGAAGTCTCCGAAGAATTGATCATCATCTTGATATCCACCAAAGTAATCCTCATCTCACAACTAGGATCACCCCCTTGTACCCACGAGGAAGCATCCTTAAGCAAACGTTGAACTGCCAAGTTTTACGATTAGGTTAACGTTCTCTATGATCTTAGAATCGGTCACCAAGCGTTCATAACCGTGAACACTGCTTTTTGAAAAGATTTAACCCTGCAGGGGTGTACAACTTTACCCACACGTACCAACCGACTCTTAATGCCACAATGATTAGTCCTCTTCCTTGGAAGGCTAATAGAGGGTGGTTGGACACGACCTTTACCTTGCTTTCGCCGAGACCATGAGTCACGCCCTAAGGAGGGTTCCGCTGTAACGGGTCAAATCCCGAAGTCGGTCCCTAGAGATGTAGGCAGGGTTGGTTTACCAGGGGCTCCATCCACCCCAAGCAACCCCGGCCACGCTTACCTACCTGTATGAATGCACCTCCTTCACCCCCTCTTTATAAAACATTTTCAATGCGTATGTCCAATGGAACGCCGAACTATGTGACTCATGGAATCTATCAGACAAGTTAGTTACTCATGAGGTTTTCTAGGCCCCGTGTGGTTATACGCTCGTCTCGGTTCCAAAGGCAAGAACTCGGTTCCTAGTAGTGGCGAGCATGGGACTGCAAAAACCACATCCCACTGTGGCCTCCCATAGAAGCCTTAGCATGTTTAACCTTTACCACTGATCTTACCTCATCAGTATACCTCGATCTCATGTAATACTAGATTCTCTGCATCTCGTACATCATCTGGATGAACCAGAACTTACAGCTATGCATGGCTAAGCGAGACACAAATAAGCTCTAGCAGTGTACACAAGCCAAACCTAGTTATGCTAGGAGCAGTGGATCAGGTAATATAAGCTCAAGGGAGTAATACAACAGATAGGATACTCTATCTATCGATAAAAGACCACAGTAGAATCGTATGCATCATGGCAAGAATGAAATAGTTTCGAAATCATAGGATTGTATCATAGTGGGGCTACGCTTGCCTTGTTTGTTGATACCCAAATATAGATCTTCGGAAGCCTTGTACTGGACTTGATTATAGTTGATCAAGTATTGTTCATCGATCTTCGATGGTGTTGATCTCGGTCTTTGATCTTGATCTTGATATCATATTCTACCGGGAAGAAGCAAACACCGGAAAGAAAGGGAAACAATCAACACATGGCATCGATGCAATTCTCAAGCAAGGATGATGATATGACAAGTTAATTAGTATTGTAAAGGAACCCTGTAGCATGCTTGACAATTTAAACGGGGTTCCGAGGGGTCCAAACCCTAATTTAGAGAAACCCCAGAATCACCTGCGGGGTTTCATTTAGTTCTATAATTAAACTTGCAATGAAAGTTGTTGAACAATGAATGATATTGAGCTAAAGTGTAGATTTTTTTTTCTGAAATTTTTTATAAATTATTTGTATTTTTATGAATTACAGATTAAAAGATATTGAATTGCTAGTATTTATTCAATTTCTGGAATTATTAAACTATTTATTAAACTTTACTGCGTCAGCATAGACCCAGGCTGACATCAGCACACACACGAGGACCTTTTACACTGCGGTTGGATCTAGCCACTGAGGCTGACTGGTGGGGCCTGGGCCATGTCAGTCCCACGTGGCGGACACGCGGACTCCACACGGGAGCCATGCCGGCTCGCCGGAGAGCACATCAGATGGTGGTGCCGGTCGGCAATAGAGGGTGTGCGGGGCTGCGTGACCTGGCCCACTCGAACCAGCGCGAGGTGGCGGACGCGAAGCTGGCGGCGCAGCTGCTCTATGGCCACTGGAGGGGCTTCTACGATGGCCTACAGTGACGGACAGTGGCGGAGCACGACGAGCTACGGTGGCGGCAGGCTACAGAGTAGGAGGGAGTAAGGGGAAGGGTCCACAGAGACCGTGGTCTCACCATGATTCTAACGGAGGTGATGACAGGGCCGGAGGAGGTCAGACAGTGCTGGAATCGACGGTGGAGACGGTGGTCGGAGTCAGGGACGGAGGCCTCGATTGCAGCGACATGGACCTCGCCTTCTTGCAATGGCTGGGGCAAACGATGGAGGAGATCATGGAGTCATCGGGGTGGCCTCAGAACGGCGAGGGGAGGCGGGGTACAACGGCGCGACACGGAGGCCGGGGCTAGGGTTCGGAAGCTCAGAGGAACTCGCGATGGAGAGCAAGAGGAGAAGGGATAAGGGTATGGGGGAGAGAGAGGGGACCATCGGTGCTCTTATCCTCGGCTCCAGGGCGGCGGCGGGCATCGTAGCATGCACAGGATCGACGATGAATGGCGGGACACGCAGCAGCTTCGTTGCGTCCTTCTGGTGGAGGAAGAAGAAAGGGAAAAAGAACGAAGGGGTACGGGCCGACTAGGCTACAGTTGGGCCGATTGTGGGTGCACGGGCGGCAGGGAAAGAAGGAGAGGAAGCTGGGCTTCGACCTGTTTGCTAGACTGCCTAAATTTTTTTAACAGAAACTTTTTCCAAAACCTTTTCTCTCTTTTGTATTTCGTAAAACTAATTTCAAATCTGTTTGAACCGTTTCAAAATACCAGAGGTTTAAGAAACTATAGAAAATATTGCAGGGGCTCTTTTATTCAGATTGGGCTCCACACTTTTTGCACTTTTCAAATGTTTCCAAAACCCTTTTGAATTGATTTTAGAGAGAGAGAAGGAAATAGATTTAGGGTTTAACTTTATTTCTTTGCATGCAATTCAAAAATATGATGCACAAACAAAAGCCTAATTTAAGATTAGCTAAAACTGGGGCGTTACAACTTAAGACAAGTATTCATAAAAGAGCAGGTGTATTAAACATTTTAATAATTATGCTCCCACTAGAACCAATCATCCCTCCAATGGTTACTTAGTGATTCAAGACCCTAAATAAGCAAGCCGACTAGTGAGCTTTAGCATCACCGCTAGCCGTCAAGTGATCTAGGTAGCCAACTCCTTGCCAATCGCATCTCATGCGAGTCCTATTGGTCGGGCGGCATCACATGCCCCGGCTCCCGACCCCCCTTTCCCCGAGCCCCACAACAGTTGTGATAGACCCGTCTAGATTACCAAGTGCTTTCGATATAAGAGTCTGACTCAAACCCATCTAGTCGAAAAGAATTGGTAGCACCTCAATTTTATGAGCCCACTACCAAGAATGTCCGGCTTGTGATGGTACAGCACCGGCAGGGAGACCGACTAGACCTTCTTTGAGGGATTAAAGTTTAACCACTATCTTATAGAGTTAAAACTAGAGACATAACAATCACCCAAAATAATCCAATTATAATGTGAAATGGTATGGCTCTCTTCATGGTGATCTCCATCTCCATGAACCTGTTCATCATGCCTTTGGCTGTAGTGTCCTTCAAGTCCTCCAAACATGCTACACTAGCACTAAGGAATATACAAGAAGATGGCATATCATGCCGACACGCAGGTCGTTATGCAATAATAATGATAGCACTTTGGCTCTAGCCGGCTGACAAACCCGTGATACACAGATCACATATGGATTACACACATCACATGCACATAAGCCATACCATTCACAACTTCCTACAAAAACAAGTTATGCATAGATATGATATCTACTGGCATTGTGAACCTTGCAATGACAGCTAATGCGCTACGACAAGGCGAAGCCGGCGGTCCGAACCATGGATTCCTTCATTGGCTAAAACACTTTTACCCAAATTTGATCCCTGTGCAGATCTGACCAATCTCATTAATCATCCGCATCTGATCCTCCATGCACCCCTCGAGTCTGATTGATCCAATCAATCTTGCACAAAACCGATCTATCTCATAGATCGACCATCGAAACCCTAAGTGGATCCTATCCACCACCTCATGAATATCACACACGCATAGATCTAGAGCCTAAAACCATAAGCTTTCGCTCTGATACCACTATTGGGCCACTCGCAAAGATAAACAAAACTTTTTCCCTACGCGGTACTCCCAAGATCCAGCTCAGGTAATAGGCCACGAGATTACCGCTAGACACGTAGATGCGGAAGTTGATGTGGCGTGTCGAAGCAGTGCCGAACGATCCCACAGACAGCCCTCTGAATCCCATGTACAGCTGCACCGGATCCCACAAACTCCTTTGCTAGATCCCCACGAGCTTCCCTGTCTCCTGCGCCGCACGTACAATGCCTCTACCAGTATCCACACATACAGGAAGGAGCTTCGGACAGAGGATTGCTAGATCCTGTGTAGCCCGAAATGGATGTGGACAAAGTGACGGCTAGGTCAGGGACTATCCCTTGTTACTCCACTTATATACACTCCTAGTTGGGCTCAACGCTTGAGGCCCATCTAGGCTATACTCCAATCTCCACATGGATCTAATCCACATGGGCTCCTTACCCTTAAGTGTGTGACCCTGTAGGTTCACGTACACCTGGACACGACATGAGCTACTCCTCCAAATATCCTATCATGGCTTTGAGTCCAAGTCACTCCCATGAACACTCGGTATCAAGTCGATAGATGGTAGCGGCCTCTAGCAAGACGTGCCAACTCCCAAGTGCCATAAATTCAGAAGACGAACCTTCAATGTGACTTTCGTCCAAGTCCCTTTGCCTCATGATATATCTGTTAAGCTATAGGCGAGTAGTTTCCATCCCTTTAATAGCTTAACTCTCTTCTCATACCATGATATGTGATTCACTGGACTAAATCTTAGTTCGAATCCTTAGTTAACACTTAACTAAGTAGCGCATGGCCATGCTTCCGAATCATATACGAGAGGGCCCAGAGAATATCTCTCCATTACGGAGGGGCAAATACCATCTTGGTAATCCACGTCACGCAGCTTGCTTCACAACCAACCCGAACTCTACGTTTATTGTTGGAGATATGCCCAAGAGGCAATAATAAAAGTGATTATTATTATATCTTTGTGTTTATGATGAATGTTTACATCCCATGCTAAAATTGTATTATTAGGAAACACTAATACATGTGTGTTTTGTAAACATATAAGAGTCCCTAGTAAGCCTCTTGTTAAACTAGCTTGTTGATTAATTGATGATCATTGTTTCCTGATCATGGACATTAGGATGTGATTAATAACAAGATTATATCATTAGGAGAATGATGTGATGGACACACACCCCTAGTAAGCGTAGCATAAGATCAAGTCATTAAGTTCGTATTGCTGTAAGCTTTCAAATACATAGTAACCTATTCCTTCGACCATGAGGTTATGTTAATCACCATCACCGTATGGATACTTTGATGACATCAAACGCCGCTTCGTAACTGGGTGGTTATAAAAGTGTCATTGGGTATTCTGAAAGTATGTGTTGAAGCGCATGAACCAAGATTGGGATTTGTCCATCCATATGACGGATAGATATGCTCTGGGCCCTCTCGGTGGAATGTCATCTAGTTAGCTTGCAAGCATGTGACTGGGTCATAAGGGATGACATATCACGGAACGAGTAAAGAGTACTTATCAGTAACGAGGTAGAAATAGGTATGGAGATACCGACGATCAAACCTCGGATAAGTATAGTGTCGCGAGACAAAGGGAATTAGTTTCATATGTAAGTGGTTCAATCGATCGCAAAGTCATCGTTGAGTATGTGGGAGCCATTATGGATCTACAGGTCCCGCTGATGGTTATTGATAGGAGATCTGTCTCTATCATGTCTACATATTCACGAACCGTAGGGTGACACACTTAAGGTTCGAAGTTGTTTTAAGTAGATATGGAATATGCGTTGGAGACCGAATGTTGTTCGGAGTCTCGGATTGGATTCGGGACATCACGAGGAGATCCGGAGAATAAGATTCATCTATAGGGGATCATTTTCTAAGTTAGGAAATGTTCCGGAGTGTTTGTATGAGGATTCTAGAAGGTTTCGGAATGTTCCGGAAGGTTCTAGAAGATATCTTGGAGTTTGCTTGAAAATCAAGATAGGGATCAAGGAGTCCTGGTGGGTCAAGATACGGAGACGTGGGGGAGGAGGACTCCTCCCCCCACCTCCAATCTGCCGGCCTACAAGGGAGGGGAGTCCTACAAGGACTCCCCCTCCCTAGGCGCCTCCCTTCTTTAAATAGAGGGGCAGGGGCGCCCCCTCCTCCCCTGCTCTCATAACACCCAATCTCTGCCGCCTCTCTCCTCCACCATCTTCTGCATAGGCATAGGCGAAGCCCTGCAGAATTCTCTACTCCACCACCACCACGCCGTCGTGCTGCTTGGTTTCCGTGGAGAAGATCTACTACCTCCGCTGCTCGCTGGAACGGGGAGAGGAAGGTCTGCTTCGACTCCGCACGTGCGACCGACTGCGGGAGCGCTGCCGAAACGTGGCGCCGGAAGGATCGTCAACTTGACCAACGGCGGAAGCGCTGCTGGAACGCGACGCCGGAAGGATCGTCCACACGATCTTGAGATCGGCAAGTGATCTACTACATCAACCACGAGATCTAATCTTGTTAACGCTTTCGGATCTACGAGGGTTAGTTCCTATCTATCTCGTTGCTCATGTCTAATAGATTAGATCTTGGCTTTTATCTAGATTAGATCTGGGTTTTGTTCGTTCTTGCGATAGAAATTTTTTGTTTTCCATGCTACGAACCCATCATTTATAACTACCCATTTATGGAACAACATTTGATAGAACCTAAGTTGGTGATCCACAACATTTGATAAAATGACAACATGCTCATTGCATCTCAACCGTGGGTCAGTCCGATTCGCTAAACTCTTTAGCCGAATCAGTGTAAGTCGGAATAGCATCACCATGCCCATGACAAGTGGAACCGTGTCATCAGCCGACCTGCACGTTATTGGTCTAAGTTGTGTGTCCAACACAACCTCAATGACCAAGGACAATCTCGTATGAACAATCATGGATATATAGTTCCACAACTGAATCACGTATTTAGTGATATATATCTGATGTTCATACAAGGACTACTTTACTTTATGAATACTTTGGGAAATATCATCAACCATGATTGCCTCTAGGGCATATTCCCAATAGAGTAGTAGTAATTAGTACTCCTACTTTAAAATGCCGACAAGATCCAAAATGCTTCCTTCCAATGTACATCAATGCATCTGAAGACACGCTAGACACATGACAGACATAGAGCCATCGTACAAGGCACACATGCGTAGTCGCCCAGCTGTGGACAACGGAGAGATCAGCGGGGCCAGTGCACGCGGGGAGAGGGGAGGAAAGATGGTGATGGGAGGCAGCGAAGGAGAGAGAAAACACAAATTGTTTAGCGTGCATATATAGTAAATCATGAAATTTACTAGTACTACTACTCACTATACCCTGTACCTCGTGTCAGCAGCCCATCATAGCTTGGCCCTGACATCGCCTACTCCTCTTCACTGCTCTCGCGATGCCTCCCATTTATTTTTCCTCTGCTTTGTTTCCCCTACATTTCTTCTCTTCTAAAGATTTGGGGTTAACTTTATTCTATCCCTGGTTCAGTAGAAGTAGGATGGAGTATTCAAGTTTCTAGGAATGAGTCCTCTTTGTATGAAAAATGGGTTTGTGGCATTCAAAACCATAGTATATGTCCTTTGCTTAACAGAAAAGACATTATCACTACTACTTGGTGATATTGAATGCGCCAACAATTTGCATACACATGTATATTGCTATATCTTGTAGTTCTTACCACTATATAGTGTACGAATAACTTTGAGTGTTGACCATTGGACCAAGACTCTTGGATCCAAACATCTCTAGTCGTCGGATTTTCCTTTCCATTCTAGCATCTAGAAGATTCTATTGAGGGTCTTCAGAATAATAAATGCTATGCACAAACCTCAAAACACACTTCTACATCATACTAGTACTAGGGAGTAGAATCTTCTCCCTCGTTTCTCTAGACCCATAGTTTTAAAAACCAAAACAGTGGGTGAACCAGTGAGGCAACAGGTTCACTAGTTTGTTGATCGGACCACCGGTTCATTCGGTTTGATAGCGACAAAAAACCATTCCTTTTAATAAAAATTTAAGAAAATTTCGGAAAAAACAAAAATAAAATGTATATTAAGCATATATTGTGGCAAGTTGTGAACTTAGTTTCAAAACACATCCAAAATTCCAAAACACGGTGAGTCATAGTCTCTTTGATTGTTTTCAAGACACATTCAAATTTCCAGGCATGCATATTCTTAGCAAGAAGTGTGAATCTTTCTGAACTATCACTCATTCTCAATACCTTGACTGCCTGGTGGGTCCATTGAATAGATTGTCGCAAGATGTGAAGTTAATTTCAAAAAATAGCCAAAATTTCAAAACATGGTGATTCATAGTCTCTTTGATTGTTTTAAAAACACGGTCAAATTTCTAGGCATGCATATTCTTAGCAAGAAGTGTGAATCTTTCCAAACTACCACTAGTTCTCGATACATTGACTGCATGGTGATGGATCCATTGAACAAATTTTCGCAAGGTGTGAAGTTAATTTCGAAACACAAGCAAAATTTCAAAACACGATGAGTCATACTCTCTTTGATTGTTTTCAAAACACGGTCAAATTTCTAGGCATGCATATTCTTAGCAAAGAGTTGAATCTTTCCAAAATCTCACTGGTTCTCGATATATTGACTGCCTGGTTGGTCCATTGAACAGATTATCGTAAGGTGTGAAGTTAATTTTGAAACCCAACCAAATCTCGAAATATGGTGAGTCATAGCCTCTTTGATTGTTTTAGAAACACTGTCAAATTTCTAGGCATGCATATTCTTAGCAAGAACAAACTCTCACTCGTTATCGATACATTGACTACCGGGTGGGTCCATTGAATAGATTTTCACAAGGTGTGAACCTAATTTCAAAACACAAGGAAAATATCAAAACACGGTGAGTTATAGTCTCTTTGACTGTTTTCAAAAGACAGTCAAATTTCTAGGCATGCATATTCTTAGAAATAAGTTGAATCTTTCCAAACTCTCACTCGTTCTCGATATATTGATAGCCTGGTTGGTCCACTGAACAGATTATCACAAGGTGAGAAGTTAATTTCAAAACACAGCCAGAATTTCAAAACACGGTGAGTCATAGCCTCTTTGATTGTTTTCAAAACACGACAAAATTTCAAGGCATGCATATTCTTAGAAAGAAGTTGAATCATTCCAAACTCTCACTCATTCTCAATACATTGACTGCATGGTGGGTCCAGTGAATAGATTTTCCCATGGTGTGAAGTTAATTTCAAAACACATGCAAAATTTCAAAACACGGTGAGTCATAGTCTCTTTGATTGTTTTCAAAACAAGGCCAAAATTTCTAGGCATGCATATTCTTAGCAAGAAGTTGAATCTTGCCAAACTCTCACTCGTTTTCGATATATTGACTACCTGGTGGTGGGTCTACTGAACAGATTATCGCAAGGTGTGAACTTAATTTCGGAACACAACAAAAATTTAAAACATGGTGAGTCATAGTGACGAGGGTTTAACTCGCCAATGCCCATCGTTATGGACTTCGGTTTTGGAGAAGGAGGGAGCGCTAGAGGCATCAACCGGCTTGCAAACAAGCACACAGGGACGCCCAGTTTACCCAGGTTCAGGCCTCGTCGAGGTCCCTACTCCTGCTTGTATGCTCTTGGAATTATCGACGGAATCGAAGATTATAGGGGTGCATAGATGCAATCTGGTGATGGTTGTGGAAACTAGGGTTGTGATTGTCCTCCTCGCCGCCCCCTCCCAGCCTTTATATAGATAGGGTAGGTCTTGGGTAGCAGGTCGAGTCGGTTACATATTAGGGTTCGTCCCTTTGAACTTTCTATCTTAAGCTTCTTCTTGCATTGCAAGCAATCGGAGAGTCCATGGGTCACCCGAATTCTGCATTGGGCCTTGACAATGCTGTGGGCTTCTGCTGTATCTGGACCGTATATACCAAACTCAAGTACCTGTAGGGTATACCCATATCAGTAGCCCCTGAGTGTCCAGTGGAATCGCAAATTCGACTAGAGACTTTATGAAGTCTTTTGAGTGCATGACTGAGCATATTTTTCGAGTGTTCTTGTGTGTGTCATAGGGATTGTTGATATACGTGCCTGATTTATCATATGTATCGGTATCAGTTAACTTCCTTAGGGCAAAACAACGCAATCTACTGAAACTCAAGTCCCTGGACTCGAATTCGGAGAAGTGTTGGCGTAATTCGACTCAGACCGTGGAGGTCTTACAGGGGTCGAATTCTAGTGTATAAATGTGAGCACTCGACGTGTCCGTCAAGGCATGTTCGTCGTACCTGCAGGCACGGATATATTTCTGGTAGTGCGCAGCAGATGCGTTGCCAGGCCTTATTCATGTCTTATCTTCACGCTGTAAGCGCGGCATCCGAATTTTTGTCATCGCGGAGATGATTCGGGTGGCCCAAGAGACGCAGTCTCTTTGCAGGGAAAATATGAGGCAGAGTCGCCATAGCATTCAAGTGTGGATGTTATCGACAGACAGTACGATGTACAAGGAAAAATTAAATAGGGTGCACGACCAGCGCTCCCTATGGGAGTAGGCCCTAAGTACCTATTCGAGTCGTAGACTCGAGTGGGGACTAAAAACTTTCTGTGACTGTTGTCGTCTTTTGTTGCTTGTTTCAGTCAAATATGCTTCCAGCACTCCCTATGGGAGTAACCCGTAATTCGCAATCGAATCGTTGATTCGGGTGATGGGTTTTTGTGAAGTTTGTACACCTGCATAAAAATTCTTTCGGGTGCGCGGCCAGCACTCCTGTTAGGAGTAGCCCCCGAGTGCTTGGTTGAGTCGAAGACTCGATCAAGGACTAAAGTAGTCAAAATGTTTGTCTGCTAGAAATTATGATGATGTGATGACTTCAGTTGCCTGTGTGAGCGGCTTTGTCGGGACGTGACGAGCGGTGGGTCCTACTTTCTGACTTTGATTTGATTGGGCATGCGTAATCTTCTGTTTTACCTGCGTCTCCTTAATTTCCGCGCGTAATGGGAGTAGTAGGGGACGTTTTGTGATTTACCTTCGCCACATGTCGATGGCGATGTGTGCCACGCATTTAGTTGGGGTTTTTTTGGCCGTTGGATGACATTTGTGAGGAGGTTAAGTACAAGCGCTGCTGCGGTAATTTTTCCTCATCTCTCTTCTTGCTCGTGCCTCCTTCACCATTGATGCTCTCTCTGCTTCCTTGCACGCTTCCTCTTCGTGGCACTGGACCAGCTCCGCGTTTTCCCCAGTTACTTCCTCCGCTCGCATCGCCATCGAAAGATGGGCAAGAAGAAGGGAGGCGCCGCCGCTGGATCTGCGGCCACCATTGCCGCCGCCAAGAAGAAGGGTGGCACGACAGCCATGGGAACTAGTGCCGCTGCCGCTGGGAAGAAGAAAGGTGCGGGCACCCGTGTCACGAACGGCTCCTGGCGCGCGTCTGTCATCAAGTGCTCTGAGCGACACCTTCGTCATCAAGATGGAGCTCTTCCATCCGCGGAAGATGACTTGCGAGTGCCTGGCGATGAGGTAATCCCTCGTCCTCCTCCGGGTTTCCGAGTGATGTTCCTTGCATTCGTCATTCGAGGTTTCTCTCTTCCCCTGCATCCTTTTGTTAGGGGTCTTCTTTATTTCTATGGGCTCCAGCTGCACCAGATGTCCCCAAATTCCATTCTCCATATTGCTTGCTTCATCACTTTGTGCGAGTGCTGGCTCGGAATCAAGCCACACTTTGGTCTCTTCAAGAAAATTTTTAAGCTTAAGCGTCAGTCGGGGTCGGGTTCGGTAGTCTATGATGTAGGAGGCTGCAGGATCCAGGTCGACTCTTCCTCAACCTACTTTGATATCAAGCTCACCGCGTCTGTCCAAGGCTGGAGAGACAAGTGGTTCTACATCCGCGACCAGAAGACCGACGGAGAACACTTCGGACTCGCGCCCTTCGATCCTGTTGCTACTTGCAAGAGGAGCGTTCCTGGAAGAACGTCATGATGCCTGGCGAGTCCGAGGAAATGGAGATGATGTACCAGCGTGTCTACAACCTCGAAGGCCACATAGGCAAGGAAGAGGGTGGCGCCGCTCTCATTCGCACGTGGTTGCGCCACCGCATCCAGCCTCTGCAAGCTAGAGTCCATCCGATGTACCACTGGGTCGGTACTGACGATGTCACTCACATATCTGCGGAGGGCATTTCTGCGCGTGAAGTAGATAGGAGGTTGCGACTGGTGACCAAGTATACCACCAAGGAGGATCTCCCAGGCGAATCAGTCCTGCCCCCTTTCGATGCCAACAACCCTTCGCCTGAGGTAGAGTTTTCTGCGAAGTAGTATTGTATTTGTTCAATTGGTTGCCAAGTGCTTTACTTTGTGTTGATGTTTCTTCTGAATGAAGGACTGGAAAGTATCCTCCAACTTCCCTCCTCTGCCAGAAGTGGTTATCCCGCGTGATGTGGTGGAAGAGGATGAGTCAGATTCGACCGTCCCAATGGAAGAAGAGGAGGAAGCCCCTGAGTCTAGTGGCCATGGCACTCGCAAGTGTTCCCGCAACGAGGATTCCGACACCTTCTTTCCGACAACGCCGGAGGGTCCTTCTGCTGCTACATAGGAGCCAATTCCCGCCGTGCCTGTCCGCGCCATGGCTCCTCTTGCTCGGAAGAAGTTGTGGTTGCCAAAGGAGTCGTTGGATGACTCCTTTGATGTCGACAAATTCGATTAGTGAGTCTTAATTTCCGTGAGTTTGTCTTGTTTTTCTTTTGGAGTTGCTTTTCTGAAGTGGTGTTGGACATGTTTTGTAGTCAGGTGGCATCGTCATCTTCTGATGTCGTCCAATTTGTGAAAGAGTTCGGAGTAGTAGACTCCAAGGCCAAAGAGGTAGCCGAACGGTCTCCTTCTCCTCTAGTGGCAGCCCACTCCGGTGCCAATTCTTCGAGTTCCCCACATGCTGGGGAGCACTAGATGGTTGCATGGACGACCACGCGACAGTCATCTTCGGAGTCCCTGGAGGAACATGTGAGTGTCCTTTTTGTTGTTTGGCAGTCGAATTTGTATATTGGGCTGACGCTGAGTCTTTGTTTCCCTTGGTTTAGCTCATTGTGAAGGAAGCTACTCGCCTTGCGGAGCAAGTCCTTGCTCTGGGTCGATAGCATGCCCTGCTGGACAATCTCCACCGCGTACTCAAAGGTTAGCTTTTGACTTTGTCTTTGTCTTCGTGGAAATTTGTCAGCTCAAGTGTTGATATGCCCTGTCCTTTGGTAGGTGAACACAATGAAATTCTCCATCGCGTTACGTCTCTTGAGAAGGGGCTTGCCGCAGTTGAGAAAAGGCGCGATGAGGCAGTCATGGCTCTAGAAGAGTCGCGGAAGCGTGAGCAAGACCTGCGCTCGTGCAATGCTGAAAGGGAGAAGTTGTTCGAAGAACAACTTTTTTCAATTGCCAAGGCTCTGTCAGGTAATTTTCAATTTGATTTGCGTTTCTCTTTGTTTGACGTCATGTTGCTGTGCTGACACTCTGTATACGCAGATGCCGCTGGCCTGAGCTTTGATGCCCAGTCTTTGCGTCGCGCGGATGCTTTGGCTGGCGCCATTATCGCAGTCGAGGACCGCAGTGTTTCCCTTCAGGAGACGTTGGGGAAGGCCAAAGGTGTGCTTAGTCGCCTCCATGAGGACCTGACTCCCAAGGCCGGGCTAATTGACAATCTTTATGAGCTGGTGCAATCCCTTGCTGGAGGTATTCCCATGGAATTCAGGAACTCCCAGCGGTCTGTCGGCACCACCATGGCACTCGCGATGGTGCAAGCCCATGGTGTGGAGTCTGACCCCGCCACGATCTCCGAGGCAAAGCTTGTCAAAGCCGGAGGCCAGCATGTAGTGTTTGCTCCTTTCGCTAGTAGCTGTGGTAAATACGCGCCTCAGCTTATCGAGATAGTCGCCAAATACTCTGAGGAGCGGCGACCAGCGAAGGCGGCGAAGACCGCGGCATCTGGGGCTATCACCGGCAAGTCCGTGGCGTCGGAGACCGCCACGGATGCGATGAAGCCCCTGAAGTTGAAGTTGAAGAGGCAGAATGCTCCTTAGTCGCAGTATGTAATAGTTGTAGCTAGCTTTTGTCTGAATCATGCTTGTGTGTGGGGGGGGGGGGGTTCCCTTGACATTTTATCAAATTTGAATGTAGTCCTCTATTTATCGATGTGTGATTAGTCTCATTTGCCTCTTGCTTGATTGTATCTAGGGTCCTTCGAGTGGTCCTTGTGATTCTCCTCCCACTAATGAAACCACGGCGCAACCACATTCAAAATTGGAGGAGTTGTCATTGCTTTCGTGACTGTGCGACCGCATTAAGCTGTTGGAGCGTGAGTTGCCCATCGTCCACGGTAACGCGGATGTGTGGATGTCGAAAGCTGAGAAGGCCACCACCCGTGAGAAGTATCTCTTCGAGAAAGCTAAGAAGGCCACCGCCCGTGAGCAGTTTAATGAGTAGTTTAAATGTTAGCTTTGTGTCTTCTCGTCTTGTCTTTTATTCAGTCGCGGCGATGCCTTGTCCTTACACTTGGCTACTTGCTTGGTGTAGTTGTTAGTGCTCATCATCCGCGGGATGAGGACCGGGTGGCCATTCAGATGAATAACTTGACCTAGGAGCAAATGTAGGCTAGTGGGTATTTTTGGGTGGACCAAGACCGTGTAGTCGCGTTGGCGACCCTGCAGGACCGTGCTTCTTGAGTGCTTCAATGCTTGAAGAAGGTGCAGTCGTGCCTCAGGCACATTTGTCAGTTGATGTTTCCGCTGGACGCCTTCCCTTCAAGCCTGTTGGCTCTTCTAGCGAAGTTTCAAGATATAAGTGTGGTACGTGAGTGCGTGCGGCAGCAGCTGGTTGCTGGTGCCAAGGCTGCCCTGTCGATGATGCGATTCCATCAGCCAGATGTGGACATAGCGTCTGTTGCCGCTGGTCCACCGCCTCCGCTAGAAGGAATGACTTGGGACATGGTTCCGCATTATCAAGTGGTTGATCAACCAGCAGAGGAGATCATCGATTTCTTCGAGGAGCAGGCGAACGTTCTTCTTTTGCAGCAGTAGCGTGATTTGTATCCTGCACATAATTGTATAAGTGTTGTAAAGTTCGTATGATTGTACTGGGTGTATTTAGTACCCGTTGATATGTGAAGAGCTTGCTATCTTGTATAATTTTTTAGTCTATGGTACTTTGCAGTTCCTTTTCGTTAGCCTGGCGTGTATTTATCGCAGCACCTTGCCAACCTGTCAGGTGTGTTGCAACTGGGTTGGTGTTTGTCAAGGGTTCGATCGGTAGTGTGTCAGCTACTCGGGATACTTGCGATTTTGTTCGTAGAACGAAGGTCTAAAGGGTGGTGTAACCCCCGAGTGATGAAATTGTAGGAAAGTAGAAAAAGACACAGGGTTTTGGGGCACTTAGCGTTATTTACTCACAGAATATTATGAGGTACAATGTGTGGCTAAGTAGCCTGGCAGAATAGCCTTATTTGTAATATAAAAATGACTAGGGGTAGAAACAACGCAGCTGCGCGACGTTCCAGGGGTTGGAGTATGCGGCCCCGCTATCAAAATTTTTAAGGCGATAGGCGCCACCTAGGATTACTTCTGTAATCAGGTAAGGTCCTTCCCAACGGGACTCGAGCTTGAGATGCCCTTGTTGCTTTATTTGCAGGACCAGGTCTCCTTCAACGAAGGATCGGGGCGTAGCCTTCTGCTGTGGTAGTTGCGGAGGCTTTGCTGGTACATTGTGGATCTCTCCGCTGCTATCTCGCGTGCCTCGTCAAGGAGGTCGATGGAGTCTTCGAGTGCGAGAATTGACTCCTTCTCGCTGTATGCAACCACCCGTGGGGCTTTGTAGCATACTTCTATGGGTAGCACCGCTTCGGCACTATGCACCATGAAGAACGGAGTGTATCCCATGGTGTTGTTTGTAGTTGTGCGTAGGCTCCAAAGTACGGATTGCAGCTCGTCTAGATAGCACCCAGTGGCTTGTTTAAGTGGCCAGAGGAGTCGTTTCTTGATTCCACCACAGACGTGGCCATTGGCCTTTTTGACTTGACCGTTAGTTTGTGGGTGAGCCACCGAGGCGTAGCTGATGTTGATTCCTAGGTTTTCGCAGAACTCCTGGACCTCCTTAGAGGTGAAGTTCGTCCCATTGTCCGCGATGATGCTATGTGGCACTCCAAAGCAGTAGACAATGGACTCGAAGAACATGACATCGTTGGCTCCTGATTGATTCGTCACCGGCATGGCCTCGATCCACTTGGTGAATTTGTCAACCGCGACTAAGAGGTAGACATAACCTCCTCATGAGGACTTTGGGAGCTTGCCGACCATGTCGAGTCCCCTTTTTTCAAAGGGCCAAGCCAATGGTATTGGCCTGAGTTCCGCGCTAGGTGCGTGAGGTTTTTCCACGAATCGCTGGCAAGCGTTGCAGCGCTGGACGATGTCCTTGGCATCACGCATGGCCGTGGGCCAGTAGATCCAGCTCACAAAGCTTTGGCAGCGAGGGAACGACTGCCAGCATGATGCCCGCAGGTGCCTTCATGTATGTCGAGGAGGACGACCCTTCAGTCCCCGTTGGAGACGCACTGTTGAAGTACGCCTGTAATGTTGCGCATGTACAGTTCACCATTGATGAGAGCGAATTCCTTGGACCGTCGTGCGATGTGTCACGCATCAATCGGGTCATATGGCAGCCTCTTACTGAGTAGACATGTGATGTACATCTGCTTCTAAGATGGCTCAATCATCATGACCTCGATTGGGCCTTCGAGTCCCATACCAAGCTCCATGTCATCGAGTGCCATTGGCTCGTTGGGTGGCATAGCCTCTGAGTCCGTTGACGTGCTTGCTTTCTTCTTTGGAGCCTTCGGCTTGATGGAGCGCTCGTAGATGCGCTCGAGGAATACCCCAGGTGGCATGGGGCGCAGGTGGAGCCGATGTTGGTGAGTATATCTACCTGTTCGTTGCTTTCGCGGCCGACGTGCCGCAACTCATAGCTGTCGAAGTCTCCTTCGAGTGTGTCATAGAGGTCGTGATAGGCGATCATGTTATCACTTAGTGCATCGCACTCGTGCATCGTTTGGTTGACCACCGGTTTGGAGTCGCCGTAGATGATGAGCCTCTTGGCACCGCAGGCTTTTGCCATCCGCATCCCATGGATTAAGGCCTCGCATTCAGCTTCGTTATTGGATGCTGTGAACTGCATTTGGAGAACATATTTCATCTTATCTCCTTGGGGCGATGTCAGTATGACACCTGCACCAGATCCGTCCTTTCGCTTGGATCCATCGAAGTGCATTGTCCAGACATAGGACATATCTGGTTTGTCGGGGAGCTGATTGTCCATCTAGTGCACGAGGAAGTTCGGGAGAACCTGTGACTTGATCGCGTCGCGCTTCTCGTATGTGATGTCGCGTGGTGACAGCTCTATGCCCCAGAGCGCGACTCGTCCAGTGGCGTCAGGATTGTTGAGTATGTGCCTGAGTGAGGCGTCGTTTATCACCATGATTGAGTGCTCCTGGAAATAGTGGCGCAGTCGTCTGGCTGTCATGAAGATTCCATACGCTAGCTTATGGTAGTGCGGGTACGGCTGCTTAGTTGCGTGAGCACCTCGATGAGGTAGTATACTGGGGGTTGGACCCCGTGGACTTTATTTTCTTCAGCTCATTCCACCATGAACACCGTGTTGACCACTTGGTTGGTGGCAGAGATGTAGAGCAGTAGTGGTTCCTTTTCACAAGGCGTCACCAGTACTGGCGAGGTGGATAGTAGACCCTTGAGGTCGTCAAATGCTTCTTGCGCCTTGTCTATCCACTCGAACTTGTCAGCCTTGCGGAGGAGTTGGTAGAAGGGCAGTGCCTTTTTGCCCATCCGACTAATGAATCGACTGAGCGCCGCGATTCGCCTTGCCAGCTGCTAGACGCCTTTTACGTTCTTCGGCTTCTCCATGGCCAGTATGGCCTTTATTTTCTTCGGGTTTTCCTCGATCCCCCTCGTAGAGATGAGATACCCGAGTAGTTCCTCAGAAGGCACGGCAAAGGCGCATTTGTCCGAATTGAGCTTGATCCGGTAGCGGTTGAGGTTAGCGAAGGTCTCGCAGATATCGTCGATTCACATGGCCTCCTCCTTGGTTTTGATGACGATGTTGTCAACGTAGACTTAGATATTGCGACCAAGTTGGTTTTTGAGGCAAGCCTACATGCACCGCTGATAAGTGGCTCCTACGTTTTTAGCCCAAAAGGCATTATGTTGTAGCAGAACACACCGAAGGGCGTTGTAAACGCCATTTTCTCCTAGTCTTCCTCCTTCATTCGAATTTGATTGTAGCCCGAGTAGGCGTCGAGGAAGCAGAGGATCGCATCCCGCAGTGGGGTCGATTATTTGATCGATCCGTGGCAACGGGAGGTGATCCTTTGGGTAGTGCTTATTCAAGGAGGTGAAGTACACGCACATTTGCAGGATATCCATGTCTTTTTTAGGCATAAGCATTGTGTTAGCGAGCCAAGTGCTTTCCTTGATCTCGTGTATGAAATTTGCGTCGAGGAGTCTATTGATCTCCATTCCGACTGCTTTTGCTCTTGGTTCAGACAGTCGCCGTATTGTCTGCTTTACTGGCCTTGCGTCTGGGTTCATGTTGAGTGAGTGCTCGGTGAATTCCCTGGGAACCCTTGGCATGTCCGTTGGACACCAGGCGAAGATTTCCCAGTGCTCACGGAGGAATTTGACGAGCGCGAGTTCCTATGTGGAACTCAAGTTGTTGGCGATGAGGGCCGTCTTGGTCGGGTCCGTTGGGTGGACCTAGAATTTCTTTGTGTGCACCGATGAGTCGAAGGACATGTCAGGTGAACTTGGCCTGCTCAGGGGAGGCAGACTGTTGTCTGTCGACTCCTTCAGTTTTGCGAGTTCCTCTTGCATGCCAAAGGACTCATGTCGCAGCTATCGGACCTATCGAAGCATTCGTTGATTGTGATGACGCCATTTGGGCCTGGCATATTCATCTACAAATAGGCGTAGTGTGGCACTACCATGAACCTTGTGAACGCGACACGTCCGAGGATGAAGTGGTATTGTGAGGGCCAATTGACGACTTCAAAGTCGATGCGTTCCTGTAGGAAGTTTTGCAGCGTGCCGAATATGACGCCGAGTTTGATTTTTCCCAGGGGGTATACGCCCTTCCTTGGGACAATGCCGTGGAACGTCGTGTCTGAAACCTCCAAGCAATTTAGAGGGATCCTCATCGCGCGCAAGGTACTTGCGAACATGAGGTTGATGTCGCTCCCGCCGTCCATGAAGACGCGACTCTTGTCGAAGCCTCCGATCTGCGGCTCGAGTACGAGGGGACAGTGGCCTGGACGAGGAACTTGGCGCGGGTGGTCACGCTTGTCGAAGGTGATGCAGGACTCGCTTCCACTGAGGTACTCAGTGGTGGAAGGTGGAGAGTTTATTGCCAAATTTACTTGGCGAGTGATTGCCTTCTGCATTCGATTGGAGGGACACCCTTTTTGGATCATCCCCATGTTGCCCACGACTCGCAGGTATGGCTCGCCTCCATGATGCTGGACTGGTGCAGCCGCGAGTGGTGGTGGTCCGGGCGATGGTGGAGGAGCTCCATGTGCCACAGCGCCTGGGGAGGCTCCGTAGCCCCGGTTGATCGCGTCGCGATTCATCTGAGCCAGGCCTTCGTGGAGCTTGAGGAACTCGCGGCAGTCCTTTAGGAGGTGGCTGGACTATTTCTTACTGTCATGCTTGTCGATGTAGAAGGGCACGTTGCATGGTCCGGACAGTTTGTCCTGGATAGATGTTATAGGTGCCTCTTCACGAGTGCGGCCCTGCCAGACCTATGAGGTTTTCCCGCTGCCGCGGTATCCGCCGCTGCAATATCTGTTGTTGCGGTTGTCATCGCATTTGTCGGCGTAGCCGGCTGCAGCCATATTGACTTTGTCGTGGTCCTCGTAGACGCGCATTCGACCTTTTCCTCGGTGGTCGGGTCTACGCCCAAGGTCGTCGTCATCGTCGGATTAGGTGCGGTTTTTTACCGAATCTTTTCCGTCCGCCCACCGGTTCGCTATTTCCATCAAGTGGTCGATCGTTTAGGGCTTCTAGTGGCCCAGCTCCTCCCTGAGCTCTATACGACGAACGCCGCCGTTGAACGCGTCGATTGCGCTATCCTCCGACATGTTTTCTGTGGAGTTCTTGATGGTGGACCATCTCTGGATGTACGAGCGCAGCGACTCACCAGACCTTTGTTGGAAGCCTCTCAGTTCACCGATTGATGCGGGCCTTTTTTAAGTGCCCTTGAAGTTGCGCATGAAGCTGTAGACTAGCTCTTCCCAGCTGCGAATGGATCCGCACGGGAGGTTGTTGAGCCATGCGCGAGCGGCGCCCTACATGTGTAGTAGCAGGCATTGCATGGACGTGCTTCGACTCCCTCCGTGCAGCCTGACGGAGGAGATGTGATCCTCCAGGCAAATCTTCGGGTCCTGTAGGCCATCAAATTTTGGGTTCTCCGAGGGGAGTTTGAACCCTTTAGGCATTTGCTTTTGCCTGATGGTTCTGCTGAAGCACCTAGTGCCGCAGAGCTCCACCTCATCGTTTTCCGAGTTAGTTGAACGAGCGCGTCTTGCACACATTTTGTCGACCTTGCACTCTATGATGTCATCACGCGCGTCGTAGTCATGATCGTCTCGCCGTGAGCGGCGACGTCTAGACAGGTCGTGGCTATCATTGCTGGACGAGGGCGAGGAGTAGTGTTTGGCCAGAGCCATGCTTTTCTTCAGCTCTGGCGTTGGCTCTTTGTCGAGGGCGGCCTCGATTAGCCTAGACCCGTGATCATGGATAGGTGCATGGCAACTCGTGGATCTCCAGCCAGTGGCTGGTTGTTGAGGAGGTACATGGTAGCCGCCGTCACCGCGGGTTGCGGCGTCTTTGGGAGCACGTTACCTTGCGTATCCACCGTCATAGAGCTAAAGTCGAGGACTTTAGCGGCTTCTACGTATTCTTGTTTGGTGAGGTGGGTCAGTCGAGATCACCTTTTGTTGGCCAGGTACTCGTTGCCCTTGGAGGAGGATCCTCCGTGGGAGGAGAGCCCATAGTCGAAGGCTCGACTTGTCCGCCGCCTTTCTATGCGCCTTGAGTTGTGCGATAACTTGTTGTTGGCTCTTGAATTCTTCCTTTAGCAGCCAATGGTAGCCCATCAGCATGTCCTGTGAGGTGTTGGGGTGTAGAGGATTGCCCCATATAGCTTCTCGAAAGCGGGCCCACTTGATGTTGTTGAGCTTGATCTTGCCAAAATTTCTAGGCATGCATATTCTTAGAAAGAAGTTGAATCTTCCCAAAATCTCACTCGTTCTCGGTACATTGACTGCTTGGTGGGTCCACTGAACATATTTTCGCAAGGTGTGAAGTTAATTTCGAAAATCAACCAAAATTTTAAAACACGGTGAGTTAGTCTCTTTGATTGTTTTCAAAACATGTTCAAATTTCTAGGGATGCATATTCTTAGCAAGAACATGAATCTTGCCAAAATCTGACTCGTTCTCGATACATTGACTGCCTGGTGGTGGGTCTAATGAGCTGATTATCGCAAGGTGTGAAGTTAATTTCAAAACACAGCCAAAATTTCAAAACACGGTGAGTCATAGTTTCATCGATTGTTTTCAAAACAAGGTCAAATTTCTAGGCATGCATATTCTTAGCTAGAAGTTGAATCTTTCCAAACACTCACTCGTTCTCAATACATTAACTGCCTGGTGGTGGGTCCACTGAACAAATTATCGCAAGGTGTGAAGTTAATTTCGAAACACAGCTAAAATTTCAAAACACGGTGAGTCATAGTTTCTTTGATTATCTTCAAAACACGGTCAAATTCCTAGGCATGCATATTCTTAGCAAGAAGTTGAATCTTTCCAAACTATCACTCGTTCTCAATACATTGATTGTCTGGTGTGTCCACTGAACAGGTTATTGCAAGGTATGAAGTTAATTTCGAAACACAACCAAAATTTTAAAACACGGAGAGTTATAGCCTCTTTAATTATTTTCAAAACATGGTCAAATTTCGAGGCATGCATATTCTTAGCAAGACATTGAATCTTGGCAAACAACTCTCACTTGTTCTCGATACATTGACGGTCTGGTGGGTCCATTGAACAGATTTTTGCAAGGTGTGAAGTTAATTTCGAAACACATGCAAAATTTCAAAACACGGTGAGTCATAGCCTCTTTGATTATTTTCAAAACACGGTCAAATTTCTAGGCATGCATATTCTTAGCAAGAAGTTGAATCTTGCCAAACTCTCACTCGTTCTCGATACATTGACTGCCTGGTGGGTCCACTGAACAGATTTTCACAAGGTGTTAAGTTAATTTAGAAAATCATCCAAAAATTTAAAACACGATGAGTTAGTCTCTTTGATTGGTTTCAAAACACGTTCAAATTTCTAGGCATGCATATTCTTAGCAAAAAGTTGAATCTTTCCAAACTCTCACTCGTTCTCGATACATTGACTGCCTGGTGGTGGGTCCACTGAAAAAATTATCGCAAGGTGTGAAGTTAATTTCGAAACATGGCCAAAATTTCAAAACACGGTGAGTCATAGTTTCTTTGATTGTTTTCAAAATACGATCACAATTTTAGGCATGCATATTATTAGCAAGAAGTTGAATCTTTCCAAACTCTCACTTGTTCTCGATACATTGACTGCCTGGTGGTGGGTCCACTGAATAGATTATCGCAAGGTGAGAAGTTAATTTCAAAACGCAGCCAAAATTTCAAAACACGGTGAGTCATAGCCTTCTTGATTGTTTTCAAAACATGGTCAAATTTCTAGGCATGCAGATTCTTAGTAAGAAGTTGAATCTTGCCAAACTCTCACTCGTTCTCGATACACTAACTGCCTGGTGGGTCCACTAGACAGATTTTTGCAAGGTGTGAAGTTAATTTCGAAACACAACCAAAATTTCAAAACACGGTGAGTCATACCCTCTTTGATTGTTTCCAAAACATGGTCAAATTTCTAGGCATGCATATTCTTATCAAAAAGTTGAATCTTGCCAAACTCTGACTCTTTTTCGATACATTGATTGCCTGGTGGGTCCATGTCAACACCCGGATTTTTAATCCCATATGCCTGTTATGCCATACCTCGCAATCCTAGGATTACCATTTTTGCGAGACATAACATATTGGATATCACAGTACATCATCCATTACAAACCGTAATAAGGTTTTACACAAATAAAGGATCTCATGATCCAGCCTTAATACAATCAAGCAACGGAATAATAAAGCGTAGTAGTGGGCTCCATCTTCAGGGTCACAGGCATTGCTGACGATGGGAGATGATCCTAGTTGTCGTAGACCTCTTGCTATCCATCATCCTGATAGTCCTCCTCATAGTCTGGCCACAGGAATAGCCAGGGACAAAGCCATGAGTACTCTTTAAGTACTCGCAAACTATCACTAACACGTAAGGTAGTTCTAATAGGAATCTTAAGCTCTAGGTTTATTTGCAAAAAGGCAGATTTATCTTAAGCTGAGTTCAGAAGTAAAGAAAGATAATTTAATGTTCTAAATCACTTTAAGTGGGAACCTAGTTTTCATATCCACAACCCTGTTGTGGTCAAGTCAAAGTCATAATTCATTTCACAAGTCATTTTGAAAACATCTGATGACGGAATAGTATGACCACTCTAACTGTCCATGACTGCGGACGTGGCTATTCGAATAGTTTGACACTCTGCAGAGGTTGTACACTTTCACCACAAAATTCGATACATCCGTCAGAGATAACCCTAAATCATCATACTTTGTATACGGATAATCAATCATAACCTTTCAATTACACACTCTAGTATAGGCACCTCCCCTATGAGCTTGGCCTCCCAGCCATGGCCATCTGCCATCCTGGGCACTGCATAGGTGGACAATCATCAAGAGGTAGCGTTAGCTCAAACCTCTCCCGCAAGGGAACCCATACTAAGGAATATAAACTTCCGGCTAAGCCCTACCCAATTCAGGTATTGTGGTTGTACGGTAAAATTGGAATGGTATCGCATCCGAACCCAACCATCGGGTTTTATAAAATGGCTAACGCTCATGCCTCAACATTTTCATCATCAAATCCTTTGTGTTTCTCAACACATGTCAAAACATCTCAATAAAATGAATCATCATTCCAAGGTTTTCATAATCATTTTCACCAAGTGTTCCCATCTAAAGTGATCAAGTTTTACACTTAGCACTAGCTAGTAAGGTTAAGATTGTTCACTAATGAGGGGTGCTAATCTTCAATATCATGCCATAGAATGACATCCAAGTAGAACTAGATAGGCCTAGTTTTATAATCTTTATGCTATCTATCTTAAAAGTAAAGAATTTTGGTAAATTAAAAGAGTAAAGCTTGCGAGTAAAACTTGGGTTTGGTATAATCAAAGGTATACAACCAAAGCATGCCTAGTGCATCTTGCTTAGGTTAATACTTGCAATTGATGACTTGCATAGGTATGAGACTTGCAAGTGTTAGCTTGCTTTGGTTGGTGCAGTGATTGAAGTTTTCTTCTTCGTCTTCGGGGTAGAACTCCTCCTCCTCGTATCCTTGGTCGGTACTATCGTCTATAAATGAATACGGGGTACACAATCACCAAACAATACTTAACTAAGTCTATTTAGGACACTAAGGCTCACACTTGATGATTTAGCATCATCACAATCATCACATGAAATAAAGACAGTCTTATGTTATTTTATTTTAGAAAAGTAATTTCTACTCAGTGAAATTAATTAAGATTTAATATTCTCCAAATATAATATGGGATCATGTGGACACATGTCATCACCACATATTCTAATACATGGGAATGTGATTTAAAGTGTTGGTCACATTTTATAAAGTTTAAGATTATTATTTAATAGGTTTAAAGTTACTAGAAATGCCCTAAGAGCATTATTTTGGTACTAGTCCAATGTCACTACATGGAAACCTAAATACTTTTACATATTCAGATAGATATTGTCAAATGTGATTTTTGAGAGTTGGAATCAACTCAAAAGCTATTATGGTTGATTTTTGAAAACTGTTTGAAGTTGCAAAAGTCTTTGTCTTGTTATTTTTTCTATAGATTATCTCTAACTCCAAATTATTTCCATCCAACGGTCTTGGATAGATAATTTAAATACCTTTCTAGCCAAATTTCAATCATGCAATTTGGTTTAGTGAAACTCTCTGAATTGATTTTTAAATCTAGGTACAGAAACTAGTTTAAACAAAAATGGAAAATCAACATTTGAATTTCCTGGGATGTGCGAGAAAGCTAAAAAAGACAGCCCAACGACACTACACATCACAACGGGCTACTGACAGATTGGCCCCACTAGTCAGTGACTCAGTTTAACCGAAACGTTATCTATGCATCGGAGTCGTGCGATTAGAAGACAGATCAACGATTGGGATCGACAAAGCTCCGGCGAGGATTCTAACCTAACGCGGCAGTGGGGGTCTAGCTAGGCTCACCTGGGCTCCAGCTAGGGTCGGCGACGGGGCCTATCGACGTGGTAGACGATGGCTGTTCGAGGCATGGTCGTGGTAGCTCCTGGGGTGGCTCCAATCGACGGCGCCCTTCTCCTCCAGCAGTGGCGGGCTCCGACCAAATTCTGGCGCGGTGGTGCTCGCCTTGCTTCGGGAAATAGTGGGGGAATGTCTATGAGGAGTGGGGAGTGGAGCGGTGTGGAGAATGGAGGCGGGGGTGGCCTCCTTTTATACTGCAGCGAGGGGACCGAACGGTGCGGTGTGAGCTTGACGGTGGCGTCGCTACATGCGGCTATTGTCGTGGCGGAGGTAGGTGGATGGTGCAGTGTTCCCTGGCGGTTCTCACGGTGTTATGGCGAGGCATGGGGTGGTGTGGTTCGGTCGGGCGCATGCGGCGCTCCACACAGATGCATAAGTGTTTGTGGCGGCATGCGGCAGCTACGGGTCGCGCGGCGGCGAACGGGGTTGTCTCTGGGTTGCTATGGTCATTGCGAGCTAGTGCACACGAGGTGGGGCTGAGGTGCGGTCTGGGTGAGCTGGTCGGTCGCGGCGAGCTGGCGCGCTCTAGACATGGCATAGAGGCACGGTGCGCGGTGTAGCTAGGGTGGTCCAGGGCTCGGCTGGGTTCGAGGCTAGGACAGGGGTGGCGGTGGAGTGCGGCGTGCTTCCTGGACATCATGGTTGGCTACAGCGGTCTCTACTGTGAGCTATCCGTGGTCGGCCGGCAATGACCAAAATCGGGCGGTGCTCCACTGTGCAAACGGCAAAGGGGGACTTGGTCTGGGTGTTGGCTATGCTCAAGGGAGACTGGGGAGTGGAGTGGAGACCAAATGGTCGACTAATTACTATGGAAACAGTGAAGTTAGTAAGGTGGTTAAATTAGTGCAAGCAAGGTGTTTGTGGAAATGGCCGCATGAAACTTGCTTTGGAAATTTTGATTCAAATTTTTTGAGTGATCTTAAGTTAAGCTTGAGAGTCTATGTTTGCTTGGAGAGGTCAAGGGGAATTGATTTGATAGGTTTTTGAAAAAGTGTGATCTTAGCACATACACTTGATTCCATTTTCAGATGTCCTGTAAATTGATTTGGAGAATGTTTATGTAAGTTTGTGAAGTGGGCCTTGATACACTTTTACTTGGTCTAGCAAGGGGTGAAAAGAAGTAGAAATGTTTCTATTCGAAATCTTCTTCTAGGAAGACACAAAGTGGCCTAGTGGTTTACTTTGTCAAAATGACCATTTACTTTATTTATTCATATTTGATTTCTTTTGATTTTGTTTGTAGTTGGTCTAGATAATGTAGTATTCATCTTTAAACCATTTCACATCATTTGTAGCAATCAAGCATGGCATTTTCAAACAATCACACATTAATGCAAAACTACATGCATTCATATTTAAATTATTAACACAAGTTTTTGTTAACCCTAACTTTGGGTGATTTGAACTTGATTAGAAGTTTTGGGGTGTTACAAACCTTCCCTCCTTCAAAAAAATCTCGTCTCGAGATTTAAGAAAAACTAGGAACTAAAGAGATCTGGAAACTCAGTCCTAATGTAATCTTCTTGCTCCCAGGTAGCTTCTTCTTCGGTATGGTTGCTCCATTGGATCTTAAGAAATTTGATACTTCAGGTCCTGGTGGTTCTGAAGGCTTCTTCCAAAATAAGAATGGGTACTTCACGATAGGTCAGATCTTTTTTGATATCTATGGCTCGGTGATCGATGTTCTTGAACACTTCGGTCTTCTCCAGAACTTCTAGGCATTTGCAAAGTAACGAGATATGGAACACATCATGGATGCCTGACATCTCCTCCAATTGATAAGATACTTCTCCTCATCGATTCAAAATCTTAAAGGGTACAATATATCTGGGGGCCCACTTTCATTTTAGTTGAAAACGCTGCATTCCCTTTAAGGGTGACACCTTGAGATACACAAAATCTCCGACATTGAAGGTCAGGTCTCGACGTCTCCTTTCAGTATAACTCTTTTGTCTGGATTGGGCGGTCTTGAGGTGTTCGCGGACTTTTTGAACCTTCTCTTCAGCTTCTCGTAGGATGTCGGGTCCTAAAATCTGACTCTCTCCTAGTTGCGACCAATTCAAGGGGGTACGACACTTTCTTCCATACAAGAACTCAAATGGGGCCATCTGCAGACTAGCTTGATAACTGTTGTTGTATGAGAATTCTGTGAAAGGCAGACAATCTTCCCATTTTGATCCATATTCTAGCACACAAGCTCTCAACATATCTTCTAAGATTTGGTTGACTCTTTCAGTTTGTCCATTGATCTGCGGGTGATAAGCTGTGCTGAAATTCAACTTGGTTCCCAACCCTTCTTGGACATTCTGCCAAAATCTTGAGGTAAACTGGGTTGCTCGATCCGACACTATGGTCTTAGCGGTTCCATGCAAACTTATGATTCTAGGAATGTACAACTCTGCTAGCTTCGAACTCTGGTAGGTTGTCTTGACAGGTATAAAATTGGCTACCTTGGACAGTCGATCAACTATGACAAAAATAGAGTCATTCCCATACTAGATGTAGGTAAACCGGTGATAAAGTCCATTCCGACAGAATCCCATTTCCATTCCGGAATCTGCAATGGTTGCAAAAGTCTTGCGGGTCTCTGATGTTCCGCTTTGACTCGCTGACAGATATCACACTTGGCGATGTAGCTTCCGATTTCTCTCTTCATCTTGTGACACCAAAATTGCTCCATCATATCCTGATACATCTTCGTTCCTCCAGGGTCGATAGAATAAAGGGTATCATGAGCTTCTTCCATGATAACTTGCTTCAGCTCGGAATCTGGTGGCACACAGATACGTCCTTTGTACCACAAAATTCCTTCTTCATCTTCGGTGAATCCAGGTACCTTCCCTGTACCAATACAACGCTTGATTCCGTCGATACTCACATTTCCTTTCTACGCTTCCTTGATTTGACTGATCAAAGTGTGTTGAAGTTCTATGCTCACTAAAAATCTTTTGCTAAGTAGCTCCGTTCTAAACTGCTCCAACTCTTCATGTAAACTTGGCTGAGCTTCTTTGATCATGGTGTTTAATCTGCATGGTAATCTGCTAATAGCATCCGCTACCACGTTGGCTTTGCCAGGGTGATAGTGGATGTCAAGGTCATAATCCTTGATTAACTCTATCCATCTCCTCGGCCTCATATTCAGCTCCTTCTGAGTGAAAATATACTGCAGACTCTTGTGATCTGAATAAATCTCACAGCGGTTACCCATAAGGTAATGATGGCATGTCTTCAAGGCTAAAACTACCACTACTAGGAAACAACCTATCTGTGGCGCATGGAAATGGGACTTCTGTGGCGCATATCCTAGTCGCCACTGTTACCTCGCCACTGATAACTACTTCCTGTGGCGCATATGGATATGCGCCACAGAAGTCCTAGACTTCTATGGCGCATTTCTTCATATGCGCTGTAGGAAGAACTTCTGTGGCGCATTTACATATATGCGCCACAAAAAGCCCATGTGCCACTGACTATATAACTATATGCGCCACTGATTGTGTAACACGTATTCGAAGTAAAATATGTTCCTGGTGTATAATCAGGTATTTATACAGTATTTATCCAGATGAGTATAAAGTACATTGCACAAGTAGTAGATGCATGAAAACCAACATATATATAATACAAACACTTAGAGCCCGATTGAGATACATATATAGTGTCAAGTGCCGAATTTTTACACAAGTGCCGAATACAAAGTTCATATCATCTCACATTACAAATATGAAGTGGCCACTGCCGCCTACACTAGGATCAAATAGAATACATCTGTGATAATGGTGAGCCAGAGCATTAGCCCGACCAATATCTTCATCCGGTTCTTCTTCCACAAGTGGTTCCTCCACTTGGCTACCGCCTCCTCTCTAGTCGCGTATCCTTTGTAGATGTTGCCGCTGAACTTGTTCACTTGTTTGTGACAATCCTCCCAATCCTCGTAGACTCCTGGAACCCTACCCATGTACACCACATACCACCTCGTCGCCATCTCTATAGACGACAAGGCATATTAGTAAAATACAATGAAAATAATTAATAAAGGGTTCACATCCATATATATATATATGTTCACAGAATATAAAACAAAGGATCCATAAACCTAAAAGATATATCATCATATAAGCAATAAGTTCAACGACAACACGACCACAAGGTAGTTTAAGTCTAACAACAATGACCATTTCAACCACGAGATAGTAAAGTTTATGACACACACACTAATACAGCAGGCGTCCATCAAGAATATACACACACTGGATCATGCTAGAGGCACACATCGATCATGAAGACTTCCTCTTCTTGCTTGGCTTCGGGAATGGTAGATATCCCTCTTTCGTCATCCACGTCCTTGTGTCACCCTGCTTACGGAGGCGTTCTTCGATCTCCCTCTTACTCAACCCTCTAGCTTGTTGTAGGGCACCCCCTTGTGTTGACATCTTCAATGATGATTTGCAACAACTTCATCTGAATGCGATGGAAGTCTTCTCTAAGATCATCATCGTCGATTCGTGCCAAAGTTTCGGCCCATCCTCGGAGACTAGATGGCAACGTTAGGTTCTGGCAATCCCGAACATAGCCTTTAAGGTGATGGAGGACGTAGAAGGCCTCCTTGGCACCAGTATCGACTGCTTGACGCAAGGGACTCAAGCACGTGCTTGAACACATGTTTGCCATCCTTGATACATTCCCCCTTATCTACGAAGGTGCATCCCTCCTTGGTGTAGCCCTCGAGAGCTTCATTGAGAACACCCCTTATTCTGGTGTAGTCTTTCTTCTTCGTCAAACTCCCCGAGTCGAAATACGTGGCTAGCAAATACCTCGGGGCAAGGACGATGAGTGTGCAGTATTTTTCTCTACGCAACACAATTGGAACGGAATGATGGAAAAAGAGCAAAGGAAGAAATCTATAAGAAATGCATAAGTTACGGTGGCGATGAGTGAGTGTGTGTACTTACTCGGGAAAGAAAGGCAAAAGAAGTGTGCCCTTCCTCTTGTTGTCCACCATGAACTTCTCGAGGTACGCCGTTGCCTTGGTCCGTGTCTCTGATCCTTCGACCAACTGGTTGTCCTGCATGTAGTAGGGATCCACTATCGCGATTTCCGGGGTACTCTCTCTCTTGATCTTGAACGCCAGATTGAGCGCGTATAGGAGGACCAAGTTATAGTCCAGCTGTTTCTTGAGAAACCGCTTGAATATGTCCTCGAACGCTATGAAGAATATATCCGCGGGGGGTTCATCGACGAAGCCCATGTCCAATGGCACCTTGGTCGTGAAAACCGAGTAATTTGGATCTTCGTCTTTAATAAGGAGGCCCTCTAGTGTCCTGACACCCTCGTGCAAAGTTAACATGGCTCCAACCGCAATGTGGATCATATCCGGAGTCAATATCGGATCACCAGCTACATGCACTCGGGGCAAGCCATATTGTGTGGATGGTACGACGACGGCGTCCTAACCCCGGATCCTCTTCGGAAGAGGCTGGCTCGCACCCTTCTTATTATTATTATTACCTCTCTCCCTGTAGTGCTTCTTCTTCACAACAGTGTCAGCCACTGCCATCTGCTCATCAGCCGCCTTTCAGAGTGTGTTGGGGCTGAAAACCAATCCCGGTTTCTCTTGTGGTGGATCGGCGTCCGGAGGCGTCTCTTGAGAAAGACCATGGAAGACCAGGCGCTGCGTGCATGTATTGGGCCGACCAGCTTGATGGTCGTCGCGAGCTGTGAAGGGTTCTTCATCCATAGAAGGCATATACAATCCATTGGTGGCGCCGGTGTTGATGAAGTCGTCAATGTTGACGAATTCATCATCACCTTCATGGGTGCCATCATGTGGTGGTGGTAGCGGGGTGACGGCGGTTGCAGCACAACATCTTTGCCATGTGGCGGTGCACACGCTGCCAAGAGTTGCTGGTGACGGATGGTGGTGGCGACGATGGCGGCTGCTGGCTTCCGAGGTGGTGGTCGGGCGATCGGTCGAGAGGTGGCGCTGGTGCTCCCCCCGTAAGACGAATCTGGGTCTTCGGCCATGTCAAGGGCCAGTAGTAGCATTTTCCAAGGGTCTTGTGTTCGTCAGCTCCCCGAGGTGGAAAGGGGGGTCCATGTCATCGCACCCTGGCAACACCCGAGCCAACTTGACCCTCATCACGTCATCATCCATTGGATTGTTGTGCATCGTGCGGCTCGCCAGTTGTATGACAGTGCCCTTGGCAACATCCTTCAACTCACCGCCGACATCTTTAAGCAGGAGTACGCAAGAAGTGCCCTGAGGCAAAACATGTTGTTGGGCGTCATGAGATGGCAGCAGTCATGCATCAAAGGCATAAAGGAGATGACGTGCACTAACTAATTAGTTTTTCTTGGTGATGGCGTGGATCTCGGCTAATGTAGAGACACGGCCAATGCCGGCGTCCGGCCTATCATCATCTGCAATCTCCCGCTCGGCTGCCTCACGAAGCACCACCACCGTCGGCTGTGCCTTATTGGTATCTTTGGTGGGAGGGGGCATCGGTGTGACCAAAATGAGCGGCTGCGTCCCGACGTTGACGGCCGGCGGGGTCACTAGGTCCGGTGACACGGTAACATTGATGCCCGAGTTGCTGCCTCTTAAGCTGGGCAGATGTATCGGCCCCTGTCGACCTCCTGCATTCCAAACAGTAAGCCCCTCGAAAAACTCAGGGGGGATCATAGAGCAGAGCTTCTCTTCCACTAACTTGTCCACCATTTTCTCGTCCACCTCCTTCTCCTCCAGTGTCTGCACCTTCATCTTCAGCTCTTCAACATCTGGTTTATCCTAAGCCGCCAACTGGTTCTTCCTCTCCCTTCTTTTCTTGGCGTCCTCTTTGTAGTACTCCTTGAATTTCATGCTCGTACCGAAGCCGTACACACGGACAGCTGAGGACGGCGGTAACCCCTTGCCCCTCTTCTTCTAAGCATTGGTCGCCCTGTTGAAAACTATGTCCCACGACTCTGTCGAATCCTAGGACGACTCTGTGGCAGTAGCGTTGAGGTCATCCTCCTGCAGAGACAAGGAAATGTGAACCCATTTAGATTCTTTGCTTCATTATTTTAATTAGAACGCAATACACTTGAGATCGGCGATAAATTCCTTACGAACTTCTTCTCGAAGTCCTTCACCTCCGGATCGTCGGTGATGAACTCTCCTGTTTCCTTGTCCAGGTAGTAGTGGGCCCGAACAAATTTCCTAAGCTGCAAGTCCGTGATTTTAAGCCAAGGGTAGTCTTTACCAAGGCGTTCAAGCTCGGCATCCTCCTTGTCCCAAATGGCATGTTTCCCCCTGTAACCACCGCTTCCAAGGTGGTGGTTACCTATGTTCTGTTCCCGCATACTCCTTCCCCATTTAGTCCATTTTATAGCGTCAGCGGTAGCTATATCCGCCTTGAATATCTTAAAATCCTCTTCGTTGAGCATCGGATTTTTATTACTAATAACCTTCCAGCTTTCACTTTTCTCAATGCTAGTCTTCACCCGGGTTTTCCAGCTGCTCAAGGTGTTGCTCATCTTCGTGAGGGCTAGTTTGTTCACCGGGTTCTTTCTCTCGAGGTTTCTAAACTGCTCTGGGAATCTGTATTGCTTGTGAAGCTTCTGAAGGAGGTTATGGACCAAAGCTGCATTCTCAGCATGTCTAATGTACTTCGTGTTGATCGACATGCTTTCTCGGACGATGCACCCGAGTTGCAGGTCGTACCCTTTAGCAATCGCCTCTGGCCTAATGGGTAGGCCACTTTTTGTGACCTCATTGAACTCATCGCAGACGGGGGCGAGCACTAGCACCTTCCGCTCCTTCTGTTCCTTCTTCTTCTTCTGAAAAGCTGACGGGTTGTCGCTACCACCATCCGTGCGCTCGCCTCCATCGGTGGGGGCCCCGCCATCGGTGCGGGTGCTGCCATCGATGGTGTCATCCTCTTCGCCGCCGCCTTCACTAGTTCCATCGTAGTCATCTTCGTCCCCCTCGTAATCAGGATCTCCTCCCTCATTGGCCCCAGCAGCTCTGGCAACGGTCGCCTCCTCCTCCGGTGGTGGTGTCATCCTCATTGCCTCCTCCTCCTCATGTTGGGACCCCTGCCAGAATGACTGGTTGGCCTGTCTATCTTGTTCGTCGACGCTGATCATGTGCTTAGAAGGGCCGGCCTCGGTGTTGCCCAACATGTTTGCACTACTCTATTAAAAAGAGGCAAAAAGTTAGCACAAATCTCAGCCAAAAAATTCAGCATGACCTCTGCTAATTTTTTGACCTAGGAGTGCCCATTTCTCAACCGAAATGGAAGTGAATCGACACTTCAGGAGAAATGGGAAACTCAAATGAAATCCCTGCAACATTCACACACAAGAAAACAGACCCATTCACAGCCCCATCCAGCCCCATTCACAGCCCCCATCCAGCCCCATTCACAGCCCCCATCCACAGCCCCATTGAATCAGACAACACCATATTTTGTAAATAGAAATAATAGGACCACATGTACATCATCACCATAGTCCAAATAAGGGTCATCAACTTGATGGCCAGGACATAATGAAGAATCAGAAACTTACCTCAACCTGTAATAAAAGTAGATCTAGTGCAGATCATGGATCCATAATATTTATACCACAATATGCCTTCACTAGCTAAACAAAGTAAAAAATTGCACTATATAGGATATCATCAACAGCCAAACGAAGAGAAAAGTCCATTTCAGGAATACATCTAGAGGCACAACATTTTCAGGTATACAAGTTCCAATAACTTGTATACATCCAGAAGCAAAACAAATTTCATTTAAATAAAAAATCTAAACTATGAAACAATTATAAGAGCATTTAGTTAAAACCTGGGACATGTTCTACTATGACATATTTAGTTAAAACCTAGGACATATTCAGTTAAAACCTGGGACATGTTCTACTATGACATATTCAGTTAAAACCTGGGACATGTTCTCTGACTATGTTGTCGGTCTAATGACTGTGTCATCCTTGCTTGCTAAATTCTGAACATAATTAATTACAGAACTAGTACTAGTAGTAGTACTTCTGTGACCTCTAATATAATGCTAGCAGTGGTGACATTCGACTGGGGACATGTGCCCACAATCTCCCCGCTGTCAGCACATAGCAGTAACAGCAGGATGCACTGTCACAAGAATGATTAGCAGGGGAACTATTTTAACAATGTCAACTTAGGAAGCCCAACACATTCACCTACTCTGCATCTTCCAGCTGATAGAGGGTAATTGAACTTTTTGTAGGACATGCGTAGGGTGCCTGCATCAGGACAACAGAAAGGACATTCTCTCATGTCTCCTTGGGTTAACTTAATTTTTCTTCTGGAAAGGAAGTGCCTTCTTTTATTGACAGTTAAACGTCTTAATTTAGGATTAGTACTAGTGGTAATTTTGCTCAATGGAGAGTAGATCTTCTCAGGTAGTACTCTAGACAAATTTACTAACCAGAGACCCTTTCGGACAAAACTGCAAATGATTACTACTGACTAGTAAAGCTGTCTTGTGATGTTTGATCAGGTAGCTACAATAGTAGGATAAGTGCCTAGGTGTCAGAGTGAGGCACCTTTTCCTTAATCCTACAGCATATCTTCTAAGATAAGATCCTAGTTAACTTTTCTATGTAATCTAGCTTAGTAAGTTCCTAATTGACTTTTTTTATTAACGTCTCTAAGTACCTTCACAAAATTCCCCATGGAGAAAAGTAATCCTGCTGTCCTACACATGTACTCCATGGAGGAAAGTAGATCAGTATAGTTCAACTAAAGTGTTGCTAGACTTGTGCAGTTGTGCCTGCACAAAAGCTACTAGTATATATTTACTAGAGATTAATAGACATAATGTTCCAAAGAATAAACCAGTACAAGCAGCTCCCAGTAAAAAGAAGGGTCCCTATTTGGTTCTACCTATGATCAATTTCGTTTGAATGCCCCTTGAAGAAATACAACTATTTCTGTATTCAATTTATGAAACCGAGTATGCAACTACTTATATAAAAAAGGAGAACATAACAGTGGTGTCAGATGTTCTGTACTAGTGTTTATGGGAGAGGTCGAGAGAGATCTTGCCCAGGAGGCAAGGTAGCTTGATCTCAGAAGGGTGCATGGCAGTTCTTTATATAGGACCAAGAAAATAAGCAACTAGGGTTCAGAGGGGAGGGGGCGAACCGTGCGTGCTGCTGCTGCGGTGGTCGACGACGACGAGGGTGGTGGGCTCTGGCACGGCGGCTCCTCCTCCACGGGCTACAGGGTTGTAGGGCGGCTCCTCCTCCGGCGACTCCTCCTCCACGGGTTCGTCGGGTGGCTCGTCCTCCACGGGTTCGTCGGGTGGCTCCTCCTCCACGGGCTGCTAGGGATCCGGTGCGGCGGTGGCTAGGGCTCCAGCGATGAGGGAGGTGCTAGGGTTTGCGCGCGGGCGCGACAGAGAGGTTGCTCGATTAGGGGGATATTTTGGGTAAGTGTTGGATCGAGAGAGAAAGGTGAGATTAGGGGGAGAGGCCAAACCGTCTATTTGGCTAAGTGTGAAAGTTCTATGGCGCATTCTGTGGGAATGCGCCACAGAACTTTTGGACATGGTACAAAAAAGTGTGGCGTCGTTGTATGACAAGATTCGATACTTGTCCTAGTGGTCTTGCTCGCTTGCTCTCACCTGGGGCAACCAGGTTCGAATCCTGGCTGTCTCACACATTTTTTTTCTTTTTAAAAAAAATATTTTTAATTACATACATAGGCATATTTATTCAAAAAAGCAAGAACTTATACATAGATGCATATTTATTCACATATGCATATTTATTAAAAAAAAGCAAGAACATATACATATATGCATATTTATTCAAAAAGCAAGAACACATATGCATATTTATTCAAACATATATATGTGGGTTTGCTTGTCACACACAACTGTGAATTTGTATACCCACATGAATATCACATTATATGTTTTAGTCTCTAACTAATGCCCACACTAATATCACATTATACCCACACGAATTAATACACCAAAAAGTCACACAATTGCTAGTGTCTCTTCACAATCTTCTTGCCCTTTTTCGCCGCGGTTGAATACTTTAGCCCGTGCACTTTGAGATTTCTTCTTGTGAATGGACAACCTTTAGTAGGCAGTGTGGTCTTCCTTCTTACTTTAGTAGTAGTAGGCATGTCGAAGTACTTGTCAAATTCCTCTTCGATCTTTGGGTCGCCGTTTTTGTCAAAGTTTTTCTCGTTGGCGGCTCCTTCCATTCCGATGATGCTCCTCTTGCCCCTCCTAACTACAACACGGTTGGGCTTTGACGGGTCGGTAATAAAAAAGCATTGATCAACTTGGCTAGCGAGTACCCAATGCTCATTTTTTGCGGAGGCGTTCTTCGTCCATTTGGCATCTGGTATAACCATTGTGGTGAAATACCGGCCTTCTTTTTCCATGTTCTTGGCCCATCTAACACGGAACATCGGTACGATCTCTCCATAGTAGTCGAGCTCCCATATCTCCTCGATTCTTCCGTAGAATCTTTCCATCACAGTAGTTTCGTCATCATCAAAGGATAACATAGTTACTCCTGAGTTTTGATATTCATTATTCCTGTCCTTTTCCTCGGTGTAGAATCTGTAACCGTTTATGTCGTATGACTGATAGGTCCTTAGGTTGTGCCCTGGGCCCTGCGACAAGGAGAATATGAGTTTTTGATCTTCCGTAGAAGGCGTCTGTGGGGGATTGTCCAGTTGCCTTTTCTTGAACCAACTCGTGAAGCTGGAGTTGCTCTCTGGTTACGTCTCCCTTCTTCCTCGGCCGTCCCTGGTCGATGTACTCCTGCTCGATTAAGCTTCTATGCTCTTCGACCCAAGGGCCGACCGCTTCAATGTGTTGTAGCGTGAGTCGATGTGCCCTTTCAAAATCAGTGCGTCGACCATCAATGCCGACATGCAGTGAGTGCAGCCCTCGCGGTGACCATATCCACCGAGCCTGCCGAGGTGCTTCTTTGTGGGTATTCCAACATCCTCGTTCTCGGTGGTTAGATAATTCTGGCAGAAGGAGATGCACTCATAGATCAGAAAGCCCTTGGCTATGCTTCCATCTGGACGAGACCTGTTGCGAACGAATCCTTTGATGACACAGTTTAGCCTTTCAAACGGCATCATGTTGTGCAGGAATGTCGGCCCGAGTTGGATGATGTCGTCCACGAAATGTACAAGCAGATGCACCATGATGTGGAAGAATGCGTGCGGGAAGTAAATCTCAAGCTCGCATAGTATCATCACGATTTATTCCTGTAGCCTGTCGAGCTGCTTCACACCGATCGACTTCCTAGATATGACGTCGAAAAAGTTATAGAGGCCAAACAACGTCTCACGGACATGCTCGTCCATTCTCCCACGGATCGCAACCGGGAGTATCTGTGTCATCAACACGTGACAGCCGTGAGACTTCATACCGCTGAACCTCTTCTTCGCCACGTCCAGATATCTACTTATCTTCCCCGAGTAACCGTGAGGAACTTTCACTCCTAAGAGGCACCTGAAAAACTGCTCGAGCTCCTCCAGACTCAGAGTGAAGCAGGTAGCGCGAAGCACCACCTCATTCTTCTTAACTCTTTTGCGGTGACCTTGAGTCCCTTCTGTCTGATCATCATCATCATCATCACTATCAGGGTACTAAAGATCATTCTTGATGCCAAGAAATTTAAGGTCCTTTCTTGCTTTCGGCCCATCCTTGGTCCTCTCCGACATGTTCAATAGAGTGACAAGCAGACTCTCGGTAACGTTCTTTGTGATGTGCATTACATCGATGCTATGGGGAGTGTCAAGGACCTTCCAATACGGCAGGTCCCAGAAAACAGACCTTGCTTTCCATACACCCAGCAGCGGTTTTGTCCTCGGTCGTTTTTTTCCAGGCGCAGGGCAATCTACCCAATTATTTAAAAGCTCCTCGATTTCTTCGCCGCTCCTCGGACGCGGGGCTCTTTCGAGCTCGTCCCTACCATTGAACAGGTCACGACGTTTTATCCACGGGTGATCCATGCGGAGCCACTTTCGAGTACCTTGCAACACGGTTTTCGAAGACCCGAGATCCCTTGGTAGCTGGAGATGCGGTGTCTCATCCATGCACTTGACGCATGCATTGTGTCCGTGGTTCACCTAGGCCGATACACGTGCATAACCAGGATAGTCCTGCACGGTCGTGAGCAACGCGGCTCTCAGATGGAAATATTCTTTAGTGTAGGCATCCCACGTACGGGCCGACGTCTCCCACAAGATGGCTAACTCCTCTCTCAATAGCCTGAGATACACATGCATATCGATCCCTGATTGGTTCAGCCGCTGAATAAGAATGCTCATGTGTACATACATTTTCTTTGTGCATAGCCACTAAGGGAGGTTATACGCCCATACAAACACGGGCCAGGTGCTATGCGTGCTACTCTGGTTTCCAAAAGGATTGAGTCCATCGGTGCTCATACCCAGTCTAACGTTCCTTGCATCACCCCGAACTCTTCGAACTCGATGTCTAATGCATTCCACTGGCTAGCATCTGAAGGGTGTGTCAGGATCTTGCCCTTCTCTGGATCATCTTCGGGTTTCTCTCTTTCCGCATGCCATTGCATGAGCTTTGCTTCCTTAGGATCTACGAAATATCACTGCAGACGGGGGGGGGGGGGGGGTGATAGGAAAGTACCATACCACTTTTCGAGGAACTTTCTTGTTCCCTCTCTTTTACCGTCCTTGGCCACACACTAGACATGTGGTTCTATCTGCGTACTCGTTCGGATAAAGTGCGCAATCATTGATGCATGCGTGGTATTTAATGTATGGTAGGTAGAGAGGGCACAGATTTTCTTGGCCTCCTCGATACTTGTTGGCAATGTGTTCCCCTTCGGAAGTCGGTCGTGCCAGTATTCCATGTTCGTGTTGAAGCTCACATCGGTCCATTTGTGTTCGGCCTTCATCTCTAGAGCCTTGAGTGTTACACTCAAACATGTATCCTCAGGGAAACACCCAGGATACAATGGAGTCATCCCGTCTACCTCCATTTGGGCCAGCTTGGCTTTCTCTCTAGCTGCAGCTTTGTCGTTGCTCATCTCCTTGAGGAGCAGTTCTTGAACATGAGGGTCCTGCAAGACTGAAGTTAGCAGCGTCTGTGTGTTCGCGTCTTCTCCTTCTTCATGATGATCATGCCCGTCGCCATCTCCTTCTCCATGTTGATCATGCCCGCCGGCATCTCCTTCGTCATGATGATCATGCCCGCCGGCATCTCCTTCGTCATGATGATCATGCCTGGTAGAATCTTCGTCTTCTCGCCCTCCCACGTCTTTGTGACCACCATGTCCTGACGGCGCCTCATTGAGGTCGCGCATGAAACCACGCCTGAGCAGGTGACCCTCCAATTGTCCAGATTCAGGGTCGATCCAGCGCTGCAGTTTGCATGTTCGACATGATCATCTTATCATGGTCTTGTTGTTCAGAATCATGTCCTCCTTCGCGTCTTTCTTGTACCTCCTGAGGACCATGGTTCCCTGAGCGGTCAAAATAGAGAGTATAGGTGAGAACCACACCATATGAACACACACATGCATCAATGCTAGCCGGAAAAAATTCGGCATGACCTTTCCTAAAATTAGGACATATGGGTAGTGCAAAAATTTGCCGAAATGGAAATGAATCAACATTTCGGCAAACATCCATGCAACCACACCGGCCGGGACAACAACAAGCTAGCAACAAAAAACTTCCTCCCATTGCAAACATTCATGCACCACACAAGCATCATCTCGCCATGGATCGCACACACACACACCGCCCGCAGGACAAGCTTCACCTACATGTTCATGGCCAGGTACTCACCTAGTAGACACAATAATAGCGAGACGAGACCGCACGATGAGAGAGTGTGGACAAATAGATCTACAAGTTGGTGGAGAGGAAATTAGTAAACAAATAGAGATGTGAGAGAGAAAAGTAAGGAACTTTTAGATCTACAAGTTGGAGGGAAGCTTCCACTTACCAATCTATGGACTAATGTAGGTTTAGTTACAAGAAAATGGAGAAACTATGGGCAAAATGGGGTGTGAGGGAGGAGGAAGACGAGTTGGGAGGAGGTAGAAAGGAAGAGATATGAAATGGGTGGTGGTGGATAGATAAGGTGGGAGCTTTTGTCATCTTTTTAACATGGATCTAGACGCCCTCATCTGTGGCGCATATGGAGAAAATGCGCCACATATGCTTAATCTTCTGTGGCGCACAAGTCCATATGCGTCATAGAAGTGGGTGAATTAGATTCCGTGTGGTGGGGCCCTCCTCCATGTTCTGTGGCGCATGTGAGGATATGTGCCACAGAAGAGAAACATATATGTGGCGCATATCCGCAAATGCGCCACAGATCGTGGGTGAATTAGATTCTGTGGTGGGGCCCTCCTCCATGTTCTGTGGCGCATAATAAAATATGCGCCACAGAAGAGGCAACTTCTGTGGCGCATATCTCGTTATGCGCCACAGAACTTGGATCAACCCACCCCGGCTGGCGGGTCCCACCAATCTTCTGTGGCGCATATTTTATAGAATGTGCCACAGAACTTCCAGGTTTCTGTGGCGCATGTTTCCTAGTGCACCACTGGCAAGTCTCTGTGGCGCATGGATTTACATATGCGCCACAGATTAACTTGTCTATCTATAGGTTGTTTCCTAGTAGTGTACGGCTACTAGCTCAAGGTCATGGGTAGGGTAGTTTTGCTCATGTTGCTTCTGTTGCCGGGACAGATACGCTATGACTTTTCCTTCTTGCATCAACACACATCCGAGACCAATCTTGGATGCATCACAATACACATCAAAAAGCTTCCTGATATCTGGCATTGGGGCTGAAATCAATATCTTCTTGAGTTCTTGAAAATTCGCTTCACATTTGTCAGTCCATTCAAACTTATTATATTTCTTCAATAATTGGGTCATTGGTCTTGCGATGATCGAAAATCCTTCAACGAACTTGCGGTAGTATCCCACTAATCCGAGAAATGCACGGACTTGGGTTTGAGTGGTTGGGGCTTTCCATTCTTCAACATCTTTGATCTTGGCGGGATCGAAAGTGACTCCTCCTGCTGTCACAATATGTCCTAGGAATCCTACTTCCTTTAACCAGAACTCACATTTGCTAAACTTGGCATACAACTGATGCTCTCTAAGGGTTTCAAGGATGGTTCTCAGGTGTAGCTCATGGTCTTCTTCTGACTTGGAATAGATCAGAATATCGTCGATAAACACAACGAAAAAATTAACCAGGAAGTTCATAAAAATCTTATTCATGAGATTCATGAAATAAGCGGGGGAATTAGTTAATCCAAAAGACATGACAGTATACTCATACAGTCCATATCTGGTGGTAAAGGCAGTCTTTGGAATATCCGTTGCACAAATCTTAAGTTGATAATAACCCATTCTAAGATCAATCATAGAGAACACTCTGGCACCAGTCAATTGATCAAACAAATCCTCAATCTTGGGCAGTGGGTACTTGTTCTTGATGGTGACATCATTCAGCTTCCGTTAATCCATGCACAAACGGTTACCTCCATATTTCTTATCCACAAACAAAACATGCGATCTCCATGGCGATGCGCTTGGTTGAATCAAACCTTTCGCCATCATAACATCAAGTTGCTTCTTCAGCTCCACTAGTTCAGAGGCGTTCATACTATAGGGTCTTTGAGCTATGGGTCCAGTTCCAAGAATTAGTTCAATGATGAACTCGATATCCCGATCTAGGGGCATACCGGGAAATTCCTCTAGGAATACATCAGGGTATTCAAAAACTACTCTGACTTGGTCAAGGGTTGGTTGGGATAGACTCCTGTTGCATTTGAACTAACGGGGCAAGGTTTCAGATACATGCTCTACTGATACTCTAGAGCTACTGGTCATGGTTATGGCTTTCTTGGCACAGTCGATTAATCCTTTATGTTTCGACATCCAATACATTCCTAGTACTACTTTCAAACCTTTGGTTCCAAGTACTATTAGATTGGCATCAAAATCTATTCCATGCATTCTGACAGGCACAACCTTGCAAATTTTTATAGCTTTGGTGGTTGAACCAGGTATTTGAACTATCATAACATGCTTCAATTTGTTGGTTGAATCTTACTAGTGCATGCAAATTCTTCTGTAACAAATGAGTGCGATGCTCCAAAATCAAACAACACTCTTGGTAATACTGAGTTAACAGAAAACATACCCAGCACAACATCTGGCGCTTCCTAGGCTTCTTCAGCATTCATGTGGAACATACGACCATTGCGGTTGAGCGAATTCCCGGGGGCAAATCTCCTTCTAGGCTGAACAGGGAGTTGCTGCTGAGCGGGTGCATTCACATTGGTGGTTGCTGCAAGCTTCTTGGGACACTCATTGGAGTAGTGACCTTGACTCCACATTCAAAGCAAGTAACCTGGGACTTGTCTATGCATGCAATAGGCACAACATTGCTTCCAGTCCTTGGGGTAGTATTGTTGTTGTTGTTGTTGTTGGACTTGGGTGGTGCGCAGTTGAAGTCGTTGGTGTTACCGGGGTTGTTGTTGTTGTTTCCTCCATACTTCAGGTTTCCTCCGCTACGATTGGGGTAGCTTGGACGGGACATCGGGGGTCTGTTGTTTCTCGGGGCATATCCTGCAGAAGGGTTGGGGCGAAACTTTTGAGTGTGGTTGGGTCCACTTTGGTGCATCATTCTGTTCTTGCGATTGTCATTGGCTTGGTTGATCTTTCCTTCCATCTGGATGGTGGAATCTACTAGTTCTTCGAGATCTTCAAAATAGAGTTGACTAACACATACTACATCTCATCATGCAATCCATTCAGGAACCTTTCCTTCTTCTTGACTTCGGTGTTAATCTCATCAAGGGCATATCTAGCCAGCGATAGAAATTTGTCACGGTACTCAACTACCGTCATCCTTCCTTGCTTCAGTTCTCTTAACTCATCTCTCATCCTGGTGACTAAACCTTGCGGCACATGGGTGCGGCTAAACTTGATCTTGAAGGCTTCCCAAGTCATCATCTGACCATTGTTCATGGCATGGGTGCTATTCCACCAGGCTCGTGCATCTCCTGCCAGATAATGACTGGGAAATAGTATCTTCTCGTTTTCTTCAACTCCCGTGAATTCCAGGTTGTTCTCCATGGTTTGCAGCCAGTCATCAGCATCTAAAGGATCCTCAGACTTACTAAAGATAGGGGGATTGTTATTCTGAAAGCTTTTGAGCGTGGATCCATGGTGATCCTGGTTTCCATGGCCTTGATTATTGTGGGGCAATCTGAGCTATCTGTTGCAAAGTGGCTAGGTTGGCTTGGCATTCTACTCTACAAGCTTCACGATCAGAAACTAGCATCTGAAGAATCTGCATCATCAGGTCCTGAGATGAGATGCTTCCTCCGGGGTTTCCACGAGTCATCTGAAGATATAGATAGTGAAGGAAATATGCGCTGAGAGGCAATAATAAAGTTGTTATTATATATTCCTTATATATGATAGATGTTTATTTTACATGCTAGAATTGTATTGACCGAAAACATCAATACATGTGTGTTTAATAAACAAAAAGGGTTCCTAGTTATGCCTCTCTTATATACTAGCTTGTTGCTTAACAAGATGATCAAGGTTTCCTGATCATGGACATTGGATGTTGTTAATAACAAGGTCACACCGTTGGTGGAATGATGTGATGAACATTCATCCGAAGTATAGCATTACGATCAAGTCATTATGTTTATATTGCTATAACATCATACGAAGTAATCTTTATCGTTAGACCATGAGATCATGTTAATTGCTAACACCGGAAGAGTATCTTGATAACATCAAACATCACACCGTAACAGGGTGACTATAAAGATGGGTTCAATACTACAAAGGTGTTATGTTGAGGCTCATGGATCAAGAGTGGAATTTGTCAATCCAGATGATGGATAGATATACTCTGGGCCCTCTCGGTGATATCACATTAAGATAGCTTGCAAGCAAGTGATGTGATCACTGGAATGTTATATCACGGGAACGAGAAAAGAGTGCATGTCGGTAACGAGATCAAACTAGGTATGGAGATACCGATGATCGAATCTCGGACATGTAATATATCGAGAGACAAAGGGATTTAGTTACAAGCGTTAAAGGTTCTCACGATCATAGAAGTCATCGTTGAATGTGTAGGAGTCAGTACGGATCTCCAGGTCCCGCTGCTGATTATTGATCGGAGAAGGGTCTCGATCATGTCTGCATTATTCGCGAACCGTAGGGTGGCACACTTAAGAGTTACCAGACACCATTTTGGACCACATATGTTTCATACGAAACAATTGCAAAGCGCAGGAATTGTTTCAATAGAAACCGGAAATTGTTTCGGGTGAAATTGCAGAAAGTGGTTCTGCATGTGATATTGAAATATTGCAAGGGGCTATATGTGAATGTTTGTTAATTAAAGTAATTAACAAAATTCTGAATAAATTTAATAAAAAGAAGTTTTATTAAATGAGAGAGCATTAAATTTGGAGAAATTTAATGCATTTAAAGTGGAGACTTTAAAGGGGAATGTGAAGAGGCATTTTAATGTGGAGGGGTTACCACCACATGAATGGGGGAGGTGAGGGGTCACCCCCCATGCGCCGTCCATGGAGAGAGGGGGCACCCCCCTCCTCCTATAAAAGGCCACCCATTCCCTCCTTCATCCACACACCTCCTTATGAAGGATCTCTCTCCCCCTCTAGAATTATTCCCCCATGGTCTCGGATTAGCGAGATATATGTTCCCGGTGGCATTTCGCCTGGAAGGAGTTGCTGCTTCCGCTGGATAGCTGGAGCAAGGAGGTGGAGGTTGTCCGGTGGCTTGAACGTGTGTGCGAGTGCGGATGCGCTGCTGAGTTGCGGCGCTCGGACTTCCTCACGATCTTGAGATCGGCAAGTGTACGACTACATCAACCACGAGTTCCTACTCGTTAACAAAACTCGTTGTCTTCGAGGGTAAGTTTTCGTTGCATCTATGTCCACCCGTTGCTTTGTACCTAGTAGATAGATCTTGGCGTGTAGTTCACACCGTAGGAATTTTATTGTTTTCTATGTTGCAGACCCAACACATAGATAATGAGATAAGAGGGAAATTTCTAAGGTTCATGGGTTTTGTTTCAAAAGCTTCAAACTTTGAGTTTGACTCGGGTTTTGTAAACTAAGAACTCTTTTTCATTTATTCATTCATTCAAAGCACCCAGTACAAACACACCCCACACACAAATGGAAAACAGATGGTTTTAAGAACCATTCTATGAAACTACGATACAATGGGACCGGTACAACTCCTTCCTACGGTAGTGATCAAGTGCATCTAGTCATCATCAATGAAGTCGAAATCATCATCATCAGTGTGGAACTCCATGGCATCATCGTGCAGGTAGTCGTTGTCATCACCGAGGTAAGAGTAAAGATCTCCTTGGATATCTTCACCTTCCTCCTATTCCTCCTTTGCTTCCAGATGGACACCCTGTTCACGGATGGTCTTCTCGAGGGCTACCACCTTGTTGCGAAGACGATCGATGGTGCAATCCTTCTTCTCGTGTTGACGACGAAGTGATTGGCGATCCTTGACGAGCATGGCAATGGTCTGGTCCTTCTTGGCGGTTGCGAGTGTTATCCAACTCCTTCTACCTATCATACAACATGAAGTCAAGATTGTCCACCTGGTGCTTCAGCTCCAGATGTCCTGGCATCTCTAATGGCATTCCCATAGAATCACTCCTTGCAAAGTGAGCAAAGCGATTTCCCTGGATCAAGTTGATGTTTTGACCGCACAGACGGGCAAGAGCTTCATGCACGGCCCTAGCTAATCCATCTAGCCAGTTTTTCTTTCGCAGGGTGAATTGGATCTTCTCAGAAGTGGTGCTTCCAGCTTGCCTCGAAGGTCTGCAACTATCAACCATTTTAGATCTCCTCCGATGTGATCGTTGAGTTGGGCTCCAAAGAATTCCGGATGCGGGCACTCCAGATACTCTGACAGTGCATCTAGATCCCTCTCAAAGATCAGTTGGCCTCCATTTCCCAACTGGTAGAACTTGCAATACTGAACTTGCATCTATAAGAATTTAGGATGAGTAAGTTAGTGATGTGATCAAGTGTGTCAGATTTTATGTAGGAATGTAAGAATTTTTTAGGAACATGAATTTTCATAAATACTCACTTCCTTTGTTTTTTTGAAACTAAGTTTTTGTTTCGGACGTCCATTCTAACTAGGGCCTCCTATGGTCAGGACGGCTCTGATACCAACTTGTCAACACCAGGATTTTTAATCCCAGATGCATGTTATGCCATACCTCGCAATCCCAGGATTACCATTTTTGCGAGACATAACAGATTGGATATCACAGTACATCATCCATTACAAACGATAATAAGGTTTTACACAAATAAAGGATCTCATGATCCAGTCTTAATACAATCAAGCACCGGAATAATAAAGCATAGTAGTAGGCTCCATCTTCAGGGTCACAGGCAATGCTGACGATGGGAGATTATCCTAGTTGTCGTCGACATCCTGCTGTCCATCATCCCAATAGTCCTCCTCATAGTCTGGCCACGGGAATAGCCAGGGACAAAACCATGAGTACTCTTTAAGTATTCGCAAACTATCACTAACACGTAAGGTAGTTCTAATAGGAATCTTAAGCTCTAGGTTTATTTGCAAAAAAGCCAAATTTATCTTAAGCTGAGTTCAGAAGTAAAGAAAGCTAATTTAATGTTCTAAATCACTTTGAGTGGGAACCTAGTTTTCATATCAACAACCCTGTTGTGGTCAAGTCAAAGTCATAATTCATTTCACAAGTAATTTTGAAAACATCTGATGACGGAATAGTATAGCCTCTCCAACTGTCCATGACTGCCGACGCGGCTATTCGAATAGTTTGACACTCTGCAGAGGTGGTACACTTTCACCAAAAAATTTGATACCTCCGTCAGGGATAACCCTGAATCATCATACTTAGTATGCGGATAATCAATCATAACCTTTCAATTACACAATCTAGTATAGACACCTCCGCTATGAGGTTGGCCTCCCAGCCATGGCCATCTGCCATCCTGGGCACTGCATAGGTGGACAATCATCAAGAGGTAGCCTCAGCTCAAACCTCTCCTGCAAGAGAACCCATACTAAGATATATAAACTTCCAGCTAAGCCCTACCTAATTCAGGCATTGTGGTTGTACGATAAAATTGGAATGGTATCGCATCTGAACCCAACCATCAGTTTTTATAAAAGGGCTAAGGCTCATGCCTCAACATTTCCATCATCAAATCCTTTGTGTTACTCAACACATGTCAAAACATCTCAATAGAAAGAATCATCATTCCAAGGTTTTCATAATCATTTTCACCAAGTGTTCCCATCTAAAGTGATCAAGTTTTACACTTAGCACTAGCCACTAAGGTTAAGAGTGTTCACTAATGAGGGGTACTAATCTTCAATCTCATGCCATAGAATGAAATCTAAGTATAACTAGCTAGGCCTAGTTTTATACTCTTTATGCTATCTATCTTCAAAGTAAAGAACTTTGGTAAAGTAAAAGAATAAATCTTGCGAGTAAAACTTGGGATTGGTATAATCAAAGGTATACAACCAAAGCATGCCTAGTGCATCTTGCTTAGGTTAATACTTGCAATTGATGACTTGCATAGGTATGAGACTTGCAAGTGTTAGCTTGCCTTGGTTGGTGTAGTGATTGAAGTTTTCTTCTTCGTCTTCAGGGTAGAACTCCTCCTCCTCATATCCTTGGTCGGTACTATCGTCTATTAATGAATACGGGGTACACAATCACCAAACAATACTTAACTAAGTCTATTTAGCACACTAAGGCTCACACTTGATGATTTTGAAGGGAATATGCCCGAGAGGCAATAATAAAGTGGTTATTATCTTATTCCATGTTTATGATAAATTTTTATTTTGCATGCTATAATTGTATTAATTGGAAACGCTAATACATGCGTGCTTAATAAACAAAATACAAAGTTCCTAGTACCGCCTCTCATATAAACTAGCTCGTTGATTAACAAGATGATCAAGGTTTCCTGATCATGGACATTGGATGTTGTTAATAACGAGGTCACAACATTGGTGGAATGATGTGATGAACATTCATCCAAAGTATAGCATTACGATCAAAGTCATTATGTTTATATTTCTATAACATCATACGAAGTAATCTTAGTCCTTATACCATGAGATCATGTTAATTGCTAACACTAGAAGAGTATCTTGATAACACCAAACGTGACACCGTAACAGGGTGACTATAAAGGTGGGTTCAGTACTACGAAGGTGTTATGTTGAGGCTCATGTATCAAGAGTGGAATTTGTCAATCCCAATGACGGATACATATACTCTGGGCCCTCTCGGTGATACACATTAAGATAGCTTGCAAGGAAGTGATGTGATCACTTGAATGTTATATCACGGGAACGAGAAAAGAGTGCATGTCGGTAACGAGATCAAACTAGGTATGGAGATACCGATGATCGAATCTCGGACATGTAATATATCTAGAGACAAAGGGATTTAGTTACAAGCGTTAAAGGTTCTCACGATCACAGAAGTCATCGTTGAATGTGTAGGAGTCAGTACGGATCTCCAGGTCCAGCTGCTGATTATTGATCGGAGAAGGGTCTCGATCATGTCTGCATTATTCGCGAACCGTAGGGTGGCACACTTAAGAGTTACTAGACACCATTTTGGAGCACATATGTTTCAGACGAAACAATTGCAAAGCGCAGGAATTGTTTCAATAGAAACCGGAAATTGTTTCGGGTGAAATTGCAGAAAGTGGTTCTGCATGTGATATTGAAATGTTTCAGGGGGTTTGATGTGAATGTTTGTTAATTAAAGTAATTAACAAAATTATGAATAAAATTAATAAAAGAGTTTTATTAAATGAGTGAGCATTAAATTTGGAGAAATTTAATGCATTTAAAGTGGAGACTTTAAAAGAGAATGTGAATGGGCAAATTTATGTGGAGGGAGTTACCACCACATGAATGAGAAGGTGAGGGGTCACCCCTTGGGGCACCGGCCATGGGGAGGGGTACCCTCCCCTCCTCCTATAAAAGGCCCCCCTCTCACACCTTCATACTCACACCTCCTCATGAAGGATCTCTCTCCCCCTCTAGTATTATTCCCCATGGTCTCGGATTAGCGAGCTACATGTTCCCGGTGGCTTTATCTGGAAAGGAGTTGCTGCTTCCGCTGCTTTGCTAGAGCGAGGGACGGAGGTTGTCGGGGTACCGAATGTGTGTGCGATCATGGATGCACCACTACTTTGTGGTGCTGGACTTGGTGGTGCTAGACTTGCTGGAGTTGGATCTGATAGACGTGCTGGAGCCGGACCTGCTGGACTTCATCACGATCTTGAGATCGGAAAATGTACGACTACATCATCCATGAGTTCCTACTCGTTAACAAAACTCATTGTCTTCGAGGGTAAGTTCTCCATGGATGTATATCCACCCGTTGCTCTGTACTAGTAGATAGATCTTGGCGTATAGTTCTCATCATAGGAATTTTTTTGTTTTCTATGCTTCAAACCCAACAGTGGTATCAGAGCCTGATCTATGCGTAGGTTCTTTGCACGGGTAGTACATATATGTTTATATGTGGGCGATGATGATTATGTTATTGCATCTTCTATGTATTTTGGATATTGGTGGCATAGTGGGATGAAGCGGCCCGGACCAACCTTACATGTCATCGCACATGAGACCGGTTCCACAACTGACATGCAACTAGTTTTGCGTAAGTGGCTGGCGGGTGTCTATTTCTCCTACTATAGTCAATATCTGATTTACAACGAGTTGCTAATAACTTGGTTATCCTCGTTGTGGTTCCATGTTCGTAGGTAAGAACGGTTCTATCTCCGAAAGCCCTAAGTCACGTAAAACTTGCAATGGATAAATTAGAGGCGTCTAGTTTAGATTGTTGCTGGGCTAGTGTCTTGATATGGTATTGTTGTAAGTAGATGTATGAAGATACTCTTACAACACACTTAACGTGTAAGTTCCATAGACCTTGTCCTTACACACAAAGGAATGATAGAGATCATACCATGATGCATATGATAGAGATCAAATGCATGCACCATATCATCTCACTTTACACATTAGATGTTTGCATCTTATATTGCTAGTTTGGCATTTTAGTAGCATTTTAAGATGATCCCTCATTTAGATATCAAGATAAAAATGTGTTCTTTCTTAAGTATGCACCGTTCTATGGATCGTGTTTCGAGACATCACGTGATGATCGGGTGTACTCGACTCTACGCTTTCATACAACGAGTGTAAGATAGTTTTACACACGCGAGTACTAAGGTTCTCACTTGGCGAGCCTAGCATGTATAGACATGGCCTCGGAACACGGACCGAAAGGTTAAGCATGAGTCATATAGTTGATATGATGCCCATATAGATGCTCGCCTTTGAAGCTACACCGACTCACGTGATGATCGGACTTGGTGTAGTGGATTTGGTTCATGTAATCACTAAAAAGGCACGAGGGATGTCGTTTTTTGAGTGGGAGTTCATTTCTAATTTGGATTAGTCGAACTGAATTTGTCATAAACTAAATCAAAGTGAATTTGCATAATTTGTTGTAGTCATTGGCGTCTATTCACTACCTTATACTTAGTTTTAATTGAGATAATAGAACTATAGAATTCTGGATATTTACTTTACGAACTGGTATCGTATTGTTTTGAATGTAAATTTAAAGTTTATAAGTCCTATTGCAAACATTCAGCAAACTCTATTTACTCCATGAAGTTTAATAAGTAGTATTAAATCAAGAGTAAGAATTCCAATGTAAGTATCTAAAGTATCATGTTTGCCTCCATGATTATTGATATTCAAAAGTTGTTTTAATATCAAGATTATATAGGAGCTGAAAATTGTTTCAGAAACCATCATGTGTGAAAGATATTGTGATATCTGAAAAAATGTTTTTGGTTGCATTATGATAGAGTATAATTTAGCAAATTACATGTTCTCATATTGTATGAGAATTTGTGAAGGATGGAGATGCTAGGCATCCGGATCTCCCAAAAAGGTTTTGAGAACTAACATTATACTCGCGATTCTTCCTTACAGGCTATAGTAGCTTGATCATGAAAGTTATCATGATAAGTATGAATAGAAGATGTAAGTAAAATGTTTACTACACTAATAGATTACTAAAGAATGGAGTTTTGAAAGAATAGCAAAAATTTGATGATGGTGATCCACTTCAAAGTGCAAGTCCAAAGGTATTCGTATTTGATTATATACACTTTGTACTATGTGTCATGTGAATGACACCACTATTGATGTTGATAGATTCTTTTAAAAGAAAAGGAATTGTTGAAAGAGAATCTATAAAATATTTGGCAGAAAAGAAAAGGTTGGAGATGTCCAACTTAGGTATATAGAAGATACACATGTTATGGTTGTATTCCTTTCTTGTTAAATAATGTGGTTCTTAGGTATTGGATACCGATATTGGATACGGAATTGGTTGGTATGAAATGTCATACAGGACAACGCAATTCATGAACTGCAATGGACTAAGTAACTAGCAAGAGAATAAGTGATGATGTTCATCGAAAACAAATAAAGTGTTATTGTGTTTTTCGTTGTCGTCAAACCTAGCCTTCAAGATTTGTATTAATAATTGTTATTTTGTTCCGGTATTATGAGAACAATGGTTGTTCACATAATTACCGTATTCCATAAAGGATGGATGAACTTTTACAAGTCTAGTTGGAGAAATTACATCCATAAACATTATTGCTAAAATGTCGCAAGGCAAATGATTAAAAGATCACTTATGAAGTGACATCGCTGTTTTAAAGTATATTGGAAAGTAAACATGAAGAAACTCCATGTTGATGGATTTTTGGAGTCTTTGATTTTGATCAATTGACACTTGTGAGACTTTCGTCGAGATAATTGAAACTCCGTCCATAGGCCAAAGAGGAACGGATGACTAACTTATTGGATATTATGCATGTTGATGTATATAGTCCATTATGTGTAGCCATGTGCGATGGATCTGTTTGCTTCATATGCTTTCTCCAGAAATTTGAGTAAATATATCTATATATTTACTTAATAAGGAAGAAGTATGAAACATTTGAAAATTGTTCAAAGTCTTTCAAGATGAAGTGAAAAATCATTATAACAAGAAAATAAAGAGTTTATGATTTGATCATAAAGGAAGATATTTGAGTTACAGGTTTAGCAAAACACTTAAGATTTGAGGAATTGTTCCATGATTTGTGTTTCCCGATAAACCATAGGAGTATGGCATATCCGAGAGATGAAATCAAACCATGTTTGACATGGTAAGATCAAAGGTGAGATTTAAAAAACTGCCATTATGTTTTAAGGATTGAAGCTTTAGAGACTACTGCTTTTACACTGAAAAGAGCAGCATCGTGATCCGTTGAAATGACACCATATAAGTTATGGTTTGGGATAAAACCCGAATTGTCTTTTCCTAAATTTTGGTATGGTATGCATAAGTAAAAATTTTACAACCAAAGTCGAATAAGCACGTCTTTGTAGGTTATCCCAAAGAATTTTTTGGGAATTTCTCCATAACACCGAGGACAAAAGAGTTTATTACTTCGAACGTCAAGTTTCTTGAGAAGGAATTTTTCGCGAAAAGTTAAGTGGGAGGACAATAGAACTTTGATAAGGTTATTGAACCTTAGCTATATGTGCTAAGTAGCGCAACGCCAGAAAGTGTCCCGGTGGTGGCCACAATGCTCATGGCTCCCGTGATTACAAAGGTTGTGATCTCGGAGATTAGAGTTCCTATTGAACCGTGTGGGTCGGTAAGAATCAAATAGTGTGATTTGATAAGCAAGTCGTTATTGTTTTGACAATGATGAACCGACTACATGCAAAGAAGCGATGATGGGCCCTGACTCCATAAAATGACTAGAAGTCATAGAATCCGTGATAGTATCCATACACGAGAAATCAAGTTTCTGAACTTGGAAGACCGTCTAAAAAGGCGTAAAGCCTATCGGTCGTGTTTGGATCTATAAAGAAATAGATATGGATGTTTCACATCTATGAAATAGTCGACATGTCGAAAAGAAGTTTACGGCAATGTTCAAGGAGTTGACTATGACAAGATTTGATCTTTCATAGCGATATATAGTCTTGATGGATTAATGTAGCAACCACTACATATAATTTGGCATATGGTAGTTAAATAAACAAAAAAAGGTTCTTCTAATAGAATGGTTACCTAGGACGTGTACATGACACGGTCCGAAGGGTTTTGTTAATTCAAAGGGTGCTAAAAGGGCATGCAAACTTCAATAGTTGAAGTAAGCATAGCGGAGTTGGAATCTTCACCATGATGAAATTGTTAAAAGAGTTTAAATTCATCGAAGATGATGAAGATGCTTGCATTTGCAAGAAATTTAGTGGGAGCACTGAGACATATTTCTAATACATTATGTAGAGGACATATTGTTGATTGGAAATGCTGTATCTTGTATTGACACAAGTTAAGAATTTCATTAAAATAAGATTTCGATGAAAGACTTGGGCAAAACCGGAATATTTGGCATCAATATCTATATGGATAGATTGAGGTGCTAATATGTTGTGCCAGACATACATATATGAGATATTGAAAGGGTTCAATATGGAAACAAAAAGAAAGGTTCTTGCTACATGGAAAGGATTGTATCAAAATTCAAGTGTTTCAACACTTGGTGAGTAAAATCACTTGAAGATTTCGATCGATTATACCGTGATATGTATATATCTAGAATGTCCTATGCTCTAAATGTTATGAGCACATACCAGAATGATTCATAAGATGATCATTGGACAATAGTAAATATATCCTTATGAGCTTTGGAAGAACTAAGAATATATCATGTATAAGTGACAAATAGTTAAAGGTAGTTCATTGTAAAGTGTTACATTGATACTAGTTTTGTCACAAGATAAAAATTAAATTTATCTCAATTTAGACTATGGGTGGCACAATGTAATGGAAAGGATGTTCCATGATGGATTTGGATGAGTTCCAAAGTTAAGACATTGTGACGGATACTACAACAAAATGGCTAAGTATATGATTGCTATAATAGCAACATAGGAGGGCATTTGTGTTAAGTAGTTTGTTATCAAACTAGGTGTGGTTCAAAGTGGGCTAATACTATGAAGATATATTGTATGACAATAATATCAACATATTTTAACCCGAACGAACTAAAGGTCTCACCAAAGGACCAAATTTATACAATGCCATCTCATTTGAGAATGAGTGATGCGTAGAGACGCAAAGACATGCAAATACACACGGACCTGAAACTGTCAGATCCAAAGATTATGTTAACCACTAGCAATCGCGTATATGCAACACCAGAAAGCCATAGGTGTGCAATACGCAAAGTTTTTAAAACTAGATTATTGACTCTAGTGCAAGTGGGAGACTGAAGGGAATATGCCTGAGAGGGAATAATAAAGTGGTTATTATCTTATTCCATGTTTATGATAAATGTTTGTTTTGCATGCTATAATTGTATTAATTGGAAATGTTAATACATGTATGTTTAATAAACAAAATACAAAGTTCCTAGTACTGCCTCTCATATAAACTAGCTCGTTGATTAACAAGATGATCAAGGTTTCCTGATCATGGACATTGGATGTTGTTAATAACGAGGTCACAACATTGGTGGAATGATGTGATGAATATTCATCCGAAGTATAGCATTACGATCAAAGTCATTATGTTTATATTTCTATAACATCATACGAAGTAATCTTAGTCCTTAGACCATGAGATCATGTTAATTGCTAACACTAGAAGAATATCTTGATAACACCAAACGTCACACCGTAACAGGGTGACTATAAAGGTGGGTTCAGTACTACGAAGGTGTTATGTTGAGGCTCATGGATCAAGTGTGGAATTTGTCAATCCTGATGATGGATAGATATACTCTGGGCCCTCTTGGTGATATCACATTAAGATAGCTTGCAAGCAAGTGATGTGATTACTAGAATGTTATATCACGAGAACAAGAAAAGAGTGCATGTCAGTAACGATATCAAACTAGGTATTTGGATACCGATGATCGAATCTCGGACATGTATTATATCATGAGACAAAGGGATTTAGTTACTAGCGTTAAAGGTTCTCACGGTCACAGAAGTCATCGTTGAATGTGTAGGAGTCAGTATGGATCTCCAGGTCCCGCTTCTGATTATTGATCTGAGAGGGGTCTCGATCATGTCTGCATTATTCTCGAACCGTAGGGTAATTCACTTAAGGGATACCGACACCATTTGGAGCAAATATGTTTCAGATAAAGATTTAAGAAAGCGCTTGAATTATTTCAATAGACACCGAAACTGTTTTGGGTGAAATTGCTGAAATTGGTTCTGCATGTAATATTGAAATGTTGCAGGGGGTTTTATGTGAATGTTTGTAAATTAAAGTAATTAACACAATTCTGAATAAAATTAATAAAAGAGTTTTATTAAATGAGAGAGCATTAAATTTGGAGAAATTTAATGCATTTAAAGTGGAGACTTTAAAAGAGAATGTGAAGGGGCAAATTTGTGTGGAGGGAGTTACCACCACATGAATGAGAAGGTGAGGGGTCACCCATTGGGGCACCGACCATGGGGAGGGGTACCCTTCCCTCCTCCTATAAAAGGCCCCCCTCTCACGCCTTCATACTCACACCTCCTCGTGAAGGATCTCTCTCCCCCTCTAGTATTATTCCCCCATGGTCTCGGATTAGCGAGATACATGCTCCCGGTGGCTTTATCTGGAAAGGAGTTGCTGCTTCCGCTGCTTTGCTGGAGCGAGGGACGGTGGTTGTCGGGGTACCGGACGTGTGTGCGATCACGGATGCACCGCTACTTTGTGGTGCTGGACTTGGTGGTGCTGGACTTGCTGGAGCTGGATCTGATGGACGTGCTAGAGCCAGACCTGCTGGACTACATCATGATCTTGAGATCGGCAAGCATATGACTACATCATCCATGAGTTCCTACTCATTAACAAAACTCGTTATCTTCGAGGGTAAGTTCTCCATGGATGTATATCCCCCGTTGCTCTGTACCAATTGATAGATGTTGGTGTATAGTTCTCATCGTAGGAAATTTTTGTTTTCTATGCTGCGAACCCAACAGATTTAGCATCATCACAATCATCCCATGAAATAAAAGACATAGTCTTATTTATTTTATTTTGGAAAAGTAATTTCTACTCATTGAAATTAATTAAGATTTAATATTCTCCAAATAGAATATGGGATCATGTGGACACATTCATTACCACATATTCTAATACATGGGAATGTGATTTAAAGTGTTGGTCACATTTTATAAAGTTTAAGATTATTATTTAATAGGTTTAAGGTGACTAGAAATGCCCAATGTCACTGCATTATTAAATGTGATTTGTGACTGCATGCAACATATTCAGATACATATTGTCAAATGTGATTTGTGAGAGTTGGAATAAACTCAAAAGCTATTATGGTTGATTTTTGAAAAATGTTTGAAGTTGCAAACGGCTCTGTCTTGTTATTTTTTCTATAGATTATCTCTAACTCCAAATGATTTTAATCCAATGGGCTTTGATAGATAATTTAAATACCTTTCTAGGAAAATTTGAATCATGCAATTTGGTTCAGTGAAACTCTCTGAATTGATTTTTGAATCTAGGTACAGAAACTAGTTTAAACTAAAATGGAAAATCAACATTTGAATTTCCTAGGCTGCGCGGGAAAGCTAAACGGGCTGGCCCAATGGCACTACACAATGCAGCGAGCTACTGACAGAATGGCCAGTGACTCAGTTTAAACGAAATGGTATCTACGCATCTGAGCAGTGCGATTAGAAGACAAATCAACGACTGGGAGTCGTCGTCGACGACGAATAGCTCCGGCGAGGATTCTAACCTAACGCGGCGGTGGGGGTCTGGCTCGGCTCACCTGGACTCCAGCTAGGGTCGGCGACGGGGGCGATCGACATGGTAGACGATGGTGGTCCGAGGCGTATTCGTGGAAGCTCGTGGGGTGGCTCCAATCGACGGCGCCCTTCTCCTCCAGCAACGGCGGGCTCCGGCCAAATTCCGACACGATGTTGCTCGCCTTGCTCCGGGAAGACATGGGGAGTGTCTGTGAGGAGTGGGGAGTGGAGTGGTGTGGAGAATGGAGGTGGGGGTGGCCTCCTTTTATACTACGGCGAGGAGACTGAACGGTGCGACGTGAGCTCGACAGTGGCGTCGCTACAGGCAGCTATTATCGTGGCGGAGGTAGGTGGACGGTGCAGTGTTCCCTGGCGGTTCTCACGGGCGTAATGGCAAGGCGTGGGGCGGTGTGGTTCGGTCTGGCGCGTGCGGCGCTCCGCGCGGACGCAGAAGTGTTTGCGGTAGCGTGCGGCAGCTGTGGGTGGCGCGGTGGCGAACGGGGTTGTCTGCTGGGTTGCTACGGTCATGGCGAGCTAGTGCACCCGAGGCGGCGGTGAGGCATGGTCTTGGCGAGCTTGTCGGACACAATGAGCTGGCGCGCTCTGGACATGGCGCAGAGGCACGGTGCGCGGCGTAGCTTGGGTGGTCCAGGGCTCGCCTGGGGTCGAGGCTGGGACAAGTGGTGGCGGTCGAGTGCGGCGTGCTTCCTGGACATCATGGTTGGCTACGGCGGTGTCTGCAGTGAGCTAGCCATGGTCGGCCAGTGATGACCAAAATTGGGCGGTGCGCCACTGTGCAAACGGCAAAGGGAGGACTTGGTCTGGGTGCTGGCTATGCTAAGGGGAGACATGGGAGTGGAGTGGAGACCAAATGGTCGACTAAATTAGTGCAAGCAAGGTGTTTGTGAAAATGGCCACATGAAAATTGCTTTGGAAATTTTGATTCAAAATTTTTGAGTGATCTTAAGTTAAGCTGGAGAGTCTATGTTTGCTTGGAGAGCTCAAGGGGAATTGATTTGATAGGTTTTTGAAAAAGTGTGATCTTAGCACATACACTTGATTCCATTTTCACATGTCCTTTAAATTTATTTGGAGAATGTTTTTGTAAGTTTGTAAAGTGGGCCTTGATACACTTTTACTTTGTCTAGCAAGGGGTGAAAAGAAGTAGAAATGTTTCTGTTAGAAATCTTCTTCTAGGAACGCACAAAGTGGCCTAGTGGTTTACTTTTGTCAAAATGACCATTTACTTTATTTATTCATATTTGATTTCTTTTTCTTTTGATTTTGTTTGTAGATGGTCTAGATGATGTAGTATTCATCCTTAAACCATTTCACATCATTTGTAGCAATCAAGCATGGCATTTTCAAACAATCAAACATTAATGCAAAACTACATGCATTCATATTTAAATTATTAACACAAGTTCTTGATTAGAAGTTTTGGGGTGTTATAGTCCACTGAACACATTATCGCAAGGTGTGAACATAATTTCGAAACACAACCAAAATTTAAAACACGGTGAGTCATAGTCTCTTTGATTGTTTTCGAAACACAGTCAAATTTCTAGGCATGCATATTCTTAGCAAGAAGTTGAATCTTTCCAAACTCTCACTCATTCTTGATACATTGACTGTTCGATGGGTCCACGGAATAGGTTATCGCAAGGTATGAAGTTAATTTCGAATCACAGCCAAAATTTCAAAACACGGAGAGTTATAGCCTCTTTAATTGTTTTCAAAACATGGTCAAATTTCAAGGCACGCATATTCTTAGCAAGAGGTTGAATCTTGGCAAACAACTCTCACTCGTTCTCGATACAGTCATAGTCTGGTGGGTCCATTGAACAGATTTTTGCAAGGTGTGAAGTTAATTTCGAAAGACAGGAAATTTTTCAAAAGACGGTGAGTCATAGCCTCTTTGATTGTTTTCAAAACACGGTCAAATTTCTATGCATGCATATTCTTAGCAAGACGTTGAATCTTGCCAAACTCTCACTCGTTCTCGATACATTGACTGCCTGGTGGGTCCACTGGACTGATTTTCACAAGGTTCAAAGTTAATTTCGAAAATCAGCCAAAATTTTAATACATGGTGAGTTAGTCTCTTTGATTGGTTTCAAAACACTTTCAAATATCTAGGCAAGCATATTCTTAGCAACAAGTTGAATCTTGCCAAACTCTCACTCGTTCTCGATACATTGACTACCTGGTGGTGGGCCCACAGAACAAATTATCGCATGGTGTGAAGTTAATTTCGAAACACAACCAAAATTTCAAAACACGCTGAGTCATAGCCTCTTTTATTGTTTTCAAAACACGGTCAAATTTCAAGGCATGCAGATTCTTAGTAAGAAGTTGAATCTTGCCAAACACTCACTCGTTCTCGATACGCTGACTACCTGGTCGGTCCACTAGACAGATTTTTGAAAGTGTAAAGTTAATTTCGAAACACAACCAAAATTTCAAAACATGGTGAGTCATACCCTCTTTGGTTGTTTCCAAAACATGGTCAAATTTCTAGGCATGCATATTCTTAGCAAGAAGTTGAATCTTGCAAAACTCTCACTCGTTTTGCCATACATTGACTGCCTGGTGGGTCCACTGAACAGATTATCACAAGGTGTGAACTTAATTTCGAAATGCAGCCAAAATTTAAAACACGGTGAGTCATAGTCTCTTTGATTGCTTTCAAAGCACAGTCAAATTTCTGGGCATTCATATTCTTAGCAAGAAGTTGAATCTTTCCAAACTCTCACTCGTTTTCGATACATTGACTATCTGGTGGGTCCACTAAAAAGATTATCACAAGGTATGAAGTTAATTTTGAAACACAACCAAAATTTCAAAACACGGTGAGTTATAGCTTCTTTGGTTTTTTTCAAGACACGGTCAAATTTCGAGGCATGCATATTCTTAGCAAGAAGTTGACTCTTGGCAAACAACTCTCACTCATTCTCGATACATTGACTGCCTGGTGGGTCCACTGAATAGATTATCACAAGGTGTGAAGTTAATTTCGAATAACAGCCAAAATTTCAAAACACGGTGAGTCATAGCCTCTTTAATTGTTTTCAAAACACGCTTAAATTTCTAGGCATGCATATTCTTAGCAATAAGATGAATCTTGGCAAACAACTCTCACTCATTCTCGATACATTGACTGTCTGGTGGGTCCACTGAATAGATTATCGCAAGGTGTGAAGTTAATTTTGAAACACAGCCAAAATTATAAAACACGGTGAGTCATAGCGTCTTTGATTGTTTTCAAAAGAAATTCAAATTTCTAGGCATACATATTCTTAGCAAGACACTGAATCATTCCAAAATCTCACTCGTTTTCAATACATTGACTACCTGGTGGGTCCATTGAACAGATTTTCGCAAGGTGTGAAGTTAACTTCAAAAGAAAAGCAAAATTTCAAAACATGGTAACTCATATTCTCTTTGATTGTTTTTTAAACACGGTCAAATTTCTAGGCATGCATATTCTTAGCAATAAGTTAAATCTTTCCAAACTCCCACCCATTCTCGATATATTGACTGCCTAGTGGGTCCACTGAACAGATTATCACAAGGTGTCAAGTTAATTTCAAAACATAGCCAAAATTTCAAAACATGGTGAGTCACAACCTCTTTGATTGTTTTCAAAATATGGTCAAATTTCAAGGCATGCATATTATTAGCAAGAAGTTTAATCATTCCAAGATCTCACTCGTTCTTGATACATTGACTATCTGGTGGGTCTAGTTAACAGGTTTTCGGAAGATCTAAAGTTAATTTCGAAATGCAGCCAAAATTTCAAAACGCAGTGAGTCATAGTCTCTTTGATTGTTTTCAAAACACGGTCAAATTTCTAGGCATGCATATTCTTAGCATTAAGTTGAATCATTCCAAACACTCACTAGTTCTCGATATATTGACTTCCTAGTGGGTCCATTGAACATATTATCGCAAGGTGTGAAGTTAATTTCAAAACACAGCCAAAATTTCAAAACACGGTGAGTCATAGCCTCTTTGATTGTTTTCAAAACACGGTCAAATTTCTAGGCATGCATATTCTTCGCAAGAAGTTGAATCTTGCCAAACTCTCACTCATTTTTCCATACATTGACTTCCTGGTGGGTCCACTGAACAGATTATCGCAAGGTGTGCACTTAATTTGGAAACGCAACCAAAATTTAAAACACGGTGAGTCATTGTCTCTTTGATTCTTTTCAAAAGACAGTCAAATTTCTAGGCATTCATATTCTTAGCAAGAAGTTGAATCTTTCCAAACTCGCACTCGTTCTCAGTACATTGACTGTCTGGTGGGTCCATTAAACAGATTATCACAAGGTATGAAGTTAATTTCGAAACACATCCAAAATTTCAAAACACGGTGAGTTATAGCCTATTTGATTGTTTTCAAGACACGCTCAAATTTCGAGGCATGCATATTCTTAGCAAGAAGTTGACTCTTGGCAAACAACTCTCACTCATTCTCGATATACATTGACTGCCTAGTGGGTCCACTGAACAGATTATCACAAGGTGTGAAGTTAATTTCGAAACACAGCCAAAATTTCAAAACATGGAGAGTCATAGCCTCTATAATTGTTTTCAAAACACGGTCAAATTTCTAGGCATGCATATTCTTAGCAATAAGTTGAATCTTGGCACAACTCTCACTCATTCTCGATACATTGACTGCCTGGTGGGTCCACTGAATAGATTATCGCAAGGTGTGAAGTTAATTTCAAAACACAGCCAAAATTTCAAAACACGGTGAGTCATAGCGTCTTTGATTGTTTTCAAAACACAGTCAAATTTCTAGGTATACATATTCTTAGCAAGAAGTTGAATCATTCCAAAATCTCACTCATTTTCAATACATTGACTTCCTGGTGGGTCCATTGAACAGATTTTCACAAGGTGTGAAGTTAATTTCAAAACAAAAGAAAAATTTCAAAATATGGTAACTCATATTCTCTTTGATTGTTTTTAAAACACGGTCAAATTTCTAGGCATGCATATTCTTAGCAATAAGTTAAATCTTTCCAAACTCCCACCCGTTCTCGATATATTGACTGCCTAGTGGGTCTACTGAACAGATTATCACAAGGTGTCAAGTTAATTTCAAAACACAGCCAAAATTTCAAAACACGGTGAGTCATAGCCTCTTTGATTGTTTTCACAACATGGTAAAATTACAAGGCATGCATATTCTTAGCAAGAATTTTAATCATTCCAAGCTCTCACTCGTTCTTGATACATTGACTATCTGGTGGGTCCAGTTAACAGATTTTTGCAAGATGTGAAGTTAATTTTGAAATACATGCAAAAATTCAAAACGCGGTGAATCATAGTCTCTTTGATTGTTTTCAAAACATGGTCAAATTTCTAGGCATGCATATTCTTAGCATTAACTTGAATCTTTCCAAACACTCACTAGTTCTCGATATATTGACTGCTGATACGTTGCAAATGTATCTATAATTGTTCATGTTCCATGCTTGGTTTATCTGCTTTCTTGTGTTTTGTCCACACTTTGGAGTACTTTTCATATGATTTATTGGACTAACCTATTAATAAGATGCCACAGTGCCAGTTGCCTGTTTTCTACTGTTTTTGGTTCCAAGAAAGTCAGAAAATGAATATTCTCGGAATTGGACCAGACAAAAGCCAAAGTCAACATTTTACCGAGGGGAACATGGAGCCATAAGACGAGACGGAGAGGGGCCAGGGGCCAGCCACACCATAGGGTGGTGCGCGTCCCCCTTGGCCGCGCCACCAGGTGGTGTGGGCCCCTCCGGCCTCCACCGACCTTGCCCTTTCGCCTATATATTCCTCCCGATGCAAAAACCCTAAAGAATGAAGCCTCCAGCCACGAAAAGTTCCGCAGCACCGCCACCACCGAAGGGGAGATTTGGAGGACAGAAAGTCTCTGTTCCGGCACCTTGCTAGGACGGGGAAGTGCCCACGGAGCCATCTCCATCGATCTCCACCACCATCTCCATCACCGTTTCTGATTCCCATGATGAGGAGGGAGTAGTTCTCTCTCGAGGCTAAGGGTTCTACCGGTAGCTATGTGTTCATCTCTCTCTCTATGCATGTTCTTATTGAGATCATGAGCTTTGTAATCAAGTAGATCTATCTTTCTACTCAAGTGCTTTAATAGATCTCTGCTCTCCCCATGTGTGTGAAACTGACAGCGTGCGCACCATGGTGGCACTTAGGCTAGAGATTACAAATACTTGTTACGAGTTATATTTGGAGTTGGATGTCTTTATGAAATTTTGGTTTTTGTTGGAACCATCTAGTGCTCAAGGTGACAGTGTGGGGTTATCTAGATGGGAAAGGCTTACTTTGAGGTGTGTTGTTATAGCCCTACCATGGATTAGAGTGTTCAACCAGAGAGTAGTTAAGAGTAGTATCATAAAGAGAAGATATTTATATGAGAGTGTTCACTAGTGAAAGTATGATCCCTAGGCCTTGTTTCTAAGCACTAAAACACCATTTGCTATTAGATCTATTACATGTTTGCTTGCTTCTATCTTTATTTCAGTTTTACTTTAGTCTTTTCCACACCATCAAGCTATTTTGTATCACTGTTACCACTTATAATTATCTATACCACTTGTATTTCACTATCTCTTCGCCGAACTAGTGCACCTATACACCTGACAAGTGCATTGGGTGTGTTGGGGACACAAGAGACTTCTTGTATCTTGATTGCAGGGTTGCTTGACAGGGAATAGATTTGACCACATCCTCCCTGAGTTCGGTGATCCACTTAAGGAAAACTTGTTGGTGTTCTACAAACCTCTGCACTTGGAGGCCCAACAACTGTCTACAAGAATAGAAGTGCATAGACATGAAGCTATTTTCTGGTGCCATTGCCGGGGACTAAAGAACAAGAAGAAGATCCCACGTCAACCACGCGCCAGCAAAGCTATTTTCTGGCGCTGTTGCCGGAGAGGTAAGGTAAAAGGTATTGACACCGGAGGATTAAAGAAGAAGAACCTCCCACGGCAAACTCCTATTTTCTGGCGCCGTTGCCGAGGAGGTAAGGTAAAAGGTATTCACACCGGAGGATTAAAGAAGAAGAACCTCCCACGGCAAGCGCCTATTTTCTGGCGCCGTTGCCGGGAAAGTAAGGTAAAAGGTACTCACATCCTCCCGTGTGAGTGCTCGAAGTTATTTCCTTTAGATTCTGCAATTTTTTCTTTTTGTTTCTTGTTTTCACTAGTTAGGCTTAATGGAAAACAACAAAAAAATTAGAGAGCTTTATAGTACTTATCTTGAGTTAGGACATGAAGTGTTTGAAGAGAAAATTAAAAAACCTATGGAACTTTATTTGCCTGCTAATAGCAATGTTGTTAGTATGAATTCTTTGGACACCATTATTGCTAATGCTATGGAAAAGTCTAAGCTTGGAGAAGCTAGTTTTTATGAAAATGATCTTTTTAGTTCCCCAGCTTTGGAAGATAGCTATTCTATTGCTTATGATGATACAAAACATCCAATATATGATGATTACAATGATGAGTATGATATTTTCAGTCCACCTACTATTGAGGAGAAAATTAATTATGATTACAATATGCCTCCTATATTTGATGATTATGGTGATGAGAATAATAATGATAGCTATTTTGTTGAATTTGCTCCCACTATAATTAATAAGAATGACTATGCTTATGTGGAGAGTAATAATCATTTTATGCATGTGGCTCATGATAATAATGTTTTATGTGATAGTTATATCATTAATTTTATTCATGATGCTACTGAAAGTTATTATGAGAGATGGAAACATGGTTTATTGTGTCTCAACAATATTAAGTTTCCCCTCTTTATGTTGAAAATTTTGAAGTTGTACTTATTTTGCTTTACTATGCTTCTTGCTTTGTGCTTTCATGACTTGTTTCTTTACAAGATTCCTATGCATAGGAAGTGGGTTAGACTTAAATTTGTTTTATATTTGCTTCTTCATGCTCTTTTTTACTTCAATTCATATTTCTTATGAGAGCATCTTCTCAAACTATCATGCCTAACTTAAAGACATTAAAGAAAAGTACTTATTGGGAGATAACCCAAAAGTTTTAGTTGAGTCTTGGAAGTTATTACCTCAGTAATAACCTCTCCTTATCCTTTTTATTTGCTTTTTGTGCCAAGAGTAACCTCTAATGAGAGAGAAGTAATGATTGGGAAAGTTGTTGTCCCGAAACAGATTTCTATGCTTCACCGTAAAAATTTGTGTAAAATATCTGTACGTCCTTTTGAGGCGTGAATTGTTGTGCTTTTGCCCCAGTGGTATCTAACTTTCGTTTGTTCAACACTTTTTGATTTGAGCAACAGAAGGTCTTCAAAAAAATTCGTCTTTACCTGCTAGTCTGTTTTGACAGATTTCTGCCACTTTCTGCATTTGCTTCTTGTTGGTTCCTTTTTGAGTTATTTTCAGGAATTGAGCTTTTTGAGGGAAGTGCTACAGTATCTAGTTTTCTAATGGAATTTTATTTGGTGTTAGAACTGAACCTTAAGACCTTTTATCTTGAGTGCACTAATGTTGCTAATAAAGATTGTGTGATGTTTTGTATGAAGGAAAATTTTTAGGTGTATGGAAGGAATGAGTAATGAGATGAAGGATGGAATAAAGCTCAAGCTTGGGGATGCCACGCGTGACACCCCAAGAAATATCCAAGAAGTACAAGCGTCAAAGCTTGGGGATGCCCAAGGCATCCCCTTCTTCATCAATAAAAATCCCAGGTTCCTTCCGAACACTTCATTTTTATTGTTTCATCCATAGTTGTGTTTTTCTTGGAGCGTCTTCTTTTTTGTTTTTTGTTTTTGGTTTTTCGTTTGCTTGGTTTCCTTAGTTTGCTGAATAAATTGGTTGGACCCCCTCTTTCATACATTGGTTTTCAAATAGTTTGGTTTGGTTTGGAAAAGAGTAGGAAAACTCATGCTTAAGTGTTAAAGAGAGTTTGTTTTTGACTGTGGCATATACTTTTTCATGCCATGCTTGATATTGTTTTGGCTTTATGGTTAGCATTCTTTGCTGTAGCATGACTTGTTATAAACAATTGAGGTTTCTTAATGTGCCTTGGATGAATCATTCGTTGTTTTAGCATATTAAAGCATAGTATAGTGGTATTCTCCTTTGATACTTTATTTAGGTTGACTTGGAGCATCCTCACACCATGTTATGACTATCTCAAGTCACCATAGCCTTTATGATCCTTTAGTTTTCAACTTGTAGTATCACTTTATGCTTTGATCAATGATGTTTTGTCGCTCTGCACGATTATGGCCATTATTGCTCTCTTAGTTTGTCGCTCCCAGTCTTTTGCTAGCCTCCACAACCAAGTAGGAGTTCCACACATGCATCCAACTCCCTAAACCAAGTTATTCCAAATAGTCCACCATACCTACCTACTAGCATATGCTATTCCAAGTAGATGCATGCTTTTGTTTACCTTCCAAATTAAACTTGTTATGAGAAAACTAGTGATTAAAGCTCTCACAAACTTGATGGGACACTTTATTTTCTGTATTTAATAAACTTGAACCATTGGGTCCTTCTTTGTTGCGTATATGCTTGCACTTTATAACTTTAAATTAGCAGAACCATGTATCATGGGGAACGCTTTCAACATTGCACTTGTACTTTGTACCCCGTTGATATCATGTTCTTTTGCTTATGGATCCCGGCGGTGTGAAATAAAAGTGGAACTTGTAAGATCATGGAGTTTGTATGTGTGTTAGAGAAACGCCTAGGCCGCTAGCCTAATCCATGCCTAATCATGGTGGAAACTTGCAGCATCACCATAATGAGCACTCTATGAAGCATCCTCAACAAAAACCTATGCAAATAGCAAATAAAAAGATCGCTGAGATGCTCATTGTCTGCTTGCCTTGTCATTTTGATTATGGAATAGCTTCTATATCATGTGCAAGGGGTACCCCGTTGGCGGTTCTTTATGATACATATGTACTTACAATGACAAGAGCTTACTCGTGACTAAACTTGAGTAGCATGAGGTTCGGTCTTCATAAGTAAGGGGCATGAGATTTCGGCTTATAACTTGTCAAGCATATCCTCTTAGTTGTGTCACTTTAACCTAAATCACCTTCAAGATGCTTATGATAGGGGCAATGAGAGCTGAAAGCTAAAAACTACCATAATTTTTGGAAGCTCTTTATGCGACTTGAATCCCTACTTCCTTCTATGAAGGCCTTTCTTTTACTTTTATGTTGAGTCTCCACCTTCTATATTTATGCACCTACTTTGAGAGCATAGTGGCCATTCTTAGTTCTATGTGCATTGTCCCAAGACTTGTTGATTGATGGATAGCTTTGATATTGCTTGTTTTAAACTATTTGTATCTAGTCACTCTTATGAACTTTGAAGGTGTCCTATGCATTTATATTGGCTACTCTATGAGGGACAAGCTGAATGCCACTATGCTATGTTTTCTTTATGTGAAACAAACAATCGTCTTGCAAAGAATTGTTATTCATGAATCTTTTGTTTGTGCCTTTTCATGTTGCAACATAGTTGCTATATCTTATTGCCAGAACTTTATCCTTCATGCTATGTTGAAGTACTATGATCCCAGCTATGAATGTTTCACAAATACTTTGATCAAGTTTATGATGGTGCATGTCACCTCAAAAATTATTCTTTTTTTATCACTTACCTACTCGAGGACGAGCAGGAGTTAAGCTTGGGGATGTTGATACATTGCAAATGTATCTATCATTTTTGATGTTCCATACTTGGTTTTATCTACTTTCTTTTGTTTTGTCCACACTTTGGAGTACTTTTCATATGATTTCTTGGACTAACCTATTAACAAGATGCCACAGTGCTAGTTGCCAGTTTTCTGCTGTTTTTGGTTCTAGGAAAGTTAGAAAATGAATATTCTCAGAATTGGACCGGACAAAAGCCAAAGTCAATATTTTACCGAGGGGAATACGGAGCCAGAAGACAAGACAGAGAGGGGCCAGGGGCCATCCACACCATAGGGTGGCGTGGGTCCCCCTTGGCCGCGCCACCAGGTGGTGTGGGCCCCTCCGGCCTCCACCGACCTTGCCCTTTCGCCTATATATTCCTCCCGATGCGAAAACCCTAAAGAATCAAGCCTCCAGCCACGAAAAGTTCCGCAGCGCCGCCGCCACCGAAGGGGAGATTCGGGGGACAGAAAGTCTCTGTTCCGGCACCATGCCGGGACGGGGAAGTGCCCTCGGAGCCATCTCCATCGATCTCCACCACCATCTCCATCACTGTTGCTGATTCCCATGATGAGGAGGGAGTAGTTCTCTCTCGAGGCTAAGGGTTCTACCGGTAGCTATGTGTTCATCTCTCTCTCTATGCATGATCTTATTGAGATCATGAGCTTTGTAATCAAGTAGATCTACCTTGCTACTCAAGTGCTTTAATAGATCTCTGTTATCCCCATGTGTGTGAAAGTGACAGCATGCGCACCATGGTGGCACTTAGGCTAGAGATTACAAATACTTGTTATGAGTTATATTTGGAGTTGGATGTCTTTATGAAATTGTAGTGTTTGTTGGAACCATCTAGTGCTTAAGGTGATAGTGTGGGGTTATCTAGATGGGAAAGGCTTACTTTGAGGTGTGTTGTTATAGCCCTACCATGGATTAGAGTGTTCAACCGGAGAGTAGTTAAGAGTAGTATCATAAAGAGAAGATATTTATATGAGAGTGTTCACTAGTGAAAGTATGATCCCTAGGCCTTGTTTCTAAGCACTGAAACACCATTTTCTATTAGATCTATTACATGTTTGCTTGCTTCTATCTTTATTTCAGTTTTACTTTAGTCTTTTCCACACCATCAAGCTATTTTCTATCACTGTTACCACTTATAATTATCTATACCACTTGTATTTCACTATATCTTCGCCAAACTAGTGCACCTATACACCTGACAAGTGACAGCATGCGCACCATGGTGGCACTTAGGCTAGAGATTACAAATACTTGTTATGAGTTATATTTGGAGTTGGATGTCTTTATGAAATTGTGGTGTTTGTTGGAACCATCTAGTGCTTAAGGTGATAGTGTGGGGTTATCTAGATGGGAAAGGCTTACTTTGAGGTGTGTTGTTATAGCCCTACCATGGATTAGAGTGTTCAACCGGAGAGTAGTTAAGAGTAGTATCGTAAAGAGAAGATATTTATATGAGAGTGTTCACTAGTGAAAGTATGATCCCTAGGCCTTTTTTCTAAGCACTGAAACACCATTTTCTATTAGATCTATTACATGTTTGCTTGCTTCTATCTTTATTTCAGTTTTACTTTAGTCTTTTCCACACCATCAAGCTATTTTCTATCACTGTTACCACTTATAATTATCTATACCACTTGTATTTCACTATCTCTTCGCCAAACTAGTGCACCTATACACCTGACAAGTGACAGCATGCGCACCATGGTGGCACTTAGGCTAGAGATTACAAATACTTGTTATGAGTTATATTTGGAGTTGGATGTCTTTATGAAATTGTGGTGTTTGTTGGAACCATCTAGTGCTTAAGGTGATAGTGTGGGGTTATCTAGATGGGAAAGGCTTACTTTGAGGTGTGTTGTTATAGCCCTACCATGGATTAGAGTGTTCAACCGGAGAGTAGTTAAGAGTAGTATCATAAAGAGAAGATATTTATATGAGAGTGTTCACTAGTGAAAGTATGATCCCTAGGCCTTGTTTCTAACACTGAAACACCATTTTCTATTAGATCTATTACATGTTTGCTTGCTTCTATCTTTATTTCAGTTTTACTTTACTCTTTTCCATGCCATCAAGCTATTTTCTATCACTGTTACCACTTATAGTTATCTATACCACTTGTATTTCACTATCTCTTCACCGAACTAGTGCACCTATACACGTAACAAGTGTATTGGGTGTGTTGGGGACACAAGAGACTTCTTGTATCTTGATTGCAGGGGTGCTTGAGAGGGAATACCTTTGACCACTTCATCCCTGAGTTTGATAAACCTTGGGTGATCCACTTCAGGGAAAACTTGCTGCTGTTCTACAAACCTTTGCACTTGGAGGCCCAACAACTGTCTACAAGAATAGAAGTGCGTAGACATCAACTGCCTGGTGGGTCCACTGAATATATTATCGCGAGTTGTGAAGTTAATTTCAAAACATAGCCAAAATTTCAGAACACAGTGAGTCATAGCCTCTTCGATTGTTTTCAAAACACGGTCAAATTTTGAGGCATGCATATTCTTAACAAGAAGTTGAATCATTCCAAACATTCACTCATTCTCGATACATGCCTGGTGGGTCCAATGAATAGATTTTTCCAAGGTGTGAAGTTAATTTCAAAACACAGGCAGAATTTCAAAACACGGTGAGTCATAGTCTCTTTGATTTTTTTATAAACGCAGTCAAGTTTCTAGGCGTGCATATTCTTAGAAATAAGTTTAATCTTCCCAAACCCTCACACGTTCTCGATATATTGATTGCCTGGTGGGTCCACTGAACAAATTATCGCAAGGTGTGAAGTTAATTTTCAAACACAACCAAAATTTCAAAGAAGAGTGAGTCATAGCCTCATTGATTGTTTTCAAAACACGGTCAAATTTCGAGGCATGCATATTCTAAGGAAGAAGTTGAATCATTCCAAACTTTCACTCGTTATCGATACATTGACTGCCTGGTGCTGGGTCAACTGAACAGATTTCCGCAAGGTGTGAAGTTAATTTTTAAACACAGCCAAAATTTCAAAACACGGTGAGTCATAGCCTCTTTGATTGTTTTCAAAACATGGTAAAATTTCTAGGCATCCATATTCTTAGAAAGAAATTGAATCTTGCCAAACTGTCTCTCGTTCTCGATACATTGATTTCCTAGTGGGTCCACTGAAGAAATTTTCACAAGGTGTGAAGTTAATGTCGAAACACGGCCAAAATTTCAAAACACGGTGATTCGTAGTCTCTTTGATTGTTTTCAAAACAAGGTGAAATTTCTAGGCATGCATATTCTTAGGAAGAAGTTGAATCTTGCCAAATAACTCTCACTTGTTCTCGATACACTGACTTCCTGGTGGTGGGTCCACTGAACAAATTATCGCAAGGTGTGAAGTTAATTTGGAAACACAGCCAAACTTTCAAAACATAGTGAGTCATAGTCTCTCTGATTGTTTTCAAAACACGGTCACATTTCTAGGCATGCATATCCATAGCAAGAAGTTGAGTCTTTTAAAACTCTCACTCGTTCTCGATACGTTGACTGCCTGGTGGTGGGTCCACTGAACATATTTTTGCAAGGTGTGAAATGAATTTCGAAACACAGCCAAAATTTCAAAACATGGTGAGTCATGTTCTCTTTGATTGTTTTCAAAACATGTTCAAATTTCTAGGGATGCATATTCTTAGCAAGAAGTGGAAACTTGCCAAAATCTCACTCATTCTCCATACATTGACTGTGTGGTGTGTCCACTAGATGGATTGTCACAAGGTGTGAAGTTAATTTCGAAATACGACAGAATTTCAAAACACGGTGAGTCATAGCCTCTTTGATTATTTTTAAAAGACGATAAAATTTCTAGGCATGTAGATTCTTAGCAAGAAGTTGAATCTTGCAAAACTCTCACTCGTTTACGATACATTAACTGCATAGTGAGTCCACTGAACAGATTATCGCAAGGTGTGAAGTTAATTTCTAAACACAACCAAAATTTCAAAACACAGTGAGTCATAGTCTCTCTGTTTGTTTTCAAAACACGGTCAAATTTCTAGGCATGCATATACTTAGCAATACGTTGAATCTTTCCAAAGACTCACTCATTCTCGATACATTGGCTACCTGGTGATGGGTCCACTGAACATATTTTTGCAAGGTGTGAAGTGAATTTTGAAACATAGCTAAAATTTCAAAACACGGTGAGTCATAGCCTCATTGATTATTTTCAAAACAAGGTCAAATTTCGAGGTATGTATATTCTTAGCAAGAAGTTGAATCATTCCAAAATCTCACTTGTTCTCGATACATTGACTGTCTGGTGGGTCCAGTGAATAGGTTTACGCATGGTGTGAAGTTAATTTCAAAACACACACAAAATTTCAAAATGCGGTGAGTCATAGTCACTTTGATTGTTTTCAAAACAGGGTCAAATTTCTAGATATGCATGTTCTTAGCAATAAGTTGAATATTTCAAAAGTCTCACTCATTCTCGATATATTGACTGCCTGGTGGGTCCACTGAACAGATTATCGCAAGGTGTGAAGTTAGATTCAAAACACACGCAAAATTTCAAAATGCGGTGAGTCATAGTCTCTTTGATTGTTTTCAAAACATGATCAAATTTCTAGGCATTCATATTCTTAGCAATAAGTTGAATCTTTCCAAACTCTCACTTGTTCTCGATATTTTGACTGCCTGGTGGGTCCACTAAACATATTATCGCAAGGTGTGAAGTTAATTTAGAAACATAGCCATAATTCCAAAACATGGTGAGTCATAACCTTTTTGAATGTTTTCAAAACTCGGTCAAATTCCGATGCATGCATATTCTTAGAAAGAAGTTGAATACTTCCAAACTCTCACTTTTCTCAATACATTGACTGCCTGGTGGGTCTAATGAACTGATTTTTGCAAGGTGTGAAATTAATTTCGAAACACAGGAAAAAATTCAAAATGCGTTGAGTCATAGTCACTTTGATTGTTTTCAAAACACAGTCAAATTTCTAGGCATGCATATTCTTAGCAATATGTTGAATCTTCCCAAACTCTCACTCGTTCTCGATATATTGACTGCCTGGTGGGTTCACTAAATAGATTATCGCAAGGTATGAAGTTAACTTCGAAACACAGCCAAAATTTCAAAACACGGTGAGTCATAGCCTCTTTGATTGTTCTCAAAACATGGTTAAATTTTGAGGCACACATGTTCTTAGCAAGAAGTTAAATCTTGCCAAACAACTCTGACTCGTTCTTGACACATTGACTATCTGGTGGGTCCACTGAATAGATTATCGCAAGGTGTGAAGTTAATTTCGAACCACGATGAGTCATAACCTCTTTGATTGTTTTCAAAACACTTTCAAATTTCTAGGCATGCATATTCTTAGCAAGAAGTTGAATTGTTCCAAACTCTCACTCATTGTCGACACATTGACTGCCTAGTGGGTCCATTGAACAGATTTTCGCAAGGTGGGAAGTTGATTTCAAAACACAGGCAAAATTTCAAAACACGGTGAGTCATAATCTCTTCGATTGTTTTCAAAACAAGGTCAAATTTCTAGCCATGCATATTCTTAGCAATAAGTTGAATCTTTCCAAACTCTCATTCATTCTCGATATATTGACTACCTGGTGGGTCCACTGAACAGATTATCGCAAGGTGTGGAGTTAATTTCGAAACACAGCCAAACTTTCAAAACACATTGAGTCATAGCCTCTTTGATTGTTTTCAAAACATGGTCAAATTTCGAGGCATGTATATTCTTAGCAAGAAGTTGAATCATTCAAACTATCACTTGTTATCGATACAATGACTGCCTAGTCGTACCAGTGAACAGGTTTTCGCAAGGTGTGAAGTTAAATTAGAAACACACGCAAAATTTCAAAATGTGGTGAGTCCTAGTCTCTTTGATTGTTTTCAAAACACGGTTAAATTTCTAGCCATGCATATTCTGAGCAATAAGTTGAATCTTTCCAAACTCTCACTCGTTCTTGATAGATTGACTTCCTAGTGGGTCTAATGAACAAATTATCGCAAGGTGTGAAGTTAATTTCGAAACACAGCCAAAATTTCAAAACACGGTGAGTTGTAACCTTTTTGAATGTTTTCAAAACTCTGTCAAATTTCTATGCATGCATATTCTTAGAAAGAAGTTGAATAATTCCAAACTCTCACTTTTTCTCAATACATTGACTGCCTGGTGGGTCTAATGAACTGATTTTTGCAAGGTGTGAAGTTAATTTCGAAACACAGACAAAATTTCGTAACATAGTGAGCCATAGTCTCTTTGATTGTTTTCAAAACACGGTCAAATTTCTAGGAATGCATATTCTTAGGAAGAAGTTCAATCTTTCCAAACTATCACTCTTTCTCGATACATTGACTGTCTGGTGGGTCCACTGAACAGATTTTTGCAAGGTGTGAAGTTAATTTCAAAACACATCCAAAATTTCAAAACATGGTGATTCATAGTCTCTTTGATTGTTTTCAAAACACGGTCAAATTTCTAGGCATGCCTATTCTTAACATGAAGTTGAATCTTTCCAAACTCTCACTAGTTCTCGATACATTGACTGCCTGGTGGTGGGTCCACTGAACAAATTCTGCAAGGTGTGAAGTTAATTTCGAGACTCATCTAAAATTTCCAAACACGGTGAGTCATAGTCTCTTTGATTGTTTTCATAACATGGTTAAATTTCTAGGCATGCATATTCTGAGCAATAAGTTGAATTTTTCCAAACTCTCACTCGTTCTCGATATATTGACTTCCTAGTGGGTCCAATGAATAAATTATCGCAAGGTGTGAAGTTAATTTCAAAACACATCCAAAATTTCAAAACACGATGAGTCATAACCTTTTTGAATGTTTTCAAAACTCTGTCAAATTTCAAGGCATGCGTATTCTTAGAAACAAGTTGAATCATTCCAAACTCTCACTTGTTCTCGATACATTGACTGCCTGGTGGGTCCAGTGAACTGATTTTTGCAAGGTGTGAAGTCAATTTTGAAACACAGGCAAAATTTCAAAACAGAGTGAGTCATAGTCCTTTTGATTGTTTTCAAAACACGGTCAAATTTCTAGACATGCATATTCTTAGCAAAAAGTTCAATCTTACCAAACTCTCACTCGTTCTCCATACATTGACTACTTGGTGGATCCACTGAACAGATTTTTGTAAGTTGTGAAGTTAATTTCGAAACACAACCAAAATTTCAAAACACGGTGAGTCATAGTCTCTTTGATTGTTTTCAAAACACGGTCAAATTTCTAGGCATGCATATTCTTATCAAGAAGTTGAATATTTCCAAACTCTCACTAGTTCTCGATACATTGACTAGCTAGTGGTGGGTCCACTGAACAGATTTTGCAAGGTGTGAAGTTAATTTCGAGACACATCTAAAATATTCAAAACATGGTGAGTCATGTTCTCTTTGATTGTTTTCAAAACATGTTCAAATTTCTAGGCATGCAGATTCTTAGCAAGAAGTGGAAACTCGCCAAAATCTCACTCATTCTCCATACATTGACTGTGTGGTGTGTCCACTAGATGGATTGTCACAAGGTGTGAAGTTAATTTTGAAATACGACAAAATTTCAAAACACGGTGAGTCATAGCCTCTTTGATTATCTTCAAAAGACGATAAAATTTCTAGGCATGCAGATTCTTAGCAAGAAGTTGAATCTTGCAAAACACTCACTCGTTTACGATACATTAACTGCATAGTGAGTCCACTGAACAGATTATCGCAAGGTGTGAAGTTAATTTCGAAACGCAACCAAAATTTCAAAACACAGTGAGTCATAGTCTCTCTGTTTGTTTTCAAAACACGGTCAAATTTCTAGGCATGCATATACTTAGCAATACGTTGAATCTTTCCAAAGACTCACTCATTCTCGATGCATTGGCTACCTGGTGATGGGTCCACTGAACATATTTTTGCAAGGTGTGAAGTGAATTTTGAAACACAGCTAAAATTTCAAAACACAGTGAGTCATAGCTTCTTTGATTGTTTCCAAAACACGGTCAAATTTCTAGGCATGCATATTCTTAGCAAGAAGTTGAATGTTTCCAAACTCTCACTCGTTCTCGATACATTGACAGCCTGGTGGTGGGTCCATTGAACAGATTTTTGGAAGGTGTGAAGTTAATTTAAAACACAACCAAAATTTCAAAACACGGTGAGTCATAGCCTCCTTGATTGTTTTCAAAACACGATCAAATTTCTAGGCATGCAGATTCTTAGGAAGAAGTTGAATCTTGCCAAACTCTCACTCATTCCCGATACATTGACTGCCTGATGGGTCCACTCGACAGATTTTCGCAAGGTGTGAAGTTAATTTCGAAACACAACCAAACTTTCAAAATACGGTGAGTCATAGCCTCTTTGATTGTTTTCAAAACACAGTCAAATTTCTAGGCATGCAGATTCTTAACAAGAAGTTGAATCTTGCCAAACTCTCCCTCCTTTTTGGATACATTGACTGCCTAGTGGGTCCCCTAAACAGACTATCACAAGGTGTGAATTAAATTTCAAAACGTAGCCAAAATTTAAAACACGATGACTCATAGTCTCTTTGATTGTTTTCAAAACAAGGTCAAATTTCAAGGCATGCATATTCTTAGCAAGAAGTTGAATCTTGCCAAATAACTCTCACTCGTTCTCCAGACATTGACTACATGGTGGGTCCACTGAACATATTATCGCAAGGTGTAAACCTATTTTCGAAACACAGCCAAAATTTCAAAACACGGTGAGTGATAGCCTCTTTGATTGTTTTCAAAACACAATGAAATTTCTAGGCATGTTTATTCTTAGCAAGAAGTTGAATCATTCCAAAATCTCACTCGTTCTCGATACACTGACTGCCTGGTGGGTCCATTGGACAGATTTTCGCAAGATGTGAAGTTTATTTTGAAACACATACAAATTTTCAAAACACGGTGAGTCATATTCTCTTTGATTATTTTCAAAACACTATTAAATTTCTACGCATGCATATTCTTAGCAATATGTTGTATCTTTCAAAACTATCACTCGTTCTTGATATATTGACTGCCTGGTGGGTCCACCGAACAAATTATTTCGAAACAAAGCCAAAATTTCAAAACACAGTGGGTCTTAGTCTCTTTGATTGTGTTCAAAACACTGTCAAATTTCTAGGCATGCATATCCTTAGCAAGAAGTTGAATCTTTTGAAACTCTCACTCGTTCTTGATACGTTGACTGCCTAGTGGTGGCTCTACTGAATTTTTTTTGCAAGGTGTGAAGTTAAGTTTGAAACACAACCAAAATTTCAAAACACGGTGAGTCATAGCCTCTTTGATGGTTTTCAAAACATGGTCAAATTTCTAGGCTTGCAGATTCTTAACAAGAAGTTGACTCTTGACAAACTCTCACTCGTTCTCGATACATTGACTGCCTAGTGGTCGGTCCACTGAACAGATTTTCGCAAGGTGTGAAGTTAAGTTTGATACAGCCAAAATTTCAAAACACGGTGAGTCATAGCCTCTTTGATTGTTTGCAAAACACGGTCAAATTTCTAGGCATGCACATTCTTAGCAAGAAATTGAAACTTTACAAAATCTCACTCATTCTTAATACATTGACTGCGTTGTGGGTGCACTAGACGGATTTTCACAAGGTGTGAAGTTAATTTCGAAACAGGACCAAATTTCAAAACACGGTGAGTCATAGCCTCTTTGATTGTTTTCAAAACACAGACAAATTTCTAAGCATGCAGATTCTTAGCAAGAAGTTGAATCTTGCCAAACTCTCACTCGTTTTCGATACATTAACTACCTGGTGGGTCCACTGAACAGATTATCGCAAGGTGTGAACTTAATTTTGGAACGCAACCAAAATCTAAAACATGGCGAGTCATTGTTTCTTTGATTGTTTTCAAAACACGGTTATATTTTGAGGCATGCATATTCTTAGCAAGAAGTTGAATCTTGCCAACCAACTGTCACTCGTTCTCGATACATTGACTACCTGGTGGGTCCACTGAACATATTATCGCAAGGTGTGAAATTAATTTTGAAAGATAGCCAAAATTTCAAAACACGGTGAGTCATAGCCTCTTTGATTGCTTTTAAAACAGGGTCAAATTTCTAGGCATGCATATTTTTAGCAATAAGTTGAATCATTCCAAACTCTCACTCTTTCTCGATACATTGACTGCCTGGTGGGTCCATTGAACAGATTTTTGCAAGGTGTGAAGTTAATTTCAAAACACTGGCAAAATTTCAAAACACCCTGAGTCATTTTCTATTTGATTGTTTTCAAAACAAGGTCAAATTTCTAGGCATGCATATTCTTAGCAATAAGTTGAATCTTGCCAAACTCTCACTCGCTCTCGATACATTGACTTCCTGGTGGGTCCAATGGATAGATTTTAGCATGGTGTGAAGTTAATTTTGAAACATTGCCAAAATTTCAAAACACGGTGAGTCATAGCCTCTTTGATTGTGTGCAAAACATGGTCAAATTTCTAGGCATGCACATTCTTAGCAAGAAGTTGAAACTTTCCAAAATCTCACTCATTCTTAATACATTGACTGCATTGTGGGTGCACTAGACGGATTTTCACAAGGTGTGAAGTTCATTTTGAAACACGACCAAATTTCAAATCACGGTGAGTCATAGCCTCTTTGATTGTTTTCATAACACAGACAAATTTCTAGGCATGCAGATTCTTAGCAAGAAGTTGAATCTTGCCAAACTCTCACTCGTTTTCGACACATTAACTGCCTGGTGGGTCCACTGAACAGATTATCGCAAGGTGTGAACTTAATTTTGGAACGCAACCAAAATCTAAAACATGGCGAGTCATAGTCTCTTTGATTATTTTTAAAACACGGTTAAATTTCGAGGCATGCATATTCTTAGCAAGAAGTTGAATCTTGCCAACCAACTGTCACTCGTTCTCGATACATTGAGTACCTGGTGTGTCCACTGAACATATTATCGGAAGGTGTGAACTTAATTTTGAAAGATAGCCAAAATTTCGAAACACGGTGAGTCATAGACTCTTTGATTGCTTTTCAAACAGGGTCAAATTTCTAGGCATGCATATTTTTAGCAATAAGTTGAATCATTCCAAACTCTCACTCTTTCTCGATACATTAACTGCTTGGTGGGTCCATTGAACATATTTTTGAAAGGTGTGAAGTTAATTTCAAAACACTGGCAAAATTTCAAAACACCGTGAGTCATATTCTCTTTGATTGTTTTCAAAACAAGGTCAAATTTCTAGGCATGCATATACTTAGCAATAAGTTGAATCTTGCCAAACTCTCACTCGCTCTCGAAATTTTGACTTCCTGGTGGGTCCACTGGATAGATTTTCGCATGGTGTGAAGTTAATTTTGAAACATTGCCAAAATTTCAAAATACAGTGAGTCCTAACCTCTTTGATTGTTTTCAAAACACGGTCAAATTTCTAGGCACGCAGATTCTTAACAAGAAGCTGAATCTTGCCAAATTCTCACGCGTATTTGACTGCCAAGTGGGTCCACTAAACAGATTATCGCAAGGTGTGAATTTAATTTCTAAACGCCGCCAAAAATTTAAAACACGGTGAGTCATAGTCTCTTTGATTGTTTTCAAAACACGGACAAATTTCGGAGCATGCATATTCTTAGCAAGAAGTTGAATCTTGTCAAACAACTCTCACACGTTCTCGCTACATTGACTGCCTGGTGGGTCCACTGAACAGATTATCGCAAGGTGTGAACTTAATTTTGAAAGACAGCCAAAATTTCAAAACACGGTGAGTCATAGCCTCTTTGATTGTTTTGAAAACACGGTCAAAGTTCTAGGCATGCAGATTCTTAGCAAGAAGTTGAATCTTGCCAAACTCTCACTCATTCTCAATACATTGACTACGTGGTAGGTCCACTGGACGGATTTTCACAAGGTGTGAACTTAATATCGAAACCCGAGCAAATTTCAAAACATGGTGAGTCATAGCCTCTTTGATTGTTTTCAAAACACGGTCAAATTTCTAGGCATGCAGATTTTAGCAAGAAGTTGAATCTTGCCAAACTCTCACTTGTTTTCGACACATTAACTGCCTAGTGGGTCCACTGAACATATTATGGCAAGGTGTGAACTTAATTTCGAAACTCAACCAAAATATAAAACACAGTGAGCCATAGTCTCTTTGATTGTTTTCAAAACAGGGACAAATTTCGAGGCATGCATATTCTTAGCAAGAAGTTGAATCTTGTCAAACAACTCTCACTCATTCTCGATACATTGACTGCCTTGTGGGTCCCTTGAACAGATTATCGCAAGGTGTGAACTTAATTTTGAAAGATAGCCAAAATTTCAAAACATGGTGAGTCATAACCTGTTTGATTGTTTTCAAAACATGATCAAATTTCTAGGCATGCATATTCTTAGCAAGAAGTTGAATCATTCCAAACTCTCACTCTTTCTCGATACATTGACTACCTGGTGGGTCAATTGAACAAATTTTCGCAAGGTGTGAAGTTAATTTTGCAACACCGGCAAAATTTCAAAACACAGTGAGTCATATTCTCTTTGATTGTTTTCAAAACACGGTTATATTTCTAGGCATGCATATTCCTAGCAAGAAGTTGAATCATTCCAAACTCTCACTCGTTCTCGATATATTGACTACCTGGTGGGTCCACTAAACAGATTTTCGCAAGGTGTGAAGTTAATTTCCAAACACAGCCAAAATTTCAAAACACGGTGAGTCATAGCCTCTTTGATTGTTTTGAAAACACGGTCAAAGTTCTAGGCATGCAGATTCTTAGCAAGAAGTTGAATCTTGCCAAACTCTCACTCATTCTCAATACATTGACTACGTGGTGGGTCCACCGGACGGATTTTCACAAGGTGTGAACTTAATTTCGAAACCCGAGGAAATTTCAAAACATGGTGATTCATAGCCTCTTTGATTGTTTTCAAAACACGGTCAGATTTCTAGGCATGCAGATTCTTAGCAAGAAGTTGAATCTTGCCAAACTCTCACTTGTTTTCGACACATTAACTACCTAGTGGGTCCACTGAACAGATTATCGCAAGGTGTGAACTTAATTTCGAAACTCAACCAAAATATAAAACACAGTGAGCCATAGTCTCTTTGATTGTTTTCAAAACACGGACAAATTTCGAGGCATGCATATTCTTAGCAAGAAGTTGAATCTTGTCAAACAACTCTCACTCATTCTCGATACATTGACTGCCTGGTGGGTCCACTGAACAGATTATCGCAAGGTGTGAACTTAATTTTGAAAGATAGCCAAAATTTCAAAACATGGTGAGTCATAACCTGTTTGATTGTTTTCAAAACATGATCAAATTTCTAGGCATGCATATTCTTAGCAAGAAGTTGAATCATTCCAAACTCTCACTCTTTCTCGATACATTGACTCCCTGGTGGGTCAATTGAACAAATTTTCACAAGGTGTGAAGTTAATTTTGCAACACCGGCAAAATTTCAAAACACAGTGAGTCATATTCTCTTTGATTGTTTTCAAAACACGGTTATATTTCTAGGCATGCATATTCCTAGCAAGAAGTTGAATCATTCCAAACTCTCACTCGTTCTCGATATATTGACTACCTGGTGGGTCCACTAAACAGATTTTCGCAAGGTGTGAAGTTAATTTCCAAACACAGCCAAAATTTCAAAACACGGTGAGTCATAGCCTCTTTGATTGTTTTGAAAACATGGTCAAAGTTCTAGGCATGCAGATTCTTAGCAAGAAGTTGAATCTTGCCAAACTCTCACTCATTCTCAATACATTGACTACGTGGTGGGTCCACCGGACGGATTTTCACAAGGTGTGAACTTAATTTCGAAACCCGAGGAAATTTCAAAACATGGTGATTCATAGCCTCTTTGATTGTTTTCAAAACACGGTCAGATTTCTAGGCATGCAGATTCTTAGCAAGAAGTTGAATCTTGCCAAACTCTCACTTGTTTTCGACACATTAACTACCTAGTGGGTCCACTGAACAGATTATCGCAAGGTGTGAACTTAATTTCGAAACTCAACCAAAATTTAAAACACAGTGAGTCATAGTCTCTTTGATTGTTTTCAAAACACGGACAAATTTCGAGGCATGCATATTCTTAGCAAGAAGTTAAATCTTGTCAAAGAACTCTCACTCGTTCTCGCTACATTGACTGCCTGGTGGGTCCACTGAACAGATTATCGCAAGGTGTGAACTTAATTTTGAAAGACAGCCAAAATTTCAAAACACGGTGAGTCATAGCCTCTTTGATTGTTTTGAAAACACGGTCAAAGTTCTAGGCATGCAGATTCTTAGCAAGAAGTTGAATCTTGCCAAACTCTCACTCATTCTCAATACATTGACTACGTGGTGGGTCCACTGGACAGATTTTCACAAGGTGTGAACTTAATATCGAAACCCGAGCAAATTTCAAAACATGGTGAGTCATAGCCTCTTTGATTGTTTTCAAAACACGGTCAAATTTCTAGGCATGCAGATTCTTAGCAAGAAGTTGAATATTGCCAAACTCTCACTTGTTTTCGACACATTAACTGCCTAGTGGGTCCACTGAACAGATTATCGCAAGGTGTGAACTTAATTTCGAAACTCAACCAAAATTTAAAACACAGTGAGTCATAGTCTCTTTGATTGTTTTCAAAACACGGACAAATTTCGAGGCATGCATATTCTTAGCAAGAAGTTGAATCTTGTCAAACAACTCTCACTCGTTCTCGCTACATTGACTGCCTGGTGGGTCCACTGAACAGATTATCGCAAGGTGTGAACTTAATTTTGAAAGACAACCAAAATTTCAAAACACGGTGAGTCATAGCCTCTTTGATTGTGTGCAAAACACGGTCAAATTTCTAGGCATGCAGATTCTTAGCAAGAAGTTGAATCTTGCCAAACTCTCACTCATTCTCAATACATTGACTACGTGGTGGGTCCACTGGACGGATTTTCACAAGGTGTGAACTTAATATCGAAACCCGAGAAAATTTCAAAACATGGTGAGTCATAGCCTCTTTGATTGTTTTCAAAACACGGTTAAATTTCTAGGCATGCATATTCCTAGCAAGAAGTTGAATCATTCCAAACTCTCACTCGTCCTCGATACATTAACTGCCTAGTTGGTCCACTGAATAGATTATCACAAGGTGTGAACTTAATTTCGAAACAAAGCCAAAATTTCAAAACACGGTGAGTCATATTCTCTTTGATTGTTTTCAAAACACGGTCAAATTTCTAGGCATGCATATTCTTAGCAATAAGTTGAATCTTTCTAAACTCTTACTCATTCTCGATATATTGACTGCCTGGTCGGTCCACTCAATAGATTACCGCAAGGTGTGAATTTTTTTTAGAAACACATCCATAATTTCAAACACGGTGAGTCATAGGCTCTTTAATTGTTTTCAAAACTCGGTCAAATTTCGAGACATGCATATTCTTAGCAAGAAGTTAAATCATTCCAAACACTCACTCATTATCGATACATTGAGTGCCTGGCGGGTCCAGTGAACTGATTTTTGCAAGGTGTGAAGTTAATTTCAAAACATAAGCAAAATTCCAAAACACGGTAAGTATAGTCTCTTTGATTGTTTTCAAAACACGGTCAAATTTCTAGGCATTCACATTCTTAGCAATAAGTTGAATCTTCCCAAACTCTCACTCATTCTCGATATATTGACTACCTGGTGGGTCCACTAAACAGATTTTCGCAAGGTGTGAAGTTAATTCCGAAACACAACCAAAATTACAAAACACGGTGAGTCATAGCCTCTTTGATTATTTTCAAAACACGGTCGAATTTCTAGACATGCATATTCTTAGCAAGAAGTTGAATCTTGCCAAACTCTCACTCGTTCTTGATACATTACCTGCCTGGTGGGTCCACTGAATAGATTTTCGCAAGGTGTGATGTTAATTCTGAAACACAGCCAAAATTTCAAAACATGGTGAGTCATAGTCTCTTTGATTGTTTTCAAAGCACGGACAAATTTCTAGGCATACATATTCCTAGCAAGAACTTGAATCTTGCCAAACCATCATTTGTTCTCGATACATTGACCACCTGGTGGTGGGTCTACTGAACAGATTATCGCAAGCTGTGAAGTTAATTTCGAAACACAGCCAAAATTTCAAATCACGGTGAGTCATAGTCTCTTTGATTGTTTTCAAAACACGGTCAAATTTCTAGGCATGCTTTTCTTAGCAAGAAGTTGAATCTTTCCAAACTCTCACTCGTTCTCGATACATTGACTGCCAGGTGGTGATTCCACTAAGTAGATTTTCGCAAGGTTTGAAGTTAATTTCGAAACACAGCCAAAATTTAAAAACACTATGAGTTAAAGCCTGTTTAATTGTTTTTAATAACAAGGTCAAATTTCTAGGCATGCAGATGCTTAGCAAGAAGTTGAATCTTGCCAAACTCTCACTCGTTCTTGATACATTAACTGCCTGGTGGGTCCACTAAACAGATTTTCGCAAGTTGTGAAGTTAATTTCGAAACGCAGACAATATTTCGAAACACGGTGAGTCATAGCCTCTTGATTGTTTTCAAAACATGGTCAAATTTCTAGCCATGCATATTCTTAGCAATAAGTTGAATCTTTCCAAACTCTCATTCATTCTCGATAAATTGACTACCTGGTGGGTCCACTAAACAGATTATCCTAAGGTGTGGAGTTAATTTCGAAACATAGCCAAACTTTCAAAACACGTTGAGTCATAGCCTCATTGATTGTTTTCAAAACACGGTCAAATTTCGAGGTATGTATATTCTTAGCAAGAAGTTGAATCATTCCAAAATCTCACTTGTTCTCGATACATTGACTGTCTGGTGGGTCCAGTGAACAGGTTTACGCATGGTGTGAAGTTAATTTCGAAACACACGCAAAATTTCAAAATGCGGTGAGTCATAGTCACTTTGATTGTTTTCAAAACAGGGTCAAATTTCTAGGTATGCATGTTCTTAGCAATAAGATGAATATTTCAAAAGTCTCACTCATTCTCGATATATTGACAGCCTGGTGGGTCCACTGAACAGATTATCGCAAGGTGTGAAGTTAGATTCAAAACACACGCAAAATTTCAAAATGCGGTGAGTCATAGTCTCTTTGATTGTTTTCAAAACATGATCAAATTTCTAGGCATTCATATTCTTAGCAATAAGTTGAATCTTTCCAAACTCTCACTTGTTCTCGGTATTTTGACTGCCTGGTGGGTCCACTAAACATATTATCGCAAGGTGTGAAGTTAATTTAGAAACATAGCCATAATTCAAAAACATGGTGAGTCATAACCTTTTTGAATGTTTTCAAAACTCGGTCAAATTTCGATGCATGCATATTCTTAGAAAGAAGTTGAATAATTCCAAACTCTCACTTTTCTCAATACATTGACTGCCTGGTGGGTCTAATGAACTGATTTTTGCAAGGTGTGAAATTAATTTCGAAACACAGGAAAAAATTCAAAACGCGCTGAGTCATAGTCACTTTGATTGTTTTCAAAACACGGTCAAATTCTAGGCATGCATATTCTTAGCAATATGTTGAATCTTCCCAAAATCTCACTCGTTCTCTATATATTGACTGCCTGGTGGGTTCACTAAATAGATTACCGCAAGGTATGAAGTTAACTTCAAAACACAGCCAAAATTTCAAAGCACGGTGAGTCATAGCCTCTTTGATTGTTCTCAAAACATGGTTAAATTTCGAGGCACACATGTTGTTAGCAAGAAGTTAAATCTTGCCAAACAACTCTGACTCGTTCTTGACACTTTGACTATTTGGTGGGTCCACTGAATAGATTATCGCAAGGTGTGAAGTTAATTTCGAACCACGGTGAGTCATAACCTCTTTGATTGTTTTCAAAACACGGTCAAATTTCTAGGCAGGCATATTCTTAGCAAGAAGTTGAATCGTTCCAAACTCTCACTCATTGTCGACACATTGACTACCTAGTGGGTCCATTGAACAGATTTTCGCAAGGTGGGAAGTTGATTTCAAAACACAGGCAAAATTTCAAAACACGGTGAGTCATAATCTCTTCGATTGTTTTCAAAACAAGGTCAAATTTTTAGCCATGCATATTCTTAGCAATAAGTTGAATCTTTCCAAACTCTCATTCATTCTCGATATATTGACTACCTGGTGGGTCCACTGAACAGATTATCGCAAGGTGTGGAGTTAATTTCGAAACACAGCCAAACTTTCAAAACACATTGAGTCATAGCCTCTTTGATTGTTTTCAAAACATGGTCAAATTTCGAGGCATGTATATTCTTAGCAAGAAGTTGAATCATTCAAACTATCACTTGTTATCGATACAATGACTGCCTAGTCGTACCAGTGAACAGGTTTTCGCAAGGTGTGAAGTTAAATTAGAAACACACGCAAAATTTCAAAATGTCGTGAGTCCTAGTCTCTTTGATTGTTTTCAAAACACGGTTAAATTTCTAGCCATGCATATTCTGAGCAATAAGTTGAATCTTTCCAAACTCTCACTCGTTCTTGATAGATTGACTTCCTAGTGGGTCTAATGAACAAATTATCGCAAGGTGTGAAGTTAATTTCGAAACACAGCCAAAATTTCAAAACACGGTGAGTTGTAACCTTTTTGAATGTTTTCAAAACTCGGTCAAATTTCGATGCATGCATATTCTTAGAAAGAAGTTGAATAATTCCAAACTCTCACTTTTTCTCAATACATTGACTGCCTGGTGGGTCTAATGAACTGATTTTTGCAAGGTGTGAAGTTAATTTCGAAACTCAACCAAAATTTAAACACAGTGAGTCATAGTCTCTTTGATTGTTTTCAAAACACGGACAAATTTCGAGGCATGCATATTCTTAGCAAGAAGTTGAATCTTGTCAAACAACTCTCACTCGTTCTCGATACATTGACTGCCTGGTGGGTCCACTGAACAGATTATCGCAAGGTGTGAAGTTAATATTGAAAGACAGCCAAAATTTCAAAACATGGTGAGTCATAACCTGTTTCATTGTTTTCAAAACATGATCAAATTCTAGGCATGCATATTCTTAGCAAGAAGTTGAATCATTCCAAACTCTCACTCTTTCTCGATACATTGACTGCCTGGTGGGTCAATTGAATAGATTTTCGCAAGGTGTGAACTTAATTTCGCAACACCGGCAAAATTTCAAAACACAGTGAGTCATATTCTCTTTGATTGTTTTCAAAACCACGGTTAAATTTCTAGGCATGCATATTCCTAGCAAGAAGTTGAATCATTCCGAACTCTCACTCGTTCTCGATATATTGACTACCTGGTGGGTCCACTAAACAGATTTTCGCAAGGTGTGAAGTTAATTTCCAAACACAGCCAAAATTTCAAAACACGGTGAGTCATAGCCTCTTGATTGTTTTGAAAACACGGTCAAAGTTCTAGACATGCAGATTCTTAGCAAGAAGTTGAATCTTGCCAAACTCTCACTCATTCTCAATACATTGACTACGTGGTGGGTCCACCGGACGGATTTTCACAAGGTGTGAACTTAATTTCGAAACCCGAGGAAATTTCAAAACATGGTGATTCATAGCCTCTTTGATTGTTTTCAAAACACGGTCAGATTTCTAGGCATGCAGATTCTTAGCAAGAAGTTGAATCTTGCCAAACTCTCACTTGTTTTCGACACATTAACTGCCTAGTGGGTCCACTGAACAGATTATCGCAAGGTGTGAACTTAATTTCGAAACTCAACCAAAATTTAAAACAGAGTGAGTCATAGTCTCTTTGATTGTTTTCAAACACGGACAAATTTCGAGGCATGCATATTCTTAGCAAGAAGTTGAATCTTGTCAAACAACTCTCACTCGCTCTCGATACATTGGAACTTCCTGTGGGTCCACTGGACAGATTATCGCAGGTGTGAACTTAATTTTGAAAGACAGCCAAAATTTCAAACACGGTGGATGTCATAGCCTCTTGATTGTGTTGCAAACACGGTCTCAAATTTCTAGGCATGCACATTCTTAGCAAGAAGTTGAACTTTCTCCAAAATCTCCTCATTCTTAATACATTGACTGCGTGTGGGTGCACTAGACGGATTTGCACAAGGTTGGAACTTCATTTCGAAAAACACGAGCAAATTTCCAAACACGGTGAGTCATAGCCTCTTTGATTGTTTTCATAACACAGACAAATTTCTAGGCATGCAGATTCTTAGCAAGAAGTTGAATCTTGCCAAACTCTCACTCGTTTCGATACAT